>JAZKJV010004786.1:0-650827 GCA_037367405.1 Ottelia alismoides | reverse complement strand
TGTAGTAGCCTAAGTTAGATTTACATTTCGATTTTTTCTGTCTATCAAACCTTCAAATAGCAAAAACAAAGCTCGTATTTCGCCGTTCCAGCCTCTATTTCGTTCCACCAACACCTCATTCACCATCCCCTACATTGTTCATCTTCACACTTCATTGATCCCCCTAGACTCAACGTAGATCAAGCCATCCGTTCTTCTTCTGATGCCTCGCTGTAGATATGAATCATAATCCTCATCCATGCCCCATTTTTGCTAACTAATTGGACCAGGTGGTTCATCTATGTGCTGCGAGTTTTATTGTCTAGGTCTTAAGGACAAACGGCCCCATTTGGGGGGAGATTCAACCCAAGAAGAAAAGCATAATTCCTCTGTTGTCCACAAAGCTCCAAACCTCATCTCTCAAGGTCCCAAACCATCTGAACACACTATCACATGCGGGAGGAGTGTCAGCAACATTTTGGGAGATTCTGGATCTCAGAGGTATGAAGGTTAGGGATTTTGCTCGAGGAAGAAGGATCCAGATGGTGTTCTTCCCTATTCATCGAGAAGAGCAGTAGCAGTCGTATCCAAGGGGCACTCCGGGTGCAACCGTGGCTGTCAGATTGAAGGTCCATCAATTCTCTTATCCAACAGTTGGATATAATCTAGCTCGTTCATCCACGAAGTGCCATCGATCGTCTAGAACGCGACTTGTGGTAAGTGAAGCGTCCTCGACCGTTGATCGATGTGGGCGTGGGGTATTTTGCATTTATTTCCCCACGCCTTTTGTCTTTTATTTTTAGTATAAAATTTTCATTTGCACTTCAGAACTTTTTGTAATATTTACGTTTGGACCCTTGACTTTATTTTATTTACATGTAGGTACAATCCACGTCACCTAATGTGCGCAAACACTTGAGAGGGCGAGGAATTTTGCCGGCACCCTCTACGGGTTTGTGTTATTATTTAGTCCAACGATTTTGTATTTTAGTGTTATGTTTTTGGGAAAATTATAAGTAGTCCATGTAGCTTTTTGGATATTACAAATTAACCTTGCTAGCACATTTATTATCCAATATTTGGGGATTTTTGCATGTATGCCCTTGGACTTTTGTAAAGTGTTCTAGATTTCTTAAATGTTTGTTTAAATTGCATTTAGGTCCCTACGAGTACATGTAATTTTTATTGTATTTTTATTTTTAAAAAAACATTTTCCATCAAAAGTTATAAGAAAATTATTTTAAGTGTTTGGGACTATTTTAAATAAAATATAAATTTCTTGAGACCTTTAAATTTATTTTCTTATTTATAAAATTACAAAATATATGAATTTTCTCCAATTTAGATTTAAAAAAGCATAAAAAATAGAAAAATATTTAAAAAAATCCAAAAAATAGGGTATCTTTATTATTCAATTTTGTAACTCTAGACAGAAAATCACTGAAAATTACAAAAGAAAACACTAGAATTTAAAACAATCTTAAAACATATAAATATCTTTACAAATCATTTCGAAACCTAAAAATTTTAGTTTCTGTTTTTGATTTTTTATATTATATATTACAAGCTAAAATAATGCTTGAAATTATTGAGATATTAATCTATTTTTAAATTCCCAAATAATTCAACTTACTATTATAAGTCATTGTTTTTACATTTTTTATAAATTAAAAATACAAGCATAAATGATAAGAAAATTAACAAAATTAGAGAAAAAAATAAAAATACAAAAATATTGATTTTGTAATTTTTCATTGCATATAGGAATATTTATGAATATAAACCTTATATAAAGCATATATATTAGTATTATATATTTCTCATAATTATTATTTATTTTTATAACTACCTTAAATATTTTGAAAACCCTTAAAAAATTAAATGTTCGTTCTTATTAGTATTTTTGTGATTATATATATATATATATATATATATTTATGATATAGCATATTTATATAGATTATATTATATCTCTTATCATATATTTATTTATTTATTCAAATGAAAATTAAAAATCATAAATATAAAAATAAAATAAAAATTACAATTTTTTTAAAATATATATAAATAAATTTATATTATTAAAAATCCATAAAAACTAGAAAAACTAATAAAACACCCAAAAATGATTGTCGACTTTCTTTTTAATTCTCATTTTTGTGGCTATCCCCGTTGCCCTTTGTGTTTCGACCCCTACACCTGCGAACTATACATACTATTTTGTAGGGTATAATAAAATTAAGCTCACCTTATTTATTGCGTGATCATTATTGTGGGTTATTTCTTGATGCACTAGATTGTTGATATCTAAGAGTCGAGAGAGCGGTCGACACAACGATTGCCAGACCTAACTTGTCGAGCACTGCAAAAACCCTCCCAGATCCGACGTTAGGATCCCTCTACAATCCAATGACCATCAAATGGCGCAGTTGTCGGGGAGCAATGCCTAGGATATATTTTGCATGCCTTGCTTTTCCCATTAGTTTCATCTTTATTTTCTTTTATTCACATAACTATTTATATATTCTAATACATTTCTATGTTGAATTTCTTGTGAGGGACTATGTGGCGATGGTGACTTCTTAGTAAGCCGGTGCACCCGAGTTGTGGAGAGATTGGATCTTCTTCCCTTGAACTAATTTGAGAGTGTAGGAGAGAGAGAAGCTATTAGTGTATAAGTTTTGTTCTACTTTGGGAGAGAGTGAGATAATCATTTTATTTCTTATTATTAATTTATAATAATACAAGTGTACATTTGAACTCTTAGCCTTATTTTACCAAGTGGTTGTTCACTTGGGGGATCATTAGATTTTTTTTCGGTTTTCTTCGCCTTCTTCATTTTTGTCCTCCCTATTTTTCCCTTTACTTTATTTTGTTTCTTGTGATTGGTGATTTTTGCGCTTATTTTCATTTTTTCTATGATTGACCCATAGATTTGTATGGTTTCTTGATCGAGTAAGCTAGGTCAACACACCTAATATTTCCATGCTCCTATAGTCTACATTTGGATCTAGCTCAAATTCAAAATTTTGCTTCATGATAATAGAAATTCCTTCTTAGGACAATTTCACCATTTTGCATGACATGTAGATAAGGTTTAAATTTTATATGCTGCATCCCGAATGGAGAGATCCGTGAAGCACTGTAAGTCCTCTATCTAAGCATTCATCATTTTGACACAAGGGTGACATTTCCATTCTAGTGTCACCTTGCATTGCTTTACTATTATATCCCTCTAATTTTAATCTCTTAGGGTTGGAAGAAAATCCAAAATATTGTTTGGTGCTTATTTCTGAAAAATACTCAAAATTGAAAGCCCAAAACATAAAACAGGGGGTCCTCTAATAAACTTTGACCCTAATTAACATTGTTAGAGGACATATTTTTTTTGGAGTTCAAAAAGCGCATATTGTATTCAGGTACATTCCAGATAGATTGAGACATCCTTAAGGAATAAAGCTAAAAACCTGATATGTGGCGGCCTCGACTATCACTTGATACCGATGGAGTATTAGCACTTCTATTGTACGTAGGAGAGTAGGTCCCTGTCGAATATGGTGTTCTCGCCATGTGTAGAACATCTGACTTGTTTTGAAGTATTGATCATAGGACACGCCCTCACGGGTGTGTCTGTCTCATCATCTTGCGTCCGAGTACCTCATTTTTTAGGGAATTAGTGGTTTCGCCTATCAGCTTCTTCTCTTCTTCTTTAGTTGAGTAGCTCCCTAATGAATATCCATTTCATCACCTTTATTGTTCCATTTTGACCTTAATTCCATATTTAAATTCATGTAAATGGCATTAATTTGTACAAAATAAAATTTATTATCTATATTGTAAATATAGAATAAAGTGTTGTATTCATTACCAAAGTATAAGGATAAAGTAAAGAAAAAGAAATGAAATACCATATGTATTGAATGACCCTAAACCCAGAGACCTGGGCATCATGATGATTGGGTCGACAAGGAATAAAGTAGTGGGAGATAAGGGCCAAAAATCACATAAAAAACTCTAATTTTTATTCCCTAATAATTACAATTTGGGACCAATTTTATTTTCTTATTTTTATACCCCAAATCAATTAACTTTGAACATGAAATATGTACATAAAATTATAAAGAATAATACAAAATTTATTTCAATTAAAAATAATGCAAAGTGTGCCTTACACAACCAGAATAAAAACCTGCAAAGAAAACTTTCCAGACCTGTATCTTCTCCAAACAAGCACAAAATTCATCAAAGTTACTTTTATTGTTTACAAAATAAAATTATCTATTTATTGAAGTTAGGTTCATTCAATCTCGAATTAAGATGCAAAAGTTAGGTGGTGGGCTCTGATTGTGTAGTATACTTGTACAAAATAATAATTATATGTATTCCTTTTATTTTTATGTTTTCTATTTCCTTATATTTTTATAATTTCGTAAATAATATTTAAAATACATATACATAGTTAAAATTAACAAAATAAAAATACATTAAAATAAATAAGTATATTATAATACATAAACAAATTATACAAGTGTATATATATAATAAATGTACATAATTATTTAAATATACAATTAAACTCAAACAAATACAATAAATAACATATCCGTGTACTTAAATAATTTTGAATTATATAATTATTCTATAATTAATAAAAGCTAAAATATAAATTAAAAACAAAATACTCAATATATAGGTAAATATACCTATATTTGTACATGTACAAAGTATCACCTAATAAATTGACTTGTAAAAATAAATAAAAATAACCAACAAATACTACATAAAATATTAAATATTTTTCATGTTTTATATTTACTATTTTCAATTGAATTGATAAGGGATTTTTATCCTGTTTTATCACCTAGCGGGCCTACGTGGACCAAAGGAGACAAGTCCTAGTTGACCTCGATCATCTCCCTTACTTCCCTAGGCCTATGTCTGTCAGGCGCTAGACCACCTATTCCGTCAAATTTTACCATTCGATTCTTTTTTTGGCTCGATTCCATGACAATTTTCCTCCATGTTCATCGATTTTTCATGGTAGCACCTTGCCTCGATTAGTGGATCATTGAATCGTGATGTCACCTCAGTCAAAGACCCCTTGTACATAAACATCTCCTCGACCTCCAATTTGAATTTGATCCGTTCTATCTCACTGAACCACTCTAATTATTCCATATCTGAGTCGAGCAAGGTGACAATAGCTCCTCGCATGATTGGCAGTGTGTGTATGGAGGGTGCAGCATGATCCGAGAGTCACTGGTGACCACCTAGCAAAGATCCACCCCCATCTCGTTGGTCTGCAGGATGGTCCATAGTTTAACTGTGTTTTTACATAGCTTTTAGGTGTAGTTTTAAATTCCAAATTTTAGTATAAGTTTTAATCTTTTATAATTGCTCAGAATTCAATTTTAGTACAACAGAGCTCTTGAGATCCATCAAATATTTCTCCATTCCCTTTTCTTGTTGCACCTCGCCTGACCATCACATCAGTTTCCCCTTTTCATTATCCATCTCTCATCGCATTTTATTCACCTTGAGTCCATCTAGATCGAGTCTTTAGCCCCCCTCCACCACCCATCATCGGAGAGTGCCACCCTAATCTCAACCCACTCCATCTACACGTAAGAATGCCCCATGTTCCCATATTATTGTGTGCCTAAGCTTCTTGTGTAGGTTAGGAAGGTCAAAGGCCTCATTGGAGGTTGATTTTGTCGATGAATAGGTTCCAAGTGCACCATTTCTTCTACGACCTCATGGGCTTTATCGTTGAGCTCTGGACCTCTCTTATGCATGTCAGTAGCTGCATAGCGACCTAGGAACCTTTTGTACCCTTAGTAGCATTAGAAGCCGGCTAGAGCTAGGATATCTTGCCCGACTAAGTTATCCAGGTGGAGCTTCTTCCTTGTTCTTTTACCCTTCTCTTTCGCGGTCAGAGTAAGAGCCTCGTCCAGATTGTACAGCTGCCATCTGATATTCAACGCCTTCAATCGTCGGATCCCCAGTAGGATCTAAGCTCACCGTTGATTGGTGGAGAAGTTTAGGCGTATCTCGACTGCCAAAGCATAAGTAGCACCATGTGGGTGCTTACTAGCCATTGTATCGTGCCTACGAGGGGTATTTTGCATTCTTTCGTCCCCTATTTTTGTATTTTCTAGTTAGTTAAAAAACATTAATATGCAGTTATAATATTTTTGTAAATTTTGTAATTAGGATCCTAAGTTTCTTTCATTTGCATATAGGTCCCTCACCACATCACCTCATCTGCGTATACACGTGAGGCGTCAAGCATTTTACAAGGGATCCCTCTAGATTTTTGTATTGTTACTTAGTCCATTAGTTTTCATATTCAGTGCAATAATTTTTGAAAAATTACATTGTGGACTTTAAGATTTTTTGTAATTCCAAAAAAACCCCTACTAGTGCGTATTATATTCAGATTTATGGGCATTTTGTGTGATTGGCTCTAAATTTCTTTAGGACATTTGGAAATAAAGTAATATTTTTTGTAAAATACATAATGGTCCCTATCAATAGGGTATTTTTTATTTTAATTATTGTTATTCAGGCTCTAACATTTCTAGAAAAATTAGGTTTGATGCCTTAAATTTTATTCTACCACATACATTTTGATTGGGCATTTTCTTTATTTTTCTATTTAGTAAAAATTTAAAAACGGAACATTTACTCAATGTTTGCATTTAAAAATTAAAAAATCATAAAATCATTTCTAAGAACTTCCAAA
Organism: Ottelia alismoides; assembly: GCA_037367405.1. Lineage (NCBI taxonomy): Eukaryota > Viridiplantae > Streptophyta > Magnoliopsida > Alismatales > Hydrocharitaceae > Ottelia > Ottelia alismoides. Next base: position 644,103 of record JAZKJV010004786.1, on the reverse strand, counting down.
AATAGATATTGTTTATTACTATATTTATCAACTACAGACCAAAAGTCTCTAAAAGCTACAAAAAACACTACCAAAAAGGATCCAGAATCTGTTTAAAAATCAGTAAAATTTATTTAAAAATCCAAAAATATCTATTTTTGATAATGAAATTTATTTATTATATATTATCTATAAAAATTAGTTTGGAAAATTTTTGAGATACTTATCTATTTTAATTTCCAAAACACTCTAACATATTATTAAAAGTCGCTATTCCGAAATTTTTAATAAATTAAATACAAAAATAGAAAATATATAAGAAATTTCCAAAATAGAGAAACAAATAAAAAAGATAAAAAACATTATTTTATCAAATTTGAGTTTTCATAGATATATGCATAAATATGAAAGCCTAAATTAGATATAGTTATATCTACTTATAATAGTAATATTAAAAATACCTAAATATTTTTAGTCGCTTTAATAAAATAAAAAGAATTGTACTTTAGGGATTTTTCATGATTTTTTTTATACTTATTTTATATTATATATCGTATCTATATTTTACATATTGTTACGTATACATATATTTTTTCTTTTAAAAGGAAAAGAAATAAAAAATAAAAAATTATAAAAAGAAAATAAAATTTATAAATTTGAAAATATAAAAAATAAAAATTAAAAGATCATAAAAAATATAAAACTAAAAACCTGAAAATAAAATAAAAAGACAAGAATGGGAACAATTTGTATTAATTGCCCAATATATTACGTTTGCTCCCCGAGTTTGACACTTTACGTACTTACATCTATGTATACACTTAGTAGAGTTATAATAAATTTAAACTCCACATTCGCATTACATTGGGTTATTATGCAATTGTGTGTTAATTGTTGCTTTATTCTCATCTTATGTTCGGTTACGTCAATGATCGCTAATTATGTTTGATTAGTGGACCAACCAAGATCATCTCAATAAATGACACCATTTCTGGGGAGCAAAGCCGCATAGATTGCTTGTATTCCTTCTTATCTATTTTATGATCTTGTATTTATTTCTTCAATTTTGATTTTATCTAATTATGTTCTTACCATCTCTTTGTTTAATTATATTGCGAGGGATCACCAATCGATGTAGTCACTCTTAGAAATCCTGTGCACCCACGTGAAGCAGAGTTGGCTTTTCAACACAAGTCGATAGGAGAGAGCAACATGAGAGGACCAAGAGATATTTTTATAATACCACAATCTTGTACTTTTATTTTATTTTACAATTTAAGTGAGTGAGATACACTAAGAATTTGTAATAATTTAAACTCTCAGGACACTTCAACACTACAAGGTCCATTGCCCTAATGATTGTTACTTTAGGGTCCTCACCAGATTTCTTGCTATTGGTTTTCTTTGTTTCTCGCATCTTGAGTTTTTTACCTTTTATTTTTATTTATTTTGTGTGATTGAGCCATATCTTAGAACTAGCTTGCTCGGTAGTCTAGGTCCACAACTCTAATTATCACATGTACCTATAGATCTTAAGCTTGGACTCACAGAAATTAATAGTTGACTACTAAGATTGGAATCGAGAGCCAAGAGAGACTATAAATCGCTAGCAGGATCCGTTATGACAGACACAAAAAAGTCTCCAACAATAGACATTTGGGTTCCATTTTTAAGTAGTTAGCATATGTTCTATACTATAAAAACAACACTTGCTCTAGGGTGATTTCATTGGCTTTGCTTTTGCATATATCATATGTTTCAATTCATGTTTAACATCCTACACGAAAAGAGTTGGGAAGCAAGGTAAGCACATCTGACTTATCACACACCATTGATTTCTCGCTTGCATTGCTTTTCTAATCTCTTCCACTAATTTTGATCATTTTAGGATACTAAAGGAATCAAAACCTCATTAGGCATCATGCATGAAAAAAAAAGTGATAACCGAAAATAAAATCAGGAATGCTAATTTCATTTGTCCTTAAAATCAAATGTAATTTGATTCATTATTTTGGGAAGGGCAACTCTCTCAATGTACACAGTTTGTATTCTGACTAAGCGAGACACATACACTTAAGGACTAGAGAACCCATCTCTAGACATGTGCCCTAAACGCTTGGGCTGGCTCTTTGGTCATGTTACTTGCTATAAGCATTTGCCTCAAACCATAGATGAAGTGGTCCCATTGATCTGGTACATGTTCTATGCCCACTAGAATACAACCACTCTGGGAGACTATAGTTGTGAGTTTATAGAACTACTTGAAATTCACATATCTCTTAAATTGAAAAAAACTAAGGAATCCCTAACAGTCGTCACTGTGTCGAGTTGATGAATTGGAGTTTGTTTTGTGTTTGATTGCCGACCTTGGATCCAAGTGCGGTTGTCATTATTTCTCCAAGTCTTTTCTTCTTTTAATTTTTTGAGTCCTCTTTCTTGTTCAAGCATCATCTACATTGTGATCATGGGTTACCCTTATCTCCAGTAGTATCTTGTGGTCACTTATTGCCCATATCACCATCATGTCTACATCTTGATCCGGCCCAAGATGACTCTTTACTTGAGCCATAATTTTGCCTCGTTCAATTTGATCTCAATCCTTGTATAGTTGGAGTCCCATTCGAAATTTTTTCTCGTATTTCTAGCATGCCCTCTTTGTTCCCTCCAGTATAACCTTCTTCTACCCTTAGGCATGATGGGTTGTATGATGAAGCCCGCATTGAGGAGAATGTTGATATTATTGAGCTGGGCAAATTTGAGGCTGGAATGAGTGTGCTTCCATTGGTGGATTATGGATCTGAATCGTGTGATACTATTATTGAGGTTTCTTTGATTGCACACCTGCTAGAGGATGTGATCTCTGAGGCATGACAGATTGAGGATGATGATACCAATGTTATGTGTTTCCATTTCCCTATACCGACCCTTGAGTCGGTTTTGCACATCTTGTATCAGGAGCTTCTTATGCCACCTCTGTCGATACATGAGGAGACAGAGTCAGAAACCACACTATGCCATCCACCCTACCAACCTATCTATTTTCCTCCCCTTGATGTCTAGATTTATGCAAAGCACATAACAGATTTTGATCAACACCTTGAGCCATTCAAGTGGATGTTGTTTGGAGAGGACTCCCAATTTCACATGCCTCATCTTGTTAGCACCTTCAAACAACCGTACATCCACCTGATCGATGAGTATGATAATGTTTCAAGGATGAGAGTTTAGTTGCCGTCATGGCCACACTTTCCAATGTTCATCTTGCTTTAAGCTCCGAGGGTTTTCTACAGGTGCATGCAACACTTTCTATACTTGTTATAAGTCACTAACTATGCAACTGATCTATCCATTGTAGAGACTGAGCCATCTGATTTTTGTAACTCCTTTCAGTTTGCCCTCCTGGATGACCCTCATAAGAACTAGCTTCCTTTGTGGCATTTGATGATTTATCTAATCTTTCAACCATATGTCCACCGGATGCCCAGTTGCTTAGAGAGTATCCTGATCTATGCTCTTCGTATCTTTTTGATACTGTGATTGATGTGGAGGATTCCATCACTGGTCCACACTTCTTCACGCTTGATGTTGTCGGTTGTGATCACTCACTCCGTTATTCTAAGCTGATTATTTCTTCTGAACTATTGGACCCTGGATTTGTTTTTGTTTCTCTTCTCTCGGAGGCATACACCCACTTGATTTCTTATACGAGTGTTCTTTTTTATTTCAACATTGTTCTCATTTGTGAGACGATGGCAAGAGTATGACTCTCGTTTGATATATGTTGTCCAAAACCTTGATACAGTGTTATCTTAACCTTCGCGTCTGGATAGGGGCATAAAACTTATTGCTCGTTGAGAGGCACCTCAGTAATCAACACCTTTTACCGTTCCTTCTCTCTTCCGTTTGTCCTACACCCCATATCTGTGGTCTGATATTTGTGTCTGTACTTAGGACATACTTTATTCTAAGGTTAGAGTGTGTAAATCGAGTGTTCTTTCTTCAATCTGATTCATCACTCCTTTTGTTGCCTATACATAGGGATCTCTCACCCTGAGTATAGGAGGAGTGATGCGTTCATTCTCGTAACTCATTTTTTATCGGCGTCTTGATCCCCTCGATTGTCTCCTCTCTTGTTGATATTCCTAGATATATTTACGAATCTTTTACACTATGCATATGAGAAGATAAATCGAGTTGTTGATATGTTGATTCCTACTTTTGACCCTTCCTGCTTTGTATATAGTCTGATATACTTAGGTTTATTTTATCCTAAGTATGGTTGGTCGACTTCTCATAGTTCAATCTTTAGTCGTTGTGGCATAGGATTTTATGTACTCAATACAAGTTACATCTCCTTTTTACTCTAATCGTTGAGGACATAGCTCAAAAGTATAGGAGGGTCGTATATACGTTATATATAGATTAGTTATAACTCGTACTTTCGTATTTTTGAATAATATGGATAAATTATGATTAATTAATAGTAATTAACAAACCTATATAAATATAAAGTCGTAAAATTTATCTATATATTGATTAATAAATTAAGTTAAAAATATTTTATGAAATGATTTGAAAATCGTTTGAAAATTTTTTAAAAATATTTTGAAACGATTTGATTTTTTTTAATTATTTTCAAACCTTTGTAAAGATGTTATATTTGTGAAAACTTTTTTTTGCTTGAATAAAATGTTTTTGAAATATGTTGGCAATGTCTTTGGATAATGGTTGTAAAAATACTTTTAAGAATCTATGCATACTATTTGAAAAATCTTTGCAAAATGCTTTTCAAATTTGTAAATGCTTGTAAAAACTATTTATAAAAGTTATTTGCAAAATAATTTTCAAGATGATTGTAAAAAATATTTTCAAACTGTGTTGGGAACCTTGCACATAAGTACAAGCAAATAAAATTCTTTACAGACCTTATATATACAAACCTGTAAAAACAACTAACATTCAACTTGTAAATCCCCTATGTAAAATACACCCTAATTCTTGTAAATAATAAAATTGCACTCCTGTAGAAATAGCTGCACATAATTCTTCTACTAACTATTTTATTTTTTCAAAAAATCCCTAAAATTTGCAAAACCTTTTCAAAAATCCTTAAAAAGTTAAAAAATAGAAAATACTTCACGAAAGTATTTTCTTGCATTGTACATAGCATTTGCATTTTTTAGATTTATAATGATGATTTTAGAATCTAAATAACATTTGAAGATTGGAGCTTGGTTGGACCTTAATCCACTTAACCACTAGAACCATATAAGAAATGGAATTGTGGTGCACATTTCTGCTAGACGAAATTTTTGAGATGACAAGACTAGGTTCATTGTCATCTTGACTACCTAAGCAGAATATATCAATACACATGCATGACTTTTGTTGATAGTGACCTAACTTGCACACATGCACCCTTACACTTTGCACAACTCAATTTAAGTAGTAGAGGGCTGGATTTGCTGGCTTGAGACACAAGTGAATGGAAACATATGAAGTCACATTTCTGTGGTTATTGTTCTCTAACCCGATCCAGTGGTCTTCAATCTACTATATCATAAGGAAAAAGTCCCTATGTAGATGTTTTTGTAAACAATATTAAAAAAAATGCAAAATAAAAAACTCCAAAAAATAGACGGGAAAAAATCGAAGAAAAATCAATTCCTATCAGAGTATGTATATAGGTTGTCAATAAGCAAGTCTGGGCTCCAAAGTCAAAGTCTCCATGTTAGCCTGCAGCCAAATGACTTTGCTACACCGGTCCATCATCCTTGGATAGATATCTACACTTGATATCATCTATTTTCTTCTCCACCTCATCTTATTGAGCCGGTTTGACTTGAACTTAGATGGGAATACTCTGCTTCTCGAGGAAAGAATTGCTTGATTGAGGAATTAGGGTCACCATGTTGGAGAAGATAATCTATTACTACTTTAGTCGAGAGGAGCTACATATCACTAACATTGTAAAAGACATACTCATAGTCATAAGGGACTATGTACGACATTGTCTTGTTCTGACATGGCTTTTGAGGAGACTAGACTAGAGTTTTGCAGTTCTCAGAGGTTGTGTTTCAATTCCAATTCCCAATATGGTTCCGACAACTCTTAAAATCCAAAAGATCGATTAAGCTTCAAACTTTGATTTTATGAAGATAGGTTTAAAAGTAAAAAATCAATCCAATTACTTTCTTTTTCTTTTCTTTTCTTTTTTTGCACTTATAGGTACAAGTGTTTGCTAGTAATGAATCACCATTTCATCACCTTATTCTTTCATTTTGGCCATAAACCCCTAGCTAAATGAATGAATATATCATTAAATTGTGAAAATAAACATTCCACAATTCACAATTAATTTTGTATGAATATTGTATAAAAGATTGTATATAATACAATATTCGTTGCTATAATAAAGGAATAAATAAAAGAAAAGAAAAAGAATGAGGTGTCAAAGACATAGATTGACCCTAGTGTTGAATCATAAGACTACGGAGGCAGTTGTGCAGTCCACACAAGGAGGGACGAGCAGTTGCTTTGCTGGTCGCTCACGACAGTTGATTGACTCAGAAAATAATCAACCCACATCAATTAATCAAACAATGAGAAGCAAGTGGATCAAAATTTATTATAACCCTACTTGTAAATGTATATAGTGAGCAAGTATGAGTTGGTTGTAGAACACAAAGAACACATGGGTGTACCTGATTTTATTATTTATTAATAAATAATAATGTGTATATATAAAAACAATATTCATTTAATGTTTTTTAGGGTCTTTTTCATTTGTAATTATCTATTCTTTTGTTTTTTTCTAAAATTTTTAAAATATATATAAATTTGTTTAATTTAAAAGTTTTATTTTATTTCTTATTTTTCCTTTTCTTTTAGTATATTATATTTGTGTATATATATCACAATATTCAATAATAAGTATAAAATAATGTATATACAAATTTATAATAAATATATAACAATCAAAAAATACAAAGAAGAAAAGTCCTTTTTTATTTTTTAAAGGATTTAAAGTAGATTTATAAGATTTATATTAATTAATAATAATAATATAAACTCCATATATACCTATATATAGGTATATGATACAACATAATGTATTCTATTTATAAATATAGCTATATATAGTCAAAAATTACAAAATAAGTTTTTTGTGATTTTCAAATATTCTTTTGTTTTTGGTATTTTTTTAGTGATCGTTAATAATTTGATTGTATTTTTAAAATCGAAAATATCCCAAATAAGGGAATAAATAAATAGGCTGAATTGTTTTGAGATTTAAAAATAGTAAACAGGTTCAAAATTTCTCAAAACCTTTTTTATAATGTAGTAAATAGTATACATAAAAATACATTGCAAACAAATAATTTTTAGGGGTCTCTTGAAAATATTTTACAATTTTTATAGGGTTAGCAAGGATTTATGATTTTTTGATTTTCTTTTAATACTTTTTTGTGGTTTTCGTTCTTTTATTATAAATGCAATAATAAACAGTTGCTAATATATTTGAAATTTTTAGAAGAGGTTTTGTAGTTTTGTATTTTTTAAGTCAGATAGGGAATACAAGGCGCTCTTTTGATTTTTAATAAATAGTGAATGCAAGAAAATAGCTAAATAAACAACACGGTGTATTTAAGCATCCCATCTGACCTTCACTCCTATTTTTGCACAATTTTTGGAGCACGTGCAAATATTTTTGAAAATAGAAATGAAAAAAAAATTGCACAAGTTGGTAGGGGTATTTATGTAACATATAATAAAGTCAAGGGTTACATGAGAATACCATAAATTTTTGACATAGAATTCAAATTTTTATGTATTAAATTGCAATTAAAAATGTAAGAGGGTACAAGTGTAATTTTCCCAACTCACATGGGGGGCCACATGAGCTGAGCTAGCAATTGACTAACTTGCAATATTCAAAAGTTCCAAGGGTTTTGTTGCAATTTTTATAAACATTTGCAAATAATAAAATATTTACATTATTATTAAATACAAAAAGGTGGAGGTGTTTTTATGCTATTTACCCCACTTAAGCCAGTTTGATCCAATCGCTATCTGCTCGCCATGTGCCTAATCCAACGCTCGAGGACACATACCACATCAAAATAAACGGATGATCTAGATTAGATCTGGGTAGTGTTCTTGATCTAACAACGGTCGAAGGGTTATAAAGAATAGTGAAGAACCTAATTGCGATGTCTTCTATCTGGATTTTCTCTGTGATTTGGCAATGGATCCACACTCTATCATGTCCACAGCTTTCTAACGGCACTCTACACGTGCAGGTGGCCTTCGAGGTGGTTTGGATTGTGGCGATGATGATCTGGAGCGCTAGATGTTCAAGCTTGATACGTAGCTGCTCCAGGTGGTCTAGTGAGCTCTAGATGGCTCCTCTAGTCCTTTATACTTCACCAAAAGATCCATTGGTCCGTGGCGAGTTGCCACAAGCAGATGATGAAGCTATAAGATGAAGAAGATGGGATGGTGATGCAGCTCCAACGGATGGTGATGATTGGAGCTCGGCTCTCATTTCAATGATGGATCTATGTTGATCAAATGGGGGATTGTGGAGAAAATGCAGGGGTATGATATGGGATGAAAATGGGGCAGGAGAACTGATGATTCATGACGGATTTGGTCTGGATCTCAAGATCTAGGTAAAATTATGGCTTCCTAATTAAATCTAGTTTATTAAGCTAAATACCAAATGAAAGTGTGGAAATTAAACTCTGACCTAAAATATACCTAATAAAGAGGAAATGATGGCCTCAATTCGGCTGCTGGCTTAAGAGGCAGAACCTTCGGCAAGCTTTGCCGGTTGTGGTTATATCGTACTCCAGTGAGGCTTCTCCTCGCTACAACAAGGTGGCTCGTGAATCCTGTCATAATTATCAAGATAATGGGCCAAAATAGTGGGAGAAAAGCAACTCAGAGATGGATCAAGTGCTAAAAGATGAAGAAGGTGGAGGTCTTAAATGCTAATGATCGACATGTTTCGAGGAGGGCTTGCATGCAAGGGCAAGGGAGTTGGTGGAGATTCGGTGATGGGAAAGGGTGTCTGGCATGCGAGGATCAGAGTGGTGGTGCGACTGAGGAAGAAGAGGGTGTGCAGTTTGAGTGGAAAATCATAGAAATGGGTGAAGAATGAGGTCTGGTAAGGGCGTCCACTTATGGTTGTACAGTTGACTAGAGGTCAACGAACAGAGAGCCCTGGTTGGTCAATGTGGACCAACCATGAAAAAGAGAATCAGAAATATTTTGTAAACTCGTTAAAAAAATACCAAATGAATTAATTAATTTTCTGTTAAAAATATTTATAATTTTATGCAGTATCAAATGCTTATTTCTATTTATTTTTTTACGACTACTTATAACATGTTAATGTTTACAAAAATAAATATATGTAAATATACTTGTATTTTGGAATTTTTTATTTTAAATTTGTATTATATACTTTATCATTATATATATTATTTTATATATTTTCAATTTATTTAATTTTGTATTTAGGTATTTCTACTTCAATTTTCTGAATTTATTTACATACTTAATTAATTAGTTACATATGCTTTATAGGTATATATATGTGTATTTCATCCATGTTTTAAAAAATACTTATTTATTTTATTTTCTTCTTAAAGATTTATTTCATTTTAGTTATGGATATGTGTATTGGATAATATTTACAAATTTATAAAAATAAAATAAAGTGAAAAATATAGAGAATAAATTTATTATTTATAATATATAGTTATAATTCACAATGAGGGCCCAAAACCTAACTTTTGCATCTAAACTCTAAATTGAATGAAACCTCCTTCATTAAATAGTTTATTTAATTCTATGAACAATAAAGGAGATTTTGATAAATTTTGATATAGTATGAATAAGATACAAGTCTACAAAGTTTTCTTTTCAGCTTTTCATTTTGTGTGTCTCGGGCACACTGTGCATTATTTATCAATTAAATCAATTTATGTTTTTCTTTTTATTTGTATATACAATATTCATGTTGAGGGTTTTTTTATTTGAGGTATAAAAATAATAAAATAAAATATGTCCCAAAATGTATTTATTGGATAAACAATAAGTTTTTATGTGATTTTCTGTGTATTTTCTCTGCCCAATCTCCCCATATTGTATTCCTTTCGACCAATTAATCTTCATGATTGGGTCTCGGGGTCTATGGCCACTCTGAGTCTTTGCCACTATCTCCCCATACTGTCATTATTTTTCTTTTCTTTCTTCTATTCTTTTATTTTGGAATTAAATACATAATTTATATAATATTCTATACATATGTCGTATTATTTATAGAATTTTTATTTTTGCAAATTAATTATATGTACATGCATTTAGATAGGGATTTAAGGCCAAAATGTATGGATAAAGGTGATGAAATGGAGATTCATCACCTTGCTGTCAAGACCCAGTTTCATAATGGCTTGGTCAACAAGGAATAAAAGTAGGGGGAGATAGGGCATCCTATCAAGAATACACTAAAAAACCCAACCTCTTATAGGTCAATAATTATAGTTTGGGAATTAATTTATTTTTTCATTTTATATAACTCAAATCAATAAAATTTGAACATCAATATTGTACATAAAAATACAAAGAAAAACATAAAATTATTTAACTAAAAATGATGCACAGTTTGACTAGATACACAAAAAAAGTCGAAAAGAAAACTTTGCAAACATGCATTTTCTCCTCAAATAATCAAAATTGACGAACTCACTTTATTGTTCATAAAATTAAATAATCTATTCAGTGATTATCATTTCATTAAATTTAGAATTAAGAGGTAAAAATTACATTTTGGGCTTCTATTGTGCAATATATATATATATCAATATTTTTATTATTTAAAACTTTCCTAATGTTTTTTAAAAACTTAAAATATTATTTAACATACATTTGAATAATTAAACTAAAATAAACCATTAAAATAAAAAAATAATATAATATGATATACCTTAATATAGAGATGAAGTATACTTATATATATTTATAAGATATATGTATATAATTAATTAAGTAAATAAATAAACTATAAAAAATGCATTAAAAATACCTATATAAGTAATTAAACAAATTAAAGATATAAAAAATACATGTATATAGTAATAAAATATAGAATTCAAATTCAAAATAAAAAATACAATATACATGTATAATTCTCTATTTGCACATTCAAATATTAGCATACAAATAATTAACATGTAAAAAACAATAATAATCAGAATTAAATATAGCATTAAACTACATACCTTTTTTTATGTTTTATTCAAAAAATAATAAAGTCATTTAATATTTTTTATCAAAATTGCGATTCATTTCTTCATTATTTTTTCCTAGTTGGTCCACGTGGACCAACCAGGACCTTTCGTTCGTTGACCTACGGGTCAACTACCGCCCATGTATCTCCGCCTCCTGTCAGAAGCTCTGACACCAATTCGTCACCATTTTTTAACACCTACACCTCTCTATTCTTCTCGAGACCATCCCCATCATGTATCCTGCACGATCCTCTCCATCACCCATGCTAGAATCTTCACAAACTCTCGTCCTTGCCTCCACCACTTCTTCATCTTTTTGGTTGAATCCCATGGCTATAAAATGGGACCCCAGGCTCCTTTTTGCATTTGATCTCTCATCGGCCATTGTATTCCCCATTGGACCTCCTCATTGAGCTCCTAGAGATACAACGAACTGCACTGGACCTCTATTGTGTGAATAAAGAAGTGTAGGGCTAGATCTAAGTCCACCAATGTTCATCTCCAGCAAGCCTTACCTCCTCTGAGCTTCAAAGCTCATCCAGTTGCTAGGTAAATTTCTACTTCTTACATTTAGTTCCTTTAGAATAGATTAGGTTTTAATTTGTTCTTTTAATTGCACGTTTATTTCAATTTAGAAATTAAAATCTTCTGAGCTTGCAGCTCCAACACCAAATCCACCGTACCTCTTCATAGTTCTGACCCCCTTTCGCCTGCATCCTACTCCCCATCGCCTTCTCCATCAAAGGCCTCTATTTTCCCCTCGACTATCGCAATGAAACAAGTCGTCGGAGCTCCCATCTCCTCACACATCCTCTGCTTCTATTGCATAAGTATAGGGTTGAGGAGTTAGCCCATGACTCCCTTGATCTTTTGGTGCATGTCCACGACAGTGAAGACACCTGGAGCTCCACCCCAAGTTTGAATAGGAGCTCTATGTCAATCGAGCTCCAGATCTCTGCCATTGAGCCTTGGATTTCTGTGAAGGACATGCCAGACGCGTAAGAACCTCATGAAGCCGAGGAGCTTTTCAAAGAAGAATGTGGAGGCCAGAAGCAGACGAGAGCAACAAATAAAACTCACCGGCGATGGGTTCTTCAAAGTACCTCTAGGACCCTCCTCTACCATCGAATCTAGCTAAAGGCCCAGATCTAATATGGGCCCTTTATTTAAAACGAATCATCGTCCCTCCAATACTATAGGATCATCCACGTGATAACACCTTAACCCTCCTTTAACGCACAATTAAAGGTGTAAATTAATAAGTAACCTCTGAATTTTGGTTGTTTTAATTTTCAGTCATGTAAATATTTATTTACATTAAAAAAAAGTGTAGAAATTGCGAATGGGCCCCCATACTTATTGAATATCACATATAGGTCCTATTCCAAGTCGATTCATGCGGCGCTCTACATGATTTCGCATTTTGTAGATGCTCCCCCTGGTTTTTATAGTTACAGTTTAGTTCATAAAAATTATAAATAGGTTCAAATATTTAGGGCATTCTGCATGCACCCCCTAACCATTAATTTTATTACATTTATAACCTTACCAAGCCTGTATAATTTATTTTATGTATTTTATTAAGGATTAAATAGTTCCCTTGCTCTATAATTATGCAAAAATTATTGAATGTGCATGGAATGATGCTTATTCAAGTTGCAATTTTATTTGTCATTTCATTGCATTTTCAATTTCTTAAAAATCATTTTGGTGTTATTTATTTCCTATTTAGAGATAAAAATATAAAAAATAAAAAATTCCGAAAAAACTATATAGTGTATATTACTATATAATGAAGCTGCATACCAAAACCACAAAAAACTGAAAAAGAAAACCCTAAAATTTGAAAACCTAAAAAATATAAAATATTTCAATAAAACAATTAGTTTTCTATTGCATATATATATATATATTAAAAATAGTTTAATGGAAGTTTGGCCTATTTATCTATATTTACTACGTTAAAACTTTCGACCTATTTATTGACTCCTTGATTTGGAGTATTTTAACTTTAAAAATACCAAACAATTAGTGAAAATTTCCAAATAAATTACAAAAATATAGTTAAATATGAAAAAAGCAAAAACAATTTATTTTATAATTGTTGAATATTATAAGCTATATTTATAAATATAAGAACCTACATAATCTATATAGTTGTATATAATTCTTTACCTTTTAATAGAAATAATATTAATATAAATTTTTAGAAATATTTTTAAATACCTCTAAGTAATAAAAAAGTACGTTCCTAATTGAATTTATCGAGTTTATATATATATATATTATATCATTTATATTATACATATTATTGTACATGTACATATATAACTTAATTAAAAGAAAAAGGAATAAAAAATCTGAAAAAATATAAAAAGAAAATAAAATATATATAAATAAAAACAAAAAATATATAAAATTAGAAATCCATAAAAAATAAATATCATTAGAAAACCACAAAATATTCAAAAAATAAAAAAAACACACCAAAAATAGTAGTTGTTTCTTCTTGTATACAATAATTATTTGCCTATCCCAGTAGCTCTTGTGGTTCAACACCTAGAATACTTGTAAACACATTTCTATCTAGGGTATAATAAATTTTAGCCTGCTTTACTTAAAATTGCTTCATCGTTATGTGTAGGAAAATTGTTGATTTTATCGTTGGTTATGACTGAACACCTCAGCGAACTACTTGTCCTGCCTTGTGTTGACTGCATTGTATCGCATCTTACTTGATGGTATATCAAATGGCATCAGTGTTAGGGAGCAACGCTTAGGATAAGTTTATTGTACATTATTATCTGCACATTTCTCGATCTTTTATTGCTTTGTACAATTAATTATTTTAGCCGCTTCAGACAAATCTCTTTGTTTAATTTCTTGCGAGGGGCTATGTGGCAAAGGCGACTCCTTAGGAAGTCAATGCACCTGAGATACGAGGATATGTCCTTATCTCCATAGGCTAATTGGAGAGAGCAGTGAGAGATAGAGAGAGCAATAAGAGTATGGATTTTTGCTAGGAATTTTCTTTTTATTTTGTGAGAGAGTGTCTAATTTATTTAGCATATTAATTGTAATAATTCAGGACATGGACTATTGGGAAACTACACTCTACGATGTCTACTGTCCGGGTGATCATTCATCTAGATGCCTCATCAATCTTTCATTGTTTTTATCACTTTTATTTTCATTTGTTTCTCGTGTTTTGATATTCCTGCCTTTCTTTTCTTTGTTTTATGTGATTCAATCCTTAGATTTTTAGAGACTGCTTGCCAAGTAACTTACATCCATACAAATTAATATCTGCATGCTCCAATAGATTACATTTGGACTTAGCTCTAATTAAATTGTTAAATACTTGGGATTGAAACTGACCATCGTGAGAGGCTCTATACAACACTAGCAATACCCATTATGTTGGGCACCGAAATGTCTACAAGACCGAACATTTATGTTTCCGTTTTAGGTGTTTAGCATTTGGTTCTTCATGACAATAATAGCTCCTACTTCTGGCAATTTCATTGGCTTGCATAACAAGTAGTGAAAATTTACAAATTCTGTTTTGCATCCCTCATGGAGAGAGTTAGGAAGCGTTGTAAATCTTTCAAACTTTACATACATAATTCAATACTAATTTGAGATTCCCACATTAGTATCAACATGAACGATGTTTCCAACTCTTCTCCCAATTTTGTACCACTTGATATTCAAAAAGAAAATACAAAAGATTGTTAGGTGTATTATTTTGAAAAATACTTAAAAAAATGAAAATAAAAAAAATAAAAAAGAGGATTGTCTAAAAAATTGTCCTAATTAAAATTCACAACGAATATTCATTGTTTGAGGTTCATAAAGCCTGCATTATTTTTAGGTACATTTCAGACAGAGTGAGGCACGACCCATAAGGATTAGATCCTAAAACTTGATATGTGGCTGCCTTGATAATCACTTGGGATGGGTAAGTATTGGCGCTTCTATCATACGTAGGTGAGTTGGGCCTTGTCAATAACGACATTCCCACCTTGTGTAGAGCATCTGACCTGGTTCGAAGTATTGAACTTAGGATATGCCCTCACAGGTGTGTCTGTCTCATCGACCTACATCTGAGTACCTCACTTGAAGGGGAGGTATTGGTTTCATCTATTAGCTTCCTCTCTTATTCTTTAAACGAATTGCCGCCCAGGCACAAGATCAAGGACCTCAAAGAGCACAGAAAATAGTTTATAAAGTCGGTGGAACTAGTACATGGTATTTTCCCGGTAGTACACACTCTCCTCTAGAGTTAACCCTCTATGGACTGATTATATGATTGCTTGAAAATAACAATAAAATTGAAAAGATAAAAATAATCGAACTCTTATGGCCACACATTGCCCGAGGATGGTTAATCTACACTTGTATTGTGTTTGTTTGAATTAGAATCAGGACAAAATCCAGTCTTGTGCACTTGCAGGATTTTTCTTTTCGTTAGTTTTAAATTTTTCTTAACCCTCTCATTGTGAGCCTTCTTCTACTTCCCTCTTCATATATTGTTTATCATCGTGCTCCAATCCTTATATAATCCATTTCTCTCTAGGATGTCGCCTCATGGAAGGTTTAGTCGAGACCTGAAAAGTTAACTTTTGTGAGGGTCTAATGTGGCCTACACAAGGATAGACCTATACTCGTGCTGAGGTGACCACACATAAAAGCTGAATAATCAACAATTAACCCACAAAATAGATCAATCAATGCAAAATAATTGTGGAGTTAAAATTCATTGTAACTCTACAAAATGTGTGTATAGTACAAGTATGGAGAGCTCAAATACAAGGAGCAAGGGCAATAGACAATAAAAGTTGGTAGAAGAAGAAAAATACTATTTTCGTATTTTTATCAAGATTTTTTATTTTTAATGGATTTTTTATTATTTTTTTATAGAATTTTTAATTTTATATATTTTTATATTTTTCTAATTTTTATTTTTCCATTTAATAAAAATATTTGATAAGCAAATACCACAATATATAGATAACATATTAGATAACTAATATATATATATATATAGAAATCAGAAAAATACCCTAGGTACAATTTTTATTTAAGGGTATTAAAATCAATTCGTGTATTTTTTTTTAACAATAATAATAATAAATAATAATATAGGTATATATAATTAAAATAATTATAAAGGCACTTATATTTTTAAATATAGGTATAAATTCTTAAAATTAGTGAAATATACTTTTTTGTGTTTTTTCTATTTAATCCTATTTTTGTGTTTTTTTTATTTTCGCTAATTTTTTACGTCTAAAAGAAAAAAAATATCAAAAAAAGACCTATATTAGTAGGGGAAAATGTTAGAATTTATAAATAGATAAAATCCCAAATTTTCAAAAAATTATTTTAATATACAATAAATATAATTAATAGAATTTGAAAACATAAACAAATTTTTTAGAGTTATTAAAAATATTTTTATAATTTTTATGTATTTTTCATTCCAAAAAGGAAGAAAATGCAATGATTTTGAATTTTTAAAAATAAGAAATATATTCTAAATGTATTACAAAAAAATATATGTGATGAAATATAATATAAGGCACATGAAATAAATTTTCTACAATTTTTGAATGAAAAATGATATTTTTGATAAAAAAATATACAAGAAATAAAAATCAATTTCTATTAGTGACCTAAACGTGATTACCCAATAGTTTTCACCATTTTCGAACCCATTAATAAAACACAATACAAAACATGCAAAATACCCTAAATATTTCAAATAATATACACTGGTAGTGGTATAAATGCAATATTCAAAAGGTGCGAGGTCCAAACTACTATTTAACCGAAAAGTATTACATTGTTGCTGACATTTAATGGACTAAATAGAAATAAAGGAACTCCAAGGGCCCCCTTGCAAAATGTCCGCACCTCACCCGCACAAGCATGTGAGGTTACATAACGAGGGACCTAAATGCAAATATAAAAAGTCTCGGGGCTAAACTAAAAATATTACAAATTATTTATAATTTAAGAAAAAAGATTTTATTTTAAAAAATAAAATACGAAAAAGCGGGGGTTTGGAATGTAAAATACCCAAACAAGGTCGGGCAAATAGTCTTGATTCTTTCATTTGCCATGCGTGGTCTCCTCAACGGGCGATACCCCTTCTGTGATCAACGGATCTGATCAGGACATGGGGCTTGATCCGGTGGCTGAAGAGAGCATGATTGGATGGTGGGCGCATGAAGAACATGGAAGAACCTCGTCTAACCTGAATTTTTGTTGCATGGATGTCCCTCCTCCGAGCTTCTCTCTCGGATCGCTAGTGCTCGTCAAGCTTTGATGATGGTCTGAGGCTTCTAGCTCCCCCAAAAAGGTCCTGATCCCATCGATGGGGGCATGGAGCGCTGCTACTTGGAGCCCTATTCTTGAGGTCAACAACCCTCGGATGGGGCTTCCAAGTCCTGCAAATGGGTACGAAGGCATGTCGAGATGAAAGCGAGGGATCCTAGCTATATTTTGGGTGATAGTCTTCGGCGATGGGCAACGGAGGGAGAGAGGAAATCCAAATCAAGAGGAGAATTGGGTGGCTGGTGGTGGTTGGATGATCGGGAAATGGTAGTGCGAGGTAATGAGGTTGATGGCCATGGTCGAAACAGGTGATTTCGGTGAAGGTAGAAGGCAGAGCTCCGAGCTTTCACGGAGATTGTTTTCATGGTTTTTAGATTTTTAACGCAAGATGGAAAGATCTAATGACTAATTTAGAAAACTATTAACCTAAGGGAGTCGTGCTCAAGGCGGAGATGGCAAGCAGAGATAGATCTAGCTCGAATCACGCCCTTCCTCACTCTCTGACCTATTGGAGAGACTCTTGCTGTCACCAGGAGCTTTGATCCGATCTATGGTTATGATTTTGATGGCACAAGAGATATCAAGAAGCGAAACGGAGGTGGAGGCAATATTTTATACTGGTGAGGTTCGATTGGGAGAAGCACTCGGTTCAGAGGCCCTTCGATCGAGGAATCACTTGGGCGAGTAGGAGATATGATCGAGGAATAGAATACAAGAAAGAATCAAGCGATTTTAGTGAAAGCCTCGATAAGAAAAATGAAGTAAAGAAGGGTCAAATGTTCCGACACGCCACAGACCTAGAAGACCAGTAAGTTGATGGAGGTCAACTATCCCTGGCTTCTTATTGTGCAACGCTAATCACCGGTCCCGCACCCTATGTTAATTCGATCAGATTAATATCCAAATTAATTTTAATCGTTCGTTGTAGTCGGATACGAGAGGGAATATCAAAAACAACTTTATTTAGATTTGAGTTAATTTCAAGCGGCAATTTTTTTTACTTGGTGTAGTCCAAGGTCGAACTTAGGGAGGCATCTGTCTCCTTAGGTGAATTAATAACAAAGTCCAATGTTCGATTTTTCAAGGAATTTTTTTATTATCTTTTTCTATTTTCTGTGCAAACACATGCAACAATCTAGCCAATCCAAAGTTAAATCAGTTTGAGATATCGAATTAAGTCCAGAAATTATGAAAATTGGCCAGATGATGGATTATGATGAACTAAGCTACCCTAATATTTTTGGAATTTTTAGACACTAAATGAATTAATTATGAACTAAAGATGCAAGCAGGGTGATTTTAACTAATTTATTTTTAATAAATAATAAATCACATCTTTTTCAGGAACAAAAATTATCCTAGATAGATCTAATGATAAGGAATCTAGGAAAATTGACAAACCTCAATTTCAATGTGAAATGAACCTACTAAAATTAAAATAAGAAAATCACTAAAGAATTTATTTAGGCTTCAATATGCGTGCAAATGACATGAAATTTTTATGCAAGGTTGAGTTCACTATCCTAGAGCTACTACGAATTTTTGATATTTTTTAAAGCTAAAGAAAATTAATTACGAATTAAAAGATCTTACTAGGCAAAATATCACACAAATCAACCAATTAATTCCTTTAAAAATCTACTGCAATTACAAAAATGTGACCAGTGGCACAATAGATAGAGGACAAGTTACTCAACAATATGCAGCTTTTGAAATTCAAAAATGATGCAAAATGAAACCTAAGGATGCGTGCAAAGATAGGGGTGTGATTGCAATACAAGAAAATAAAATTACATAAAAGAAATATGCTGACAGGGACTTAATTGCAATTACCTATAATGTTGGGGGTATCAATGCAATTTCTCCACTGGCTCGTGCTCCTCACGTTGGGGCTGCTTCAAAGGGACCTTCTTGTAATTTCGAAAAGTCCCCAGGACCTCGGTGCAAAATACCCAGGCCGCACGTGCTCCTCATGTGGGGGCCTAGGCTCGGGCGGCGTATGAGGCTCGGGGCTTGGCTCGGGAGCTCCTGTAGGTCTGGAGTGAGGCTCGGCTAGCCTCGGGTGATCCGAGCCTAGGGTCGGGGATGAGGCTCGGTCTTCGTCGACGTGGCGTAATGAAGACCCTTGGATAAAGATCGATCTAAAGGGTATCAGTGCTAACGCGTGGCGAGGTCAGAGGCCATCAGATCTGGATAGATCCAACGGCGCCTGAGAACCGCGGAAGGGGCGACGTGGCAGAATGCTAACTGCTGGATCACAGAAGGATCCAACGGCTCCTGTGAGCTCCAGAGGTCGATGACATGGCGGGCTAAGCTCCGTTAGATCTAGAACGATCCGACGACACCTGAGACCCGGCTGAGTGGCGACGTGGCGCGAAGTCGACCGTTCGATCGAGATGATCGAACGGTATTCGGGGCTTCTCCCCCAATGGTCCTCCACCGCCTGCGGAGGAGATGGCGGGGCTTCGGCGACGAGGCCTTTGCTCTGCCCGTCCCTACAGGTGTCGGTGAAGCTCTGCGATGGTTCGGAGATGTCCCAGAAGGTGCGCGGAGGTGCGGCGATGGTGCTGGTGGTCTCAGGAGCTGGAGAAGGGCATCAGAGCTCTGTGGCGGTGAAGCTCCAAAGGAACTCCGGTGAACTTCCGATCAATGAATGAGGAGGTACCTGCAAGTGTAAAAAGAATAGCTGAAGCTCGTGCGTGCAATCGTGGAGGTATGAGGGTGGTCGGCGAGGCCTAAGGAGGAACGGAGATGGCTGGCGATGGTGCTCCGGCCAAGTGGCGGAGCTGGAGCTGATGGAGGACGAAGTGCGCCGTCGGCGGGCGTAAAGGGTACCGCGAGGATGAGAGCTTCGTCACGGAGCTCGGCGGAGTGGAAGAGAGGCGTGAAGATGGATGTAGACGTCGAATAAAATCGGAGAAATCAAAAGAAAAATCAAATGAAGATCGGAGGAAGGTGGAGGGAATTACCTGGGATTTGGAGCTCGAGGTCGAGGTCCAGATCGTCGCTCGAAGGGGCGGTAAATCCCTAAGCTCAAGCAGCGACTCGGAGGAGTGGCTGCGACACGGCGGTGCGCCGAGGATCTCGCCGGAGAAGATGACCGGTCTTCGCTCGAGGAAACGGTCGCTTGCTGCCACCAAATGGAAGTTCCGAGCTCGGTGATCTCTCAGGGGTGGCGGATGGGTGCGAAATCGGCCGGAGGGCGAATTTATAGGTTGAAGTAGTCGACCGGTCTGGTGATCAAGTGGGGTTCATGGAGTTCATGGAGCGTCGCTGGCGGTCGACGTGGGTGGTGAAGTGGCTGTCGAGGATGAGGGACGAGTGGGGAAGGACGTGGAGGTGATGGTGGTCGGAGAGGGTGGCTGGAGTGCGGCCAAGAATAGGAAGGGGCAAGCCCCTCGCGTACGGCTGAGAACGTGGGAGAGAGGGGCGCTGGAGGTGGAAGACGAAGTCCCAGCCGTTGGATCCCTTGATCCAATGGCCGAGATCGAAGCGGGATGGAGCGGTAGTGATCTGATCGAGGGCGAGTGATCCGAAGGGTGTGATGGCGCCACGTGGAGTGAGCTGGGCAAAGTGCGAGCGAGCGACTAAGATCCGGTCAAGATGACGCGATCTAAGGGTCAGGGAGCCGACACGTGGTGTGATGGGGCCGAGGCGCGGGCGGGCAGTCCAGATCAGTCCTTGGCGATCGATCGGTCGGTTGAGATTATTGGGGAGCTAACGGTTCAGATGGAAGGGCTGAGAATGCGATCGAAGGGCTCAAGATGTGACGTGTTGCGCACTGTGGGCGAGGCGCTAATGGATGGCCTAGATCTTAGGCGGGAATGATCTGACGGTGGAGAAGATAGACGCACGTGGAGCGCATTTGGCCATTGGATCAAGAATACTATCCAACGGCTGAGAGGCACGGCGACTTGGGCAAGGGGAGCGGGCCGCGTGGCGCAACCAGAGGGTGCCACGTGGCCGGCTGGGATTGGCTGGAGAGAAAAATATGTGTAGAGAGAGGAAGGCCGAATTTGGAGAAACTCAAAACATGAAAGTTGTAGATCTCGATGAGATCTACAAGTTTCATGTTGACCAAAGACGGAGATGAGGTCAAATATGATACAAAAATACAAGAAATCAAGTATACATATATGTAGTATACAAAAGAGGCCCAAAAACCCAACTTTTTCATACGAGCTCCAAATTGGATGAAACTAGTCTCATTTTGAAGGTCTTTTAATGTGTATTAATCTGAAAGTAAGTAGACCTATTTTGGAGTTGGTATGAGGGATCTATGGGCATTTTACGGTCGAAGGGATTTAGTGCTTTATTGGCTATTTTACAAAGGACATTTCTGGCTTTCTTCCTTATATTATTAACTAAGGTGCACATAGTATAAGCGAGAGCTTATTTAATGAGTGGATATTCTACAAGTGATTTTGGCTTCTTATTTAAATGTATATGGAATGCTAAAATGCATGTTTTATGTATGCATGTCTGAATGCTATTTATGCATTATAAAGGGAAATATGCCTCTATTTACTCAGGAACAAGGCTCTATTTTTAACTTTTGGAGTGATGAATCACAGATTCATCAACCCCCTATACTTAAACCTTGGTCGTCCCCGAGCAACTAAATGAAATATAAGAGTGAAATGATTTTGGGTTCCATACCAAGGTCATGAACAAAAGTTAAAAATGAGCTTGACTCGACCTTTAGATTGATTGTGTGGCGGAACCTTATTTGGACCTGAACTTAAGACCTAACAGACTTAAAGTTCCAAAACTCTTATATTCAAGACTCCTCAATAGTTAGGTCAGAAAAAATCCTCAAACGCAAATTTCTGATGACTATTATTCTTACTTGTACTGTGTAAGAGGGATATAGCTCTCCACATCAGAAATGACTCGGAACCAGCCTCCTCTAACAAGGTAACTCAATAACCCGGTCCGGCAACTCTTTCCTCGAGGAGCGGGGTATTCCCTTCTAAGTTCAACTGCGACCAACTCAAGAGGAGGGGGTAGAGAAAAGAATGGACGGTAGCCTGTGTAGCTACCTATCCCGGGATTCCTGCCCAGTGTAGCCAGGTCATCCAGCTGTATTTCTTTTCTAATATACATACTCCGACAGGTATTATTTTTTCACTTGGACCTATCTGATTTTTTTGGAGTTTTTGCAATTTTTTTTAACACATACAAGGTGCAGCATGTACATCAGGAGTTTTTCCTCTTGAGCCAGTAGACTATCCCTCTTTTGAAGCATTATTGCAACCCACAGCATCCCGTCCTTAGACGTCAACACTACCAGACTAGGTTGAGACGCACTACCCTCCCTAGAGGAGGTTGGATGTTTCCACCCGTGTGCTACTCCAAGCTAAAGGATTCTACCTCCTCGCCACCTCATCAATGAAGAGCTACGTGTGCTAGTCCAAGTTAGGTCACTGTCTAAAAGAATCATGCGTGTGCACGAGATATTCTACTTAGACTAATCAAGATGACATGTGAACATAGACTTGCGGACTCAAAGAATTAAGTCACTTGACCTGAGAAATCTTAACTCAAGTTCTTATAAGGTTCCTCTGAAATTAGGTGGATTAAGGTCAAATCAGGTCCATCCTCAATATCTACTCATAACTTGGTTCAGAACCCAATAGCTTTTCACTTTGCATATGCAAGATATGCAGATAAGATGTAGATGACATGCTATGTAGATGAATTAAATGCAAGACTCTTTTTTTTAATGCAAGGATGATATGCAAGAGTGAATAAGAAGCCTATTTTTTTGTTGTTTTTTTTGTTTTTTTTGTTTTTTTCAGAAACCTTGGTATACCTCATATGTTACTACAATTTACAAGAGTTTTAAAAGTATTATACAATTTATACAAGTGTTATACAATATACAAGTATTTTACAACAATTTTTTTTTGCAAAAGATTCTACAAGTATTATACAAATATACAATTTTTTTTCAATTTTTTATACTCACCCATAATTATTGCAAAATATATACAAAAAGTATGCGAAAATACGCGAAAGTACGAGCTATGGGTAAAGTATATATGTAATATATACACGCCCCCTATACTTAGCGTGTGCTATGTCCTCAGAGCACGAAAAGCAAGGAAAAATACATAGC
This sequence comes from Ottelia alismoides, assembly GCA_037367405.1. Lineage (NCBI taxonomy): Eukaryota > Viridiplantae > Streptophyta > Magnoliopsida > Alismatales > Hydrocharitaceae > Ottelia > Ottelia alismoides. Next base: position 620,361 of record JAZKJV010004786.1, on the reverse strand, counting down.
TCGTGCTAAGCGTAGGAGAGCTAAAATAACAAAATGTATAGAAGTCGCTCCGCCCCCCTATACTTAGGCTATGGCAGCCTAAGTGTAGAAGAAGATCAAAAATGGGGAGGGCCAGGTTGAGAGGGGAAATGGAGGAGTATATACACGGTGGGCATCGATCCCCCCTATACTTAGGCTCTGGTCAGCCTAAGTATTGGACAGGAATGAGTGTGAGAACCGATGAGATCTAGAGAATATACAACGAATGGTGAAGGGACTCGGGTCATTCTCCCGCTTATACTTAGGATCTGATCATCCTAAGTATAGCCATAAAATGAAATGATATGGAGCTGGGACGAGTGATTCGAATCATTGGAGAGAGAGAAAAAATATATACAAGGAGAATTGAGAATATACATGGATCAAGAAGGTTTGTGACGAACCTTCTTGCAGGATCGAGGAGGTGGATAATATACATACGTGTTGTTGTTAGAATCGTCCTCAGATGAATAATAGGGAGGTGTAGGGATTGTCCAACGAGGGTCTACACACGACTGCTTGCTTAGATAAGGCTTGAGAACAGCCGAACTGAGCTCACTCATATAAATCACCTTATACGGACCCGATGAGGATTCCTTTGAAAATTCGTTCTCCGGAATGTTGAAGGAAATTTTCTTGGTCGGTTTTCTGAAACCTGAATCATTGAGAGAAAGATGAGAGCGACACGCCTTGAGAGGTTCGGGAGAACACCTTGAGGAATCAATTCTCGACTTCCTCTGACTAAATAGCCAACCAGAAGAGGGAGCAACCGTGTTTTGATGTGAAGTCAATTTAGTCTTGGTTGTTTCCTTTAACGGTCCAGATGTGGTGTTGACCATGGGTTCTTCATCAGATGAGTCACCATATAGATTAAAATATTCCTGAAGGGTCATCACGTGTCTCAGAAAGGTGCTAGTGATCTCAAATGGCTTGACATTATTGGGCTCTTGTGTCGGATCATCAAAGTGGTCAAGACAATCAACAAAAATCATGTCCGACTCAATGTCAGATTCTGGTCGCGAGTCCTCCTTAGAAGCTGTTACGGTGGTGGTGCAAGCAGTTGATGAAGTGGAGGTGTAGGGAGTCTCAGAACCAACGGTCGTCCGGACAGTCGGTCTCTCAGGGGTAGCAGAGAGGTGGGACTCATCTACCTCTTGATTGTCATGACTGTCAGCGGATGTGCGGGTCACCTTAGAGTAATGTGTATCAAAGAATGGGTGAGGTCGAAGCGCTCTCAATGCTGAAAAATCGATCTCCCGAGTCTCGCAATCTATAGTCGCCTTAGCCAAGGCTAAGAACGGCTTCCCGAAAATATTCGGAGACTGGGTAAACTCTCCTCGGTGCTCGATATCAATGATCGTGAAGTCCACCTGTAGTAGAGCACCTTGGAAAGTAACGATGACTGAAATATTTCCTCTCGATCGTTTGATGGATCGATCAGCCAGCTGAACGATCTCTCTTGACTTTCTAATTGGCCTGCGTTTGAGCTTGTTAAACACAGAGGTCGAGAGGATATTTATCGGTGAGTCATCATCGATTCTTGCATGGGTAAAGATGGTGTCTTTGATTTCACATTGAACTCGGTGCAACCGCTTCACTCTGCGGCTTTTGGTCTTTCTCCCCATCACCAAGGACGTGGCCATAGACACTATGTGTCTTTCAGTCCTTGTCCTCTTATTACCCGACCTCTTGGGCATCAATTTACTTCTCACAAATCGTTTGAGGTCGGGAAAGTGATCTATGGCCTTTATTAAGGGCAGATTAAAAATCAGTTCTTCATCTAGTGCTTCCCTTAGGGCAGGATCCAATTTTTTTAGGTCTTTTTCATTTTCAATTTTTATGTAATTTTTTGGTTTTTCAATTTTTTTGGCTTTTTGGATAGATGAATGATCAGACTCTGGATTGGAAGGCAGGTGGTTAGTAGAAGAGGGAGATAGAATGGACTCCAGCTGTAAAGACGGTGTGGGTTCCCTGTTGCTCGTTCGGTTTTCAACATCAAATCTACTTACTTCCTTCTCCACTTTCATACCTAGGCTGTCAGATATTGATTCAATATTTCCATGACATCTCTCAACTCATTACCAAATGATTAATTTTTCTTAATAAGTCTAGAGATGTCATCCTCCAAAAAAATCTCATGACAAATCATGGGAGAGTTCTGCCCAATTGGAGGATACTACTGAGATATTGGGGTCTCATACTCAACATACCTAGACTCTGACATGTAATGTTGGGTCGAGTATGGACCATCTAGATGGCAAATATTGGTCGGAGCCTCATACGATGAAACGGGGACTGATAAGTCTAGCTCATGAGTCCAATCTTGTGAATGTATAGGCTCTCCGAATGAAGGCTGGTTAATGGAATCTTGATCATTAAAATCAGTCAAGTCTGGGAAATCATGATGTGCAGACCTCTTCATTTGGTATGTTCGATCGACCATGTTATGCCCTAAGGTCAAGTCGGGATGTGTATATGTGAATTCTTGTCTCGTCTCTACTTGAGGTGAGAATAAAGTATGCGGCGGCATATAATTTTGCCAATCATCTATCTCAACAGTGGCTTGCTCTTCATTCGATTCTTTCATTCCTGCAAGCTCTCGAGAGTAAGTACAATCAACCCAAGATGAAAGTGGATCCGAGTGTTAGAATATGGAGGTGATGAGAAATACGAAGAAGTGGAAAAGTCAGTCGAAGTTCTGACATCGTAATCGGGTTGAGGTGGAACCGACCACGGGTAAGGGTCTCCCGTGGATGGCGGAAGGTACATGGACAAAGGAGAAGGCGAAGATGAACAGTATATGGTCGAGGAGGATTGATCAGAGGTCACAGGGTATGGGGACCAATATCCCGACATCTTGAAGAGGAAAGGAAGAAGATTGATGTCGAAAACGTGTAATTACACAGGATAACGCACACGGACAGACACAAAGACAAACACAAGAGCAAACCCCGTGTTCACACTCAACACGGTGAAGGACCTGAAATCGAGTCCAAATAATCTTGTAAATTTTAAGTGTGAGTTTTTCAAGCAAGATAGCAAGGATTACACGGCCTAAAGGGAAGTCGGCTCAGAGCCGGATGCGTCTTCCCTGTTTAACCTATCGCCTAAGATACCGCCGGTCCTTACTTTCTTCGCTCCTATCCCAAGTTGATGGATTCAAAGACCTGCCCGTATCTACCTGCAAGCAGGCGGAGGCTGACAAGGCCGGAACTTTACCCTGGGGTTACTGGCAACTTGTCGCAAAGTACCGCAATTTCGCCCCTATCTACCTGAGACAGGCGGAGGCTACTTGGTACTAGTTCGTGAACCTTACAAATTCAACTTGTGATATTTGCTAGGATTAGTCGGAACGTGATATGGAAGGCGGGGATTTGGGCTCTGCCTTAAGGTGTTCACACACACTCAAGTACCCTCACTCAGCCTGAAAACAAGGTCGAGGTTACTCTCCCGCAAACAAGGGTTAATTTTAGTTAATTTTTTTGGTCCAATTAAATTAGCAGTCTCAATTTTAGAGATTAGTAATCACTGATATTAATCAACACAAGCAATCACGTCTACCATCAAGTCCCAATTCCTTTATCCTAGGGTAGAAAATCGAGAGAGAGAGAATCGGAAAAAGTCGATGCGATCGAGAAAACGATGATGAATGCTTGAGTAAGAAGACTTACAGTGCCTCCAGCTCTCTACAATGCGGGATGCAGTACTGAATTTAAAATTTTTATACTACATAAAAATGCAGATGAGAAAAGCCGCTCCTAGACATGCAGTTCTATTAGCGAGTGAAGAACCGATTATATTTGGCTAAGTCCTGCGGTTTGAGTGCGTCTTTTATGTGAAGTGTGGTCCTAAATATTACGAGCAAAAGCAAACCCTAGAGTGGCTCAAGGAGCCGCTAGTGCAAGCCCAATCTAAAATTCAATCCACGCAGCACACGGGGACACGGTTCCCCTATGTTTACACACACGAGAACCTAAAAGGGAACCACTGGAAATGCAGACACTTTTTACAAATTAAAAAAATGAAAAATCCTTCTAATGTCTCAACAGCCGACTTTGATCCACGAATAGTCGGCCTCCGATGCACTTCGAGATACGTCGACTTCAAGAAAGCCGCTCCAAGTCCACCGGGCCCTCGCACAAAAAGATAAAAAAATGTCAGTGAGGAAGAGAGAGAGAGAGAGAAAAATAAATAGAAAAATAATTGGAAAAAAATTACAAGGTGGTTCGGGGATCCGACTACCCGAGAGAGAGTGGAAAACATAAATCTAATTTTCTAAAATGATCCTAAGCTGTTTGCCTCCCCGGCAACGGCGCCATTTGATCACCGGTCCTGCACCGTATGTTAGTTCGGTCAGATTAATGTCCAAATTAATTTTAATCGTTCGTTGCAGTGGGATACGAGAGGGAATATCAAAAACCACTTTAATTAGATTTGAGTTAATTTCAAGCGACAATTTTTTTTACTTGGTGTAGTCAAAGGTCGAACTTAGGGAGGCATCTGTCTCCTTAGGTGAATTAATAGCAAAGTCCAATGTTCGATTTTGCAAGGAATTATTTTTTTTATCTTTTTATATTTTCTGTGCAGACACATGCAACAATTTAGCCAATCCAAAGTTAAATCAGTTTGAGATATCAAATTAAGTCCAAAAATTATGAAAATTGGCTAGATGATGGATTATGATGAAACTAAGCTACCCTATTTTTTTGGAATTTTTAGACACTAAATGAATTAATTATGAATTAAAGATGCAGGTAGTGTGATTTTCACTAATTTATTTTTAATAAATAACAAATCACATCTTTTTCAGGAACAAAAATTATCATAGATAGTTCTAATGATAAGGAATCTAGGAAAATTGACAAACCTCATATTCAATGTGAAATGAACTATTAAAATTAAAATATAAAAATCACTAAAGAATTTATTTAGCCCTCAATATGCATGCAAATGACATGAAAGTTTTTATGCAAGGTTGAGTTCACTATCCTAGAGCTACTGTGAATTTTTGAGAATTTTTGGAGCTACATAAAATTATTTATGAATTAAAAGGTCTTACTGGGCAAAATATCACACAAATCAACCAATTAATTCCTTTAAAAATCTACTGCAATTACAAAAATGTGACCAGTGGTACAATAGATAGAGGACAAGTTACTCTACAATATGCAACTTTTGAAATTCAAAAATGATGCAAAATGAAACCTAGGGATGCGTACAAAGACAGGGGTGTGATTGCAATACAAGAAAATAAAATTACATTAAAGAAATATGCTGATAGGGACTTAAGTGCAATTACCTATAATGCTGGGGGTATCAATGCAATTTTCTCCACTAGCACGTGCTCCTCACGTGGGGGCTGCTTCACAAGGACCTTTTTGTAATTTCGAAAAGTCCCCAGTTCCTCGGTGAAAAATACCCAGGCTGCACGTGCTCCTCACGTGGGGGCCTAGGCTCGGGCGGCGTTTGAGGCTCGGGGCTTGGCTCGGGAGCTCCTATAGGTCTGGAGTGAGGCTCGGCTAGCCTCAGGTGATCCAAGCCTAGGGTCGGGGATGAGGCTCGGTCTTCGTCGACGTGGCGTAATGAAGACCCTTGGATCAAGATCGATCCAAAAGGTGTCGGTGATGACGCGTGGCGAGATCAGAGGACGTCAGATCTGGATAGATCCAACGACACCTGAGACCCGCGGAAGGGGCGACATGGCAGAATGCTAACCGCTGGATCACAGAAGGATCCAACGGCTCCTGTGAGGCTCCAGAGGTCGATGACGTGGCGGGCTATGCTCCGTTAGATCTTGAACGATCCGACGGCGCCTGAGACCCGGCTGAGTGGCGATGTGGCGTGAAGTCGACCGTTCGATCGAGATGATCGAACGGTAGCTGGGGCTTCTCCCCCAATGGTCCTCCGCCGCCTATGGAGGAGATGGCGGGGCTTCGGCGACGAGGCCTTTGCTCCGCCCGTCCCTACAGGTGTCGGTGAATCTCTCCGACGGTTCAGAGATGTCCTAGAAGATGCACGGAGGTGCGGCGATGGTGCTGGTGGTCTCAAGAGCTGGAGAAGAGCGTCAGAGCTCTGTGGCGGCGAAGCTCCAAAGGAACTCCGGTGAACTTCCGATCAGTGAATGAGGAGGTACCTGCAAGTGCTAAAAGAATAGTCGAAGCTCGTGCGTGCAATCGTGGATGTGTGAGGGTGGTCGGCGAGGCCTAAGAAGGAACGGAGATGGATGGCGATGGTGCTCCGGCCAAGTGGCGGAGCTGGAGCTGATGGAGGACGAAGTGCGTCGTCGGCGGTTGTAAAAGGTACCGCGAGGATGAGAGCTCCGTTGCGGAGCTCGGCGGAGTGGAAGAGAGGCGTGAAGATGGATGTAGACGTCGAATAAAATCAAAGAAATCAAAAGAAAAATCAAATGAAGATCGGGGGAAGGTGGATGGAATTACCTGGGGTATGGAGCTCGAGGTCGAGGTCCAGATCGTCGCTCGAAGGGGCGGTAAATCCCTAAGCTCAAGCAGCGACTCGGAGGAGTGGTTGTGACACGACGGTGCGCCGAGGATCTTGCCGGAGAAGATGACCGGACTTCACTCGAGGAATCAGTCGCTTGCTGTCACCAATGGAAGTTTCGAGCTCGGGTGATCTCTCAGGGATGGGAGATGGGTGTGAAATCGGCCGGAGGGCGAATATTTATAGGTTGAAGTAGCTGTCCGGTCTGGTGATGAAGTGGTGTTCATGGAGTTCATGGAGCGTCGCTGGCGGTCGATGTGGGTGGTGAAGTGGCTGGCAAGGATGAGGGACGAGTGGGGAAGGACGTGGAGGTGATGGTGGTCGGAGAGGGTGGCTGGAGTGCGCCCAAGAATAGGAAGGGGCAAGCCCCTCGCGCACGGTTGAGAACGTGGGAGAGAGGGGCGTTGGAGGTGGAAGATGAAGTCCCAGCCGTTGGATCCCTTGATCCAACGGTCGAGATCGAAGCGGGATGGAGCGGTAGTGATCTGATCGAGGGCGAGTGATCAGAAGGGTGTGATAGCACCACGTGGAGTGAGCTGGGCGAAGTGCGAGCGAGCGGCTAAGATCCGGTCAAGATGACGCGATCTAAGGGTCAGGGAGCCGACACATGGCGTAATGGGGCTGAGGCACGGGCGAGCGTTCCAGATCAGTCCTTGGCGATCGATCGATCGGTTGAGATTATTGGGGAGCTAACGGTTCAGATGGAAGGGCTGAGAATGCGATCGAAGGGCTCAAGATGTGACGCGTGGCGCACTGTGGGCGAGGCGCTAATGGATGGCCCAGATCTGAGGTGGGAATGATCTGACAGTGTATAAGATAGACGCATGTGGAGCGCATCTGGCCGTTGGGCTTGGCGTCTTGGGCAAGGGGAGCGGGCCGCGTGGCGCAACCAGAGGGCGCCACATGGACGGCTGTGATTGGTTGGAGAGAAAAATATGTGTAGAGAGAGGAGGGGGCCGAATTTGGAGAAAATCAAAACATGAAAGTTGTAGATCTCGATGAGATGTACAAGTTTCATGTTGACCAAAGACGGAGATGAGGTCAAATATGATACAAAAATACAAGAATACAAGTATACATATATGTAGTATACAAAAGAGGCCTAAAAACCCAACTTTTTCATTACAACTCCAAATTGGATGAAACTAGTCTCATTTTGAAGGTCTTTTAATGTGTATTAATCTGAAAGTATGAGGGATGAGGGATTTTGGAGTTGGTATGAAGGATCTATGGGCATTTTATGGTCCAAGGGCTTTAGGGCTTTATTGGCTATTTTATGTATGCATGTCTAAATGCTTTTTATGCATTATAAAGGGAAATATGCCTCTATTTACTCAGGAACAAGGCTCTATTTTTAACTTTTGGAGTGATGAATCACAGATTCATTAAACGCCGACCAGGAAAACAACAATATAGAAAAATAAAAACTTGTTTATTCATTTAAAGTAATAAATTATTTTATTAATTTTTGGTTAAAACATGAAAATATTTATTATTTTACGTAGAAATGTATTCCAATTTTTATTTATTTTTACAAGTTTATTTATTTTTTGAATGCCTTTTTGTATGTACATTTATAAGTATATTTACATATATAGTATGTATTTTATTTTAGTTTTATATTTAAGATTTTTTTTTACTTAGATAATTTATATAATTATAGCATATTGAAATATACATAAATATATTTTTATTGTATTTTTGTGAAGTTGTTTATACATTTAAATAAATGTGTACTTATTATGTACATGTATATACATAATTCATCTGTATATTTTTGTAGGCTTAATTTTTTTAATGTATTTTTTTCTATTATTCTAATTATCTACATATGCTCCATATATTATTTTCAATTTATAAAAATAAGAAATAGTGAACAATATATAATATATAAATTGATTATTTTATTCAAGTATAATGTACAATAGGCGTCCAAAACCTAACCTTTGCATTTTAATAAATTTAATGAAACCACCATCATTAAATAGCCAATTAAAAGTTATAAAGGTGAATTTTGGTGAATTTTGAGTTTATATGGAGAAGATATAGGTCTGTGAAGTTTGGATTTTGGGTTGTTATATTGAGTGTCGTTGGCACATTGTGCAGTATTTCTGCATGAAATTAATTTTATATTTTTCTATGCATTTTTATCTACAATGTTCATGTACAAATTTTTATAATTTGTGGTTTAAATAATAAAGAATAAAATAGGTCCCAAAATGGACTTGTTGATGAATTGAAAATTAGGGTTTTTATTGTATTTTTGACCCTTATCTTTCCAACTTTATTCCTTGTCGAGCCCGTCATCATAATGTCTCGATTTTGGGATTTAATGTCATTCAACACCTATGGTATTTATTTTATTTTTCTTTTCATTTCTTTACTCTATTTTGGCTTTAAATACAATATTTTATACAATATTTACAATGTAAATAATGGAGGTTATTTTATGAAAATAATCATATATACATGCATTTAGGTGGGGTTTAAAGGACAAAATGGAAAAATAAAGGTGATGAAATGGAGATTCATCGCCCCCTATACTTGCCTTTTTTAGGCCCTAGAAAATACTTATGCCTATAAAGTGTAGAGAATAAAGATTGAAAAGAAAAAGAAATAACTTGGATTGATTTTGACTCTTAAACATGTTTTCATAAAATCAAAGTTTGGAGCTTAGTCAAGCCTTTGGACTTTTAGTTTTGATTGGAACTTTATTAGGAGTTGGACTTGAATACAAAAACATTTAAGACACACAAAACTCTACCCTAGTTTCCTCAAAAGCCAGGTTAGAACAAGTGGATGTCATACGCAGTCCCTTATGACTATGAGTCTATCTTGTACAATGTTAGTTATATGTATACCCCCTCGGCTCAAGCGCTAAAATATAGTCTTCTCCAATATGGTAACCCTAATTTCCCAAACTAACAACTATTTCCTCGAGAAGCGAGGTATTCCCTTATAAGTTCAAGTGCAACTGGGTCAAAAAGAGGAGGTGGAGAAGAGAATGGATGATAACCAGTGTAGCTACCTATCCTAGGATGCTTGACAAGTGTAGCCAAGCTACCCGACTGCAGGCTCACATGTATCTTTAACTTTGAAGGTCAAGCTTGCTTATTAACTATATGTACATACATGTTCTGATGGGAATTGCTTTTTCTTCGATTTTTCCTGTCTATATTTTTGGAGTTTTTGAATTTTTCATTTGTTCTCTTTTTAAATACCATATACAATACCATTTACATAAGGACTTTTTCCTCCTGAGACAGTAGGCTACCCATCTTTTCAAGCATTTTTGCAACCCACAACATCCTCTCTTTAGACCTTTTCGCTATTGAATCGGGTTGGGGCACAATGGCCACATATTATGACGTCTAATGTTTCCATTGGCTTGTGTCTCATGCTAGCAAATCCAACCCACTACCACTTCAACATAGTTGAGTATTTTGTAAGGTGCAGTTGTGTAAGCTAGGTCACTATCGACAAGCGTCTTGCGTGTGTTCTGAAATATTCTACTTAGGCAGTCAAGACAACACTGAACCAAGTCTCGTGGTCTCAAAGAATTATGTCCAGTATACTTGAAGTATCTCAATTCCAGTTCCTTAAAGGTTCCTATGATTAAGTGGATTAAGGTCAAACCAAGCTCCAATCTTTGTATTTTACTTAGACAAGCACAATTATCAACATCAATCCAAAAAATGCAAATGCTTTGTACAATGCAAGGAAAATATTTTGTGATACAATTTTCTTGTTTTGAACTTTTTATTTATTTTCTATAAAAATGTTTTGCAAATTTCTATGCAGGTTTTTGAAAAGATTTTCCAAATGTTTTTTGAGTTTTGAAATTTGAAAATTTTTAGGGATTTGTGAAAGATAAAAGGTTTAGAAAAGAATTGTATGCATGTATTTACACAGGAGCCATATATATTTACAAGGTTGGCAGTGAATGTGTATTTTTTACAAGGTATTTTCTATGTTGAGTGTTAGTGAGTATTTATAATATTTATATACATGTTTTATACATGGTTGTAAGTCTTTTCTTTGAGTTGCTATTTACAAAATATTTTTAAAACATTTTTGAAACCGTTTTCGCAAACATTCTCAAAATTAACATTTTGCAAATAATTTTAACAAATACTTTTACAAACATTTACAAGCCTTGAAAATAATTTTGCAAATATTTTAGTAATTATATACATAGATTTTTCAAAAGATTTTTGCAACCATTTTTCAAATCATTTGCAAATAGATTTTCAAAAGAATTTATTTACACAAATAAAAGGAATTTTTGCAAGAAAATATTTTTATAAAGGTTTGAAAATATTTTGCAAAAGTTTTCTGAATATTTTGTAAAAGATTTTTCAAATAATTTTTAAACCATTTTTCATATCATTTAGCAAAATATTTTTACCCAATTTATTACAAGTATGTGCGAAGAATTATGTATTTTATTAATTAGACATATTATTGAAACTACGAAAGTATGAGTCACGACTGAAGTATATACATCTTAATACGACCCCCCTATACCTTGCTTGAGATATGTACTCATGGATCAAAGAGTAAAAAAGTCAGACATAACTTGTACTAAGTTTAGAAAATTCTATACTACAACGACTAAAGAATGAACGAATGAGAAGTTGACCATCCCTCCTATAATATGGATGAAATAATCCTATGTATAACAGGCATGTACGAAATCATATACTCAAACTCTCCCCCATACATAGGGTGAACCATCCCTAAGTATAGACATAATATCAAGAGTTGAGGAGAGAGGTGAGGGATCAATAAATGAACAACTCGGGATCAACAACCCCCTATAATTAGGACAAAGTACATCCTAAGTATGACATTGATGAAAGGGGAGAACACCTTTTCGGAAGAATTAGAAAAATGAGAAGGAAAAGAAGAAAAGAAGAAAACATAAAATAATTTTGTGATTTTGATGCTTATGTGTTTGATCCATTGGACTCTGGGAGCTCATCTTGAAATACAATTTTAATTGAATGGACAATAGATATGAATGTATCATGTTTTAAGTACAGCTTCAGCAACTATCAGTTGCCTACAAATGGATATGCATCAGGTGACAATTCCGATATGAGAAAGCTGCTGTTGTCACGCACAGTCTTCACAATGAATGGCCAAGTACATTTACTCTTCATCTTGTTTGGAAAAATCTTCAAGTTTGCATCAAATAACTACACCTTTTGTCTAGTTCGAAAGGCTTCCTTCGGATGTGTTTGTCGTGCCATCGCTTGACTTCCTTTTATTACATAAGGTTGTTATCATATTCGTAGTCTCTTAATTCAAGCAATATGTTCAAATCAACATTGCTATTCTTTCTTACTCTCTCAGAATCAAGGTTGCACATATTTAATTCCCATAAGGATTTGTGAATCAATTCCACGAGCAGGGGCAAGGATTGCCATAGACGAGGTGATAGGAAGACATTCTGAGAGGAGACTTGTACATTGTGCGGCATACCCAAAGAACTGAGTCTAGTAACTGAGACCAATTATTCTTGCCTGGTCGTACAAGCTTCTGCAGTATAGTTTGATCTCCCTACTAGAACATTCAGCCAAGCCATTATATTATGGGTGGCACAAAACTGCAACACGATGCTCAATCAATTATTCTTTAGTCAACTTGTTGACCTCTTTGTTGATGAAATGGCTCCCCTGTCAGAAATGAGAATCTTAGGAATCTCGAGCAACGAAAAGATGTTCTCCTTCAAGAAGCGACAGACTGGGTTCTTGTCGGCGCTTCGAGTGGTGATTTCCTCCACCCATCTATGACATAGTAGACTGTAAGTAGTATGTATTCAAAACTCAAGTTATTGGGGTATGGGATCATGAAATTAATTCCTCAAGAATCGAAGATGACATATATCTAAGTTTACTTCGGAGTCTTTGTCTCGCACATGCTGGTGTTCCCGACCATTCGCTAATGATCAGTACATTTCTTTACATAATAGTCTGCATCCTTGAATAAAGTAACCCACCAAAGGCCACATTCAAGCACTTTCGTTGCCGTCCTCTTTCCAGTATGGTGTCCACCAGCTTGAAGCTTGTGACGGTGGTCTAGGACACCCATTATCTCCTAATGAGGTATATACCTTCTCTAGATGCAATCTGCGCCCTCTCGGAATAGATGTGGATCTTCCCACTAATAGAAGTGAATATCGACCCAGAATTTATCAACCATGATCTTTGTCCAGTCTGGCGGTGTCTTCATGGAGATAAGATAGTTGACAATATTTGCATCTCAGGGGAGAGAGGATATATACAAGATCGATTTATCTGAAAAGGTCTCTTTTATTAGAATGGAATTCTACTCAGGAGGCTCTTCATCAATTATCCTTAAAAGATGATCTTTTACCACATTCTTGATGCCTGGTTTGCCACGAATTTCTATGTCGAATTCTTGGAGTAAAAGGATCTAAGAATTATACAAGGCTTGGCATCTTTCTTTCTTCGTAAATACTTTATGGCAGAATGATTAGTGTAAATGATAACCCTTGATGCGAGGACATGTGATCTGAACTTCTCCACCGCAAGCATTATAACTAGCATCTCTTTTTTGGTAACTGTATAATTTCTCTGGGCTTCATCCAGCGTTCTGCTATCGTAGTGAATCATAAATGGAATCCCATCTCGTTTTTTGCCTTAAACAACACTAATTGTGAAGTCTGATGCACTAGTCATGATCACAAAGGGTGGAGACAATTCAAGTGGCTATGGGACAGGAGCATGTGTGATCATGTCTTCCAAATTTTTAAAGGTTTGGATTACAAGGTCATTCACAATGAAATACGTCTCCTTGCCAACAAGTTCTATCAACGGTCGGGAAAGTTTGGCGAAGTCTTTTATGAATCGTCGGTAGAAAGCAACATGCCCTAAATATAATGAGACATGTCTCAGATTTGTCGGTGGATCAAGATTCAAAATCAATTATACCTTGTCTCGCTCCACTTCCATGCCATATTTTGATACTACGTGACCCAACATGATTCCTTCAGTCACCATTGAGTGAATCTTCTCCCATGAGAGCACAAGGTTGTCTTCACAACACCATCTCAGAACTCAATCTAAATAATCCAAACATTGGTCATATGTATCTCCGACAGATATGGGAGAGATGATCTCCAGATCTAGGAGAGATCTGGGTGGTTAGAGGTGCCTGAGGTGAATGGGAAATGAGAGGTAGGAAAATGGGGGTGATGGTGAGGTCAGATAACAGTCGAAGAAGGGTGAAGAGGTTCGTCGGAGCTCTGCTCCGGCAAACATCAATTTAGATTTTTACGAAATAAAATACGAACATAACTAGAAATAAAAGCTACAATATCCTACTATTGGTTCTAGAAATAAAAAATGCAAGAATTAAAAGCTCACCAGACCTGGGAGGTGCGGAGCGAAAGCTCGCGATAGAGATGGCAACGGAGCTCCGATCTACCTCGATTAACGACCTTCCTCACTCGCTAAACCACTGGAGAGTCTACTACTGTCACTAAAAGGTCCAATCCAGGTTTGGGTTATGGTTTGGATGGTGGAAGAAGGATCAAATTCAAATGGGCACGAGGTGGAGGTATATGTACAGGTTAAGATTCAAGAGAGGATTCTGCCCGAGGTAGTGATCCATTGGCCGAGGCTTCATGTGTGTGTGGAGGAGCAAATATCGAGGGGCAGAAGTTAAGAAGGAATCGGTTCCAAATAGTAAAAGAATCTCATGGCATAAATCAATGAAGACAATGGTGTAGTCCTGCAAAAGTAGATCTAGGGATGGGTGGAGAGTGGACTGGGGTCAACCCAGACCGCCCTCCTATTGGTCCACGTAGGTGGGCTACTTGACAAAATAGACTGAAAATAATTATTAATTCAAAAAAATATGAAATGATTTTATTAATTTTAGTTTAAAAAGTAGAAAATATTTATTATTTTATGTAGTATTTTATTAGGATTTTTATTTATTTTTTCAAGTTTGTTTATTATACGTTGCTTTCTGGAGGATCATTTATAGGTATATTTACCCATATATTTTTGATTTTATTATTCAATGTAATTAGTTTACGTAATTATATCTTAATTAAATATACATAAATATATTTTTATTTTTTTGATATAATATGCACACTTAATTTTATTTATTTATTTATTTATTTTGTAGGTATAAGTATGTATAATTCATCAATATATTTTACTGTATGTATTTATTTTAATGTATTTTTGATGGTTTAATTGATTTTAATGATATGTATGTATTTTAAATATTTACAAAATTATAAAAATATGAAATAGTGAAAAATGTAAGGAACAGATAAAATGAATATTTTATTTAGGTATATTATACAATAGGGGTCCAAAACCTAAGTTTTGCATCCTTAATCCAAAGTAAATGAAACCACCATCATTAGATAGTTAATTTAATGGTGTATACATGTAAAGGTGATCTCGATAAATTTTTAGTTCATATGGAGAAGATATGGGTCTGTGAAGTCGGGCTTTTGAATTTTTATTCTGAGTATAAAAAGCACAATATTAAACACTTTTACAAGAAATCAATTTTGTATTTTGCTTTCTATTTTTATCTACAAATTGTGTACAAAGTTAATTGATTTAAATCATGAATAATAAAGAACAAAATAGGTCTCAAAAATGACTTATTGATAAATTGAAAATTGTTTTATTATATTTTTTGCCCGTATCTCCCCCCACTTTATTCCTTGTTGACCCAGTCATCATGATGCCTAGATCTCGGGGTTTAGGGTCTTTCAATACCTATGGTATTTCATTTCTTTTTTTATTTTCTTTATTTTACTATTTAGCATTAAATGCAGTATTTTATACAATATTTATACAATAAACAATATGAGTTAATTTATGTAATATAATACTATATACATGTATTTTGCTAGGGTTAAAAGGTCAAAATGAAACAATAAAGGTGATGAAATGGAGATTCATCAGGCGGACAACAATAGGGACAATCCTCGTCCATTCCACCATATCGCAAATATTAGGGTGGGAGATTTGTCCGACCCAACCTGCCTTGACAGCACCAGCCTCAACAATATCAGAATAACTAGAGGCAGACCAGCAATATCAACAGCCTGCGTACCGCCAATATCAGTTGTACCACCAGTGTGAGTGTGCTACTTATAATAAGTGTCCTCTTCCTCCACAATTTCATCAGCAGCAACTCCCTCCTCCTTACCATAATTCTTAGAACTCCCAACCACAATAGTATTGTTCTCATCGTGGTTAGCACGTGTGAATCATCCGAAGTCACTCTAGTTAACATAACGCTTGACTGCTTGGCCGAACTCATCAAGGGCCTAGTAGAGATGTCCCTAAATCTTGATGACCTCACTACTACCAAAACTCCGATCCCAGCGCAGGTTGAGGTGAACCCTAATAATTTTAAATGTAAAAGGCAAGTAGTTTGTGATATTTAAACCAGTTCATTAGAGTCAAATATTTCATATTATACTTTGTCTCATGAAGTGACTCTTACGAGCGGCAAAACTTTGCAACCATCTGCCACCGACAAAGGGAAGAATAAAGTGACCTCTAAGAGTCATCTTCTTTATCAATCAGTCCATCCACTGAACCAGGTGAGGAAGAAGATAATGGAGCAGCACCTGCCACCATCCACCACCACCATCAACATAAAAATGTACAAAAATATCAACAAAAACAAAATTAAAAAAAAAAATTGAAGAGCTAAAGGCAGGAATGACTAACAATGGAGGAGACAACACTGACAACAGTCGATCCGGAGCGGCCCAATGAAGCCCAAGCTCATGTTGGTAAATCTTTGCTTATTTTGCATGATGGCTCATTTATTTGCTATACATCTGTAAATAAGTCTGTAATTAAGAACAATTCTTTTTCTTCTGTGAACACTCCTGTTCTTGATGCTATGGAAAATATCAAAAAATATAAAATCAAAAACTGCATTTGTCTGACCTTGAAATGATTGAAATTATTGAAAATCTAGTTTTAAAAATACCACTCATGAACTCCTTGAACTACATTCCTACTATCAAGAAAGGATTGAAAGAAGCATGTATCTAGAAGCGTACAAACTGCAAGAAAAAGCACAATAGGGGACAAAAACACATCTTAACCATGGCCACGGTGAATTCAATCAGTGACCTTCCACAGAAAAATAAAGACAAGGAAGCGCCCTCATTCCCTCTTCACTATAATAAGAATTTGGCATGGACCGCTTAGGCCTACTAGAAGTGTCTTGCAGTTCACAGATCGATCCGTGAACCGGCCCAGAGGTATGTTATAGGGTGTTACTCCAGACACCCATCATTCTACGTCCACCATTCCTTTGCAAAGTCGAGGCGGTAGTCAACTACAGGTCTGAAAATGCCACCTTCCACAATAGTGCTACAAAGTTACCATGGATTTGGTAAGTGGGCCGAAAGCCTCATCTAATATAGGGGGAGCAGAATCATCAACATTCATTGATATTGTGGACATCCAACATCCAAAACCCATCAATTTCTGAATGACATCATCACATAGGAAATCCTTTCTTCAGAGGAGGGCATGCATAACATAGTCAACCCATGCTTCCATATCGATTAGTAGACTAAATAAGAATTCGAGTCACTGAATGGCATGTTCGAAGAAGATTCGTGCCAGTATGAACAAAAAGATTTCAATGCATATATGTTTGGCACATTAATTTTAGAGCCAGGAGTGAAAAAGGTGGACAACACCTCGTTGAATCAAGCAGATCAACCATCTACCAACACCATTTTTGAGGTAATCGTAGAGCAAGCTAAGCAACTACCATAACTCAAACCGCTCTTGGGAAGTCTGAAGCATGCTTTCGTTGCAGGCGAAGAACACATGTATCTAGTCATCATAAGCAACATGCTGACCTCGGATAAAGAATCTCGACTCCTCAAGGTTCTAGAATAGAACCACATGGCACTGAAGGATATGGAAAGATCCTTAGCACATCACGGAAGCATGAGGATCGCATCGCATGCGATCGGGAGTGAGTGGTCGCACCAGTCGCTCGAGGCAGTGGAATTTAAAAAAAATTAATTAGATGAAACCACATGATCAAAGAACACTTCTCGAATCATTTTATCTAAACCAAAAACAAGTATAAGCTTTACCACAAACAAGTATACACTTCTCGGATCAAGATCGAGTCTCTAAATGAAGAGACCTCCAGTCTCAAGTCTAACCCAACAGAGGAGACACTTGCGAGCACGTTGATGACATATATGCTTCTTGCAATCCATGTTGATATCCAAGTGACGCATCTCCTGATCTCGTCACACAAGATCTGACGTCTTCTTCATGAGCAAGGTACACTGAAGGAAACAGAGATCTACGAGAAATCGATACGGTAGCGTAACAACGATGCGATGCCGCTGTCGACTCTCTCTAGGGCACCAATGTGGATGGCCACAATGAGAGAGAGAGAGAAACATGGCATGTAGAGAGAGAGAAAGAGCTTATGTCGTGTCTCTTGTTGTAACTTGAAGAGCAAGGGGAGCCCTCTATTTATAATATTTTGGGAGTCCATGGATCTCAATCCATGGACAACACAAATTCAATGGTGAGATGGATTTGTATTTCTTTCAATGGCCATGATTTTGTTGTAAAACACATCAAGTTAATTTAAAAATATCAAACATTTAAATTAGCAAAGTTAAATCAATCATCCATAGAGAAATAGGATAGAGGCAAGCCTCCATCCATAAGGAGGATGGATGGGCACCACTCCTAATAGGATTAGGGTGGTCGTCCCCCCTTCCCATATGGAAAGTGGCTCCTCTTTCCTCATTCCATGGAGGCTACTTGCTCCATAATTTTGTCTATATTTTGCAACAACTTTTGTTGTAAATTATTTCACAAAAGTAAATCCAATTTATTTTGTGAACATTGCAATCATGCCATTGGAAATTTGTGAATCACATTCAAAACCAAAAATAAAATGTAAATTACATTTGCAATTAACGTAAATCGAATTAATATGAATATTTAAATTGTAAATGTTATTTACAAATTTCTCTTTCATATAAATTATAAATCACATTTATAATATATATGATTTATATAGATAGTTATATCCACATTATTCATATATCGGATGATTAAATCATGTTTAATCTTCTTGGATATCTGTTCTCATTTACCCAAATAATATGAATCACATTCACATTATTCACATCTTTGAAAATTATGTCACATTTAATTATCTTAGATAACTCCCCTTATAATATGAATCAAATTCATAATATCCATGATAATCAAATCAGATTGAATTGTCAATTTTCCCAATGCTCAGATACATATATCAATAGTGAAATTATCCTTGAACTCTTTAATGGATAATGAACTTTCTCCACGGATACGTGGAGATAAGGACATGACGATTGTATTGTTCCACGTATAGTGACTTGGGTATTGAGATCATATCTCAAATCCAGATCTTGCGGATCTCTCATGATGTTTGATTAAATCAAAATAGTAAATCTAATCTTTTCATTGCATCGGAATAACACTCATATCACTGTCCAACATTTGGACCAAGATCATGTCATTTCTCTATTGAGAGCAGTCACTAAAATTCAAACCCGCTTCATCACGCCCTTGAAATGGAAGCGTCATTGTTATACGCTCATTTATGGTCACATCACCCTCAGGTATTCCTAATGCAGGTACATCCTGCATACTTTAAGACCTTGACTAAACCTAAAGTTATAGATCTCTTTCAGATTGTCTTCTTCAGGGTTTTATCATTAAGTTTCTCATTTGATCAATGGGAGTTGGTATAGAGCATATAAATTCCAAAAGCTTGTATTAGACCTAGGTATTGATCATATATTTTCCAGAAGCATATATCAAACCTACAAATTCAATCAAGCTTCCAAAGCGTTACGACAACCCACGGAATTTGATTCCCAATATCTCATGAGCGATCTCATGTCTTTTGATTTTGTAAATGAACATGTATGGTCCATTTGAGAGATTGTATTACTCATATGCCCTAGTATGCACACCAGCGTGTCGGTGTATAGACCGTGATTAGGCCATTAACCTAGCGGTCTGCCAAATGAACATACTCAAACATATAGTAACACATATGTCTCCATTCAGAGGATGCATGCCTATATTGTGACAGCATAAGACATAGGTCTTTGGTTATCTCGATCTCGTTAAGTCAATTCTTCGACCAAATTTATCTAACATCTCTAAATCTCTATTCCTATGCAGAGGACCTGCATCAAGAGATCGGTTAGATATCAGCCTTTAGAAAATTATTTCCATCTCCTACTAAGGTTGGAGATCATCTCTTAGTAATTACTTGACGATGCTTGATGAGTCCTCAATCTAACTCTTTAGATATTTATCTAAGCACCAACCTCTATGATTCAACAATTGAACCAATTATTGTATGATCATTAATATGGACATGGTACATAACCCTATTTGTAGTAAGGAACTTATTATGTAAATTAGTTATTCTTCATTTCAGATAAGGGAATGATATTAGCAATAACATTTATTGCATAATGGCTCATCATGGGCTAGCATGTCAAACAATCTCCCACTAGTCCATATAGCCATTAATGGGCTAATCATTAAACCCACACTCATGTAACAATCATAAGCTATTAATATAGCTAGGTAAGCTGATCAGTCACTCTGTTTCCGAGAGACTACGCCAAGTCATGTTACGGCACTTGCATATCTCATAGTAACAGTGCTCACATCCAATGCGAATGTTGAATCTTATGCAACCAATACTCAATATTGTTCATTATAATGTCCTTGACACTACAACTCAATAATTATAATAACGAATAGGTATTTTCCATTACCCTTATCAGAATACCCTTATTCTAGGATATCTCTATCTCCTATGGTATCTGCATTTAAGACCTTTTAGATCACTATCTATAAAGTCTTAAGTTCTTGAAGATAAGACATAGAGATCACTATGTCGAAAGTCTTGTCCTCTTTGAAGATATTATTATTACTACAATCAAGTGTTTTATTTTTATATAAGGATTCGTAACAGCTTATTACTCCAACTACAAGGCAGACTTCTAGCATTTGTATACATCTAGCATACACAAAGATTCCATAGCTAATGACTAGGTCATGCAGCTTTGGCATTCAAATCCTCAACTCTTTGAGGTGTTATCCCTTAAGATATGTACCTTTAGATAGGTCAATACATATCTTAAGGGAAAAAAGTCTTTCTTGTAATTTTCCAGAAAATGGAATATGTCCAAGGTGTACCACTAATGTGATAGTCTCAATGGCTTCTTCTCTTTGCTTATAAATATCTTAAGAACTAAGATCTAAGAGTAACCTTTAGATAATTCATCACAAGTTATGGAACAATCGGATTATAATACACTTATTATTATCCTTATATCATTCCAAATGATTAGGATATCATCTACATTTAGCATGATGAAAACAGTGGCACTCCAGATAAGCTTCACATGGTTCATCAAGATTCTATCTGAAATCGTAACATTTATAATTTCGTTAAAGAATGTGATCAATAAATGGCATTGGGAAATGGTCCTTCTTTTTTATTGAATTCAAATGGCAGTAGTCTACACACACCTGCTAAGATGTTAGTACTCAAGTAGAGATCTACTCTCCTTAGTCATTCTTTACCATAGTAAGCCCGTATTCTTTGCAAACAACAAGCAGTGGGCCCTCCCATTTGGAGTCAGAGATGGGATAAATGTAGTCTACTTCACACAATTTTGTGATTTCTTTCATCACTACGTCCAACAAGTTTGGATTCAATCATCTTTGAAAGTCTAGGTTCATCTTGCAATCATCTTCTAAATAGATGTGGTGTGAACAAATACTCAGATTTATACCTCTTAGATATGAGATTTTCCAACCAAGTGCATGTTGGACATACGAGTGCATGGCGAGCCATTATGATAAAAAACTTATTGCATATATCATTCCCTGATCTAAAATGAAGAATAACTAATATGTGTAATAGGTTCCTTAATAAAATTAGTGTTATGTGTTAGCAATGTGAGCCCGATGCGAACCATTCCTGCAATAAATGTAATTGTAATAAATAATTTATCAATAAATGTTATTGATTATTTTTCACTCCCTTTCTGAGATTGAATGAATTAATGTGCTATAAGGTCCCTGTGTACAATAAGGGTTATGTACCATGGCCAACTTGATAATAATACAGATGTTGATTCATTGATTGAATCATAGAGGCTGATACTTGGATAAATATCTAAGGAGTTAGATAGAGGACTCATCAAGCATTATAAAATGATTTTAAGTAATGATCTCCAGCCTGAGTAGGACATGGAAATCCTTTCTCATTTGGTTGATATCTGACCGACCTCTTGATGCAGGTCCTCTGCATAGGAATAGTGATTTGGAGGTGTCAGATTAGTTGAGTCAATGGGTTGACTTAGCAAGATCGAGATAACCAAAGACCTATGTTGAATACTGTCACTGCATAGCCATGCATCCTCTAACCAGAGACAGATGTGTTACTATATGTCTGAGTACGTACATTTGGCATACCAATATGTTGATGACCTAACCAAGGTCTATACACCGACGAGCTGGTGTGCATGTAAGGATATATGAGTAATACGATCTCTCAAAGGGATCATACAGGTTCACATGTGAACCGGAAGACATGATTTCACTCACAAGGTATTGGGACTGATCAAATTCCATGCATGGTCATCTTGCTTTTTAAGCATGACATGGATTTGAAGGTAAGATATATGCTTTGGGAATGCATATGATCTATACCTATTCCCAATGACCAAGATTGAGAAACATGGTGATCAAACACTGAAGACACCAGTGTAAAATTGATCTATATCTTCAGGATGATCATAGGTCTTCCAGTATACAGGATGTACAAGTGTTGGGAATACCTGAGGGTGATGTGATCATAAACGATTGTATAACCATGAAACTTCCACTCCGAGGAAGTGATGAAACATGTTTGGATTTTAGTGACTCCTCTTAGTAGAGAAGTGACCTAAACTGAGTCCATGTATTGGACATTGATCTGAATGAGATTCAGATGCAATGAGAAGATTAGGTTTACGGCCTTAATTTAATCAAGCATCTATGGGAGGTCCATGAGTTCTGTATTTGGGACGTGATCTCAATATCCAAGTCACTATAAGTGGAATAATACAATCGTCATGTCCTTATCTCCAAGTATTTGTGGAGAAATCGCATTATTCTTGAAAGTATTCTAGAATAATTCCATAGTTGAATTATATCTAAGCATTAAGAGAATGATAATTAAATGTGATTTAATTATCTTGATGCATGTGAAAATTATCCAATATAATTAAATGTGATTTAATTATTGTGGATAAGAATAATGCGGATAGCAGTATCCAATTATTCATAATTTATTATAAATGTGATTTATAATGTATTGGAGAGAGCTAATTATAATGTATATTTGTTAATTAATTACTGATGTATATTGGATACATATTGTGTAATTATTTGAAAATGTAAATTATATTTTGTTTTGAGTTGTGAATGTGATTCACAAATTTCCAATGGCAAGATTGCAATATTCTCAAAATTAATTATGAATTACTTTTGAAGAATAAATCAGAACAGAAGTTGTTGGAAAAAATAATGGAGATTTTTATGGAGATATGCAATCTCATGAGATTGCCTCCACATGGAAACAAGTGGACAGCTACCAAGTCCTATATGGAATTGGTGGTCGTCCACCATATTTCATGGGGAGATGTTATCTCCATGATTATTATCTCCTTATTTGTTTGATTTAATTTAGGATTGAACTGTATTTTATTTATCAAATATATTTAATCTAAATTAAATTATTAGTTGTTGGCTTTTACCAACAACAACCTTGACCATTTGAATAAACAGAAATCAATCTCATCCATTGATTTTATGTATCCCATGGATTGAGATCCATGGATCCCAAAACCATATAAATAGAGAGGCACACCATGCTCTCTTGGGTTATGCAATAGAAACACATCTCTCTCTTTCCTTATCTCACGTCAAGCCTCTTCTCCTCTTCTCTCCTTGATGGTCGTCCACCAAACCCTAGAGGAGAGCTTCGTCGTCGCTTCGCCACCATGCCGCCGCTTCGAAGTTCTTCGATTCTCCGTCTTCATTGGAGTGCTACGCTCGCGAAAAAGGTGTTCAATCTCGTACGATGAGATCAGGAGATCACCGTACTTGGATCGACTTGTTGGATTGCGAGGATCACACGACTCATCCCCGCGGTCGCAAGCATCTTCTCCGACAATTGGACTTGAGACAGGAGGTCTCTTTTTGTAGAGACTCGATCAACCATGCTACAAGAGGTATTCCTTTATACTTTTTGTGGTTCTATATGAAACGATCCGAGAATCGTTATTGGATCATGTGGTTTCATCGCACGAAAACTTTTAAATTCTGCTGCATAGAACAACTAGTTCGACTAGTCATTCTTCATCTTATTCGATACGACGCTCATGATTCCATGATGCGCTTGAGGATTATTCCATATCCTTCAAGTGGTATCAGAGCCAGGTTGAAGATTTTAGATACGATCAGTAAACCTAGAACGACTTGGGTTCGTTAAGGTTGCGAAAGTTTTGTCGCATTTGATTTCGCAGATCTATTTAGTTAATAAATTCGGCCCTGTTTAAAATGTTTAAACACGAATTAATTACTGGAATTTTGTTCCCCATTATATAAGGAAATCATAGGGTCTGAGTTTACATAATTTGGATTCCGTTTGCTCGGGATATAGTTGTTTTAATGAACATGCATTCACTGTTGCGGGAACTGCGAATCTTAACATGATTAATGAGTTAATTACTGTTTTGATATGCCTATAAATGCATGAAATAGTACTTAGGTTCTGTCACAAATCAAATAAGCAATCTTTGAAAATTGATTTTGTCTAATTTGAAATTAAATTGATTGAGATATGTTAATTTTAGTAAGTAGGGGTCACTGCTGAAATTACATTCCTAATCAAGAACCATGTGATTGTCAATTAGTGAAATTAATTGTTAATTTCATCAAATAATTATGGAAATTATTTGAGAAATATTTAATGATGATTATTTCCTTAGTTGACTTGTCCACAACCAATAAATTGATTAGATTTGATCTAGATTATAATTGGAAACACTATCAACAAACAACTTGCTTGAATAGGATTGGGAATTTGTCTAGCAAATTTCCTTATAATAAAAATGTTTTGATTATTACTATATGGTATAATTTCGATTGAAGAACCGATGATCATCTCAAGTACACATTGATATATTTGGCATTATCCTTTCCTGAGGTGGATATGGTGCCTAGACGGGGAGCATTAGGGTAGCGGATCGCACCGGTTGCAGTTCATCCCACTTCCGTCGGTACTGGCCATGACAGCAGATAGGGACTCGATCATACCGGAGAAATTAAGGTGTATTTTTCTAATTATTAAAATTCAAATAAACACGTACTTTGAGATAATACCATTTTCATTCAAGTAAAACAATCAAGTTTGTTGATTGAATTGGATTGATAATTAATTTAATATGATTGAATTAATTATGTCCAGTTAAAACACTCTATTATGAATAGAGTTATTATTTCCCTTGGAAGAATTGATTATATGAATATGATTCATGATAATTGATTAAAATTTGAATAAGAGGTGGAGGATCACATAAGTGACATCCATGGTCTCCCGTCAAGGCGAAGGGTTCCATCGCCAGATATTGTATGTAGGCGACGCTTGTCCGATGTGACATCTCCTGCATACGATCCATTTGGATCGAGCCTTTCGCTTCTCGAAAGAGTAAGGATGTATGCGTATTGACCCCAATATTGTATCCTCATATTATTGGGGCGATATTGGATTGTGCATAGCGATTTGTATTCCTGTTGACGGTTGGTTCAATTAACGACGGGTCAACATCACCATAGGTGGTGGGCCTGGGTGATAAAGACGGAATTGGGAAATGCAAGTTGGACTTCCAAGGAGGAATATGTTCCCGCTTCTCTTTATTGGAGTCTTAGGTTCTCATATTATTAGGATATGACAATGATAAAGAGGAGATCCAAGTTCTTGCTTAAGATATAGCGGTAAGTATATCTCTTACCTTGAAAGTGATTAAAGGAATAAACTTTCAAAGTTGACAGAGCAAGATCAATTTGATTTAAAAAGCCTTAATCAAACATCATAAATTTGAATGTATGATTATATGTTCTAATATAGTGCATTCTTAATTACACAAAATGAAGTCCATGAACCCACTAAGCAGGCTTCTGGAGGTCAACCAGTTGACCGAATTACTTGGATTGGATCCGTAATTTGGAGCTTGTTCTCTCGACTGAGTGCATAATTTATGTGCTCTCGGAAGACAAGCTTGAAAGCCCTAAAACGAAGGAACAAAAGCAGTATAATGACAAGTATGATGAAGATCATAATTTGACTAGATGCTATATCATGGGTTCTCTCTCCAATGTTCTTCAGAAGCAACATGTGGAGATGAGCACATGCAAGGAAGTAATGCAGAATCTGAAAGATATATTTGGTGACATTAACCGCGCTCAACGTTAAAATATTATGAAGAACTCGTTCGCTGCAAGAAGCAGGAAGGAACTTCAGTCCGAGAACATGTACTCAAAATGATTGGGGTACTTGTCCGAGCTGGAGACCCTTGGGGCAAATATGGATGCAGACATGCAAGCTGACTTCGTTCTGCTGTCTTTGCCCATGTCTTTCAATAATATTGTGGTTTCATTCCACATGAACAAGTTCGACTTGACGAACGCGGGACTTCTTGCTACATTAAAGTCTACAGTAGACGTAATGAAGAAAGATGGTCCCGCTGGCAGTGCAATGGTTGCACAGGTCAGAGGGAAGCAAGGTTCTCGGAAGGGCTTGGCCCAGAAGAGAAAGAAGAAGAGTAAAGGTGTTGTCTCATCTTCCAATGCATCCACACTGATAGCGTCGAAGAAAACTGATGTCTGTCACCACTGCAAGAAGCCGAGGCACTGGAGGCGTAACTGCCCAGAATACCTGAAGTCGGTTGACAAAGGTAAAGCCCCAGCAGGTATGAAATCTACTTTCATCATTGAAACTAGTTTTCTCGTTGGTCGAGAAGGAAGTTGGGTTGATGATTCTGGTACTTCTGTTCATGTATGCAATTTGTTGCATTTGTTTCAAGAAACTAGAAATCTGGAAGAAGGGTAAATAGTCATCCAGATGGGATCTCATGCAAGTGTTGTAGCAGTCGCCGTCGGAACCTGTCGACTATCATTATCTAGTGATAGAGTGCTAGTACTTAAAGAGTGTCTTTATATACCTGAATTCAGAAGGAATTTGATATCTGTATCTAAGCTTGTTAGAAGTGGATATTCATTCCTTTTCTGTAATAAATTAGTCATAAATCATTATGATAAATATAATGCAGATGGTATTTTGACATCTGGTGGACTCTATGAATTATGCATTAATGAGCATGTCATGAATGTTACAACCACTAATAAAAACCCTAAAAGATCCAGGGAGAATAAAAATCATTCGAATATGATTTGGCATCAATGGCCTGGTCATTTATCTGTTGCTAGGATCAACAGATTGATAAAGGATGGACCTTTAGATTTTCTACAAGTTCAATCTTTGCCTACCTATGAACATTGTATTCGAGGTATAATGACTAGGATGTCTTTCCATATTAAGGTTACAAGATGCGAAGGTATTAATTACCTAATACATACCGATGTATGTGGTCCCTTCAGTACCGCGACTCGAAATGGATATCGATATTATTTGACGTTTATTGATGACCATTCACGATACGGGTTTATCTTCCTATTACGTCATAAATCTGAAATCTTTGAAAAGTTCAAAGAATTCAAGGCTTTGGTTGAGAACCAAACCGATAGGAAGATTAAACGGATTCGATCTGATCGAGGTGGCGAGTACCTCTCAGATGAATTCAAAGAACATCTTACAAAGAATGGAATTGTCTCCAATCTCACGCCTCCTGGAACACCCCAACCTAATGGTGTTGCTGAAAGACGCAACAGGACCATCATGGCTTTGGTCCGTTCAATGACGAGCAAAGCACATTTACAACTTAGTTTCTGGGGATATGCAATAGAGACTTCAATATATATCCTGAATAAGATTCCTAGCAAATCTATACCTAAGAATCCTTATGAGCTCCGGTATGGAACCAAACCTATTGTTAATAACTTGAGGGTTTGGGGTTGCTTGGTCCATGTGAAGAACGTGGACGCAAGTAAGCTAGAATCTCGCACTCGTGAGTGTTACTTCATTGGGTATGTTAAAGATAATATTGGATATCAGCTCTATGACCCTGAGACCCAAAAGGTTTTTGTCTCTAGAGATGTGAAATTTATGGAGAATGATTTCCTTAAAGTTCAAGACAAAAATGAAGTAGAGGAACTCATTGAATCCCCTGAGGATTCTGACCTTCTTGAACCAGAAGTTGAAGAGATAAATGAAGATGAAACACCCATACCACTTCGAATGAGTTCAAGGGTGGTTGCACTGCCTAAAGGTATGGTTTCAATGTGTCAAGTGAGACTAACAATGATCCTACTTCATTTGATGAAGCACTCGCAGATCATGACATGGATAGATGGATGCTAGCAATGAAGTCAGAAATTGACTCCATGCATGAGAATGGTGTATGGACCCTAGAGGATCCACCTAAAGGGGTAAAAACCATTGGGTGTAAATGGATGCTCAAGAGAAAGAGGGGACCTGATCGGAAAGTAGAGACTTTCAAGGCACGGCTCGTAGCCAAGGGCTACACACAGAGAGAAGGCATCGACGACGATGAGACATTCTCTCTTGTGGCTATGCTTAAATCCATCAGGATACTACTAGCTATAGCTGCATATCTTGACTATGACATCTGGTAGATGGACGTCAAGACGGCTTTCCTCAATGGATACCTCGAGGAGGATATCTATATGGAGCAGCTCAGGGCTTCATAACTGAGGATGGCAAAGTATGCAAGCTGAAGAAATCCATCTATGGGCTCAAGCAATCTTCTCATAGCTGGAACATCAGATTTGACGAAACCATAAAGAGTTGTGATATTGTGCAGAATCCTGATGAAACTTGTGTGTACAAGAAGCTTAGTGGGAGCGCCATTGTGCTCATCGTGCTTTATGTAGATGACATTCTTATCATTAGGAATGATATAGAGATTATGATCAATGTGAAAATTTGGCGATCCCATACCTTTGAGATGAAAGATCTTGGAGAAATCGGTTACATCTTAGGCATGAAGTTGTTCAGAAACTGAGAAAAGAGGATATTGGGATTATCACAACATGGGTACATCAAGAAGATTCTTGAATGATTCCGTATGGATAGTTCTAAGAAAGGATTCCTCCCCTTAAGACATGGTATCCACCTGTCAAAAGGGGTGGCTCCTCAAACTGTTGAGGAAAAGATAGCCATGGTTGGATGCCCTTATGCATCAGCTGTAAGAAGCTTAATGTATGCCATGATGTGTACTAGGCCAGATATGTGACACGCAGTGGGAGTGGTAGGTCGGTACCAATCTTGCTATGGAGAGCAACACTGGAATGCAGTAATGAACATATTCAAATATCTACGATGGATGCAAGATTACATCTTCGTCTATGGAGATGGTGATCTCCATGTCTTGGGATATACAGATTCAGACTTCCATTCGGATATTGATGATGGAAAGTCGACATCGGGGTTTGTATTACTGTTGAACGGTGGTGTTGTGAGCTGGAGAAGCAAGAAGCAGGATACTACAACAGATTCAACAACAGAAGCCAAGTACAATGCCACATCAGATGATGCAAAGGAGGCGGTGTGGTTGCGCAAGTTCATTCTAGAGCTTGGCGTAGTTTCGTCTGATACTCCCATACCGTTACTCTACAATAACACGGGAGCCATTGCCCAGATGAAGGAACCCAGATGGCATCAAAAGAGCAAGCATGTGGAAAGGAAATACCACATCATTTGGGAGATTCAAAAGCGTGGTGATATCATCATCACCAAGGTGGCCTCCACCGACAACGTTGCTGATCCTCTTACTAAATCTCTGACATTGAAGGTTTTCGACCAGCATGTAATTAGTATGGGTTTAAGGATAGTTCCTGAATGACTATGAGGGCTAGTGGGAGAATGTTAGCAATGTGAGCCCGAGGCGAACCATTCCTACAATAAATGTTATTGTAATAAATGATTTATCAATAAATGTTATTGATTACTTTTCACTCCCTTTTTGAGATTGAATGAATGAATGCACTATAAGGTCCCTCTGTACAATAAGGGTTATGTACCATGGCCAACTTGATAATCATACAGATGTTGATTCATTGATTGAATCATAGAGGCTGATGCTTGGATGAATATCTAAGGAGTTAGATAGAGGACTCATCAAGCATCATCAAATTATTGTTAAGTGATGATCTCCAGTCTGAGAAGGAGATGGCATTCCTTTCTCATCTGGTTGATATCTGACTGACCTCTTATTGCAGGTCCTCTGCATAGGAATAGTTATTTGAAGGTGTTAGATTAGTTGAGTCAATGGGTTGACTTAGCGAGATCGAGATAACCAAAGACCTATGTTGAATACTGTCACTGCATAGGCATGCATCTTCTGACCAGAGACAGATGTGTTACTATATGTCTGAGTATGTACATTTGGCAGACCAATAGGTTGATGACCTAACCAAGGTCTATACACCGACGAGCAGGTGTGCATATAAGGACATATGAGTAATACGATCTCTCAAAGGGATCATACAGGTTCACATGTGAACCGGAAGACATGAGCTCACTCATGAGGTATTGGGACTGATCAAATTCCATGCATGGTCGTCATGCTTTGGAAGCATGTCATGAATTTGAAGGTAAGATATATGCTTTGGGAAAACGTATGATCTATTCCAATTCCCAATGACCAATATTGAGAAACTTGGTGATCAAACCCTGAAGATGATAGTGTAAAATTGATCTATATCTTCAAGATGATCATAGGTCTTCCAGCATACAGGGTGTACAGGTGTTGAGAATACATGAGGGTGATGTGATCATAAACGATTGTATAACCATGACGCTTCCATTCCGAGGGTGTTATGAAATAGGTTTGGATTTTAGTGACTTCTCTTAGGGGAGAAGTGACCTAATCTTAGTCCATGTGTAGGACATTGATCTGAATGAGATTCAGATGCAATGAGAAGATTAGGTTTATGGCCTTGATTTAATCAATCATCTATGGGAGGTCCATAAGATCTGGATTTGAGATGTGATCTCAATATCCAAGTCACTATACGTGGAACAATACAGTCGCCGTGTCCTTATCTCGAAGTATCTGCGGAAAAATCACATTATTCTTGATAGTCTTCAAGAATAATTCCATAGTTGAATTATATCTAAGCATTAAGAGAATGATAATTAAATGTGATTTAGTTATCTTGATGCATGTGGAAATTATCCAATATAAATAAATGTGATTTGATTATTAGGGATAAGAATAATGTGGATAGCAATATCCAATTATTCATACTATATTATAAATGTGATTTATAATGTGTGGGAGAGAGCTAATTATAATTTATATTTGTTAATTAATTATTGATGTGTATTGGATACACATTGTGTAATTATTTGAAAATGTAAATTATATTTTGTTATGGGTTGTGAATGTGATTCATAAATTTCCAATGGCAAGATTGCAATATTCTCAAAATTAATTATGAATTATTTTTTAAGAATAAATCACAACAAAAGTTGTTGGAAAAAATAATGGATATTTTCATGGAGATATGCAATCTCATGAGATTTCATGAGATTGCCTCCACATGGAAACAAGTGGACGGCTACCAAGTCCTATATGGAATTGGTGGTTGTCCACCATATTTCATGGGGAGATGTTATCTCCATGATGATTATCTCCTTATTTTTTTGATTTAATTTTGGATTGAATTGTATTTGATTTATCAAATATATTTAATTTAAATTAAATTATTAGTTGTTAGCTTTTACCAATAACAAACTTGACCATTGGATTAAACATAATTTAATCTCATCCATTGATTTTATGTATCCCATGGATTGTGATCTATGGATACCAAAACCCTATAAATAGATAAGTATACCATGCTCTCTAGGGTTTTGCAATAGAAACACATCCCTCCCTTCCCTTTCCACACGTCAAGCCTCTTCTCCTCTTCTCTCCTTGGTGGTCGTCCACAAAACCCTAGAGGAGAGCTGCATCGTCACTTCACCATCGCGTCGCCGCTTCGACGTTCTTCATTTCTCCATCTTCTTTGCAGTGCTACGCTCATGATGAAGGTGTTCCATCTCGTGCGACGAGATCAGGAGTTCACCGTGCTTGGATCAACTTGTTGGATTGCGAGGATCACACGACTCATCCCAGCGCTCGCAAGCGTTTTCTCTGACGATCAGACTTGAGACAGGAGGTCTCTTTTTGTAGAGACTCGATCAACCACGCTACAAGAGGTATTCTTTTATACTTGATGTGGTTCTAGATGAAATGATCCGTGGATTATGTTGTTCCATCACATGAAATTTTTAAATTCCGCTCCATAGAACAACTTGTTCGACTAGTTGTTCTTTGTCATATTCGATATAACGCTTACGCTTCTGTGATGCGCTTGAGGATTATTCCATATCCTTCATTATGTACCATGGATATTTTAATGATCATACAATTGTTGATTCAATTGTTGAATCACAGAGGCTCGTGCTTGGATGAATATCTAAAGACTTAGATTGAGGACTGATCAAGCACCGTCAAATGATTATTAAGAGATGATCTCCAACCTGAGTAAGAGATGGCAATCCTTTCTCTAAAGGCTGATGTATAATCGACCTCTTGATGTAGGTCCTCTACATATGAATAGAGATTTGGAGGTGTTAGATAAGTTACATCAAAGAGTTGACTTACCAAGAACGAGATAACCAGAGACCTATGTCGTATGCTATCACGATATGGGCATGTATCCTTTGATCGGAGACAAACGTGTTATTATATGTTTGAGTATGTATGTTTGGCAGACTAGTAGGATGATGGCCTTATAAAGGTTTATACACCGACACACTGATGTGCATACAAGGGCATATTAGTAATACATTCTCTCAAAGGGATCATATAGGTTCATTTGCTAAATCGGAAGACAGGAGCTCACTCGTGAGATATTGGGAATCAAAGTCTATGCATGGTCTTCTCGTTTTGGAAGCTTGACTGAATTTGTAGGTTTGATATATGCTTTTGAAAAGTATATGATCAATACCTAGGTATGATATATGTTTTTGGAAAGTATATGATCGAAACCGACTCCCAAATGATCAAATGAAAAACTTACTTATAAAACCCTAAAGAAGACAGTCTAAAAGAGATCTTAAACTTCGAGTTTAGTCTAGGTCTTCCAGTATGCAGAATGCATAGGTATTAGGAATACCTGAGGTTGATGTGATCATAAACGATTGTATAACAATGGTGCTTCCAATCCTAGAGAATGATGAAATGTGTTTGGATTTTAGTAACTCCTCTCAATAGAGAAGTAATTTGATATTGGTTCAGAAGTTTGACCATGATCTGAATGTGATTTATATGCAATGAAAATATTAGATTTACATTTTTGTTTTAATCAAACATCTATGGGAGGTCCACAAGATATGTATTTGAGATATGATCTTAATATCCAATTCACTATACATGGAACAATAGAATCACCCTGTCCTTATCTCCAAGTATCCGCGGAGAAAGTGCATTATGTTTGAAAGAGTTCAAGGATAATTTCACTGCTGATATTTGTATCTGAGCATTGGCAAATTTGATAACTAAATGTGATTTCATTATCAAGAATAATATGAAATTGATTCATATTATAGGGAGTGTTATCTAAGAAAAATAAATGTGATTTAATTATCATAGATGTGAATAATGTGAATGTGATCCATATAATTTGGGAAAATGAGAATAGAGATCCAAGAGGATTAAATGTGATTTAATATTCATGAATATGGATAGTTTAGATTGCACTATACATATTAATCATATATATTATAAATTTGATTTATAATATATATGAAAGAGCTTTGATGTGAATTGGATTCAACATTATTTGAAAATGAAATTTACATTTTATTTTGGTTGTGAATGTGATTCACATATTTCCAATGTTATGATTGGAATATTCACAAAATGAATTAGATTTATTTTTGTGAAACAATTTGCATGAAAAGTTATTGCAAAATATAGAGAAAATCATGTAGCATGTAGCCTCCATGGAATTAGGAAATAGGACCCGCCTTCCATATGAGAAGGGGGACGACGACCCTAATCTTATTAGGAGTGGTGGCCGTCCACTCTCCTTATGGAAGGAGGCTTGCTTCCTTCCTATTTCTATATCGATGATTGATTTAATTATCTTAATTTATATTGATGATTTATTCAATTTTTTTTGATATAATTAAATTAATTATTATTTTGTTTTGCAACAAAATCATGTCCATTGTAAGAAACACAAATCAATCTCAACCATTAGATTTACGTTGTCTATGGATTGAGATCCATGGACTCCTAAAATATTATAAATAGAAGGGCACCCCTTGCTCTTCAGGGTACAACAAGAGACACAACGCATGCTCTCTCTCGCTCTCTCTACATGCCAAGTCTATTTCTCTAATTGTGGTCATCCACCTTGGAGCCCTAGATAGAGTCGCAATCGTTGCAGCATCATTGTTATGTTGCCAGATCGATTGCTTATGGATCTCCGTATCCTTTGGTGCGCCTCTCTTGTGAAGAGGACGTCGGATCTCATGTGAAGAGATCAAGAGATTAGTCGCTTCGATCAGAGACATGGATTACCGGAAGCACACGTTTCATCAAGCGTCTCCTCCATTGGATCGGATTTGAGATAGGAGGTTTCTTCATTTTGAAACTCAGTCACAACCACTCTTCAAGAGGTAAACCTAACACTTGTTTGTGATTTAGATGAAATGATCCAAGAAGTGTTCTTGGATTATGTGGTTTTATCAGATTAAAATTTTTTAAATTCCGCTGCCTTAAGCAGCTAGTGCGACTAGTCATGCCTAATCGCATACGATGCGAGGCTTAAGGATCTTTTCATATCCTTCAAGTGGTATCATAATCATAGGTCGGAGTTTTCAGATATGTTCCATAAGCCTAAGACGACATGGACACTTTAGGGTTTGTGAATTTTTCATCTCATTTTGTTCAGGCATCCTTGTTTTATGTGATTTCTTCTCACTCTTTCAAAGTGTTTAAATAGGAAATTATCAATGATTATGTTCCCCATTAAATAGGGAAATCGTGGGACTTGAATTTGCATGATTTGGATTCTGTACTCAAGTTATGATTGTTTTATCGAACATGTATCCATTATTTTGGGAAGCCCAATTATGATGGATTTAAAGAGTTGACCACGATTTTAATTCACTCTGAATGCAAATCACTTCAAAACTGTTGTAAATGAAATGAGCAAATTATGGAAACTTATTTTGCATGATTTTAATTTAAATTGAATGAGATATGCTAATTTAACTAAGTGAGGGTCACTATTGAAAATTACTTTACTAGTTAAGAACCTTTTGATTATCATTTAATCAATTAGTGAAATTAATGGTTAATTTACTTATATAATTATTGATGGATAGTTTAAAAATATTTGACGATTATTATTTCCTTAAATGGCATTGCCATAATCAAATATGATAAGATAATTGTTCTTGATCACAATTTGGTTACAACAATTCCAATAAACAAAGTTACTTGAAATGGATTCGGAATTTGTATTGCAATTTTTTTATGTTATTATCAAAAGGGTTTTTATGAATATTATATATGGTATAACTTCGGTTGAAAGACCAATTATTATCTCAAATAGAAAATGAGCAAATCGTATTATCCAGACCTGATGTTGATAT
The DNA here is from genome assembly GCA_037367405.1 of Ottelia alismoides. NCBI lineage: Eukaryota > Viridiplantae > Streptophyta > Magnoliopsida > Alismatales > Hydrocharitaceae > Ottelia > Ottelia alismoides. Next base: position 584,844 of record JAZKJV010004786.1, on the reverse strand, counting down.
GTTGTCTAGTGGGGGAATGTTGGGGTAGTAGGTTGCTCCGTGAGCTATCTGTCTCACTCCCGTCGGTACTGGTCATGATAGCGGGTAAGGAAAGGATAATTCTTAAAACGGTCATGATATAATTTTCTAATTATTAGAACTCGAATAATACATATTTAAGATATTATATTATAGTTCAAGTAACAATAACAAATGTTTGTTGGATATTAATTGGATCATTAATTTAATATGATTATATTAATTATAATCCAATTAAAATTAAAAAAACCTATTATGGATAGAGTTATAGTTCCCTTTTAAGAATTAATCATGTGAATATGATTAATAATGATTAATGAAAATTTGAATGGGATATGGAGGATCAAATAAGAGACATCCATGGTATCCCGTCAAGGCAAAGGGTTCTATCGCCAGGGATTGTTTGTAGGAGACACCTGTCCGATGTGATAGCTCTTGCATGTAAGTGCATCTGGATCCGGATCTTTGCTTCTCAAATGAGTAAGTCCGTGTGCGTAGTGACCTAAATATCGAGTCCTCATATTATTATTGCGATATTGGATTGCGCATAGCAAGTTCTAATCATGTTAACGTTTGGTTCAATTAATGATAGGTCAACTTGACCTTAGGGGTGGATGGGCCTGGGTGTTAAAGACCCAATTGGGAATGCAAGTTGGAGTTGCAACAAGGAATGAGTTCCTTCTTCTTTTTATCCGAGTTGCAAGTTCTCATATTATTGGTAGGTAACAAAGATAAGAAATGAGATTCCAGATCTTGCTTGAGATATAATGGTTAGTGTATCTCTTACACTGAAACTGATTAAAGAAATGAACTTTAAGTGTTTATACTACAAGATAGGACAACTTTGATATAAAAAATTCCTAAATCAAAGTAATATGTATTTTTGAAATATTTTATTTCAGTCAATCATCATTAAACACATTCAATACTATACTCAATAATAACCAATTAATTATCATGGATTGGATCCATGATTATGATATAGTACTTGCTGTTGGATACATAATGTATGTGGTTGCAATGTGCAAGTTTCCTCATAATAATGATGAATGACAACTAAATAGACAATAGGATAATAACCTAGGGTTTATATGCCTCTATAGTCTTGATCACTCATCAGATGTACATTGGAAGTGACAAGTCGATGGTGATCGTAGTTGTCAAATAATCCTTATAAATCTAAGAAGATGTTTTGGCATACATATATGATATTGACATTTAATCATGAATGACAAGATTCACTGCATTATGCATTATGGTGGCTCGATAAGAGATGGTGTACCCAAAATGTTCGAGTACCTACCTGAACTAGAGTCTATTAGAGTTTAGATGTATGTAGATATGATGATGTCATCATTCTATTGTCTATGCTCAAGTCATGCATGAAACTTCATATTATTCATATTGTATGAATTGGATGAGGCATTTATAAATGTTGAAGTAATTTTATATCGATGTCCCTTGTGCACATGTTCAATGTCAGAGTTACTTTGTCTTAAGTAGTGGTTGTTTATAGATGAAGGGAGTGTAGTGGAAGCATGGTTCTGGCCCAAGAAGGAAAGTCAAAGAGTTGATTGTACCTCTGTTAATTCCTTATGACATCCAAAGAGTCGGATGAATGCCAAGACTACAATAAGTCGATGTACTGATAGTGTGACTATTTAGACTATCTTGGATCCTTAGGGAAGGACCCAGATAGCCTATTGAAATAATCTACATCTACATATCATCATTGAAATTAACATGCTTATTGGATAAAATCGAAGACTAGTAATTGTATCTCATTCTTTTGATAACACTTGCAAATGTTCCATATGTTTTTTTGGATGATTTAATCTCAAAGATTTAATAGTCATTCATATAGATGTTGATGCAATTGTTGCAACAATCTTTATCGGATAGATAAACTATATTTTTAGTGAGCGTGCCCATAGTCTTATAGAATGTCTCTATGACCAATATATTAGAATACATTCGTTGTTTATTTCTAAATGTTGGAAAAGAACATGTATTCTGGAATAAACATGTCATAAAGTGTTATGATGGATATATTTCATACAGTAATCTAACATCTATCAGACTCTACTAAATTAGAATATCAATGAATAGTTCATTAATATTTCTAAATACTAAAAATTAAGTCTTAAAGGATCAATAGGAGGATAAAGATCATTTGACAATGATATGGCATCAAGCCTTAGACATATGTCTGTTGATGAGATCAATAGATTAGTAAGAAATGAAGCTTTAGAATGTCTGAAATTTCAAATCTAACATAATTATGAATATTGTATTCAAAATAAAAATTTCCAAGGTACCCTTCTCTTGGAATGGTGTAAGATGTCAAGGTATTCAAGATCTCATATATATTTATGTATGAGGATCATCAAATCACAACAAACATTAATGATTTGTGATATCTATTGATGATTATTTGTGATATGAGATTTCTTTCCTTCACATTATAAACCTTTGAAACGTTCAAAGATTTCACTTTTTGGTTTAGAACCAAAGTTTGAAGGAAGATGAAATGATGTTGATCTAACCTCGGTAGCCCACACCTATTATATAAATTCAAGGAACACCTTATGGATATACAAGTAGCATTCCTATCTCACTCGTTTTAATACACATAAACTCAATAAAGTTGTAGGGAGATGCAATTGGATGATGTGTGACATGTTTTGATCAATGATGAATCTTACCATAATTACCTCTTAGTTTCAAGGTATATATGTAGTAGAGACTACAATTTATATCCTTAAAACGATTACATACAAATCTAAACCCAAACATCCTCATAAGCAGTGGTTTGGAATCTAGCCTTGTGTTGGAAACTTGAGGATATAGGGTTGCTTGGTTTGTAACTTTGTCATGGATGTATGTAAGCTGGAATCTAGCACCAGAGAGCGTTACTTAATTTGGAATATAAAGGACGGTATTGGATACCTACTTTTATGACCTTGAGATTCTTAAAAGATTTCATCTCTAACGATATGATTCCTAGAGCATGAAACTATTGAGAATCAAGATGAAAATGAAGTAAAGGAACTTATTGAATATTGAGAAGATAATGAGGCCCCGAAATTAGGAAACTGAAGGACAATAAAATATGAAAACACTAATACATCTTCAAATGAGTTTGACAATGGACTCCATGTGTCAGTTAAGTCTGGCTATGATCTGACTTCATTTGATGAAGCTTCTTAAAATCATGTCATGAAAAGATGATTGTGAGCAATAATGTATAAAGTAGACCTCATATACAAGTGTTTTATATGGACCCTAGAGGATCCACTTATAAGGGTAAAACCTATTACGTGTAAATGCATCTTCAAGAGAAAGATGGAACATGATGAGAAGGTAGAGACCTTTAAAGAAAAACTGGTATCCTCAAGATACACACCGAAGAGAAGAGATCGCTTGCAATGAGACTTGCTTTTTATTGACCATGCTCAAATCATTAGAACATTACTAGCTATAGCTACACAACTTGACTTTGACATCTCCGAGATGAAAGTCAATATTGCATTCCTCTATAAATACATCTCTAGTTATATTCACATGAAATAGCCCTAGGTCTTTATAGATGAGGAAAGAAAGGTGTGCAAGCTAAGGAACTCCATCTAGGACTCAATAGAGTACTCCAAAAATATCAATAAGTCAATCTTGTACTCTCATTGGAGAAGAGCCACTTCATGGTTACAAAAGGAATAGTGTTGCGCCATGTCGTCTCCATGCATGGCGTGGAGGTCAACTCAACAAAGGTGGATGTGATCTCCAAGCTCAAGCCACCTCAAAATGTGAAGAATGTGATATCACTCTTAGGGCATGTCAGCTTCTACACCTCTTTATCATGGAATTCAACAAACTTGCTCGACCTCTCACAGAGTTGCTATGCAAGGAGACCGGGTTAATTATTATCAGACAGTTCTCCAATCTTTTTATGAGTTGAAAGAACTAGTCCCTCATGCTCTAGTCCTACAGGCACCAAATCGGTGTCTTCCATTCAAGATCATGATGGTTGCATTATACTTTGCAGTTGGGATTGTTCTAGGATAAAGAAGGGATAAGTTGCCCTATGCTATTTACTATCTTAGTAAGATGCTCGATGAAATACAAAGAAACTATACAGTCACAGAGAAAGAGCTACTACTAGTAGTTTTTGCTTAAGAGAAGTTCAGATCCTACCTTTTCATTGTTTTTAAAGACGACTCTGCCATCCAGTACCTACAACATAAGTAGGATGCTAAATCACATCTACTCAGATGGATCCTTCACCTCTAGGAATTTAACTTAGAAATCACAGATAAGCATGGAGTAAAGAATGTGGTGGTATATTACCTCTTTAGATTAGAAAGACAAGATATTCAACTGAGCAATACACCGATTATAGAAACCTTTCCCAATGAATCCATCCTCAACATTGGGTCCCTTCCATGTATGCAAATATTGTGAACTAACTCGTCTCTAGGGTAGTTCCACAAGATTGGACGAGAATCAAGAAGGACAAATTTATGTTTGATATTCATTATTACAACAGGGAGGACTCACACAAGTTTAGGGAATGAGAGGATTGCATATGGCGTCGATGTATTCCTCGGGAGGAGTACACTAGTGTCCTCGAGCACTGCCATAAGATCGAATCTGGTGGACACCATTTTAGGAGCAAAATGACAATGAAGATACTGTAGTGTGGCCTCTATTGCCCACACTCTTCAAGGATGTGAATGATTATGTGAAAGCCTGCACCAACTATCATAAAATGGGAAAACCCTGGGTGTTAAAGACAACATGCCCCTCAAATTCATAAAAATATCTAATGTGTTCGATGCATGGGGCATCGACTTCTTGGGCATGTTTCCAAACAGCAAAGGTTTTGAATACATCCTTCTTGCCATTGATTATGTGAGTTGATGGATACGAGCTATTCAAACTCTAGCCATAGATATAAAAACCGTCTACACATTCCCGAAAGATAACATCATATTACAGTTCGGCATTCCGAAGATTTTGATTCCGTATGGAAATATCCACTTCTCAATAAGGAGATTATGATATTAAGAAGCACTACGACGACGATCATCAGGTCGCATCTCCTTATCATCCGTAGACAATTGGCTTTGAAGAATTATCCAACATAGAAGTCAAGACGCTATTGTAGAAATTGGAGTGGCCAGAAAGAAATAACTGGTCACAACTCCTTGACTCAGTTCTCAAGGTATACAAAACAATCTACAAGTCTCCCTTTGGCAGGTCACCCTATCGTCTTGTCTATGGATAGCCATGCCACCTACCAATGGAATTGATTCACAAATCGTTGTGGGCGATTAACATCTGCAACCTTGACTCACATACAGTTGGTCAGCATGGAAAATTGGATCTGAACAGACATCTGTAATTCACAGTTTATGCGTACGACAACAACTTGATGTACAAAGAGAAGGTCAAACGCTAGCATGACATGCACATAAGATGAAAGACGTTTGAACCTAGGAAGAAAGCCTAGTTGTTTGACACGAAATTGAAGATTTTTCTAGGATAATTGAGGAGCAAATATATAGGGTCGTTAGAGTCAGGACCGTACGTGACAACAAAAGTGCACTGATATTAGAATTGTCAGCAGTCGCACATCCCTTCATAGTTAACGGTCAGTTGCTAAAGTCTTACTTAAAGCATGACACATTCTTGGCTATTGTTAACTCTGCACAAGTAATTTATGATGATGAGTTCACTGTTGAAACAACTTAAGTGGTGTCGGACAATGCTCCTACAGATATATTTGATTAAAGTTGATTTTCTTCTTTTCTTCTTTTCATTCTCATTCTTCTAATGCAGTCTTCTGTGTTTCCCTCACCCGATTCATTTGTGTTATACTCAATATTTATTTCATCCTAAGTATGGGGGTTGAGTGGCCTCGAGTTATTCATTATTCTTTCTCTCGCTTGTTCACCGATTTTTGACATTCTATTTATACTTGGGGATATTTTATCATAAGTATGGGGGGACAAGATGAGTCCATTGATTTCATAAATTCAGATCCCCAGTCATCCCCATTTTGTATACAGACTGCTAAACTTAGGATCAATTGACCCTAAGTATAGAGGAGATGACCGACTTTTCATTTTTATTCTTTATTCCTTGTAGTATAGACTTTCCAATACATAGTAAAAGTTATTTTTTCCTTTTTCTCTCTAACCTATGAGGACGTAGCTCAAGTTAAGTATAGGGGAGTCATATATGTGTTGTATATACTTTAGTCATAACATGTACTTGAGTATTTTTAATAATATGGCTAATATACTATACAATTAATCAGTTGTAAAGAATATTCTATAAACATGTGCATACATTTTTCAAAAAAGCTTTGTAGATGACGATAATAAATCAGGTTAAAAATGTTTGGAAATTGTTTGAATTTGGTTGGAATTTTTTTATAAACTGTTTTGAAAAAAATTGTAAAATGTTTTAAAAACTTTGTAAAAATGATTTGTTTGTAAATTTTTCTTTTATTTGTTTGAATGCTTTAAAATATACTTGAAAATGGTTTGGAAAAAGGATGTAAAAATACTTTGAAAAATCTATACATAGTGTTTGAAAAACTTGTGCAAAAAGATTTTCAAATTTTTTAAATATTTAAAAAAACTATTTATCAAACTATTTGCAAAATAAAATTTTCAAAATGTTTGTCAAAATATTTTCAAATTATTTTGAGAACCCTTCATATAATTTAAGCATATAAAAATTCTTTATAGACTCCATAAATAAGAACCTATAAATAAGCATTAACCTGATCCATGTAAATACATAATGTAAATTCAAAACCCTAATTCTTGAAAATAATAAAAGGCACTACCATCTAAATATCTACACACAATCCTTCACTATCACTTTTATTTTTCAAAAATCCCTAAAAATTTGCAAAACTAAAAACACATAAAATTTTGAAACATGTTTTAAAAAACATGCTTAAAAAATGCATTTTTAAAAAAAAAATCCATAAAAAGTTCAAAATTAGAAAAGGTTTCACAAAAGTATTTTCATGCATTGTGCATAGCATCTGCATCTTTCTGAATAATCAAGACAAGTGAATGAGTCGAAATAAGGTCTGAAGATTGGAGCTTGGAATAGAACTTAATACACTTAATTTCAGAGGAACTCATTGAGGATTGGAATTGAGTATACTTCAAGTCGTCTTACAATATAAATAATATCATGTTCTGTTGCCTAGAGCGCCTATGTGGGACAATAGGAGACCAGTTCTAGTTGACCTCGGTCAACTCCAGAGCCTCCCTATGCCTACGTCTATCAGGCGGTAGACCTCCTACTCCCTCAGATTTCCCATTTGATTTTTTTCATTTTTTTGCTCGATTCCTTCAAAGTTTTTCCTCCTCGATCATAGATCTTTCATGTCAGTACCTCACCTCGATTGGGGACCATTGAATCGGGCTATCTCCTCAATCAAAGCATCCCCTTTACATAAAACACCCTCATCTACCTCCAATTTGAATTCGATCTGTTCTAACTCATCGAACCCCTTAGATCAATTTATATCTGTATCGAGAAAAGTGACAGTAGATCCTTGTGTGATTTGCAGTGTGCATACGAAGGGAGGAGTGTGCTCCGGGCATCGCCGGCAACCACTTTATGGAGCTCCACCCCAACTCCTTGCTCTTTAGGTTGAGGCATAGTTTAATTACTTTTTAGGTAGTTTTTTAGGTGTATATTTCAATTCCATTTTTTATTTAAGTTTTAATCTTTAGAAATAGTATAGAATTCAGTTTTAGTCTGCCATAGATCAAGAGCTCTGGCCACTATTTCGTTAGCTCTTGCCACTATTTCGTCGTGCAATTACCTTGTTCCGTCTCCCCTGACCACCCAATCAGTTTCCCCTTCTTCTTATCCACCTCTCTATGCATTTCATTCACCTCAAGCCCATATGGATCGAGTCTTCTGCTCTACTACACCATCTATCAGAGGATAGCACCGCCCATGAGCTCATCCCACTACATCCACACAAGAAGGCCCCTTGTACCTATATTCTTATGCACCTAAGATTCCTGTGCATGTCAGAAAGGTGAAAGGCCTCGTTGGAAGTCGATTTTGTCGATGATCGGGTTCAAGGTGCTACATTTCTTCTCCAACCTCTAGGGATAAATCGTTCTACTCTAGACCTCTCTTAAGCACCTCAATTGTTGTGGAGCAACCCCAAACACCTTTTGTACCACTTAGCAGTGTCAGAAACTACTAGAGCACGGGCATCTCACAATAAGAAGCTCGCCCAGGTAGAGCTTCGTCCCTGTTCTTCCTGCCTTCTCTTCCACCGTCAGATCAGGAGCCTCGTCCAGATTGTACAACTACCATCTGATCTTCAATGCCTTTGATTGTCTGATCCTCAGTAGGATCTGAACTCCACTGTTGATCGGCAGTGCGACATAGGTGTATCTCGACATTCAAAGCATAAGTGGTGTCGTGTGGGCGCTCATCAACAGTTGGATCGCACCTACGAGGTTATTTTGCATTCTATCTCCCCAATTTAAGTATTTTCTATTTATCTAAAAACATTAATCTGCATTTATAATATATTTGTGAAATTTGTAATCAGGCCCCTAAGTTTCTTTTGTTTGCATATCGGACCTTCGCTACGTCACCTCATGTACGCACACATGTTAGGCGGTGGGCATTTTGCAAGGGAACCCTTTGAATTTTATATTTCTTTTTACTCCTATAATTTAAATATTCAGTGAAATATTTTTTGGAAAAATTTCATTATGGACTTTTGACTTTTTTGTAATTACAAAACACCCCTACTAGTACATTTTATTTTTAGATATCTAGGAATTTTGCATGATTGGCCCCATATTTCTCTATAGTGTTCGTAAACAAAGAAATATTTTTAGGAAATTACAGAAATGTTACTCCTAGTAGGGGTATTTTCTTTTTGGAGATTTTTATTTTTATCAAATGTCAGTTTTGTTTTAAAAATTCGAGAAAATAAGATTAAATACCATAAATTTTCTTCTATTACGTTTATTTTTTTGAGGATTATTTATTTTCATATTTATTAAAATTTAAAAATTGGACATTTACTCCCTATTTACATTTAAAAATACAAAAAATATAAAATCATTTCTATGAATTTCCCAAAAAAATATATAATGTTTTTTTAATTTAGAAACTACAAACCAAATATCACTAAAATTTACAAAAGAAAATTTTAAAAATTAAAGATCTCCAAAATCTTTAAAAAAATCAGTAAAAACTATTTAAAAAATATTTTTTGAAATATATATTATCAAATAAAAAGTTTTTGGAAATTTTTAGATAGTTATTTATTGTTAATTTCCAAATCTCTTATGCATTTTATTATAAGTCATTATTTTGACATTTTTTATCAATTAAAAATACAAATAAATAGCAAACATTATAAGAAATTTTCCAAAAATAGAGAAGGACATAGAAAAGATAAAAATATTTTATTGTATCAATTTTGAGTACCCTTAGCTATATCCATAAATATAATAGCCTACATTATATATGGCTATATCTACTTATATTATTTTTAAAAATACCTGCAATATATTTTAAAAATTTGAAAAATAAAAAGGATTGTACTTTAGGGTTTTTTCTAGATGTTATTTATTTTTATTATATATATATTATAGTATTTATATTCTACATATTATTACATATTTATATCTTTTATGTTTTAAATAAAAAAGAAACTAAACATCAAAAATTTAAAAAAGAAAGGAAAAATTAAAAAAATGAAAATATAAAAAATAAAAAACTCATAAGAAAATAAAATTAAAAATCCATAAAAAAAATAAAATAAAAAGACAAGGAAGATTTTAGATTAATTTCTAAATCTATTATGTTGGCTCATTGAGTTTGATAAATACAAACTTACACATATATACATTTTCAAGAGTTATAATAAATTTTAACTCTTCATTCGCATTGCAGTGCATTATTGTTCAATTGTGGGTTAATTTATGCTTGATTTGCCTCTTGCTTTCGCTCATCTCATCAACCTCTAATTGTGTTTGATTAGTAGACCGACCAAGAGCATCTCAACACCCCCAGGCCTAATATAAAGGGTCTCAAAAAGTTCAGATCACATCATACAATGGAAGTGGAACTTGTACATGGTAATTTCCTAGTAGTACCCACTTTCCTATAGGGCTAGACAATATAGAAGTGTTACGATATTGCTTCAATCAATGAAATTGGAAAGATCAAAATAGTCAAACCTTCACTGCTGCACATGTATTGAGTTGGTGAAGCTATTTTTGTTTGTTGTTTGTTTGTATATAGTTAGGATTCAAAGATTAGTCTCGTGTACTTGCATCATTTTTTCATTTCTTCTATTTTACTCTCTTTATCCTTTGCTCATTGTGATCCTTCTATTGTTTTACACTCCTTTTAGTCCTTGTTCATCACTGTATCTTCCTTCCTTCCTCAATATCTTTTGTTTCTAAGATATGGACTCATGTATGGCATAGTCGAGTGTCTGCCAATATCCACATTGAGTCCAAGAGTGTGACATCTCTAATAATTCATGGCTATTCCCAAGTAATCGGTTTGGACGTTGTGAACCATCCTCAGGACACCCCTTTTCTTGTACTTCCCACAAACTAGGAAAACCCTCCTCATGAGTTTTGCCCTTTTTGGATGGTGATTGATTTCATTCATTACACTTCTCCATCATTAATAAAGTTCAGAATTGACCCAAATTCTAAATTATTCTCTTCATCTGGTGCTTGCATGCATACTGTTAGGGGTATTTTTCCTATTGAATATCAAGACCCTGATCTGGAGCATGAACGTTCTTCAGATTCTGAGATGGCTCCTACAGGTAGTGGAAAGGGACCACAACTCCCTAGCACCGAGCAAAACGTAGAGTAGGGCACAAACTAGAATGAAGTGAACAGTCAGCACTTGGCCTCCCTTCAAGAATTTCAGCAGCAGTTGACTGATCAAGATTTAGCCTAGGTTGCCTTTCAAGAAATATTGAATGACAAGAGGAGAAGGTCTGAAGAGAGAGAGAGAGAGGAGGAGGAGGAGGAGGAGGATATGAGGACTTACTTGGGTAGATGATATCAATCATTCTATAGATGGACCTCGTGGATGCATGGTAGAAGGAAGGAGAGGTCATCCGAAGCCTACACTGAATAAAACAAACAACCCTAGGGTAGACCGAATCACCTAGTGCATCCAGATTCATCCGATCCATAGACACTTTGAATTGAAACAACAGCTCCTTTCTCTCAACCCTAGTTTTTGTGGGAATCCCAATGAACAACTTTACATCCATATACAGTAGTTTGGATGCATCTGCAGCACGACACACTACCCCAACATTCTCTTGGGCATAGTCAAGATGACAGCATTTCCCATCAGCCTTCAGAGAAAAGCACTCTACTAGATCAACCATTTGGGAAAAGTGGTGACGACGTGAGACGAGTTGAAGTCTGCTTTCTCGCATATATACTACCCACTAGGTCATCTCAATCTGATGCGATCCAAAATTACCAGAATCTCCCTGGGACTACAAGTTCATCCGTGAGACCTAGGAAAGATTCAGAAATTTAATTAGGGAATGTCCCAATCATGACATCCCGAAGACCAATTTGGTGCAACACTTTTTGGGGGACTTACTGAGAATAGTCAATGTATGTTTAACGCCACATGCAGACGTTCCCATTTCAACAAGGACGAGGATGTAGTATGGCAGATCTTCAAGGAGGTGGACGAAGGAGAGACCACATCCTCCTCTTTTCATTCCTTTCAAGTATAGCCGCAGATCCTCTGCAAAAATGTTAAAATGGAAGATACTCATGAAGTAGACAGATGCCATAATTTATATCTCAACATCATTAGCATTCACCTATCTAGGTAGACATCATAAGAGAAACAATAACTGGATTTATGGAAACTAGATGTGATCGAGCAAAGAATGAAGGGCTCGGACAATTTGGACACGATCACCAAGCAATTGGAGCTATTGGTGAATGCCATCAGTGCCAGCAACTCCATGATAGACTCCCCCAACACTCCTACTGAGAAGGAGCCCACAGTGCAACACTAGACTCAACCCAGTCCCAGTCAGTGTCAGGTCCAACACGAGTACTATGTGTAGGCACCCGAGCAACCACTACCGTAGCTGCAGCCACATACGGTTAGTTATCAAAAAGCCGCAACCTCAGTACATTGAGATATGTTACCCACCTTCACCACTCATTCAAGAGGTGAATGGCATTTGGAGAAATGATAAACAACCGACCCATCCTCATGGACAACCCTAGGGTCATAGAACAACCATCCGACCATTCTACCAACAACAAGGAGGGAGAATTATTTTTGTAGAGACAGCCGCATCACCAACAGCTTCGGCAACATGGATACACCAAGAGGCAGAATTATGAGCAACCAGGGTATAGACAACAATATCAGCAGCAGTCGGTTGCTCATTATTGGAATAATATTACTCTCCCCATTACCAATAGCATCCTTCTGTTCCTCCCCCTCACCATTCTTAAGGTTACCAGTAGCAACTCTCCCATACCCGTAGAGTCAGTGGACACATCAGGTCGAATCCTTCAAGGTTGCACCGATCAACTCGACCATTGATTATTTGACCCGGCTCATCGAGAACATGGATGAGATGAGCCAGAAGATAAATGACCTAATAGCCACCAAAACTATCATTCCAACACACGTCAAGGCTAATCCAAACAACTTCCGTCACAAGAAGCAGAAGTAGTAGGACACTCAAGGTGACTACAACGATGAAGGGAAGCAGAAAGTGTATGATGGAGAGTCATGGGCTAGGGCAACAGACATGGCCCAGCAACTTTTTGATGATGCATCACCAACACCAAAAATACAAAAAATGAAGAAATCCAGAAAATACATTAAGGAAATAGCTGATAAGGAGAACTCGTTCTAGTAATGGAGAAGCAAGCAACAACAACCAAACCAGAGCCAGTCAATGGAGTCAATCCTGCAGTGTAATTTTGTCCACCAGATGTTGATGATTTTCACATTTTTGCCATCTACCTATATGCCATGATATGGACACACATTTCCAAAATAACATCAAATATTCCTTTTCCTGATGAAATTAAAGTAAAAATACTAAAAATTTGAAAAATACTTTATCTGATCATGACATTGTTGAAATCTTGCAAATCATTATGCTTGAAATGTCATTACTTAAGGCCGTAGAGTACATTCCAGTTATGAAGAAGGGATTAAAAGAAGCATGTACAATGAAGCATCAACCCCACAAAACCATACACAGAAAACCTGAGACGTACATTCTCACCAAGGACACAGTGACCACCATCTACATGCTGGATATGCGAGCCCATGGCGAGCGATTATGCAATAAAAGTTGTTATGAATATCATTCCCTATGCTGAAATGAAGAATGAATAATTTGCATAATAGGTCCCTTAGTACAATTATGGTTATGTACCATTGCAATCCTAATGATCATACATTTGTTGATTCAATTATTGAATCATAGAGGCTAGTGCTTCAATGAATATCTAAAGAGTTAAATTGAGAACTCATCAAGCATCGTCAAATGATTGTTAAGAGATGATCTCCATCCTGAGTAGGAGATGGCAATCCTTTCTCATTTGGATGACATATAACCGACCTCATGATGCAGGTCCTCTGCATAGGAATAGAGATTCCAAGGTGTTAGATAACTTAGGTCAAAGAGTTGACTTAATGAGATCGAGATAACCAAAGTCCTATGTCGTATGTTGTCATGATATAGGCACGCATCCTATGACCGAAGACAGATGAGTTATTATATATCTGAGTATGTACATTTGGCAGACCAATAGGTTGATGACCTAATCAAGGTCTCTACACCGACGCGCTAGTGTGCATGCAAGGGCATATGAGTAATACAATCTCTAAAGGGGATCATAAAAGTTCATTTACTGATTCAAAAGACATGAGCTCACTTATGAGATATTGGGAAGAATCAAACTTCGTGCACGATCGTCTTGCTTAGGAAGATTTGCTATTGTTTTTGGTTTGATATATACTTTTGGAAAGTATATGATCAACACCTAGGTATGATATATGCTTTTGGAAAGTATATGATCGATACCAACTCCCAGTAGTCAAATGAGAAACTTAATGATAAAACCCTGAAGGAGATAGTCCAAAAGAGATCTAAAACTTCGGGTTTGTTCTTGGTCTTCTAGTATACAGGATGTACATGTATTGGGAATACTGCAATAGGTTGATGTATTGATAGTGTGACTATCTAGACTATCTAAAATCCTTAGAAAAGGACTCGGCTTGTGCATCGGAATAATTTACATATAATCATTGATATTGACTTTCTTAATGAATAAGATTAAAAGTCTAATAATTATATCTCATTCTTCTAATAACACTTGCAATTGGTTGCATATGTATTAGAAGACTAGAAATTTGATCTTACGGTTTAATAGTCATCCATGGATACTCTATTGGATTGATAAGTCTTCTCAATTTTAGTGGGAGAGCCCTTAGTATTAGAAAATGTCTCAATGACCTAGATATAAGAGTGCACTCATAGTTTATTTCTAGATGTTGGGAATAAACATGAATTCTGGAATAGACCCATCATAAATAATTATGATGGACATATTTCAGAAAGTAATGTAACATCCAAAGAGCTCTAGTAAATTAGAAAATTAATGAATGGTTCATTAGCATCTCTAATATTGAAAATTTAAAACCTTAAAAGATCAATAAGAGGATGAAGATCATTTGACAATGATTTGGAATCAAACCTTGGACATATGTCTATTGATGAGATCAACAAACTTGTATGAGATGGAACTTTAGAATGTCAAAATTTCAAATTTTACATAGTTGTGAGTATTGTATTTATAGTAAAAATGTACAATACACCATTCTCTGGGAATGGTGTAAGATGCTGAGGTATTCAAGATCTAATACATATTGATGTATATGGATCATCTGTATCATGATAAAAATTGATGACATGTGATATCATTCGATGACTATTTGTAATATAAGGTCTCTTCCTTAGAAAAATTTTAAATTTTCAAAGATTTCACAATTTTGATTTAGAACTAAATTTTAAAGGAAGATGAAGTGAATTTGATCTAACCTTGGTATCCAGTACCTATTAGATATATTCAAGGAATACCTTATGGAGATATGTTTTATCTCACTCCTCCTGATACAACTAAACTCAATAGAGTTGTTGGGAGTTACAATTGATAATGTGTGACATTATTTAATCAATGATGAGTATCAGCATATTTACCTCTTAGTTCCTGGTATATATGTCATAGTGACTACAATATATATCCTTAATATGGTTCCATTCATGTAAGCTAGAATCTAGCACCAGAGAGTGCTACTTCATTAGGAAAATAAAGGATTGTATGGGAAACCTACTTTATGACCTTAAGATTCTTAAAAGATATCATCTCTAAGATTGTGATTCATAAAGGATAAGAGTCTTGAGAATAAAGATGAAAATGAAATGTATGATCTCATTTAATCTCGAGAAGACTATGAGGCTCCTGAAATTGGAATCTAAAAGGACAATTAAAGATGAAACATTCATACCTCTTCAAATGGTTTGAGGAATTATTCCATGTGTCAGAGAAATTTGACAATGATCTAACTTCATGTGATGAAGCCTCTAATGATCATGACATGGAAAGATGGATGTTAGCAATAAATGTCTAAAGTAGACTTAACTTGTTATGTTGTAAATGGATCTTCAAGTGAAAGAGGGAACCTGATGAGAAGGTATAGACCTTCATAGCATGGCACGTATCTACAAGATCACACTGAAGAGAAGACATCGCTTGCGATGAGACTTGCTCTTTAGTGACCATGCTTAAACCCATCAGAATATTGCTAACTTTAGCTACACAACTTGACTATGACATCTTCTAGATGTGAGTCATGATTGCATTCCCCTATAAGTACCTCATTGAGGATATTCACATGAAGTAGCCCTAGTGCTTCATGGTTGAGGAAAGCTATGTGTGAAAGCTAAGGTAACTCCGTCTATGGACTCAAATAAGCATCATGTAGTTGGAGCATTGGATTTGATGAAATTATAAACGTTATGATTTCAAATAGAATCTTAATGTACGATGTGATGCTTAGTAGGAATGCCATTGTGTTCATTGTGATAAATGTAGATAATATCCTAATCATTTGGAATGATATAAGGATAATACTAAGTGTTTTATAGACCAGATATTCCATACATTGAGAAATGATCTCACGGATACCTCTTGTATCTTAGTTCTGAAGGTATTCAGAAGCAAAGTGAAGTGGATATTGGGACCATCACATTAGTGTTACACCTAGGACATTTCCATTTTCTGGAAAATTCCAATAAGGGCTTACTTCCCTTAAGATATGGTAATAACCTATCTGAAGGGATAACACCTCAAGGAGTTGAGGAAGTTAATGCTAGAACTCCTTGCCCTTGTGCATCAGTTAGAAGAAGCCAAGTGTATGCATGCTAGATGTGCACCAAAGCCAGATGTCTGCCATGCAGTGGGAGTAGTAAATTTTTATTAATTCTACTATGGAAATAAAACACTTACTTATAGTAATAGCAATATCTTCAAAGAGGACAATACTTTTTGAGATAGTGATATCTAAGTCTTAACTTCAAGAAATTAAAACTTTATAGATGGAAATCTAAAAGGTCTTAACTGTGGAGACCTTAGGAGATAGAGATCTCCAGGAATAAGGGTGTTTTGATAACGATAATGGTAATATTGGTTATTGAGTTGTAGTACCAATGACATTAAAACCAACAAAATTGAGAATAGGTTGCATAAGATGCAACATTCGCATTTTACGCGAGCACTATTATTGTGGTTATGAAGTGCCGTAAAAGGACTTGGCGTAGTCTCTTGGGAATAGAGTGACTAATCAGCTGACCTAGTTATTTTCTGAATAGCCTATGATTGCCCCATGAGTGTGGATTTAAATGATTAGCCCATTAATCGATCTTTGGGCTAGTGGGAGAATGTTGGACATGCGAGCCCATGGCGAGCCATTATGCAATAAATGTTATTACGAATATCATTCCCAGATCTGAAATGAAGAATGATTAATTTACATAATAGGTCCTTTAGTACAATAAGGGTTATGTACCATGTCCATCCTAATGATCATACAACTGTTGATTTACTTATTGAATCATAGAGGTTGGTGATTGGATGAATATCTAAAGAGTTAGATTAGGTACTCATTAAGCATCGTTAAATGATTGTTAAGAGATGATCTCCATCCTGAGTAGGAGATGGTAATCCTTTCTTATTTGGTTGATATCTAACTGTCCTCTTGATGCAGATCCTCTACATAGGAATAGATATTCGGAGGTGTTAGATAAGTTAGGTTAGAGTGTTGACTTAACGAAATCGAGATATACAAAGTCCTATGTCGTATGCCGTCATGATATAGGCACGCATCCTCTGACCGGAGACAGATTTATTACTATATGTCTGAGTATGTACATTTGGCAGAGCAATAGGTGGATGACCTAACCATGGTCTATACTACTGCGCGCTTGTGGGAATGCAAGGGCATATGAGTAATACGATCTCTCAAAGGGATCATACAGGTTCATTTACTGAATCGGAAGACATGAGCTCATTCATGAGATATTGGGAAGAATTAGATTCCGTGCATGGTCGTCTCACTTTGGAAACTTGGCTGAATTTGTTGGTTTGATATATACTTTTGGAAAGTATATGATCAAAACGTGGGTATGATATATGCTTTTGGAAAGTATATGATCGATACTAACTTCAGGTTTGTTCTTGGTCTTCCAGTAGGCAGGATGTAAAGGTATTAGCAATACATGAGGGTGATGTGATCATAAATGATTATATAAACATGATGCTTCCATTCCGAGGGAGTGACGAAACAGGTCTGGATTTTAGTGACTCCTCTAATAGAGAAGTGATCTGATCTTATTCCAAATGTTGGACCTTGGTCTGAATGTGATTCAGATACAATGAGAGTATTACATCTACGACTTTATTTAATCAAACATTTATGGGAGGCATGCAAGATCTGGATTTGAGATGTAATATAAATATCCAAGTCACAATACATGGAACAATACAATCGCTCTATCCTTATCTCCAAATATCCGCGGAGAAAGCGCATTATCCTTGAAAGAGTTCATGGATAATTTCATTGTTGATATATGTATCCGAGCATTGAGAAATGGATAATTAAATATGATTTAATTATTATGAATAATATAAATTTGGTTCATATTATAAGGAGAGTTATCGGAGATAAATAAATGTTATTTAATTATCAAAGATATGAATAATGTGAATGTGATTCATATTACTTGGACACATGAGAATAGAGATTCAAGATAATTAAATGTGATTTAATTATCATTGATGTGAATAATGTGGATAGCACCATCCATATTATTCATATAAATTATAAATGTTGTTTATAATATAAAATAGAGAGCCTATTGTAATTTATATTTGTTGATTAATTATTAATGTGAATTGGATTCACATTGGATGATTAATTGAAAATATAATTACAATTTATTTTGGGTTGTGAACGTGATTGTATATTTCACAAGATAATTATGAATTATTTTTGTGAAATAATGAACAACAATTGTTGTTGTAAATCTTGGAGATATCATGAGATAATGAGATCTCATGGGATATTGAATAGATAGACCTAGTCCCCCTTTTTAAGGGGATGAGTTTTATCTTCTCATTATCTTCAAGGATAATTATTCGATTTGATTAGAAATTAAATATATTGATTTAGGCATATATATTATATTAAATTAATTATTGTTGTGATTTTACAACAACATCATGGCCATTGAAAGAAACACAAATCAATCTCACCCATTGATCGTGTGATGTCCATGGATTGGGATCCATAGACTCCCAAAACCCTGAATAAGAAGAGGCACCCATTGCTCTTCATGTTACATCATCGACAATCTCTATCTCTCACATTCTCTACATGCCATCTACCTCTCTATCTTCCTATGGTGGCCATCCTCTCTATACTAGAGAGAAAGTGGCCATCGCTGCAGCATCGTTGTTATGTTGACAGAGTGTTTGCTCGTGTATCTCTGTCTCCTTCAGTGTGCCTCACTCGTGAAGAAGACATTGGATCTCGTGTGACGAGATCATGAGATTCGTCGTTTGGATCATCTCATCAACGCGCTTACAAGTATCTCCTTTGTTGGATCGGACTTGAGACAGAAGGTCTCTTGGTTCAGCGACTCGATCAGATCCACGCATCAATAGGTAACCTTAATACCTAATTGTGGTTTGTGAAACGATCCGAGAAGTGTTCTTGTATCATGTGGTTTCATCACATTAGAAAATTTTTTAAATTCCTCTACCCGGAGCACTAGTATGACTAGTCGTTCCCGATTGCATATGATGTGATCCTCATGCTTTCGTGATGCGCTTAAGGATTTTCTGATATCCTTCACTACAATCTCTTGAATAAACTGAAAGACAAAGGATATCCTCTTATCAGATGTCAGATCATCAATCAAGTGTTCGAGCACACATTTCTCCTTAGTGGATCATCTATCAACTCATTGCTTTCTTCCATGCTCACATAATTAGGATTAGGGCTGCTCAAGCCAACAAAGATGATTATGCAATTCACAGATAGATCAATCAAGCGATCTTGGGGCATGTTGGAGGATGTAATCGTCATTGTTCAAGAGATGCAATCCCCTGTTGATTTCATCATCTTGGATATGGAAACCTCCATACCTCTACTCCACAACCTGATCATTCTTGTTCAACTATTCCTTCGGATGGTCGATGAAGTTGTAAATTATGGCACTAGAGAAATCACATTCCGCTCCAGTAGTGAGAATGTTCAGATAGATATGGTTCCAGAATCGAAACCAACAGAAGTGGTATCTGCGTTGAGAGAGCTCAGGCCATATGGATCAGTAGAATATGATATCTTAGTTGAGATCAGAGACACAAACTTGTTCTTGGATGATAAAGAAATGCAATTCCTTTCTACTGATGAAGGCATGGATAGCATAGTCAAATTCTCTGATGTCTTTGAAGATGAGATATTTGTTGATTGTTATACTGAGATAACGGAACATCCATCCTCATCTGAGCACGAAGAATCCATTGCATATATGTGTGATGTTTTGAATTCCGACTCTGAAAGTACAATGGTGGATAGGAAACTAATGAAAGATCTGGCACATGTTATAATTGTAGACGTTGTCATCAAGCTAACTCTAACCCACCAGAGCTCAAACGTTTGCCCTCTAACATGAATCATACCTTCCTTACAGGTGATCCTAAAATGTATTCGGTCATCATAAACGGCAATCTATTCGAAGAATAAGAGTCTCATATGCTCGATGTTTTTAAAAGAAAATGCAAGGCGATAGGAAGGAATATAACGGATTGTCATTGGATAAATACTTCACCTTGCTTGCATCACATCTACCTTGAAGAAGAAAACAAACCCTCACGAGAATTCCAATGCAGACTGAACCCTAACCTCTGAGTGGATGTCATGAAAAAAATACCAAATGGTGTGATGTGGGATTCATATATCCCATCTCTAACTCCAAGTGGGTGAGTCCCTTTGAACATATTGTCGAAGAAATCTAGGATCACCATGTGACTAATGACAAAAGTGAGGAGATTCCAATCAGAGTACCAACTTCATCGCACGTCTGTGTGGACTACAAGTGCTTGAATCTTGCAACCAAGAAGGACCACTTTCCTCTCACCTTCGTCGACCAAATAGTCGAAATACTATGTATGAAGGAATATTTCTTCTTCTTGGATAGTTGTGCTAGATACGATCAAGTCATCATCGCACGTGAAAATTAATAGAAAACTATCCTCACATGTTCGTTTGGGACTTACACCTTTAGAAAAAGGCTCTCTTGGATTGTGCAATGCACCTACTACATTCCAGAGATGCATGTTGGTAGTTTTCATGGATATGGTTGGTAGTTTCCTTGAAGTATTAAAGGAGGACTTCTTTATCTATGGGGATAGATTTGACTAATGTTTAAGATACTTAGACTGAGTTCTAAAGAGGTGCTGCAAAGTAAATATTGTACTCTGGTGGGAGAAGAGTCACTTTATGGTGACTGAAGGCATTGTATCGGGTCAAGTCATCTCCAAGCGTGGAATGGAGTTTGAACCTGGCAAGGCGGATGTGATTGCCAAACTCAAGCGACCAACAAATTGGAAGCAAGTCCGATCATTCATGGGGCACGTAGGATTTTATAAAGATTTATTAATATTATCTGCAAGATTTCCCAATCGCTGACTGATCTTATAGGAAAGAAGATCGATTTTGTGGTCAACGGCTGGATTCTCTGGTCTTTCAATCTGCTGAAGGACCTCATCACGCATACTCTTGTCCTACAGCCACCTGATTTGTCTCTTCCCTTTGAGATCAAGACGTGTGCTTCTTATTACGCAATCGTTGTTGTCCAAGGATTAAAAAGTGGACTCCCATTTGCGATTCATTATGCTAGGAGAACACTTTATGCGACCCAAAAGTATTACATTGTTACAAAGAATGAATTGCTAGTCCTAGAGTTTGCCATTGATAAGTTCAATCACATCTATTGGGATCCAAGGTGATTGTTTACAAAAATCACTATGCTATCAGGTACCTATAAAGAAAGAAGGATGCCAACCATTGTCTCATTTGGTGGATTCTTCTATTCCATGAATTTGATCCAAAAAATTGAGATAAATCTGTAGTCAAAGTATGGTGGCAGAACCTCATTCTAGAATTGTTGAGATTGAGACTACTGAGAATAATTCAATTCCTATCATATAGACTTTTCCAAATGAGTAAATTTTGTCTGTCGCCTCACTCCCTTCGTATGTTGACATTATCAATTACCTTGTCTCCAAGAAGACTCTACCTGATTGGCTGAAGATCAAAGTTGATAAATTCTTATTTGACGTACATTTCTACAAGTACAAGGATCCCCATCTGTTCCATGAGGGAGTAGATTGCATCTGGGGCAGGTGTATACCTTAGGAGAAAATTACAGGTGTCCTAAAACATTGCCATAAACTAGAAGCTAGTGGATCCCATTCTGAAAAGAGAATGGCATTGAAAGTGATTCAATATGGCCTCTGGTGGCCAACACTCTTAAAGGATGCAGCTCAGTACGTGAAAAGAGGCAATGACTATTAGAGAATTGGTGGTACAATTAGTTTGAGATATATAGTACCTCAGAAATAAATTTAGATATCAGACATCTTCGGCGTATGGGGCATAGTCTTTATGGGCTCGTTCCCTAACAACCAGGGTTTTGAGTACATCATGTTGGTCGTTGATTATGTGAGATGCTGGGTGGAGACTATACCCGCTCGAGCTGTAGATAGCCAGATAGTTTGTCAATTTCTAAAGGACAATATTGTTTTGTAGTTTGAGATACTAAAAATTTGATATCTGATGGGGGAAGACTCATCATGAACAAAGAAGTCAAGAAGTTGACCAAAGAATACAACATTGAACATCGTGTCCTTGCGTCGTACCACCCACAATCAAATGGCATAGCTGAATTTTCAAATAGGGAGATAAAGACAATTCTACAGAAACTTGTTGGACCTCAAATGAAGAACTGGTCACAGTTGCTCGACTCTGTTCTTTAGGCTTATCGTGTTGCGTACAAGTCTCCTCTTAGAATGTCTTCCTACCGCCTTATTTATAGCAAGTCAAGTCATCTGCCAGTGGAACTAATTCATAAATCATAGTGGGCATTGAATATCTATGACATGGATTTCGAGAAAATGTGGAAAAGTAGGATAGTTGATCTGAACCACTTGCTTAAATTTAAATACTACAACAACAGCATAATGTACAAGGAGAAAGTTAAGAAATGGCAAAGGCAAGCACATTCATTGTAAGACTTTAGAGCTTGGGCAGAAGGTGTGGTTGTTCAACGCAAAGTTAAAAAAAATACAAGAAAGATGAAGAGAAAATGGTATGGGTCATTTATAGTAAAAACTGTGTGTGATAATAGAACCTTAGTAATATCTGAATTGTCACCAGACACACATCCTTTTGTGGTGAACGGACAGCTACTGAAGCCATACCTCGAACATGATACATTCTTGTTTATTTTAGATTCAGTTCAAGTGGTGTTTCAACAAGAGCTCACATATACAGTTGGATCGGATTCTTACGCTCAAAATCACATAAAAATTATCTTCTTTTCTTTTTTTACTTTTCACATTTTTTATTCTTCCAAAACTTACTCATCCATTTCATCACTACTACACTACGGACGTACTTTGTCATTATGTATGGGGGATGAGTACCCCGAGTTATTCATTCCTTGATTCCTCGTTTGTCTCCTCAACTCTTTATATTATGTCTATACTTAGGGATATTTCACCCTAAGTATATGGGCAGAAAGGTTGAGCCGATGATTTCATAAATTAACACCCTTGATCCTCCATCCCTTGTGTACAATTTCTATGCTTAGGATTATTTGATCCTAAGTACACGGGGGACGGTCGACTTTTCATTCTTTCATTATTTTGTAGTTGTAGTATAGACTTTTCTATAGTTAGTGCGAGTTTTGTCTTCCATTTCCCTCTGATCTATGAGGACATAGCACAAGCTAAGTATAGGGGGTCATATATATGTTGTATATGCTTTGGCCATAACTCGTACTTGTGTATTTTCAATAATATGGCTAAATAATAAAACAAAGACAAATTTCTATGTAATCACATGTAATAAATCAGGTAAAAATGTTTTGCAAAATGATTTTAAAATGGTTGAAAATTTTCATAAAAGATATTTTGAAAACTGTTTGGAAAACTTTTACAAAATATTTTCAAACCTTTGTAAAAACTTCTCGTTTGTAAAATTTTCTTTTATTTGTTTGAATACAATTTTTGAAAATTCAGTTTGCAAATGATTTGAAGAATGGTTGTAAAAATATTTTGAAAAATCAATGCAAACTTTTTGAAAAATCTTTACAAAATGAATTTCAAAATTGGTAAATATTTGTAAAAATAATTGTCAAATATTTGCAAAAATAAAATTTCAAAATAGTTGTGAAAATGATTTTAAATGTTTTAACAACTTTGTGTTAATAACATCTCAAAGATAAAACATTATAAAAATATATAAAACATGTACATAATTCATGTAAATAACCACTAACATCCGACTTGTTATTTCACAATGTAAAGTACACCCTTACTCTTGTAAATATAGATGTATTCCTATGTAAATATTTTCACATATTTCATTCAATAACCTTTATTCAAAAATCCCTGGAAACTTGCAAAAAATAAAAACCAATAAAAAATGCAAAATCTTTTCAAAATTTTAAATAAAATTTTGTAAAACCTTTTCCAAAAATCCATAAAAAGTTCAAAATAGAAAATGGTTTCACAAAAATATTTCTTTTACACTGTAAAAAGAATTTTCATTTTTCGGAATGATCAAGAAAATTGAACAAGTCAGAAATAACGTCTGATGATTAGAGCTTGTATAGACGTTAATCAACGTAATTTCTAAGGAACTCATTAAGGACTTGAATTGGGATACTTCAGGCCACCTTAACTTAATTCTTTAGCATCCATAAGACTATGTTCATGAGTCGATTCATTCTTTCTAATTAGAACCCTTCATATAGTCTGTATGACTCTTGAGACAGTGGCTTGACTAGAAACCTTGCACTTAACACTTAGCTCGATCAAGATGGATGGTTAAAAAATTTTGGAGTCTATGTAGGAACAATGCTAGGCCGCTTCGTCAAGTGTGTTTCAGGAACCTTTCTTGAGGATTTCCAAAACCAGTACTCCAACCAACTTATTGTATCCATGGCATCTAAAGACTAGAGACTAGATTAAGACAATGCTTCAGATTAGGAGTGGTATGCTGGTGTAACTTTTTCTAAGACCCCAAAACATGAGTGGACCAAAAGAATCTATATCCATCAAGGTACAAACAAGAATGCAGAGCAATGTAATGTCAAAGAATATATCCAAAAGAAGCCTACACCAAAAAATCCACAAAAAATATGGGGCTTCCAGAAAAAGCATGCTTCTTGATGAAGACTCAGTTACATTGATCGAGCTTCATAGTGGAATGAAGACTACACTCTTCCATTCTCACTTCTTTTCCCATTCTTTTAGCATCTTCCCCTTTCAGTTGTGAAACTAGCTACACACTAATTTAGAAGGGAATATTTGTCTCCATGAGTATGAGTTACCAGAGGAGTAGACTCTTTGATAGTTCAGTGATTTGTCTGGAAAGAGCTGAAAATGTCACACACATTGATATGTCATTTCAATGTTGCGAGAGTATGTGACTGAGAGTATAACTTTACAAAACCGTGGATTGAACTAGATAATAGAATCATGGAACCTAATGATTATTTCATTACATTTACCAACTTTTATGTGGATCCAAACAAACCAGGAATTTAATGTCTTAACTAATCTCCAAACTTTGATTTTAATAAGAAAATTTAAAAGTCAAAAATTGTACCAAGTTCTTTCATTATCTTTTCTTTATTTTCTTGTTCGACACTATAAGAATAAGTGTTTGCTAGGAACTAGCAAAGGCAAGTATAAGGGGATGATGAATCTCCATTTCATCACCTTTATTCTTTCATTTTGGCCTCAAATTCCTAATTAAATGCATGTCTATAGCGTTAGTTTCTACAAAATAACAGTTAATTATTGATCTATAACATTGTATAAAACATAGTAGTTAATGCCAAAATAAAATAATAAAGTAAAGGAAAGAAAAAGAGGGAAGCATCAAGGACACTAAGTGACCCTGGACCCCAGGACCTAGTCATCATGATGACTTGATCGACAAGGAATAAAGTAGGGCAAGATAAGGGCCAAAAATTACAAATAAAATGTAAGTTTATTTATTCAATAAATGTATTCTGAGACCCATTTTATTTTATTATTTTTACACAAAAATCAATAAACTTCTAACATTAAACTTGTGCATAGTAATAAAAAGAAAAATATTAAATTTATTTCATTCGAAAATAATGCGTAGTGTGCCCGAGACACACAAAATTAGAGGCCGTAAAGAAAATTTCCCGAATCGGTATCTTCTCCATAGATACTCAAAAATCACCCAACTAACCATTACTGTTCAAAATATAAATTATCTATTTAATGAAGTTTCATTTAATTTTGAGTTAAGGTGCAAAACTTGGTTTTGGGCCCTCATTGTGCAATATATTTATATAAAATAATAAATATATTTATTACTTATATTTTTCACTTTCTTATATTTTTATAAATTTATAAATATTATTTGAAATACATTTACATAATTAAATTAAAACAAAACCTTTAAAAATAAAATAAAATTATAGGTAAAGACACATATATTATGCATATATCTATTTATTTAAGTATGTTGATACCTTCAAAAATAAAATAAAAATATGTACATGTATATATAAATGAATTATAAATATATAAATTTGGTGAAGAACAATAAAATACAAAATAAAAAAATACTACATATATAGGTAAATATACCTATAATTATACATGTAAAAATTAACACCTAATAAATTAAGTTGTAGAAAATATAAAAACCATGATATAATACAATAAAGAATAATAAGCTATTTTAATATTTCGAGTTTTATTTAATTAATACATATCGTATTCTATTTAAATATATTAATTCATTATTTCTACTTTTATTATTTAGCATCCTACATGGACCAATGGGAAACAAGACTTGGTCGACCTCTATCAACTCTCATGCCTCCTTAGGACTATGTTTCTCCACCCCAAGGTTTCTTCAAATTCCACCACCCCCTGATTCACAACCTAATGTGACTTGATTTCTTCATGAAAGTTGCTCCTCGATCTATGCACTTACACGACAAAGTGATTCTTCGATCTTTGGAGCCCCGATTCAAGTTGCATCCTTGGTCAAACATCGCCGTGTACAAATAGCCTTGGTCGAGACCCATTTCAAATTGGATCCTTCTTTGACCGCCTAAACCATCAGAACCATAGCCAGGCAGGTCGAGCTAGTTGTCAACTAGCTTCTGGTCGATCTGCAACACATGAAAGGAGTAGTAGAAGTTATCCAAGCCCTCATCGAACCCCCGACGGAGCTCCCTGTGCTCCCATCCCTCCTAGAGCTGGCGAGCCTTCTTTTCCTTATCTTTTAATTTCTAGCATTAGCAGTAGCTTAAGTTAGCTTTCCATTTCGATTTTTTCAATCAATCAAACCTTAAAAAAAATGTAATTCGACGGATCTTGTGCTTCGACCATTGTATTCCACCGTTACATCCTCTATGTCGTCCCATCCCAACACCTCATTCATGTTCCCCTACACATTCTTCGTCCCCACACTGCATTGATCCCCTTGATTAAATGTAGATCGAGCAATCCGAGCTCCTTCCAATGCCTCGCTGGAGATCTCCATCATTACCCACATATGTTGCCCTATTTTACTAACCAATAGGACCTGGTGGTGATCCTATGTGTCGCGAGTTTTATTGAACAGGTTCCAAGGCCAAATGACCCCATTTGGGGGGTTGATTCAACCTAGTAGAAGAACTTCAGCCCTCCGTTGTCTGTCGAGCTTTAGACCTTGTCGTGCGAGGTCCTAAGCCATTTGACGGACCATCATGTGTGGAGGAGCGTCAGCAACATTTTGGGCAATCTCCGGACCTTGGAGTTGGCCGGAGGTAGGAGATTTTGCTCGAGGAAGGAGGATCCAACAGTTGTTCTTCCATGTTTTTGAAGAATAGCAGTAGTCGTCAGATCCAAGGGATGCTCTAGGTGCAACTATGGCCATCAAATTAAAGCTCCATCGGTCATCCTATCCAGTTGTCGGATCTAATCTATCCTATTCATCCATGACACATCATCGACCGTCCAGAGCGCTATGTATGACAAGTGAAGCATCCTCAACTGTTCATTAATGCGTGACGGGGATTTTGCATTTCTTCCCATGTGCTTTTTGTATTTTATTTTTAGTCTTAAAACATTCATTACAATTCAAAACTTTTTGTAATAGTACATTTAGACCCTAGCCTTTATTTTATTTGCATTTAGGTCTAGTCCACGTTACCTCACGTGTGCATATACATAAGGGGGCAGGACATTTTCTAAGGACGTCCTTGAGTCCAAAGATTTTGTATTTTAGTGTTACATTTTTGGGAAAAATTCCAAATAGCACCCATAACTGTTAGGATATTGTAAATAAATCCCTACAAGCATGTTTATTATTGAATATTCGGCGATTTTTGTATGTATGCCCTTGTACTTTTGTAAAGTATTCTGGATTGCATTAAATTTTTATTTAAATTGCATTTAGGACACTGTTAGTACATGTAATTTTATTTAGTGTATTCTAATTATTAAAATAGCGTTTTACATCGAGAAATAATAGAAAAATTGTTATAAGTGCATGGGACTATTTTAAATCTCATATAATTTTCTTGAGGTCATTAAAATTTTAATCCTATTTATAAAAATATAAAACT
Source organism: Ottelia alismoides (assembly GCA_037367405.1). Classification (NCBI taxonomy): domain Eukaryota; kingdom Viridiplantae; phylum Streptophyta; class Magnoliopsida; order Alismatales; family Hydrocharitaceae; genus Ottelia; species Ottelia alismoides. Next base: position 556,259 of record JAZKJV010004786.1, on the reverse strand, counting down.
GTGCATTTTTCTTCTATTTGCATTTAAATTTCCACAAAAAATATAAGACTTTTTTGAAAAATTCCAAAAACATAGGGTATCTTTATTATTAAATTTTGCAACTCTAGATCAAAAATCACTAAAAATTATAAAAGAAAACACTAAAATTTAAAAACCTCCAAAAATTTGTAATAATCATTATAAATTATTTAGAAACCCAATAATATTAGTTTTTATTTCTAATTTTTTTATATTATATATTATATATTAAAAATAGTTTTAGAAATTTTTGTGATATTTATCTATTTTTAAATTCCAAAACAATCCAGTCTACTATTATATGTCATTATTTTAACATTTTATCAAAAATACAAAAAATGGAAAAATATATAAGAAAGTTAAAAAAATATATATAAAATATTAGAAACATAAAAATATTTGATTTTGTAATTTTTTTCTATATATAGATACATTTATAAATGCAATACCTTATATAAATCATATACATTAGTATTATATATTACTTATAATTATTATTTATATTTATAACTGCCTTAAATGTTTTAATAACCCTTAAAAAAATGGTTTGCCCTTATTGGTTTTTTCTTAATTTATATATATATATATATATATATTATATAGCTTTATATTGCTTGTATTATATCTCTTATCATATATATACATATATTGCATCAAAGTATTAAATAGAAAAGTAAAAATCAGAATATATAAAAAATAATAATCAGAAATTTACGAATAGAAAAATTATAAAGTAAAATGTATTTAATATTAATGCCCCATAAAAAACTATAAAAACACAATAAAACACACAAAAATATTTGTTGGTTTTCTTTTTTATTGTCAATTTTTGTGGCAATCCTCGTTGCTTCTTTGTGGTTTGACCCCTACCCTTGTGTATTATACATACTACTTTATAGGTTTAATAAATTTTATCTCACCTTATTTATTGCTTGATTATTATTGTGAGTTAATTGTTGATGCTTTAGATTGTTGATATCCGAGAACTGAAAGAGTAGTCGACATAGTGGTTGTTGGACCTAACTTGTCAGGCATCGCATACCCTTCGAGATTAGATGTTTGGATCCCTCTACAATCCATTGACCATCAAGATCCCAGGGGATTCTTGTTCTCGGGTTTAAGAAATCTATGATATGTTTTAATAAGTCAAAAGAGTAGGTTGGGGAAAAACCCGAATCTGCGGAGTGTCAATCCTGCTTAGAGGAAGATGCATCCTGAATTTTCTTTAGAGTTGATATAGTATCAAGAATATGCTTTTCCTGGTTGTCCTGAGGGGCCTTTTCTAGCACTGGGAGCGCTAGGCTAGGGCGACCGAAAGATTATCAACTTCCCTTTTGCTTTCTTTGAGTGGAGCCTGGCAGCCTTCTTCACAAATCTACCATCTAATGGATCCTCCATAGCCTTTAGCCATATGATAACATTCTCAGTTGATTCTATGTCCTGATTTTTGAGAAGAGAATATACACGTCCACATACGAGCCACGATGTATCGGAAAGAGGAGGGGATCAATGGTTGCTTTAGACCATGTGGATTCGGGGCATAAATCGAGCTTTTCGGGAGCCAACTCGACTATGGGTTGAGGGGCAATTTTATCGCGGTTCCAGGTAAATGAAGATTGTGGGCAGGGTCATCTTGTTGGTATTTTGTCAGGAGGACGTCCACAAAGTGTTTTCTGAGGATGGGGTCTTGTAGTGTATAAAAGAAACTTCTTCCTGTGGCTTATAGATTGAAAGGTGGCTTCGAAAACTCCATCAGTGATTGTAGCTTCAATCCATGGGGATCGCTTGGATTTTTGGGATGTCAACAAGTATCCATATTCCCACAACATCATCGCAATTCTCTGTGAGAGGAGGGAACTCATAGGAGATGATCTTTCCAAAGGTCTTAACCAAGTTATTCAGGATGTATGGGTATCTATGGTGGAGTGGTAGGCCTAGAACTTCTATCTAATACATCGAGGCTTCTTATATTCTTTTATCTCCAAAGGACGAGGACCATCTATTGAATCAGATTGTGACCTGATGAATCTCAGATACATCATGTTAAAATCCACTTATTATTCTTGTATCTTAAACAATTCAATAAAAACCACAATTGAAACACATATATTAACTTGTATTATATTGTGAATGATTTGTGTATAATTAACCTATTTTCTGTATAATATTGAACCATAATTTATTACTAACCCTTTTCTTATTTTCTATTTTATTCAAAAACCCTAAAAATTAGGTTAGTTATTATATATATTTATTTTGGATTTTAAAAGAAATTTAAAATATAAAAAAATCTCAAAACCACAAAACACCATGTTTTTATCCTATAAAATATGCTTGCAAAAATCAACTTTGTACAAATGACCTCTTTTGGGTTTGTGACCAATATGAAACTAGTATATCTCATTGAGATCTACTACTTTCATGTTTTTACTTTGTCCTAATTAAGACTCTAATTATTTCTTTTTATTTTTTCTTTATTTTATTCTTTTTTGAATTTTCTGGAGCAGCCATGTGGCACCCTCCGGGCTGCCCACACGGCTGCATGTCTCTTCGCCACCCGACCCGTTCTCCGCCCATGGATTGCCTCAATCTCCGTCGTCTATCTCCCATCTCCTTACAGCCATCAGATCTCCCCTGAAATCTAATCACAGCCACCCACGCCTACCTGCTCCTCAGCCGTAGGATCACCATTGATCTTATGGTTCTCTGATCTCCATGCCTCCCCTTCTCCCACGACCCTTGGATAAAGCTTACACTTCATCACAACCATTCGTCACCACTTCTACCCTCACCGCTAGATCTGATCTGATTGATAGATCCTAGCCAATCATTCGTTACCTCACCTTGGCAGTTGGATCACATTATCCAATAGCCCAAGTTCGCCGTCTACCTCCAAACGTTTTTTTCCGTATGTGTTTCATCTATTTTTCCCTCCGCCCGCTTCCATTTCTGGTCACCACTCCGATCACCCGCCTCCTTCGTAACGATCACCTCCACATAGACATATGCTTGGACACCCTCGCGCCTCCATCGATGAGCCTTCCCATCACTCCACGCATCCATTATAGACCACTCAAAATCGGCGCCCGCCTTCGTAACTCCCGATCACCTTCTTCCTATAAATTTATCTCCTCTGCCACTATCACCCTTGTCCATCATTCCACGGGCCGAAGCCCAGCTTCCCTCACTCATCTAGTGACAACGAAGGGGAGAATTGGTGAGGCGATGATGACTTCTTCCCAGGTGATGAACCACAATGTTGACCGTCATGCCTTGGCCGCTTAGCATCCAATCAAGCACCGAGGACCGGCTGGCCTCGTTATGCGAATATCGGAGCTTCGTCTAAAGCCCAACCTAGGATTCCTCGACCAGCCTTCTTGCAATTGATTAAAATGAAAATACAAAAGGTGTAGGGTTTATTTGGAATTAACCTAATAAGGTGTTATATCGGGCGCTTCTCCTTACGCCACATGACCTCACTTGACTTAATAGGATGGCAAGCCGATGATTCATTCCGTCTTAATATTGGACAACCAGGATTAGACATGGAGAGAGCGTGAGATTTGACGGTTCTAGGGGTGTTTGGAAGAATACCCTAAGAACATCTACTAGGTGACTTTTGATCTATTGTATCTTGCACCTTCTTTCTCCAATCACCTCATCAATGGGTTCAACACAATCCTAGAGCCTCTCCGCCTCTACATGATGCCACAAATGGGTCTGGGCCCCATTGGAAGGGGCCTGGAGCTTCAAGCCACCTGAATCTTTGAGATGGGCGATGAATCTCTGGTTCTCTTTCTTTATTCTATTATTTTAGCTTCTTCATTTAGCAAAAACATCTATAAATAGTTGTAAATATAATAAGTTAACATTTTGCATGTCATTGCTATTATCCCATAATTAACACATATCTTCCAAAATAAAAGAATAAAGAGAAAAGAAAAAGAAAAAGAAAATAAGGTGGTATTTAAATAATAAATGCCAATTGACCCAAAACCCGAGAGAACATCAGTAATGGACCTGATCGACAAAGAATAAAAGTAGCGAGAGATAGGGTACCTTGTACAAGATACAATACTTGTAAATGTTTACATATTTTAATTTACACTTTGTGCATATTATATTTTTAAATAGTTGTACATATCCTCAACAATAAAATAAAAATAAAATAAAAATAGGAAAACATAAAATAAGATAAAGTAAAATAAAATAATCCATTGTGCAAAAATCACACTACATTATATTGAATACACTACCAACTTATTTGATATATTTTTTTAATTAATATAAATCTGCGGTTGGATGATTTGAATAGAAATTCAATGAGGAGGGCGAATTTATCTGCGGGTGAAAGTCTCCCGCAATTGTTGGAGGATTATTGAAAGAAGAGGATTTTGTTGATTTGGGCCTAACCGAAACAAATTCATTTTTGTAGTATAGCTCTGATGGGTATTCGGTCATTTTTGAGAGGAATGGGGATGGATCTGCGAGAGTTTTTGGACAAGAGTTCTATTATCAAGAAAAGAGGAGAGATGATTGCACGAGATATTCAAGAGAAATCAAATGTGCGGCTATTGATCTTGAAATCGGTTCACGCACACCAATGTAAACACAATTCAAACCCCATGTTCACCAATACACACAGTGAAGCCGTATGAGTTCGGCTATTATCTTTTCGATTTTAGTTGGTGATAAATCAATCTTGGCAAAAATTTAGCGAGGTGAGATTTAGGATTTGGGCTCTAGCCTTAAGTGTCGTCTCTTGCTCACTCGAAAAAATAAAATCATCCAAGGTCGGTGTTGCTCTCCCGCAAAAATTCTTGATTTTATGGGTTATTTTGAAATCGGCTATATTTAGCAGTCCTTGTTTTTATTAGGTGATCATTGAAGAATTTAGATTAGCACAAATACACGTCTACCGTCCAGTCCCAATTTCCTTTAGAATTATGTGATAAAACAAGAGGGAGAAATTCGGAAAAGCCGATGCACGCGGAAAACTATGATGGATGCTCAGTTAGAAGACTTATAGTGAATCCTCGCAATCTTCATGTGGGATGCTAGACAGAATTGAAAAAATACTCTAAATGTATGCAAGCCGATGAAAAACCGCACCTAAGTAGAAAGTTCTATTAACGGGGAAGAATTGAGTTAAATTTGGCTAAGTTGAACGATCTATGTGCGTCTCAATTAAAGTGCAGTGTGGCTTAAGATCCTACGAGCTCAATAAAAAAATGCTCTGAGAGCCGTATGTGCAGGTCTATCCTAATCGCCACTCAAGTCGGGCCCCACCCTCACCGGAGAGTGAAACAAGCCACGACACACCACAATTAGAGTTCAAGGTCTTTTTACACACGCAAGAGTCCAATCGGACACCGCTGTAAATAAGCAGAAATTGAAATTTGCAGAAATTTAAAAACCTAGACCTACGCTCTCTCACGACTCGACTCGATCTTAATTTAATTGCAGCTTCTTCGGATGTCGGTGAAGATGCGTCGATTTCTTGATAAACCGCTCCACGTACGCAGGGTACCTCGCATGAAAAATAAGAGAGAGAATATCAGAGAGTGACTCAATAAATAATCAAAAATAAAATAAAAGAAATAAATACTGAAAAATAAATGCAAGAAATAAAATGAAATTTACAATGACAAATTCGGGGGTCAGACTACCCTTATGCGAAAAACCAAACAAAAATTTTCAAAACACAAAACTAAGCCGTTTGCCTCCCCGGCAATGGCGCCATCTAACGAGTCCGGAAACGCCGAGTTAAAAAGTTGTTTTTATCTTCGAGTGTGAAAATAAATGTGTGTCGTTCGTTGTAGGCGGTGATCGGAAACGGTCAAGAAATAACCAAAAAAGTTTACTCAATTTTAATCCAGTGGTTTTTATGTTTATTTTACTTGGGCAAGTCCCATGGTCGATCACAAGGAGGCAAAGGAACAACCTAGAATTATGTCTATCCAATTTCGTGTTCGGTTTTCGAGGAGGTCTTTTTTTAGAATTTTCAATGCAATAAAGGGATGCAAAATGCAATTTCGGCCTGTTTTAGGGACTAAAATGTAAAATTCGATCAAACAGTGTCTGAAAAATACGAAACTTGTCCACAATGTAAATTATGACAAAATGAGTGCAATGTAATTTTTTTGGAATTTTTAGATGTAAAATGAATTTTTTATGAATTTTTAAATGCAAACAAAATGATTTTCAATATTTAAATATAATAAATATTAAACCTATTTATTCTCAAGAAATAAAATTATATAAGATCTATCACTAGGTGATGGATCTTAGAAAAATCTTAAACCTCAAAAATGTGGAGTTTAATACCAACTAAAAATTAAACAACGAATTATGCAAAATGATTTTTATAGGACAAAATATGCATGCAAATGCAAAGATTTTTGGGCACAATGTCAAGCAAAATTACTACAGTCTGTGATTTTTCGGGGATTTTTAGAGCACCGGTTAATCAGTTACAAAATTTAGAGCACAAACTGGGTAAACTTCACGATTTTCCACAGAATAATTGATTATTAATTAACCATTATTCAGAAAAATATCCACAGCATATCAAAATGTAGAGAATTAAGCAACAAGCATAGTGCTATTTTTTTAATAATAAAATAATGTAGAGAAGTTGTCCAAAGTTATGGGGGAACACATGGGTGCAAATGCAATCATCAATAAAAAATAAAAATAAAATGTGCAGAGGGGGACCTACAAGTAATTACCACTTCTATAGAGGGCGTTTCTTCAATTTCTCCACAAGGTCACGTGCTGTGCACGTGACTCTAGCTGGAGGAACTTGTTGGCGGATATGAGGAGTCCAGGGGCGTCTCTGTAAATTGCCCAGTGGTCACGAGCAGAGCACGTGACCTGGGTGACGTGCTGATGATGTCCCCCACGCACACGCTTCGCGCGTGCTGGGTTCTCGGGCCTGGCGCCCGGTGATGCGACGGTCGGGGAAGATCCTGGAGCGTGCGAGGGGGCCCAGCCAAGGAAAGTGGCAAGGCGTCGTCGTCAAGAAGAGGATGGTGGCGAAGCACGCAGGTGGATCAGCCAAGGTGGAGCGAGTCGGAGTGGGCCGGCAGTGCTGGTGGAGCGAAGGCGGAGTAGAGGGCCGAAGAGGTCGATGTCGAGGCGGAGAAGGAGTCACCGATGATGGCTATGGAGTTGGCGGAGTCGTACGGAGAAGGCAGAATCGTAGGCTCGACGGCGATGGTAGGTGGCTGGAGCAAGTGAAGATAGGAACTGCTGGGGGCGGTGTAGTCGAAGGAAGGCGGAGATGTTCCAGTCGTGGGTGTAGTTGATTGTCGGAGAAGAAGGTTGTGGCTCGACGCAGGAGGCGGAGCGGGGGCACGGCAGCACGAAGCTGCAGCTGCGACGGGGGCTGGGGAGCCCTCGGATCTCGCCGTAGCGGTGGCATGGCCGGGCTGTCAACACCGGCTCTCCTGGAGATGATGTGTATCGGCGGATGAGTTGGACGGGGGGGTGGCGTCAACTTAAATAGGGTTGGCGACCGGTAGCGAAGAGGGCGCAAGAGGTTGACGCAGGTCGTTGCGAAGATAGCGGAGGATCGGTGCAGTGATTGCGGGTATGACGGGGAGAGGTTGGCGGCGCGGGCAAGGGCGGAGGAACCGGGGGGGACCGTTGGGGAAGACGACGCACCGCGGTCGTTCGATCGATCGCGGATCGAACGGCCTTGGATGGGCCATGTGTCGCGCAGTGAGAAAGGGGACAGATCCGCAGGTGCTTGGCGCGTGCCTGGGGGCACGTGCCTTGCACGTGCATTGGCTTTTATTTTATTTTATTTTTTATAAAAGCGAAATTTAAAAGGCCAAAAACCGATGACACGTGGCGGCCTCTGGGGCCACCACGTGTCAACACCAGAAAAAACGAAAAATAAAATATTTGTAAAATTCAAAAGAAATATCAAATGACCTCGAATCAAAAAAGTTCCTTCAAAAAAATGCTCGTCTCAAAGAGATCTACAACTTTCATGAAGACATCAAAGCCAAAATTGGTCAAATGTAAAAAGTGAATTTTTGGGGTATCCCATGTACATAGAATACCTTGATTTTTGGGTTTTCTAATTTTTTTGTCATTTCTAAACAAGATAAAAATCCAGAAAAATATAGAGAAATCAAAGATAAATAAATGACATCTAAATCTATTTTTTTATTAATAAAGAAAATAAGTACAAAAAATACGGGTCAAAAACCGCAAAAAATATACAATGTACAAAAGAGGCCCAAAACCCAACTTTCACATACGAGCTCCGATTCATTTGAACTTGGTCTTGTTTTGAAGGTAATTGAATGTGCATTAGTTCAAAAGTGAGTAGGATCAAATCAGACACTGGATGGGGAAGATATGGGGCTTTTAGTCCGAAAATCTTGAAACTAGGGTTTGGGTTTTTGGTCCACTTAACAAGGTTAGTGATTTTTTTTTGTATTTTTCATTTATTCTTGTTAGTGATATGTACACAGTGGAGGTGGATTTGTGGCATTCGGAGTTAGCATGGAGGAGTTAAAAATAAGGGAATTTAGGCTATTTACAGGTCATTTTTGGCTTGGATTTTTGGCTTTTTATTTTGTGCAAAAATGATGGATAAAATGCAAATCTTATGAGAATATGTATGAATGCTAATTATGCAGAATAGATGCAGAAATGCTGTTGATTTTGAGGGACTTGAGCTTAATTAATGAGACTTAGAGTGATGAATCTGAGATTCATCATGGAGTTGCGGGGAGCTCCCACGATCTACGGGCTTGATGGCGAGGCGGAGGAGTGGGGAGCTCCCGCGGCGGAGGTGGGGGCGTCGCACGTTGGCCTGCGGTGGTGACGGGGAAGGGGGAGGCGGTCGGCGCCGCCTACTCGTGGAAGGAGGGGGGCGGCGGGTTGCTGCCTCTTCCCATGCTTTTTTTTTAATTGTTTTTATTTTTTTCTGATGTAATAAAAGAAACTCTTTTTTTGTTTTAGATTTTAGTTTTTTTTTAATTTTTTTTAAAACAGGAAATATGTACACAAACAGGAGGGTGACAATGGGTTGGTGGTGTTGATGATGATGAACTAAACAAATGGAAAAAATGATGGTGTGATGGTGGTGGTGGAAGGGATGATATGTGGTGTGCTAAAAAAAATAGAAAATAAAACGATGATGAAATGAAGAGAAAATTTACCTACGATGAACGCGGTCGCCTATGATGTGCCTTCGAAGCACGGTCTTTGCTCGAATCGCCGGCTTGCGATGAGCTCGAGCAGCGCGCGGTTGCGGCTGCGATGTTGGCCAAAAAGCCAACGGATCTCAACGGAGAGAGGGCCGTCGTCGCTCGACCGCAGTTGCGTCGCTGTCACCGATTCAACTCTGGGAACTAGGCTCTCCTCACATAAAGATGGATCAAAGGCAAAAATGAGGAGAATGAGATGTATATAAAGATGATACATGAGAAGTTACTAAGGTGGTGGAGTTGAATGGGAAGTTGGATTATTAATGGAGTTGAATGGGAAGTTGGGAAAAAATGATGGAATAATGGAGTTGAATTGGTGGTTATTGTAGAGAATGGTAATTAAATAAATAAATGAAATAAAGTTGGCTACTTTTATTATAATAGAATAAAAAAAAGAAGAAAAAAATAGTGGAGAATTTACAAGGGAAGACAAACAACATGTACACATTTTTTTCACTTTTCTAATATGTATTTTTTTGTCTTTTTAATAAGAGATATTTACAACGGAAAAAATACAATAAAATAATATAATTAAAACACAATTATGATTTTTTTGTATTTTTAGTAATTAAGAAAGATACAATAAAAATTGAAGAAAGAATGAATATATACATAATATACAATGTACATATTTGTTTTGTATGAACTCAAAACCACTTCCGTTGGATAGATAATTTTCTAACTTGAACTTTTGCAAACGAGCTCCGATTTTAATGAAACCACTTCCGGTTGATAGAAAATTTTCGAACTTGAACTTTAAAAGTGAGTTTCAAGAATTTGGAGTTCAAACGAAGCGGGAATTTAGCTTGGAAGTTGGACTTTACGGCTTTTTCTCTTTGGGATCTAGGAGCATTTAATTGAGTAAAATTTGTTTTGTATTTTTGTATTTTTTTTACATTTTTATGAACAAGTTAGAGAAAGAATTAGGCAAAAAGGAGTTGAAATGAAATTATTAAAAATCCATAAAGTTTTGGGCTATTTATAAGTGAAAAACTCCTTTAATTTACGGCTTTTTAGTGTTAATTTATTTTATACAATCTAATATACAATAATTAATGTATTTTATTTACAAGAGTCATTTTGTTAATTTAATGATTTTATGTACATTTATTTGAGACTTTACTCAGGGGTTTTGCTAAGATCAAGATATTGCGATGATGAATCGCGGATTCATCAACGCTCCAGGCCTACATCCGCCAAATTGGTCTCTTCCTTTTGAGATCATGACGAATGCGTCATACTTTGCAGTTGGTGTTGTTCTAGGACAAAGGAAAGACAAGGCACCCTATGCCATTCACTATGCCAACAAAACACTAGATCAAGCTCAGAGAAATTATACTGTCACAGAGAAAGACTTTCTGCATGTGGTTTTCACCCTTGAGAAGTTCAGATCCTATTTTCTTGGATGTAAAATCACCATCTATACTGACCACTCTGCTATCAGATATTTATAGCAGAAGAAGGATGCCAAGCCTAGACTGATCAGATGGATCATTCTCCTCTAGGAGTTTGACATGGAAATCAAAGTCAAGCCCGGGGTTCAGAATGTTGTAGCAGATCTCCTCTCTAGAATTGAGCAGCAAGAGCCTTGATGAAACTCGATTTCAATATCATAATTTCCCATTATTAACCCCCTTGCTTAATCTTTGTGTCAATAAAACCCAGCTAATGTCTTGTAATTAGCGGAGTCCTTAATAAATTAAAAACCACAAAAAATGACAAAATTAAAATCTGTGGTATTTTTAGACTTAAAAATATCCTTAAAAATATTTCGAGGCTACAGTAATCTCATCTCTAGTTTTGGTCAACATAAAACTTGTAGATCTCATCAAGATCTACAACTTTCATGTTTTGAGTTTTCTCAAATTCGACCATCTAGCCCGTCAAAAATCAATTGGAAAGTTTGAATAATCTGATTGGGCCATGTGGCCCAATCTGAGTGAGCCACGTGGCTCGCTCCTTCTTGCAGCATCCGCCCGCGTTCCTAGCCGTTGGATCTCCTTTAGATCCAACGGTTCTTCCTTCTCCTCGTGCGCCTAGATCCTCAGCCATTTATCTTTCCCCCCTCTGATCCTCACCACTCGTTCGCGCCTCACGTAGAGCGCACCACGTGTCGACTGTGGAGCCCTTCGATCTCGCATTCATCTTGCCATCTCCACTGCTTCTTCCAATCGCGCGTGTAGGCCGTCTGATCAAAGTCTGGAGAGCATCCACACCGTATGCTAACGCGCGTCCCTCAGCTCGGCACGTGGCGTACTCCGCAGCCCTTCGTTCACATCACCCAGATCCCATCAGTCCCGCTCCCTCGCGCAATGCTCCCCACGGTTGGATCTCCAGATCCTGAAGGATATGGTTAGATCCTCAAGCGCATCACGGAAGCGTGAGCGTCGTATCGAATACGACGAAGAGCGACTAGTCGCACTAGTTGCTCGATGCAGCGGAATTTAAAAAATTTATTTCGACGAGACCACATGATCCAAGAACGCTTCTTGGATCATCTCGTCCAAACCACAAACAAGTAATAGGATTACCTCTTGAAGCGTGGTTGCGATCAAGTCTCTAAACAAAGAGACCTCCTGTCTCAAGTCCGATCCGACGGAGGAGACGCTTGCGAGCGCGGGGATGAACCGCGTGCTTCTCGCAATCCATGTTGATGATCCAAGCGGCGGATCTCCTGATCTCGACACACGAGATCCGACATCTTCTTCACGAGCGAGGCGCACCGAAGGAGACGGAGATCCACGAGCAGAAGAACGGGCAGCATAACGACGATGCCGCGGCGATGGAGAACCTCTCCATGGCATCCATGGTGGACGGCCATGAGAGGGAGAGAGGGCTGACCTCTAGAGAGAAAGAGAGAGAGAGAGAGATGCTTCTCAAGCATTATGTGTAAAGAGAGAGCATGGGTATGCCTCTCTATTTATAGGGTTTTGGGATCCATGGATCTCAATCCATGGGACATATAAAATCAATGGATGAGATTGATTTATGTCAATCCAATGGTCAAGATTGTTGTTGGTAAAAGCCAACAAACAATAATCTAATTTAAATCAAATATATTTGAGATGTCAAATATATTTTAATCCTAAATTAGATAAAGCAATTATGGAGAGAGATTTGCATGAATGATCTCCCCATTAGGAATGGTGGGGACGGCCACCAATTTCCTTGTGGAATTGGTAGCCACCCACCATCTCCATATGGTGGAGATTGTCCCATGTAATCTCATTAGATTACACATTTCCATGAAATTCTCCCATAATTTCCAACAACTTTTGTTGGGATTTTATTCACCAAAATTAATTCACAAATAATTTTGGGAATATTGCAATCTTGACATTGGAAAATTGTGAATCACATTCACAACCCAAAACAACATATAATTTACATTGTCAATTAATTACACAATGTGTATCCAATACACATAATAATTAATCAACACATATAAATTATAATTAGCTCTCTCTAATACATTATAAATCACATTTATAATATATTATGAATAATTGGATATCACTATCCACATTATTCTTATCCATAATAATTAAATCACATTTAATTATATTGGATAACTTATTCTCATGTTCTCAAATAATATGAATCACATTCACATTATTTACATCTTTTGATAATTAAATCACATTTAATTATCTAAGATAATTCTCCTTATAATATGAATCAAATTCATATTACTCATGATAATTAAATCACATTTAATTATCCATTTTCTCAATGCTCGGATACATATATCAACAATAGAATTATCCATGAACTCTTTCAAGGATAATGCGCTTTCTCCGCGAATACTTGGAGATAAGGACAGGGCGATTGTATTGTTCCACGTATAGTGACATGGATATTGAGATCATATCTCAAATCCAGATCTCGGGCCTCCCATAGATGCTTGATTAAATCAAGACCACAAATCTAATCTTCTCATTGAATCTGAATCACATTCAGATCAATGTCCAACATTTGGACTAAGATCAGATTACTTCTCTACTGAGAGGAGTCACTAAAATCCAGACCCGTTTCATCACTCCCTAGGAATGGAAGCGTCATGGTTATACAACCGTTTATGATCACATCACCCTCAAGTATTCCCAATACCTGTACATCCTGCATACTGGAAGACTCAGAATAAACCCGAAGTATTAGATCAACTTTACACTGTCTACTTCAGGGTTTTATCAGTAAGTTTCTCATTCGATCATTGGGAGTCGGTATTGATCATATACTTTCCAAAAGCATATATCATACCTAGGTCTTGATCATATACTTTCCAAAAGTATATATCAAACCAACAAATTCAGTCAAGCTTCCAAAGCGAGACGACCGTGCACGGAATTTGATTCTTCCCAATATCTCATGAGTGAGCTCATGTCTTCCGGTTCAGCAGTGAACCTGTATGATCCCTTTGAGAGATCGTATTACTCATATGCCCTTATATGCACACCAGCGCGCCGGTGTATAGACCTTGATTAGGTAATCAACCTATTGGTCTGCCAAATGTACATACTTAAACATATAGTAACACATCTGTCTCCGGTCAGAGGATGTGTGCCTGTATCGTGACAGCATACGATATAGGACTTTGGTTATCTCGATCTCGTTAAGTCAACTCTTTGACCTAACTAATCTGACACCTCCGAATCTCTATTCCTATGCAGAGGACCTGCATCAAGAGGTCGGTCAGATATCAACCTAAATGAGATAGGATTGCCATCTCCTACTCAGGCTGGAGATCATCTCTTAATAATCATTTGACGGTGCTCGATGAGTCCCCAATCTAACTCATTAGATATTCATCTAAGCACCAGCCTCTATGATTCAATAATTGAATCAACAGCTGTATGATCATTAAGATGGCCATGGTACATAACCCTAATTGTACTAAGGGACCTATTATGCAAATTATGTATTCTTCATTTCAGATCAAGGAGTGAATTGCAACAACATTTATTGCATAATGGCTCGCCGTGGGCTCGCATGTCCAACAATCTCCCACTAGCCCAAAGAGCCATTAATGGGCTAATCATTTAAACCCACACTCATGTGACAATCATAGGCTATTTAGAAAATAGCTAGGTAAGCTGATCAGTCACTCTGTTGCCAAGAGACTACGCCAAGTCCTTTTACGGCACTTGCATATCTCCTAGTAACAGTGCGCGCATCCAATGCGAATGTTGCATCTCATGCAACCGATACTCAATTTTGTTGGTTATAGTGTCCATGACACTACATCTTATTAATTATCATAACCAGTATTCCCATAATCCTTATTAGAATACCTTCATTCCTGGAGATCTCTATCTCCTAAGGTATCTACAGTTAAGACCATCATAGATCACTATCTACAAGGTCTTAAACCTTTTTTTTGAAGAAAAAAAACGTTGAGATCACTATCTCTAAGTTTCATCATCTTTGAAGATATTGTTATTACTGCAACTAAGTGTTTTATTTCCAGAGTAGGATTAGTAACAGTTTACTACTCCCACTGCATGGCAGATATCTGGCTCTTGTACACATCTAGCATACACCCAGCTTCTCATAACTGATGCACAAGTGCAAGCAGTTCTAGTATTCACTTCCTCAACTCTTTGAGGTGCTATCCCTCTAGACAGGTCACTACCACATCTTAAGGGAAGGAAGCTTTTCTTGGAATTGTCCAGAAAATGGAATAAATCCAAGGTGTACTACTAATGCGATAGTCCCAATATCCTCTTTTCTTTGCTTCTGAACGACTTCAGAATTAAGATCTAAGAGGTATCCTTGAAATCGTATCTCAAGGTATGAAACAACCAAATTTTAAAACACTTATTATTATCCTTATATCATTCCAAATGATTAGAATAATATCTACATTTAGCACGATGAACACAATGGCACTCCCACTAAGCTTCACATGGTTCATCAAGATTCTATCTAAAATCATAACATTTATAATTTCATCAAATCTTATGTTCCAACTACAGGAAGCTTATTGGAGTCCAAAGATGGAGTTCTTCAGCTAGCACACCTTGCTTTCCTCAACCATGAAGCACTGGGGCTACTTCATGTGAATATCCTCAGAGAGGTATTCATAGAGGAATGCAATCTTGACTTACATCATGAAGATGCCATAGTCAAGTTGTGCAGCTATAGTTAGCAATATTCTGATGGATTAAAACAAGGTCACTGAAGAGCAAGTCTCATCGCAAGCGATGTCTTCTCTTCGGTGTGTAGCTCATGGCTACGAACCGTGCTTTGAAGGTCTACACCTTCTCATCAGGTTCCCTCTTTCTCTTGAAGATACATTTACACCTTAATGGGTCTGACCCATATAGGTGGATCCTCGAGGGTCCACATACAACACTTGTATATGAAGTCTACATTAGACTTTTATTGCTAACATCCATCTTTCCATGTCATGATCCTCAGGAGCTTCATCACATGAAGTCCGATCATTTTCAGATTTAACTGACACATGGAATCCATCCTCAAACTTATTTGAAGAGGTATTAATGTTTCATCTTTAATTATCTATTTTTAGTTTCCAATTTCAGGAGCCTCATTATCTTTTTAAGATTAAATGAGTTCCTTTACTTCATTTTCATCTTGATTCTCAAGAGAGTCATCCTATAAGAATCATATTCTCAAAGATTAGATCTTTTAAGAATCTCAAGGTCATAAAGTAGGTATCCAATACCATCTTTTATTTTCCTAATGAAGTAGCACTCTCTAGTGCCAGATTCCAGCTCAATCACATGGAACCTTATTAAGGATATATAATGCAGTCTCTACCACATATATATACCTGAAAACTAAGAGATAATTATGCTATGATTAATCATTGATCAAATCATGTCACACATGATCAATCATATCTCCCTACAACTCTATTGAGTTAAGGTTCATTAGGAGGATTGAGATAGGAATGATATTCATATCTCCATAAGGTATTTCTTGAATTCATCTAATAGGTACAGGCTACCTTGGTTAGATCAAATTCATTTCATCTTCCCTTAAACTTTGGTTCTAAACCAAAATTACGAAATCTTTGAACATTTCAAAGGTTTCTTAGGTGAAGAGAAGAAATCTCATATCAAAAAATCACTAATAGATATCACATATCCATAATGTTTATTCTGATATAGATGATTCACATACATTAATATGTATGAGATCTTGAATACCTTAATCTTACACCTTTCCCAAGGAAGGGTATATTGGACATTTTACTTTGAATACAATATTCACAAGTATGTGAGATTTGAATCTTTAGACAATCTAAAGTTTCATGTCTTACCAGTCCATTGATTTCATCAACAGACATATGTCCAAAATTTGATGTCAGATCATTGTCAAATGGTCTTTATCCTCCTATTGATCTTTTAAAGGTTTAATTTTCAGTATTAGAAATCTTAATGAACCATTCAATAATTTTCTAATTTAATAGAGTCCACTGGATTTTAGATTACTATCTGAAATATTTCCATCACAACTCTTTATGATAGATTTATTACAGAATTCATGTTTACATCGAACAATTAGAAATAAACAATGAGTGTATTCTAATATCTAGGTCATAGAGACATTCTCTAAGACTAAGGGCTCCCACTGAAAATATGAAGTCTATTGATCTCATGGAAATTGTTGCAACACTTGCATCACTTTCAACATGGATGACCAATAAACCTTAAGATCAAATTTCTAATACATATGCAACCAATTGCAAGTGTCATTAGAAAATTTGATATACAATTATTAGACTTTATTTTATCAAATAAGTAAGTCAATATCAATGATTACATGTATATTATACTGATGCTCCATCCGAGTCCTTTTCTCAGGATTCTAGACAGACTTGATAGTCATACTATCAACACATCAACTTATTGCAGTATTGGCATTCATCCAACTCTTTGGATGTCATATGGAAGTCACAGAAGTACAGTCAACTCTTTGACTATACCTCTTACTTGGGTCCAACCCATGCTTCCACTGCGCTCCCTTTGTCTATAAGCAACCTTTGCTCAAGACCAAGGATCTCTTATGTTAAAATCAAAAAATTTCAATATAAGAGTATTTCAACATTTATACAAGCTTCATTTAAGTTCATATAATATGAATATTATGAAGCTTCATGAATGACTAGAGTATAGACAGTAGACTGATGACACTCATCATCTAAATCCATCTAAACTCTTTGAAATATAGGTTCAGGTAGGTATTCAAACAATTTGAATACATTATCTCTAATAGAGCTACCATTCTACATGATGTAGAGAACCATGTCATTCATGATTAAATGTCAAGAGCACATATATATGCCAGAATATCTTTATTGATTTTATAAGGATTAATTTGATAATTACGATCAGCATCGACATGTCACTTCAAAAGTACATTCGATAAGATCAAGACTTATAGAGACATACAAACCCTAGGGTTTTAGTCCTATTGTCTTATTTAATTATCACTTCTCATTATTATGAGGAATCTTGCACATTGCAACCACATACATTATGTGTCCAATCGCAAGTACAATATCTGGATCAAAGGGTCCAATCCACGATATTTTACTGGTTATTATTGAGTATAACATTGAGTGGGTTTAATGAAGGATTATCTGAAATAAGAAATTTGCATAAACTTATATAAATATATAATTTACTTTGATTTAGGAATTTTTATATCAAAGTTGTCTTGCCATGTCAACAATGAAAGTTCATTCCCTTAATCACTTTCAATGTAAGAGATATACTTACCATTATATCTCAAGCAAGATCTGGGATCTCCTTCCTTATCTTTGTTGCATCCCAATAATATGAGAACCTACAACTCTGATAAAAAGAAGCGGGAACACATTCCGCCTTGCAAGTCCAACTTGCATCTCCCAATTCGGTCTTTAACACCCGGGCCCACCACCCCTAAGGTGATGTTGACCCGTCATTAATTGAACCAACCGTCAACAGGAATACAACTCGCTATGCGCAATCCAATATCGCCCCAATAATATGAGGACCCGATATTGGGGTCACTACGCATACGTCCTTACTCTTTCGAGAAGCGACGAGCCCGATCCAAATGGATCATATGCAGGAGCTGTCACTTCGGACAGGCGTCTCCTACATATAATATCTGGCGACGAAACTCTTCGCCTTGACGGGAGACCATGGATGTCACTTATGTGATCCTCCATATATTATTCAAATTAAATTAATTTCTATGAATCACATTCATATAATTAATTCTTCCAAGGGAATCATTAACTCTAATCATATTAGAGTATTCTTAATTGGACATAATTAACTTAATCACATTAAATTAATTATCAATCCAATTTAATCAATCAAACTTAATTTTATGCTTGAATATATATGATATTATTCTCAAAGTACGTATTAATTCGAATTTTAATAATTAGAAAAATACATCATAATCCCTCGGACATTATCCCGGCCCTACCCGCTGTCATGGCCAGTACCGACGGGAGTGGGGCGGACCACATACGTTGCAACCCGCTGACCCAGCGATCCCCGACTAGACACCATATCCACCTCGGGAAAGGATAATGCCAAATTGATTATTTTGTACTTGAGATGATCATCGGTTCTTCAACCGAAATTATACCATATAGTAATCAAAACAATTTTGATTTTAAGGAAATTTGCTAGGCAAATTCCCAAGTCCTATTCAAGCAAGAAGTTTGATGATTGTAATTCCAATTAAGGTTTAGATCAAATCTAATCAACTAATTGGTTGGGGCCAAGTCAATTAGGCAAATAATCATGTTTCAATATTTCACAAATATTTTTCAAGATTATTTCACGAAATTAACAATTAATTTCTCTAATTGACAATCACTTGGTTCTAGATTAGGAAAGCAATTTCAGCAGTGACCCCTACTTACTAAAATTGACATATCTCAATCATATTAAATCCAAATTAAGCAAAGTCAATTTCTAAAGTTTGCTAATTTGATTTAGGACAGAACCTAAGTGGTGTTTCACGCATTTCGAGGCAAGTCTAAACAGTAATTAACATTTTAATCACGTTCAGATTCACAGTTCCCGCAACAGTGCATACATGTCCATTAAAACGACCATATCTCGAGCATACGAAATCCGATTTACGCAAACTCAGATCCTATGGTTTCCTTATTTAATGGGGAACATAATCCAATTATAAAATTCGTGTTTAAACAATTTAAACAGTGCCGAATTTATTTATTAAACAGATCTGCGAAATCAAATGCGATAAAAAACTTTCGCGACCTTAACGAACCCAAGTCGTCCTCGGTTAGCGAATCATATTCGAAACCGTCGACCTAAGGCTCTGATACCACTTGAAGGATATGGTTAGATCCTCAAGCGCATCACGGAAGCGTGAGCGTCGTATCGAATACGACGAAGAGCGACTAGTCGCACTAGTTGCTCGATGCAGCGGAATTTAAAAAATTTATTTCGACGAGACCACATGATCCAAGAACGCTTCTTGGATCATCTCGTCCAAACCACAAACAAGTAATAGGATTACCTCTTGAAGCGTGGTTGCGATCAAGTCTCTAAACGAAGAGACCTCCTGTCTCAAGTCCGATCCGACGGAGGAGACGCTTGCGAGCGCGGGGATGAACCGCGTGCTTCTCGCAATCCATGTTGATGATCCAAGCGGCGGATCTCCTGATCTCGACACACGAGATCCGACATCTTCTTCACGAGCGAGGCGCACCGAAGGAGACGGAGATCCACGAGCAGAAGAACGGGCAGCATAACGACGATGCCGCGGCGATGGAGAACCTCTCCATGGCATCCATGGTGGACGGCCATGAGAGGGAGAGAGGGCTGACCTCTAGAGAGAAAGAGAGAGAGAGAGAGATGCTTCTCAAGCATTATGTGTAAAGAGAGAGCATGGGTATGCCTCTCTATTTATAGGGTTTTGGGATCCATGGATCTCAATCCATGGGACATATAAAATCAATGGATGAGATTGATTTATGTCAATCCAATGGTCAAGATTGTTGTTGGTAAAAGCCAACAAACAATAATCTAATTTAAATCAAATATATTTGAGATGTCAAATATATTTTAATCCTAAATTAGATAAAGCAATTATGGAGAGAGATTTGCATGAATGATCTCCCCATTAGGAATGGTGGGGACGGCCACCAATTTCCTTGTGGAATTGGTAGCCACCCACCATCTCCATATGGTGGAGATTGTCCCATGTAATCTCATTAGATTACACATTTCCATGAAATTCTCCCATAATTTCCAACAACTTTTGTTGGGATTTTATTCACCAAAATTAATTCACAAATAATTTTGGGAATATTGCAATCTTGACATTGGAAAATTGTGAATCACATTCACAACCCAAAACAACATATAAAATACATTGTCAATTAATTACACAATGTGTATCCAATACACATAATAATTAATCAACACATATAAATTATAATTAGCTCTCTCTAATACATTATAAATCACATTTATAATATATTATGAATAATTGGATATCACTATCCACATTATTCTTATCCATAATAATTAAATCACATTTAATTATATTGGATAACTTATTCTCATGTTCTCAAATAATATGAATCACATTCACATTATTTACATCTTTTGATAATTAAATCACATTTAATTATCTAAGATAATTCTCCTTATAATATGAATCAAATTCATATTACTCATGATAATTAAATCACATTTAATTATCCATTTTCTCAATGCTCGGATACATATATCAACAATAGAATTATCCATGAACTCTTTCAAGGATAATGCGCTTTCTCCGCGAATACTTGGAGATAAGGACAGGGCGATTGTATTGTTCCACGTATAGTGACATGGATATTGAGATCATATCTCAAATCCAGATCTCGGGCCTCCCATAGATGCTTGATTAAATCAAGACCACAAATCTAATCTTCTCATTGAATCTGAATCACATTCAGATCAATGTCCAACATTTGGACTAAGATCAGATTACTTCTCTACTGAGAGGAGTCACTAAAATCCAGACCCGTTTCATCACTCCCTAGGAATGGAAGCGTCATGGTTATACAACCGTTTATGATCACATCACCCTCAAGTATTCCCAATACCTGTACATCCTGCATACTGGAAGACTCAGAATAAACCCGAAGTATTAGATCAACTTTACACTGTCTACTTCAGGGTTTTATCAGTAAGTTTCTCATTCGATCATTGGGAGTCGGTATTGATCATATACTTTCCAAAAGCATATATCATACCTAGGTCTTGATCATATACTTTCCAAAAGTATATATCAAACCAACAAATTCAGTCAAGCTTCCAAAGCGAGACGACCGTGCACGGAATTTGATTCTTCCCAATATCTCATGAGTGAGCTCATGTCTTCCGGTTCAGCAGTGAACCTGTATGATCCCTTTGAGAGATCGTATTACTCATATGCCCTTATATGCACACCAGCGCGCCGGTGTATAGACCTTGATTAGGTCATCAACCTATTGGTCTGCCAAATGTACATACTTAAACATATAGTAACACATCTGTCTCCGGTCAGAGGATGTGTGCCTGTATCGTGACAGCATACGATATAGGACTTTGGTTATCTCGATCTCGTTAAGTCAACTCTTTGACCTAACTAATCTGACACCTCCGAATCTCTATTCCTATGCAGAGGACCTGCATCAAGAGGTCGGTCAGATATCAACCTAAATGAGATAGGATTGCCATCTCCTACTCAGGCTGGAGATCATCTCTTAATAATCATTTGACGGTGCTCGATGAGTCCCCAATCTAACTCATTAGATATTCATCTAAGCACCAGCCTCTATGATTCAATAATTGAATCAACAGCTGTATGATCATTAAGATGGCCATGGTACATAACCCTAATTGTACTAAGGGACCTATTATGCAAATTATGTATTCTTCATTTCAGATCAAGGAGTGAATTGCAACAACATTTATTGCATAATGGCTCGCCGTGGGCTCGCATGTCCAACAGATCCAACGGTCTGATGACCGTCTTCAACCTCCCGACTCCCACCTCTCACACGTTCTCCATCTCGGTCCCCACTCGCCCCCTTTCTTTTTCCTCCTCCACTCCAGCCATCATCTCAACTCGCTAACCGCCGCACCATGCTTCCCCATCTTCCGTCGTCTTCGCCAGCGACTAAGTAAACCACGAACCCCTCTCCAGTCACCCCATCTTCTCCTCCAAACCCACGTCGACCACCACCACTTCCGCCATTAGCTTCTTCAAATACGCCGCCTCCCTCACCGTTACACCTCGTCCACCAGTATGCGGGGCACGGCCCAGCCCTCCTCCTCCTCCCTGTGATAGGGTGAGGAGAGAGGATAGAGTGACAATGATCGGAGCCCCCGGTGTCGACCCTCCGCCATCCAAGGTGGAGCTGCGGCGCTCCATGTCCGCTTGAGCTGCTCCGAGTTGCTGCCGGAGTCCAGCGAAGACCCGGGGATCCTATTGAACCCCAAGCCCAAGCTCCCACTCCATCTCTGACCAGGTAAACCTCCTTCTTCCTTTCTTGTATTTTCCTTGAATTTTGCTTAATTTTGTAGGTCTCTCCGGTCATCATCACCTGCCATTAACCCCCTTTTGAGCTACGCCACTCAACCCCCAATCACGCGATACCCTCTGCTCATCGTCTCCCTCTTCCATACCTTCCATCGCCTCCGACCCACCTCCTCCGCCCTCGCGGCGGAGGAGCTGCGAGCTCCCACGTTCTCCGCCCATCGAGCTTCCACTCCATTCACGCACGCACATCTTCTGCTTCGGCTATTCGTTCCTAACAGCGTAGGTCCTTCAAACATGCAATGACCGGAGCCTCGCTGGGCCCAACTTCGACACTGTCATCCTCGACATCAGAGCTCCGGTGACTCGAACCCAGACGCCAAACACCTCCCCTGAGCTCCAAGCTTCATTGACATAGATACAACGAGCGCCGGGGAGGCCTACAGAGATGGAACACCAGCGGTGGAGGGAGGGCACCTTTACCGGAGCTCTGACTCCGCCGCCCGCCTTCGACCGAGGGAGGAGGTACAGTGACCGTTAGATGGTCCTCGCCCAGCGACCATCTAACGGTCCCAATGCCGACACGTCGACCAGATGACTATCGTCAGAGATCATTGGATCCTCATGATCCAATGGCTTCCACTTCACCACGCGTCGACTCAAAAGCGTCCCCGAACCTCTGCCGAGCCTTAGCTTCTGAATCATTCGGCTTGGAGTTCCCGAACCTCCCGAGCCTGTATCCGAGCCTAGCCGAACCAAGCCGAAGCTGACTCCGAGCCTCTGCCGAGCCCAAGCCTTCCTCTGAACCTGGATCGCACGTGCCTAGCACATGCGTCTCTGGACAAATTGCAAGGAGCCCCCGTCGTCTTCTCCAAATTGCAAACAGGTCCTGCATCACGTGCTGACCATGCGCGCAGGGGGATATTTACATTGAAACCCTTGCGGGTTTTAATATTTGCTGAACGGCCCCTGTACGTGTGGGAAAATTACAGGTAAGGTCCATTTCTTTTGCCTATTTACATTTCAGTCCTTTCCAGGGACCATTTTATAATTATATTTTCATGTTTTATTTCAGTTATGCCCTTGTCTTTCTTCATGCATATCTTGAGCCTCGTAGCTCCGATTAAGTTGATTTCAGTTTCATTTTAATGCTTGTTTGACGTACTTTTTAATGGCATATTTGTTCTCTTGATTTGACATTGTGATCTCAATGTATTTCTTTAATTAACTCTAATGTCTTTTTTTTGCCTTTTTGATTAACCTTGCACTTTATGTCAAGTGAGTTATTGCTTCATTTAAATTTGAAATTAACTTATGGTTTAATTGGCTCATCATCTTGATCTAGGGCATATATGTGATGTATTTTCATTGCATCTCTTGCATAATAAAAAATTATAAAAAAATGCATGTTTAATTTTAATGCATTGTTGTATTGTGTCTTTCATAATTTGACCTATATGTCATTAACTGAACACTTAGCTAAATATACTAAAATCCGACTAATACGAGAGAGGCTCGTGTCCCTGAGTTCGACCTTGGTATTTTACCAAGTAAAAAAAATTTATGATCATCTCATTTTGATCCATCATATACGTATTTAAATGAGATGATCTTTTTGATGAACCCGAATTGGCCCGACTGCTACGACAACTCCGAGTGCTAAAAACACTCTCTTAAAGGGTCGATTTTGCGGTTCATCAAGCCTCCACTAAGAAGTTCACCCATCTAAGACACCTTCCCTGATTAGTCGATTCTGGATGTAGATTCACTCCCTTGTTATGCCGATGATGTGAGTTACCTCATCTCAGATGTAGTTCTGCAAGATTGGATGAAGTTTTTGTCCACTATTCATTTCTATCAATGGGAAGATCCTCTCTTATTCAGGGAAGGAGAAGACTACATTTGGAGCAGGTGTATACCTTAGGATGAACATCATAGTGTCCTTGAGCATTGTCATTCGCTTGAATCTAGTGGACACCTCTCTGGAAATAGAATGGTAGCGAAAGTAGTGCAGTGTAGTCTCTGGTGGAATACACTATTTAAGGATGCCGTAACATATGTAAAGCATTGCACTGACTGTTAGAGATTGAAAGGTACCCTTACATCTAATGATTCAATGCCCAAGAAATTCATTCAGATTGTAGATGTCTTCGATGCTTGGGGCATTGATTTCATGGGATCCTTCCCCAACAGTTAGAGATATGAGCACATCCTTCCTGCCATTGACTATGTGAGTCACTGGGTTGAAGCTATCCTCGCTCGAGCTGTAGACAATCATACAGTTTGTTGCTTTCTTAAAGAGAACCTCATCTCACGGTTCGGGATTCAAAAGATACTAATATCAGAGAGGGGTAGTCACATCATTAAAAGAGATGTCAAGAAATTGTCGAAGAAGTACGACATCAAACATCGAGTCGCATCTCCTTATCATCCCAAAACCAATGGTGTGGTTGAACTATCAAATAGAGAAATTGAGACGATTCTGTAGAAGCTTGTGAAGCCGGACAGAAAGAATTGGTCCCAACTCTTGAACTCGGTCCTTTGGGCATATAAAACCTCTTACAAGTCCCCCTTTGGCATGTCACTCTACTGTCTTGTATAGGTATAACCTTGACATTTTCCCATGAGTTAATTCATTAATCATTGTGTGCTCACAAGAAGTTGGTCAGAAAAGAAAAGAGGATCTGAACAGGCTCATGAAATTCCAAGACTATGCGTATGATAGCACATTGATGTACAAGGAGAAGGTTAAACGCTAGCATGACCGACACATCAGACGAAAGACCTTTGAGACTGGACAGAAAGTGTGTCTATTCGACGTAAAGTTGAAGATATTCTCAGGCAAATTAAAGAGTAAGTGGACAGGGCCATTCAGAGTGCAAGAAGTACATGACAACTAAAGCATTGTGATATCAGAATGACTCCTAACACACAATCGTTAGTCGTCAACGGTTAGATACTGAAGCCTTACCTCTATCATGAAACTTTCTTCGTCGGTGTCGATTCTGTCTGAGTGATATGCACTAAAGTAGCATCCAAATCCTTAGTTGCATCGTAAGATTCAGATAATGTCACTCAAAAACTCTTCCTTAAGTTTTCGAATTTTCTTTTTTCCTTTTTTTCTGCGTAATCGCTATCGTCTACTTTGTTTTCTTCATTCATTGCTTCTGTACTTAGGATATACTTCATCCTAAGTATAGGGTGATGAGTTTTGTAACTTGTCCATTCTTTATCTCAACACTTGTCTCCTCTCTTGTTGATACACCTATCTATACTTAGGGATATCTTACCCTATGTATGGGGGAGATAGGAACAACTTTTTGAATTGTTCATTCCTACCCTCGACCCTCCCAGCATGTAGAGACAGTCCGCTATACTTGGTATTATTTGATCCTGAGTATAGAGGGGACGATAGACTTCTTATTCTTTCATGCATTATCCTTTAACCGTTGTAATATAGACTCTTGTATACTTATTACGAGTTATGTCTTCTCTTGTCCCTTTGATCTATGAGGGCATAGCTCAAGCTACGTATAGGGAGACGTGTATATCATATATATATATTTTAGCCATAACTCATACTTCCATATTTTTAATAATATATGGATAAATCACTTTTTATATACAAACATATACAATTCATTAATCAATTAATAAAAAGATGCATATTACTCATCAAATTGTTTTTCTATATACTGACTAATAAATCAGGTAAAAATGTTTTGCAAAATGTTTGAAAAATAGTTTGAAAATCTATTTGAAAAATCTTTTGGAAGCTATTTGAAAAATATTTTGTAAAATATTTTCAACATTTGTAAAAATATTTGGTTTGTAATTTTTTTTCTTTATGTAAAATAAAAATATTTTGAAAACCTATTTGCAAATGGTTCGGAAAATGGTTGCAAAAATATTTGAAAAATCAATAATATTGTTCAAAAAACCTTTGTAAAATGATTTTCGAATGTTTATAAATTATTATAAAAGTTATTTGCAAAAATTATTTTGGTCTATATTTTTCAAAATTGTTTGTAAAACCATGTCCAAATAGGTTTGAGAAATATATACATCATTCAATTACAAATTGTATAAACATACCTATAAAAATAACTTACATTAGATCTATAAATCCTCCAACCTCAATTCTTGTAAATAAAAAAGAGGCACGCACGTGTAAATATCTCTACATACTTCCTTTTTGCGATAAAGTCTTTTTCTTTTGAATATTTCCTACAAATTTACAAAATACAAAAATTCCAAAAACATTTGAAAAAATCTCCTTAAAAAAATTGCATAAAAATTTGCAAAACTTTTCAAAAATCCCAAAAAGTTAAAAATTAGAAAATGACATCACAAGAAGATTTTCTTGCATTGTACATGGCATTCTCATTTTTTGGAATAATGTGGACAAATAAACAAGTCAAAATAATGTCTGGAGATTAGAGTTGGAATAGACCTTAATAAACCTAATTTCAGAGCAACCCATTGAGGACTGGAAGTGGAAATGTTTCAAGTCACCTTGACTTTATTCTTAAGGTTCCGTAAGACTATGATCTTGAATCAATTCAATGTGCTTAAAAAATCCTTCATATCATCCGTACGACTCTTGAGACAGTGGCTTGACTGGAACCTCACACCTAACACTTAGCCCAACAAATATGGGTTGTTGAAAAATCTTGGAGTCTAAGTCGGGGTGATGCAAGGCCGCTTCATCAAGGGTGGCTCAAGAACCATTCTTGAAGATTGTCGACACTGGTACTCTAACCCACTTCTTTCGGTAACAATGACATCTAAAGATTGCAGATGGATTGAGATAATTCTTCGGATGAGGAATGGTCTACCGACGCAACTTTTCCAAGAAGTCTAAAAAATTTAGGTGGAACAAAAGATGCTATATCTACGAAGCCATAAACTAGAATGCAAAAGATGTATAAAGATAAAGAAAATATCCAAAGAAGCCTATACCAAAAATTCCGCCAAAAATTTGAGCTTTAGAAAAGCCTTCTTCTTGGTGAAGAATCGGTTACACTGATTGACTTCACCTGGGAATGAAGACTACACTGGTCGATTTCCACTTCTCTTCCCATTCTTCTTACTTCTTCCCCATTTGATTGTAAAGATCAGGAATACCTGACCTTAAAAGGGAATATCTATCTTAACGAGGACAAGTTGCCATAAGAGTAGATGCCTTGATGGTTCAATGGTTGTGTCCGAGAAAAGCTGAACAAATCCATACACGTGATTAAAACATTTCAAGGTATCAAGAGTATGCGACTGGGAGGATGGTTCTGACCTTGCCGTGGATTGGACTGGATGATAGGAGAATGGAATCTGAGGGCGGTTACGTCACACTTGCCGGCTTCAATATGGTTCTGAACATGTCATTAATCAATAATCCTTCCTTGAGCTCCAAACTTCGACTTTATTATAGACTAGTTTAAAAGTCAACAATTATTCCAAGTTATTTCTTTTCCTTTTCTTTGTTTCTCATTTTCCGCACTTATCGCATAAGTGTTTGCAAGGGACTAGCAAAGGTTAGAATAGGGGGGTGATGAATCCCCATTTCATCACCTTGATTCTATCATTTTATCCTTAAAAACCCTAGCTAATGCATGTATATATCAATATTTTGTACAAAAATTAACATTCAATTATTTATTCCAATTATTATATGTAACATATATTTTTAATGCCGAAATTATAGAATAAAGGAAAGAAAAGAAAAAGAAGAAAATACTAAAGGTATTTTATGACCCTAAACCATGAAATCAAGTCAATAATTGATTTGGTCAACAAGGAATAAAGTAGGGGGAGATGAGGGCCAAATACACAATAAAAGCCATATTCTTTTATTCACAATAAAGCATTTTTTGGGACCTATTTTATTCATTATTATTTGTTCATCGAATCAATAAACTTTTACATGAAAGTTGTAGATAATAATATTACAAATACTAAATTGAGTTTGTACCAAAACAAGATACATTGTACATTTTATACTAAAAATAAAAATTTAAAATCCCAACTTCCGGATCCATATCTCTCAAATAAAAACTCAAAATGTATCAAAATCACTTTAGTTGTATATAACTTTTCATAAGCAATTTAATGAAGGTGGATTAATTTTTTTCGGAGTTAAGGTGTGAAAGTTAGGTTTTGGACCCCTTTTGTACCATATACCTGAATAAAATCTTCATTTAGTTATTCTTTATTATTTTAATAATTTTATATTTCTATAATTTTGTAAATATTATTTATAGTATATGTACATATTTAGAATAGAATAAAAACAACAATAAAACAAAAAAAACTTTAGATAAATATACAAATAAAATACCTATATATTATATGTACTTAGTTAATTTAAGGTACAAAATACATCATAAAAGTATAATAAAAATATATTTGTGTACATAAAAGAATGTTATAAATAAATAAATAAAATAAGAGAATAAAATAATAAAATCAGAAATACAAAATAAAAATAAAATGAGCAAAACATAAGTCAATATACCTATAAAAACACTTATAAAAAATAACTTGTAATAAATTGATTCATAAAAATAAATAAAAACCATATTAAAATAATACATACTGGAAAAAATATTTGTTATTTTTTCCTAAAAATTAATTAATTCATTTACTTTTTTAAATTTTATTATTTCTTAATAAAACTCATTTTTTCATGATCTGGTCCTACATGCACCAATCATGTTCTAGGGAACGTTGACCCCATATCAGCTACCCATCTTTTAACTCTGACTCCTGTCATAGACTCGAGTCCCGCCTCTTCACGGTTTTTCTTGGCCGCTGGGATGCTCGATTTGCCTCGTGCTCTTTGGTGGACCAGATTGAATCTCGATCAATCCTCACTCCGAATCATCAGATCTATAAATCTGCCTAAGCTTCTCACGGTTCCCTCTCGAACATCACTGGAACTCTCGTCTATAAATATACGTTCCTAGTCTTCCATCCAAGCATGATGCCTCTTAGAGCTCCAGATTGATTCCTTGTGTGTGTACGTTGAAGATCGATGACATCAAGCTTTCCCTCGTGCTCGGAAAAGGTAGAGCGAGGAGAGGAGTGGATCCACGACGACCTCCTCCGGCCCTCCCTACTGCCCGCTCACCAGCAGGTATAAGAGTTGCACACTTTTCAATTTTTGGTAGATTCTATTATTGCCAGTTCATTCCAATAGTTATGTTAGCATTTAATCCAGAAACATTGGCTTAAATTCAATTAAAGTATTTGTTGGAGCAGTTAGGGCTCTAGCCATTCCATCACGGATCCAGCTATTCCCGACCACCAAGTTCACCCCATTATCTCTTCCATCGCATTCCCCATCTAAACCACTCATTGAATCCACCTGATCGTGCTCCGATCAACGAATCTAAGTCCTCTGCCACCGTTTGCTTGAGCTTCATCACTCGCCTCATTCCTTTACGTGTTCCACCTTCAGATCAGGTCGAGGACTTTCGCCTCAAGCCTTAGTATCTTCCTGTGTAGCTTCCAAACTCACCTGACCTCTTTTAGGTCCAATCAGAGCATGCCAAAGACTCTCAAGGTGCCTATGCTTCTCTTTCCTGCCAAGACCCCATCACATGGTCCTGAACCTTCTCAAGCACCTCAACGGAAGCGGATAACCCTACCAAACGTGTAGAGCCAAAGATCTTCACTGAAGACACCAGGAGGGAGGAGAGAATGATGATCGAAGGATGGGGAAGTCATGTTCTTCTCCGCTCTTCCATAGCAGCACCTGTCATTCGATCAGATGGCACATCCTAGTTTATATCCTGGTTGTCCTATCGAAGGGTGAAGTGATGCGTGCATCAACCATTGGATGTAGTTAAGTGAATCAATCTGAGTCATCATTTCGCACACGTATAGGGGTATATTGCATTAATAAATGTGGACATTTTTCTTGTAGATCCTGGGTGTTTCATGATATTACACATAGGTCCAGTCTAGCTTAGCTCACGTATAGTCCCACGCGAGTTTGGCAAATTGCATGTATAACCCACGTTGTTTTTGTATTTAAATTTATCCCATTAAATGTGAATATTAGTTGTATATTTTTGGAACATTTATAGATGAACCCCTGACATATGTTTTAATTACAGATACGCCCTTGCTAGTTTATATATTTTCAGCGATTGAATTTCATTTGTTAAAAATAACAGTCGTGCTGTAAAATTAATGCAAAAATTAGATTAGATGCCTGCCAACATGTATTTTCACGCAATAATTTTATTTTGGCATTTTTGGCATTTTAACTATTTATTAAAATTCAAATGAGCACTTTTTTATCGCTGTTTAGCTTAGAAAATATGAAACAATAGAAAAATATTTGGAAAATTCTAAAAAAATGTATATTTTCTTTTTTTAGTATGTTTTCATCCCATACCAACAATCCCTATTAATATATAAAGAAAAATCATAAAAATCAAATAGCTCTAAAATTCAAACAAAAATATTAGAAATCATTAAAAATTCAAAAAAAATCATTATTATTTTATAAGATTCTTTATATCGTTGTTTATCTATTAAAATTGATTTGGATAATTGTGGACCTTATTTTTTATTTTTAATATTCAAATAAGTTTGGCCTATTTATTATTTCCCCTGTTCGTATATTTTTTACTTTAAAAATCCATAAAAATTAACAACAATTTTAAAGAAATAACAAAAATTGTAAAAAATCGTTGAAAATCCAAAAACAATTTATTTTCTATAATTTGTTTATTTTTATTAGTATTTTTAATTATACTAGTCGCATATCGTATATATATTGCCTTATATATTCTATATTATAAGTTAAAAAGAAAAGGAAATTAAAAATCATAAAAATAAAAAAAATTTATTAATAATATTATATATATAGCTATATATATAAGAAAAAGAAAAAAGCTAGGGGGATATATATGTATATCTATATCTCTACTTATATGAATATGTGAATACTTTGTATGAGCATCTTCACTCATGTGTGTGTATATATTCATACCATTAAATAAACCCATACATTCATTATTAAGTTAAAAAAATTAACAATATTTATAATAAATGGATAAAAATAAAAATAATAATCATTAATAAAAATAATAACCCACATAAGGAATAAAAACACACATGTACATAATATACATTGACTAAAAATAATTATGGGCTACCTAACTTGCTCGATGTGGATTGACCTCTACATGCTTGCTTGCTATACATTTTGTATTGTAGAGAACAATAAATTTGAACTCACCTTTTTTATACTCATTGCCATTATTATTTCGTGGGTTAATTTTTTATTGACGTGGATTTCTTGAGTGGTCAATGCATCAACTTGATTTCTCGCCATGTGAGATTTCTAGACCCTCGCCAAACCCTCTTCATCGATGTTTTGGAGTCTTGGAAAAAGTTGTGCTAGTAGACCATTCCTCATCTGAAGCTTTAATTCTATCCAATTTTGAGTCGTTAGATGTCCATGCTAATAGAGAAAGCGGGTTGAAGTATTGATTTTAGCATTGCTCAAGAATGGTTCCTGAGCCACTCAACAAAACAACCTAGTACATTGAGACCCCTCGTAATAGGATCTTGACTTATTACCAAAAATAGCTTTCGTACAATACAGTAACAATATTTTTGAGGATTCCATCGCATAGATCTCGTCGAGACCTTTCCAACAAGTTCAAGAACGCAAAAATCTGAGTTCAAATGCCCAAGTTACAACTATTTTAGTGAGTCAGGATCTAAGCCAAATCTAGATCCGAACCAAGATCCGGATCCGAATTTTCGATCCAAATAAAAAAACCCCAAATCAACTCTTCAATCCCAAAATACTCAAATCGAGTTCATACCCGTTTCCTCCTCCCTCCTCCTCGTGGAGCGTGGTCGGGGCTCGCTGGAGCGTGATGGATCGATGATCTGAAGCCGCTCCCACATAGAGGAGGTTGAGGTTACCTCCATGTGTGGTTTTGCATTGTCAACAGAGCACATAATCCATCATTCTTCGTGGGTGAAGGAATCAATGTGACTAACTTTTTGAGATACAATGTTTCCACTTCCTTTTTTGCTGGATCCACATAATTTTATTGAATCTGTGTACTTGCATCACCTTAGAGCCTACTCCTAGATGGTCCATTATTTCCTTGTTGTTCAATTTACTCCAGGACTTTTGGTCTTTCACTGGTATTTTTGTATAGGTTTGCGTAAATCATCTGGATCTCCATCTAATTGTGTTATAGCTGCACTTGTATCCCTTTCATCCTGCATGTAAGTGTTGTTGCTAAGTTTGACTCTTTTTTGATATAGACAATCAGGGATTTCATAGTTGAAGTTCAAACAATGAATGAGTGAACCAATGTGAGTAGAACGTGAAGTCATGGAATATGGATTTGAACTTTATATATGTGGTTAAATCCACCTTAAATAGTATTATTTCGAAGGAAACTCCTAATCTGAAAAAGGGACTAAAAATGCAACAGTTCTTGATTCTCCTATATCATAACTCATGATCAAGTGGAACCTCCTTAAATCCATTACTCTCTCAGGACTATTAATTGCATAACCATTTGCTCATTTCAATTACACGGTTCATTGTGTATAGCCATGTTATCTATATCAAGCAATCCCTCGGTCTTGTGAATGAGAGAGGGAATGGAAGCTGAATATACTGCAAGAATGTTTAACAAATCCAAATAGCATGTCCTATGTCCAACTGTGATTGGATGTGAACGCAATATTTGGCCCATATACAACTAGTCTATTTTGAAAGAAATGTAGATTTTTATTAGTTAGTGGATGGAGAAATTAATTCTATTGCTGGAGTTGTTAGTCATGTGCACTCGGGGCGAACCACTCCTACAATAAATGCTACTGTAATTTTTTATTTATCAATAAAAGTGATTTATTTTTTCACTCCCTATCTAAGATTAAATGAATGAATGTACTATAAGGTTTCTATTTACAATTAGGGTTATGTACCATGGCCATCTTAATGACCATACAATTGGTGATTCAATAGTTGAATAACAGAGGTTTGTGCCCGGATTAATATCTAAGGAGGTAGATTGAGGACTCATCAAGCACTGTCAAATGGTTGTTAAGAGATTATCTCCAGCCTGAGCAGGAGATGGCAATGTTTCTTCATTAGGTTGATATTTGATCAATCACTTTATGTAGGTCCTCTGCATGGGAATAGAGATACAGAGGTGTCAGATTAGTTAGGTTAAAGAGTTGACTTAATGAGATCGAGATAACCAAAAGTCCTATGTCATATACTGTCACGATACAGGCACACATCCTCTGACCGGAGACAGATGTGTTATTATATGTCTAAGTAGGTACATTTGGTAGACCAATAGGTTAATGACCTAACCAAGGTCTATACACCGACGAGTTGGTGTGCAAATGAGGGCACATGAGTAATACGATATCTCTAAGGGATCATTCAGGTTCACTTGTGAATCGGAAGACATGAGTTCACTAATGAGGTGTTGGGATCCATCAAATTCCGTGCATGGTCATAGTGCTCTAGAAGCATGACAAAAAATTGCAGGTATGATATATGCTTTTGGAATGCATATGATGATACCAACTCCCAGTGACCAAGAATGAGAAACTTGATGATGAAATCCTTAAAGATGACAGTGTAAAATTGATTTATATCTTCGGGTTTAATAATAGATCTTCCATTATGCAGGATGTATAGGAATTAGGAATACATGAGGGTGATGTGATCATGAACGATTATATAACCATGATGCTTCCATTCTGAGCGAGTTATGAAACAAGTCTAGAGTTTAGGGACTTCTCTCAGTAGAGAAGTAATCTGATCTTCATCCAAGTGTTGGACATTGATCTGACTGAGATTCAGATGCAATGAGAAGATTCATTTTAGGACTTGATTTAAACAAACTTCTATGAGAGGTCCATGAGATCTAGATTTGAGATGTGATCTAAATATCTAAGTCACTATACGTGGAATGTACAATTACCCTTTCCTTATCTCCAAGTATTAGTGGAGAAAGCGCATTATTCTTGAAAGAGTTCAAGAATAACTCCACCGTTGAATTATACCTAAGCATTGGTAAATAAGTAATTAAATGTGATTTAATAATCATGAATAATTTGAATTTGATTCATATTATTTGAATGCATGAGAATGATAATCCTATATAATTAAATGTGAATCGGTAATTATGGATATGAATAATATGGATTGCACTTCAAATTATTCATATATATCATAAAAGTGATTTTATAATATATTAGAGAGAGACTATTGTGATTTATATTTATTGATTAATTGCTGATGTGAATTGGATTCACATTAGACGATTAACTGAAAATATAATTTACATTTTATTTTGGGTTGTAAATGTGATTAATATTTTTTCAATGGTATGATTACAATATTCACAAGATAATTATGAATTATTTTTTGTGAAATAAAAAACAATTGTTGTGTAAATCTTGGGGATATCATGAGATAATGAGATCTCATGAGATAATGAGGAGTTTGACCCATTCCACCATATGAGTAGTTTGACCAATTCCACCAACATCCATTGGGAGTGGTTGGCCATCCAACCTTTTTAGGGATGAGATCAATCTTCTCCCTATTTATCTTAAAGATTAATTGATTTGATTTGAAATTAATTTATGTTAATTTATAAATATATATTAATTTAAATTAAATTAATTATTGTTGTGATTTTTACAACAACATCATGGCCATTGAAAGAAATAAAATCCATCTCATCCATTGATTATGTGTTGTCCATGGATTGAGTAGTCGTCCACTCCTTACCTAGAAAGAAGGTCGCCCCCATCATCGCATCTCTGTTGCGCTGTCGCTTTGACAACTCTTGGGTCTCCGTCTTTTTTGGTGCATCAAGATCTTGAATACGACATCCAATATCATGAGACAAGATCAGGAGATCCATTACTAAGATCGATGACTTGTATAGCAAGAAGCACGTAACTCATCTCCATGCTTGCAAGCATCTCCTCTGACGGATCAAACTTGAGACAGAAGGTCTCTTCTCTTAGAGGCTCGATCACAATGATGCTACAAGAGGTATCCTCTATCTACTATGTCGATAGATGTAAAAATCCAAGAAGTGTTCTTGGATCATGCAGTTTCATTGTTTAAAAATTTTTGAAAATTCCGCTACACTAAGCAACTAGTGCGACTAGTCACTCTCGATCGTATATGATGTGATCCCCTGTTTCCGTGATGCGTTTAAGGATTCTTACATATCCTTCAAGTGGTATCAGAGTCAGGTTGGAGGTTTTGGATACGTTCCATAAACTTAGGAAGACTTGGGCTCATTAGGGTTTCTGAAGATTTATTGGATTTTGATCACACAGAACTATTTTGTGATTTTTTCAGCCTTGTTTAGTTTGCTTAAACACAAAATTATCACTAGTATTATGTTCTCCATTAAATAAGAAAATTGTGGGATTTGAGTTTGCATTACTCGGAATTTAATTGCTCAAGTTACGATGATTTTAGTGAACATGTTTCCAATGTTTCAGGGATGGCAGATCTTAACGTAATTAAAGTGTTAATTACTATTTTGAAACGCATAAAAATGTGTACAAATAACTTGGATTCTTTTATAAATCAAATTAGTAAACTTCAAAAGCTTATTCTGCATGTTTTGGATTTAAATTTATTGAGATATGTTAGTTTTAATAAGTGAGGGTCATTGTTAGAAAATACATTCCTAATAAAGAACCTTGTGATTGTCATTTAATCAATTAGTGAAATTAGAGGCTAATTTCCTAGAAAATTACTAATAAATATTTTGTAAAATATTGTATAATTATTATTTCCTTAAATGGCATTGCTTCAATAGGATTGAATAGGAACTCACATATTTATTACATGATCTTCTTCCCAACAAACAAAGTTGCTTGAATAGGATTGAAAATTTGTTATGCAAATTTTCATATAATATAAATCAAAATGGTTTTAGTTATTATTGTATGGTATAACTTTGGTTGAAAAACTTATTATCATCTCAAGTACAAAGTGATCAATTGACATTATCCTAACTTGGGGAGGATATGGTGTCTAGTCGGGGAGCATTGGGGTAGCAGCTTGCTCCGTGAGTGGTTTGTTCCACACCCGTCGGTACTGACCATGACAACAGGTAGGGAAGGGATAATGCTTGATGGATCATGATGTATTTTTCTAATTATTAAAATTTGAATGCTACATATTTTTGACATAATACCATCCTTTCATGTAACAATCAAGTTTATTGGTTGTTTGAATTGTATTGATAATTGATTTAATATTATGAAATCAATTATATCTAATTAAAATACTCTATTATGAACAGTTGTGTATTTCCTTTGGAAGAATTAATTATGTGAATGTAATTCATGATAATAAATTAGAATTTGAATATGAGGTGGAGGATCACATAAGTTACATCCTTGGTCACCCGTCAAGGCGAAGGGTTCCGTCGCCAAAGATTGTATGTACGAGATGTCTATCCGAAAAGACAGCTCCTGCATACTAGTGCATCTAGATGGGGCTCTTTGCTTCTTGAAAGAGTAAGGCCGTATACGTAGTGACCTAAATATCGAGTCCTCATATTGTTGGGGCGATATTAGATTGCCTATAGCGAGTTCTAATCCAGTTGATGGTCGGTTTAGTTAACAACGGGTCAACATCACCTTACGGGTGGTGGGCCCAGGTGTTAAAGACAGAATTGGGAAATGCATGTTGGACTTGCATGGCGGAATGTTTTGCTGTTTTTTTTATCCGAGTTGCAGGTTATCATATAATTGGGATGTAACAAAGGTAAAGAGGAGATCCCAGATTATGCTAGAGATATAGCGGTAAGTATATCTCTTGCTTTGAAAGTGATCAAGGGAATGAACTTTTAATGTCGAAAAGGCAAGATCAGTATAGATAAAAATTCCTGAATTTAAGGATTACAATAGAATATATTATTATATATTCTAATATAGTGCATGCTTAATTTTAGAAAATGAAGTCCATGAACCTACTTAGCAGGCTCCTTGAGGTCAATCAGTTGATCGGACCAATTTATTCGGATTGGAACCGAAATTTGGATCTTGTCTTATTTGCTGAGCACACCTCTTATGTTATCAAAGTACAAGGACGCAGACCCGAAGACTCCAGAAGAAATTAATTTTAATGAAAAATATGGTGAAGATCATAATTCGACAAGGTGTTACATTATGTATTCATTGTCTAATGTGCTTCAAAAGCATCATGTGGAGATCAATACTTGCTAATATATCACGTTGAATCTGAGAGAAATGTTCGGTGATGTAAACCACACATATCACTATAATATAATGAAAGGACATATTCGCTGCAAGATGAAGGAGGGGACCTTGGTCAGAGAACATGTACTCAAAATGTTAAGTACCTTTCTGAGCTAGAAACCCTGGGAGCTTTCATGGATTCAGATATGCAGGATGATTTCATTCTCTTGTCGCTCCACATAAGCAAAGTTGATTATACTAATGCTAGGCTATTGGTTTCATTAAAGTATGCAGCAGATGTAATGAAGAAGGATGGTCCCTCTGGCTGTGCAATGGTTGCACAAGTCATATAAAAGCACGGTCGGAAGCAAGGTTCTCGGAAGGGCCTAGCACAGAAGAGAAAGAAGAAGAGTCAATATGTTGGCTCTTCTTCCAATGCATCAAATTTGATAACATCGAAGAAAACTGATGTTTGGCATCACTATGAAAAAGCTGGGGTAATGGAAATGTAATTGCCTGTATTACCAGAAGTCGATCGACAAAGATAAAGCCCCAACAGGTATGAAATCAATTTTCATCATTGAAACTAATTTTCTCGTTGAACGAGAAGAAGTCGGGTTACAGATTCTGGTGCTTCTATTCATGTATGCAATTTGTTGCATCTATTTTAGGAAACTAAGAGTCTTGATGAAGGGGTGATAATAATCCAGATGGGATCTGATGCAAGTGTTGCAGCTGTCGTCGTAGGGACATGCCCACTATAGTTGTCTAGTGGAAGAGTCCTAGTACTTAAAGAGTATCTTTATGTACCAGAAGTCAGAAGGAATTTAATACATGTTTCTAATCTTGTTAGAAGCGGATATTCATTCCTTTTTTGTAATAAACTAGTCATAAATCGTTATGATAAGCGTATTGCAGATGGTGTTTTGACTTCTGCTGGACTCTATGAATTGTGTATTGATGAACATGTCATGAATGATATTACCACTAACAAAATCCCTAAAAGATCTAGGGAGGATGGAAATCATTCAAACATGATTTGGCATCAAAGGTTGGTCATTTATCTATTGATAGGATTAATAGATTCATAAAGATGGACCTTTAGATTTTCTACAGGTTCAATCTTTGCTTACATGCGAACAATGTATTCGAGGTAAAATGGCTAGGATGGATTTTCGTAATAAAGTTACACGACGAGAAGATATTCTTGACCTAATACATACCGATGTATGTGGTCCCTTTAGTACCGTGACTCGAAATGGATATCGGTATTATTTAGTGTTTATTGATGACCATTCACGATACGGGTTTATCGTCGTACTACATAATAAATCTGAAACCTTTGAAAAGTTCAAAGAGTTCATGAATTTTATTGGGAATCAAACTAATAGGAAGACTAAACAGATTCGGTCAGATTGAGGCAACGAGTACCTCTTAGATGAATTCAAGGAATACCATAATGAGAATGGAATTGTCTCCAATCTTACTCCTTCTGAAACCCCCCCAGCTTCTAAGGATATGCAGTAGAGGGTGCAATATATATCCTGAACAAGATTCCTAGCAAGTCTATAGCTAAGACTCCTCATGAGCTCTAGTATGGAACCAAACTCAATGTCAAATACTTGAGAATTTGGGGTTGCTTGATCCATGTGAAGAACATGGATGCAAGTAAGCTAGAATCTCGCACTCGAGAGTGTGACTTCATTGGGTATGTTAAAGATGGTATTGGATATCAACTCTATGACCCTGAGACCCAAAAGGTTTTTGTCTCAAGAGATGTGAAATTTATGGAGGATGACTTCCTAAAAGGTCAAGAAAAAATGAAGTGGAGGAACTCATTGAGCCCCCTGAGGATTCTGAGCTTCCTGAACCAAAAACAGAAGAAATAAATAAAGATGAAACACCCATACCTCTTCAAAGGAGTTCGAGGGTGGTTGCACCACCTGAAAGTTATGGATTCCATGTGTCAGATGGGCCTAACAATGATCTTGGTTCATTTGTTGAAGCACTCACAGATCATGACATGGATAGATGGATGCTAGCAATGAAGTTGAAGATTGACTCCATGCTAAGAGTGGTTAATGAAACCTAGAGGATCCACCTGAAGGGGTAAAACCCATTGGTTATGAATGGATCTTTATGATAAAGAGGGGACCTGTTGGGAAAGTAGAGACTTTCAAGGCATGGCTCGTAGCCAAAGTCTACACATAGAGAAAAGGCACCGACACGATGAGACGTTCTCTCATGTAGTTTTTCTTAAGTACACCAGAACACTTCTAGCTATAGCTACGTCTCTTGACTATAAAATCTAGCAGATGGATGTCAAGACAACTTTCCTCAATAGATACGTCGAGGAGGATATCTATATGGAGCAGCCCTCGGGGCTTCATAATCGAGGAAGGTAAACTGTGCTTGCTGAAGAAATCCATCTATGGGCTCAAACTAGCTTCTCGTAGCCGGAACATCGGGTTTGATGAAACCATAGAGTTATGATTTTGTGCAGAATCCCAATGAACCTTGTGTGTAAAAGAAGCTTAGTGGGAGAGACAATATTTTCATCGTGTTGTAGTTAGTTGACATCCTTATCATTGGGAATGATATAGGGATGATGACCATTGTTGAGATTTGGTTGTCCCATACCTTCGAGATGAAAGATCTTGGAGAAGCCGTTTACATCTTGGGTCTGAAGCTGTTAAGAATCAAGAAAAGAGGATATTTGAATTATCACAACATGGGTACGTTAAGAAAATTCTTGAACATTTCCATATGGATAGTTCCTAGAAGGAATTCCTTCCATTAAGACATGGTATCCACCTATCTAAAGGGATTGCTGCTTAAAGTGTTGAGTAAGAGAAAGGCATGGCTGGATGCCCCTATGCATATGTACATCATGATGTGTACTAGGCCAGATATCTCCCATGTAGTGAGAGTGGTAAGTCGTTACCAGTCCTGGTATGGAGAACAACACTGGAATGCAGTGAAGAACATTTTCAAGTATCTAAGGTGAACGCAAGATTACGTCTTGGTCTATGGAGATGGTGATGTCCAAGTCTTGGGATACACAGATTAAGACTTGCAGTCAGATATTGATGAACAAAGATCGACATCAGGGTTTGTGTTCCTGTTGAACAGTGGTGTTGTGAGCTGGAGAAGAAAGAAGCAAGACATTACAACAGATTCAACAACAGAGGCCGAATACATTGCCGCATCGGATGCTGTAAAGGAGGACGTGTGGTTGCACAAGTTCATACTGGAACTTGGCGTAGTTTCCTCTGATGCTACCATCCTGCTACTCTGCGATAACATGGGAGCCATTGCCAAAGCGAAGGAAGCCATATGGCATCAAAAGAGAAAGCATGTGGAAAGGAAATACCACATCTTTCGAGATATTCAAAAACGTTGTGAAATCATCATCACCAAGGTGGCCTTTGCCGACAACGTTGCTGATCCTCTTACCAAACCTTTGACACAGAAAGTTTTCGACCAACATGTAATGTGTATGGGTTTAGGGATTGTACATGAATGGTTCCAAGGGATAGTGGGAGATTGTTAGCCATGTGAGCCCAAGGAGAACCATTCCTACAATAAATGTTATTGTAATTTTTGATTTATCAATAAAAGTTATGGATTTTTCACTCCTTATCTATGATTAAATGAATGAATGCACTATAAGGTCCCTCTGTACAATTTGGGTTATATACCATGGCCATCTCAATGATCATATAGTTGTTGATCCAATAGTTGAATCATAGAGTCTGGTGCATGGTTGAATGTTTAAAGAGTTAGATTGAGGATTCATCGAGCACTGTCAAATGATTGTTAAGAGATGATCTCTAGCCTGAGTAGGAGATGGCAATAGTTCCTCATTAAGTTGATATCTGACCGACCTCTTGATGCATGTCCTTGGCATGGGAATAGAGATTCAGAGGTGTGAGATTACTTAGGCCAAAGAGTTAACTTAATGAGATCGAGATAACCAACAGTCCTATGTCGTATACCGTCGCGATATAGGCACACATCCTATGACCGGAGACATATGTGTTACTATATGTCTAAGTATGAATATTTGGAAGACTAATAGGTTAGACCTAACCAACATCTTTACATTTGCGAGCTAGTATACATATGAGGGCATTTGAGTAATATGATCTCTCAAAGCGATGATACATGTTCACTTGTGAACTTGAGAACATGAGCTCACTCATGAGGTGTTGGGACCTACCAAATTCCATGCATGGTCATCGTGCTTTGGAAGCGTGACAAGAATTTGTAGGAATGATATATGCTTTTTGAACGAACATGATTGATACCAACTCCCAGTGACCTACAATGAGAAACTGTATGATGAAATCCTAAAAGATGACAGTTTAAAATTGATCTATATCTTCATGTTTATTTATAGGTCTTCCACTATGAAGAATGTATATGCAGTAGGATTACCTGAGGGTGATGTGGTCATAAACGATTGTATAACCATGACGCTTCTTTTCCTAGGGAGTGACGAAACAGATTTGGATTTTAGTGACTACTCTCAAAAAAGAATTCATCTTATCTTGGTCCAAGTGTTGGACAGTGATTAAATGTGATTCAGATGTAATGAGAAAATTGGATCTACGACTTTGATTTAATCAAACATCTATGGGAGAACCCTGATATCTAGATTTCAAATGTGATCTCAATATGCAAGTCACTATACATGGAACATACAATCATGTTGTCCTTATTTCCAAGTATTTGCGGAGAAAGCACATTATTCTTGAAAGAGTTCAAGAATAATTCCATTATTGAATTATACATAAGCATTGAGAAATGGATAATTAAATGTGATTTAATTATCATGAATAATGTGAAATTGATTCATATTATTTGAATGCACGAGAATGATAATCCAATATAATTAAATCATTTATTCACAATTTTTTATATGGAATGATTGCAATATTCCCATGATAATTATGAATTTTTTCGTGAAATATTTTACAGCAAGTGTTGTTATAAATCTTGGAGATATCATGAGATAATGAGATTTCCTGAGATAATGAGGAGATTGACTCATTCCCCCCTAAAAGGGTGGACGACCACCAACTTCCATTAGGAGTTGGTGGTTTGAAAATCGAGATTTGGCGAGGGTCTAAAGTAGTCCACACAAGGCGGGACCACAATGTCGCTGAGGCGATCGCTCACGAAACCTCGATCGATCAACAATTATCCCACAACAGAAATCAAGAAATGAAAAGTGATGCAAAGTTAAAACTTATTATAACTCTACAACAAAGATGTGTTTAGGTGCAAGTATTTGTAGAGGTCGAACACAGGGAGCAGACAGGTAGAACAGGGCAAAAAATGCGTAAAATGTGTGAATGTGATGTATTTGCCTATCTATGCTATTTTTTTGGGTTTTTAATTTTAAATTTTTTTAATTTTATTTAATTTTTATATTTTTGTATTTTGATTTTTGATTTACTGATTTTATATTTTCTATTTATATTTTATATTTTTATATATTTTCTTTTTCTTTAAAAGGAATATATATACAAAATAAGAAAGAGAGGGATAAAGTATTTATAAAAATAAGGAAAAATACAAATTTAGGGAATTAAATGTTTTTAGGTTTTTTATAATTTTATTATATTTTTGTGATTTTTCTAGACTTTTATGAATTTTTTTGTATTTTTAAAGGTAAAAATACTAGAAAACAGTAAACTAGGTTGCTGGCTGAAACTAAAATGAGGATGAAAAATATCAAATGGTGTCCACAATTCCTCAAATTAGTTTAATTGAAAGATAATGAATAAGAGAAGATACAGAAACTGGAATTGCATTTTTAGGATTTTTGTAGACTTTTTAAGATTTTTAAGAAGCTTTTTGGGGTTTTTTAATTTTTAGGAGTTTTCTTTTGTATTTTTTAGTGATTTTTGGTTTGGAGCTAAATGATACTAAAAGAAACAAAATATATTTTTTTGGTAATTTTTTGAGGTGCTTTTATATTTTTTATGGATTTTATAATGCAAATGGTACTGAAAATGAGAGTTTTTATTTTTTATAAATATTAAAATGCAATAAATATGCAAAATAAAAATATGTCGTGAACCTACAATGCAGCAAGAACTTAATATGATTTTTGTGGATTTTTTAGGCTTTTATAGATGCATAAAAAAATACTAGAAACAAAAAAAAACTACAAACATGCAGGGGTATTTATGTAATTAGTTAGAAATCCAGGGGCTTGTATGTACATTTCTCACAAAATATATAGCTAAATAAAAACTTTACAGGGCCAATAACAAATGCACAAAATCGCAGGTCCTAACGTGCAAAATTCCCTAGGACACGTACTAGGTCACGCGATCATGGGAGGGATCAACATGCAATTTTCCAAAATTTAAGGGCTAAGATGGAATTTTTTACCAAAAAGTTATACTGCAATAAAAGTATTTGAGGATCAAATATAAATACTCAAAACGATGAGGGCCTCCCTGCAAAATCACCAAGCCACGTGCACAAAGCACGTGACCTGGCGGGGCTAACCGGCAATAATACAAACGTTTGGGGAAAAGTTCGCAAATTTGAAAAAAAATATACAACAACATATGAAGGTTTTAATATTAAACAATAAATACAAAAATCAGCGGGGTATAAATGGCAAAATCCCCATCCTTGGGCGCGATCCGACGGCTCTGCGTGCTCCACTTAGACACGTGGCGTCGCCACCCAGCGCGATGACGCTTCGGCTTCAACGGCCCCTATTAGATTGGGCGGTGGAGATCAACGGCTAGGATGCAGCGTGATCGGGTGGCTGTTGTAGCTGGCCAAGAACGAGGCAGGATCGAACGGCTC
Source organism: Ottelia alismoides (assembly GCA_037367405.1). Lineage (NCBI taxonomy): Eukaryota > Viridiplantae > Streptophyta > Magnoliopsida > Alismatales > Hydrocharitaceae > Ottelia > Ottelia alismoides. The sequence goes on along the minus strand of JAZKJV010004786.1, from coordinate 511,413 downwards.
TGCAACGCAAGGGAAGAACAGCCGAATAACGCAGCCTAGATGAACTGTAAGCTCCAAAATCCTCACGCTCGGTTCTCCCGACTCCTCTTCGATGACATCAACAACCTCCCCGGTCCCCTCCCTATCGATCTGGGGCTTCAAAATGCTCCAAGGAGCTCCGGCAATGGCAGGAGATGGAGGTGGACCTGGGGGTCTTCTCTTGGCAAAACGCCCCTCAGATGGGGCCGCGCAGATCCTGCAAAGACACGCACAAGTGCGATGATACGAAGGCGAATAATCTGGGTTATTATTAGGTGGGATTGAGATGGGAGGTGATAGGGTGATGGGTGGTCAGCGGTGGCCGAAGCGGGGCTCCGGCGAGGATGGCAAAGGCGAGAAAACGATTGATGATCGAGACAGAAAGAAGGAAGTGGATGCCAATGCTATGGAGAATAAAAACATGCAAGAAAAACAGAATAAAACAACACCTCAAGGGTTGAAAACCAAGGTGGGTACCTCGACAGCCATTAGGAGGAGATTGGGTTGGAGACCGTCCTCGACCTTGCCTAACGCCGCCCCACTTGGCCAGAGGTTAGCCTGTCACACTCGCCGGTCTAGGGCACGAGTCGGATGGGAAAAGCTTGGTCAAAAGAGGTTAAAAGTTCAAAGGTGGAGGAATGGGGTTTTTGAAAGGGTGGCTCTGGCGGCTCAAAGATCGAAGATTATTGGGCGAATCGCCAGTCCAAAGACCAATATAATCACTGGGCGTACATGCTCAATCCGCGAGGAAGAAAAGTCGTGAAGACCACATCGTGAAATAAGGAACGATGTGGCATCGAAAAATCCGCAAATGCGGACAAAAACACAATTCAAACGAGGAACAGCTTGGGGTCAGAGAGTTGACCGCAGGTCAACTCTCCAGCCCCCCTGGTTGGTCCACGTGGACCAACTGAGAAAAAGCCTAAAAAAAGTTTTATAAAATCATTTTAAAATATTAATAAATTTTATTATTTTTAGGTTATTAAATAAAAAATGTGTATTATTTTGTAAATTATTTTATAGTGATTTTTAGTTATTTTTTTGAGGTCTAAAATTACAAGTTACTAATTATACCCTTTATAGGTATATATATCTATATATATTTTATTATTTTATTTTTATTTTATATATTTAATTTATTTATTTTTGTTTATTATTCTATAAATTTATAAAGTATTTTTATACACTTAATTATATTTTTATTGTATTTTTCTGAGGTATTTTGTATGCTTAATAAAATAAAAGTATGGTTTATATAGGTGTGTATACATGTATTATACCAATGTATGTGATATACAAGTATTTTATTTTACATTTCTTTTGTATTTTTATTCATGTTTTAATGTTAATATATACTATAAATAATATGTACAAAATTATAAAAATATAAAATTATGAAAATAAAGAATAATAAATAAATTGAATATTTTAATCTATACAAGTATACAATAGGGGTCCAAAACTCAACTTTCAAACCGTAGCTCCGCCAAATGCGAATCCACCGCCATTAAATAGCTTATTTTAAATTATATACAATTAAAGGTGAGTTTGATGCATTTGGAGTATTTATTTGGGAGATACAGATCTAGGAAGTTGGGATTCTGGATTCTTATTCAGACCATAACTTTTTATCTGTACATTATTTTTGAGTGAAATCAATTTTGCATTTTTATTTATTTACTATCTACAACATTCATGTTAAGAGTTTCTTTATTTGAGGTATAAAAAGCGGAACCAAAAATAGGTCCCAAAATGAATAAAGAATGAATAAAATAAAAGGTATTTTTATTGTATTTTGGCCCTTATCTCCCCCTACTTTATTCCTTGTCGACCTAATCATCGAGATGCCAAGGTCTCAGGGTTTCGGGTCTTAAAATATTTACAATATTTTATTCTTTTTCTTTTCTTCTCTTTATTATTTAATTTTGGCTTTAAAAACCGCATTTTATACAATATTTACACAATGATGCATCAATGCTAAAATGCCTAAATTAAGCCTATTTACACGCATTTACTAGGGTTTTTAAGGCCAAAATGATAGAATAAAGATGATGAAACGTAGATTCATCATGGTCGTACCCCCAATTTTAGGGATGAGGTCAATCTTCTCCCTCTTTATCTCCAATATTAATTGATTTTTTTTAAAATTAATTTATATTGATTTATCAATAAATATTAAATTAAATTAAATTAAGTATTGTTGTGTTTTTACAGCCTCATGGCCATTGAAAGAAACACAAATCAATCTCATCCATTGATTATGTGTTATACATGGATTGAAAGCCATGGACATACAAAACCGTATAGAAGAAGAGGCACCCCTTGCTCTTCAAGTTACAACGACAACAACACAACTATCTCTCTCTCTCCCATTATCATGTCGAGCCCTCTCTCTCCTTAATTGGTCGTCCACTCCTTCCATAGAGATAAGGTTGTCGTCGTCATCGCATCTGTTAGCCATGCGAGACAAAGGCAAACCATTCCTACAATATATGTTATTGTAATATTTGATTTATCAATAAAAGTTATTGATTCTTTTCACTCCCTTTCTGAGGTTAAATGAATGAATGCATTATAAGTTCACTCTGTACAATTAGGGTTATGTATCATGGCCATATTATTGATCATATTGCTATTAATTCAATAATTGAATCGTAGAGGCCGGTGCTTGAACGAATATCTGAGGAGCCAGATTGAAGACTCATCAAGAACCGTCAAATGATTGTTAAGAGATGATCTCCAGCCTGAGTAAGAGATGGCAATCCTTTCTCATTAGGTTGATATTTGATTGACCTCATGATGAAAGTCATATGCATAGGAATATAGATTCAGAAGTGTCAGATTACTCAGGTCAAAGAGTTGACTTAACGAGATCGAGATAACCAGAGTCCTATGTCCTAAACTGTCACCATATAGGCACACATCCTCTGATTGGAGACAGATGAGTTGCTATATATATATATGAGTGTGTACATTTGGCAGACTAATAGGTTGATAACCTAACCAAGGTCTATACACCGATGAGTTGGTGTGCATACGAGGGCATATGAGTAATACAATCTCTCAAAGGGACCATACATGTTCACTTTTGAACCGAAAGACATGAGCTCACTCTTAAGGCATTGGGACCAATCAAATTCCATACACGGTCGTCGTGCTTTATAAGCACGACAAGAATTTGAAGGTATGATTTATGCTTATAGATGAGAAACTTGATGATGAAACCATAAAGATGGTAGTGTAAAATTGGTTGATATCTTTGGGTTGTTCACAGATCCTCCAATATGCAGAATGTACAGGTATTAGGAATTCCAGAGGGTGATGTGATTATAAACGATTGTATAACCATGACGCTTCCATTCCGAGGGAGTGATGAAATAGGTCTGGATTTTAGTGACTCCTCTCAGTAAAGAAGTAATCTGGTCTTAGTCCAAGTGTTGGACACTGATCTGAATGTGATTCAGATGCAATATGAAGATTAGATTTACGACCTTGATTTAATCAAGCATCAATGGGAGGTCTATGAGATCTGGATTTGAGATGTCATCTTAATATCAAAGTCACTATACGTTGAACGTACAATCGCCATGTCCTTATCTCCATGTATCTGCGAAGAAAGTGCATTATTCTTGAAAGAGTTCAAGAATAAATATATTGTTGAATTATATCTAAGAGTTGAGAAATGGATAATTATTTGTGATTTAATTATCATAAATAATATGAATTTGATTCATATTATTTGGATGCATGAGAATGATGTTCCAAAATAATTAAATGTGATTTAATTATCGTGGATATGAATAATGTGGATAGAACTATCCAATTATTCATATATATTACGAATGCTATCTATAATATATTAGAGTGAGACTAATCGTGATTTATATTTGTTAATTAATTATTTATATGAATTGGATACCCATTGGATGATAAATTGAAAATATAATTTACATTTTGTTTTAGAGTGTGAATGTGATTCACATTTTTTCAATGGCATGATTGCAATATTCACAAGATAATTGAATAGTTTTTTGTGAAATATTTTACAAGAAGTGTTGTTGTAAATCTCGGAGATATCATGAGATCATGAGAGTTCATGAGATAATGAGGAGATTGACTCATTCCCCCCTAAGAGGGAGGACGGTAGCCAACTTCCATTGGGAGTGGGTGGTCGCCCCCCCCCCCCTTTTTAGGGATGAGGTCAATCATCTCCCTCTTTATCTCCAAGATTAATTAATTTGAATTGAAATTAATTTATATTGACTTATCGATATATATTAATATAAACTAAATTAATAGTTGCTGTGTTTTTTACAACAACATCATGGCCATTGAAGGAAACACAAATCTATCTCATTCATTGATTATGTGTTATACATTGATTGAGATCCATGGAATCCCAAAACCATATACAAGAAGAGGCTCCCCTTGCTCTTCAAGTTACAATGACAACAACACAACTCTCTCTCTCTCATTATCATGTCGATCCCGCTCTCTCCTTAAGTGGTCGTCCACTCCTTCCCTAGAGATAAGGTTGCTGTCGTCATCGCATCTATTAGCCTTGTGAGCACGAGGCAACCATTCCTACAATAAATGTTTTTGTGATATTTTATTTATCAATAAAAGTTATTGATTCTTTTCGCTCCCTTTTTGAGATTAAATGAATGAAAGCATTATAAGTTCCCTCTGTACAATTAGGGTTATGTATCATGGTCGTCTTCATGATCATATAGCTGTTGATTAAATAATTGAATCATAGAGGCATGTGCTTGAACGAATATTAAAGGATCTAGATTGAGGACTCATCAAGCACCGTCAAATGATTGTTATGTGATGATCTCCAGCTTGAGTAGGAGATGGCAATCCTTTCTCATTAGGCTGATATCTGATTGACCTCTTGATGCATGCCCTCTGCATAGGAATAGAGATTCAGAGATGTCAGATTATTCATGTCAAAGAGTTGACTTAACGAGATCGAGATTACCAGAGTCCTATATCGTAAACTGTCACGATATCGGCACACATCCTCTAACCGGAGACAGATGTATTGCTATATATCTAAGTGTGTACATTTGGCAGACCAATAGGTTGATGACTTAACCAAGGTCTATACACCAGTGAGCTGGTGTGCATATGAGGACATATGAGTAATAAAATCTCTCAAAGGGATCATACAAGTTCACTTTTTGAATCGAAAGACATGAGTTCACTCATGAGGAATTGGGACCAATCAAATTCCATGCATGGTCATCATGCATTGGAAGCATGACAAGAATTTGAAGGTATGATATTTGCTTTTGGAAAGCATATGATCGACACCAAATGCCAATGACCAAGGATGAGGAACATGATGATGAAACCCTAAAGATGATAGTAAAAAATTGATATATATCTTTGGGTTGATCATAGGTCTTCCAGTATGCAGAATGTATAGGGATTAGGAATACCAGAGGGTGATGTCATCATAAACGATTGTATAACCTTAACGCTTCCATTGCGAGGGACTTAAGAAAAAAGTCTGGATTTTAGTGACACCTCTCAGTAGAGAAGTAATCTGATCTTAATCCAAGTGTTGGACACTTATCTGAATGAGATTCAGATGCAATAAGAAGATTAGATTTGCGACCTTGATTTAATCAAGCATCAGTGGGAGGTCCATGAGATTCGGATTGGAGATGTCATCTTAATATCAAAGTCACTATATGTGGAACGTACAATAGCCAAGTCCTTATCTCCATGTATATACGTAGAAATGGCATTATTCTTGAATGAGTTCAAGAATAATTCCATTGTAGAATTATATCTAGGAGTTGAGAAATGGATACATAAATGTGATTTAATTATCTTAAAAAATATGAATTTGATTCATATTATTCGGATGCATGAGAATGATGCTCCAAAATAAATAAATGTGAATTAATTATTATGGATATGAATAATGTGGATAGCACTATCCAATTATTCATATATAGTATGAGTGCTATTTATAATATATAAGAGAGAGGCTATTGTGATTTATATTTGTTAATTAATTATTGATGTGAATTGCGTTCCCATTGGATGATTAATTGAAAATATAATTTACATTTTGTTTTAGGGTGTGAATGTGATTCACATTTTTTTCAAGGGCATGATTGCAATATAAAAAAGATAATTTTGAATAATTTTTTGTGAAATATTTTACAACAAGTGTTTTTCTAAATCATGGAGATGTCATGAGATAATGAGGAGATTGACCCATTCCCCCATAAGAGGGTGGATGGCCACCAACTTCAATTGGGAGTGGCTGGTCATCCCCCCTTTTTAGGGATGAGGTCAATCTTCTCCCTCTTTATCTCCAAGATTAATTGATTTGATTTAAAATAAATTTATATTGATATATCAATATATATATATTAAATTAAATTAATTATTATTGAGTTTTTACAACATCATGACCATTGAAAGAAACACAAATGAATCTCATCCAATGATGATGTGTTATACATAGATTGAGATCCATGGACTCCCAAACCCCTATATAAGAAGAGGCACCCCTTGCTCTTCATGTTACAACGACAACAACACAACTCTCTCTCTCTCATTATCATACTGAGCAGTCTCTCTCCTCAAGTGGTCATCCTCTCATCCCTTAGTGAAAAGGTTGTCATCATCATCGCATCTGTTAGCCATGTGAGCCCAAGGCAAACCATTCCTACAATAAAGGATATTGTCATATTTGATTTATATATAAAAGTTATTGATTCTTTTTGTTCCCTTTCTAAGAATAAATGAATGAATGAATGCACTACAAGTTCCCTCTATACAATTAGGGTTATGTATCATGGCCATATTAATGATCATATAGTTGTTGATTCAATAATCGAATCGTAGGAGGCTGGTGCTTTAACGAATATCTAAGGAGCCAGATCGAAGACTCGTCAAGCACCCTCAAATGATTGTCAAGAGATGTATCTCCAGCCTGAGTAGGAGATGGCAATCCTTTCTCATTAGGATGATATCTGATCGACCTCTTGATGAATGTCATATGCATAGGAATATAGATTCGGATGTGTCAGATTAGTTAGGTCAAAGAGTTGACATAAGGAGATCGAGATAACCAGAGTCCTATGTCCTAAACTGTCACGATATAGGCACACATCCTCTGACTAAAGACAGATGTGTTGCTATATATCTAAGTGTGTATATTTGGCATACTAATAGGTTGATGACCTAACCAAGGTCTATACACCGATGAGTTGGTGTGCATATGAGGGCATATGAGTAATACAATCTCTCAAAGGGATCATACATATTCACTTTTGAACTGAAAGACATGATCTCACTCCTGAGGTATTGGGACCAATCAAATTCCATGCATGGTCGTCGTGCTTTTTAAGAATGATAAGAATTTGAAGTTATGATTTATGCTTCTGGAAAGCATATGATCTATACCAAATCCCAATGACCAAGAATGAGAAACTTGACGAAGAAACCATAAAGATGGTAGTGTACAATTGGTTGATATCTTTGGGTCGATCACAGATTTTCCAATATGCAAAATGTACATGTATTAGGAATTCAAGAGGGCAATGTGATTATAAACGATTGTATAACCATGACGCTTCCATTCCGAGGGAGTGATGAAACATGTCTCGATTTTAGTGACTCCTCTCAGTAGAGAAGTAGTCTGATCTTAGTCCAAGTGTTGGACACTGAAATGAATGAGATTCAGATGCAATAAGAAGATTAGATTTACGACCATGATTTAATCAAGCATCACTGGGAGATCCATGAGATCTGGATTTGAGATGTCATCTTAATATCAAAGTCACTATACGTTGAACGTACAATTGCCATGTCCTTATCTCCATGTATCTGGGAAGAAAGTGCATTATTCTTGAATGAGTTCAAGAATAGATATTGATGAATCCACGATTCATCGCCTTTATTCTTTTATTTTAGCCTCTTTTCCTTAGTTAAATACCTGTAAATACCACTAATTCCATCAAATTACCATTTTGCATGCATTTGCTAAAATTGCATTTTTAACACTTTTTGTACATAAATAAAAGAATAAAGAAGAAAAGAAAAAGAAAGGGTATATTTATGCAATAAATACAGACTGACTCGAACCCCGAGAGAAGGTCAAGACTTGACCTGATCGACCAGGAATAAAGTAGGAGGAGATAGGGTCTTCTGTCAGAAAAACCAAAAATATTTTGTAAATATTCTTCATGTATATTTGTACAAAACTTGTATTTTTTATTTGTACTTAATTTGACCTCAAACTAATTACTTTTGTAAATAAAAGTTGTAAATAAAAATGTGTGGTAAATAATAAAAATATTTGTAAAATAAAATATTGTATATATTGCAAATAATTACACCCAGAAAAAGCCGCAAAACGATAATTAAAACATCAATTCCGGCTCCATACGAGCTCAAATTGAACCAAACTCACTTCCATCATACTATAAATTAAATTATCTTTCAAATGGCTATGGTTTCGTATTTTTCGTAGTTACGGTTAAAAAGTCGTTTTTCTGTGGTGGTTTGTGTAGTTTTCCCATATATTTATTGTATATATTTATTCATATTTATTTTTATATAATGTATATAATTATAAATATTGTTTTTATTAAAAATAAAAAATAAAAATAAAAAATCTTTTATAAAAATTATTTCCTTATTTGTACATATGTATATTGTATTATATGTACATAATATGTATATACAACTAACTTCCTTTTATAAAAACCACAAAAAAATTACTTATTCTAACTTTAATTAATTAATTTAATGTAATTACGAATTTTATATTTATATTTAATTATCTAATTCATTTATTTGGTTCGATAACTTTCCTTTTATGTAATGATTTGATTTTAAACCTTAATTGACCACCATTAAGGTGGTTAATAGATTTCCATAAATTACTTTATTTATTTAATTAATTTAATTCCGAATTTCGAAATTAATTAATTAATTATTTAATTTATTTAATTATTTTATTTAGTTAACCAATAATCACCTTCCTTATTTGTAGATATTTTCCATTTTTGATTTTTCTTCTCTTTTTATTGGGCTCATCCTCCCTCATTCACACTTGATCAATCTTTGGAGAGAGGAGCCCGATCTCCGAGAGTTGCTTGTTGTAGAAGGGTGCCCAGCCTCCGATCCGGTCGATGACAACGATTTGAGCGTCGTCGAGGCCATCACGGCGTGTCCGATCCCAAGGTGAGATCCGATTTTTATTTCCTGTCATTTCTCGTAGGTAATTGTAGGTTTAGTTTTTAATCTTATTTTATTAGTTTTTAAATCCCTAGAAAAATCACAAAAATTTGTCACCAAATATTTTCACGACCGATATCGATTTTTCCTCTCATCTTCTCGACCTCTCCATTTCAAGTCTATCTCACGCAACCACACACCTCCGACCTCGTACGGTGGTCAGAGACTCGGATCACTCTCCCATATCGCAAGATCCTCATCATTCGTATCTTCTATTTTTGTGCATAAATAAATAAATAAAACAAAAAAATATATTTGGTTGTTTGTCTATAATCTTTGTTTTACATGAATAAATAAAAATAATAAAAAATTATAGTTGTTTCATCTCTCTGATCTTTTTTTTTGCAGGAAAACATAAAAAAATATAAAAAAAAACTACATAATTTTTTTTTATTATTCTCTTTCTCTTCTTGTTTACAATTGCTGTTGTTTAAAAAAAATTCTTTTATTATCTGATTACAGTAAAAGAAAAAAAAACAAAACAAAAAAAAATCCAAAACAAATCTTTGCAGGTCACGGCCGACACCACCCTTCAGCCCAGCGGCGACGCCGGCGACTCACGCCCCCTTTCCGCGCATCCGCAACGCCCTCGTGGGCGGCGCCACTCCAGCCCACCAACGCACACCAAGGGCGGCAGCGCCGCTCAGCGCCGCCTGGCTCGCGCGCGCCTTCGCGACCCTCGCCAGATCCCCGACGGCACTCCTCCTCCAGGCCGACATCCACCGCGGCCCGCGCCGCCCCCTCCGCTCCAAGCGCAGTCCACGCCGCACCAGATCCCGGTGCCGATCCTCCTCCGTGCGGCAGTCGCGCGCAGGCCACCCCCGCGCTCGGCTCTGCGCCTCGTCCTTCCACCGGCCAGCGCGTGGCCCTGCGCCGCGCGGCTCACGACCCCCCCCACCGATCGCCCGCCGTTGGGCCCACCCAGGCTGTCCTCCGCCACTTTCCAAGCCTACGCGGTGGCGCGTGCCTCCTCCGCATCCGCCTAGCCTCTCGAAGCCGCGCTCCGATCTCCGCCGTTGTCGGCGGCGACTCCCCTTGTTCTTCCACTATCTTGAATATACTGAGGGCACAGAAAAAAACCCTAGGTGTCTAATTGAAAATTGGGTCAATTACATAAATACCCTCTGAAGTTCTGACAACTGCAAGAAGCCCCCTGTTCCAAAGCAAGATCATGTGCTGGGCATGTGCTACTGGGCAAATTTCATTTTATATCATGCATTATAGTTTTGTTATAAATTGATGCAAAAACTTTTTAATGTTTTCATTTTAGTCCCTGTGCTTAGATAGTGAACTTGCTTGCTCTCTTTGAATGAAATAAATATTTTTATATTTCGAAAAATTCTCAAAAAATTAGTGTATGTTCCTGATGTAGTGTTGCCATTGTATAAATTTTTCATTGCATTTCGTTACCGTTTAATATATTTAGAAAATCAAAAACAGTGTATTTTTGTTTGCCTGAAATTGTAAAATCCATAAAAAATCGAAAATTGCTTAAAAATTCCAAAAAATTAGTGTAGGTGTATTTTATTCTCTTTTATTTTCTGACCAATTTTTTGTATATTCCTTTTATAAAACTCTAAAAAAATTACAAAATACGAAAAATCTTACAAAAATTGTAGAAAATTCTAGAAAAATCCATAAATAGTAATTTCAGTTCCTGATTGTAGATATTGTCTTGTAGTTTATATTAAAAATAAATTTCAAGGATTTTGAGCATTTAAATATTTTTAAGTTGTAAAATACACCCTTGGCTGTGCACTTTTTGTCTTGTTTTGCCCTGTTTCATTTTTAGAAAATTACAAAAACATCATAAAATTGTGAAAAAATTACCAAAAATATTTTAAATAATATAAAACACGAAAATATTTTCTTTGGACTTTTTTGTATATTTTTGACCTTTTGAAAAATACAAAAAGAGTGTGGTGACGAGTGTTTTCTTCATTTCTTTGTGCCTTGTTTTGAAAATTAAAAAAAATAAAAATTCAAAAACCACTAAAAAAATATCTTTGAAATTTGACTATAGAGTTTTTAAATCGTGCTCCTTGTGTTCGACCTTGGTCGCTATACCAGTAAAAATAATAGAGAAAACCTCTTACATTATTTTTATTGATTTATCTATCTTTTATTGAGTTGTTCATTTATTTTTCTCGATTGACCGCGCTTAGTGATTTGGATCACAACGACCCTTGTTTATTTACATACTTAACCTGAGTCTCAGGCGTGTCAGATACATTTGTTGAATTATATCTAAGAGTTGAGCAATGTATAATAAAATTCATATTATTTGGATGCATCAGAATGACGATCCAAAATAATTAAATGTGATATAATTTATCATGGATATGAATAATGTGGAAAGCACTATCCAATATTCATATATATTACGAATTTTATCTATAATAAATTAGAGTAAGACTTATTTCGATTTATATTTGTTAATTAATTATTTATATGAATTGGATATCCATTGGATGATTAATTGAAAATATAATTTACATTTTGTTTTAGAATGTGAATGTGATTCATATTTTTTTCAATGGCATGATTGTAATATTCACAAGATAATTATGAATAGTTTTTTGTGAAATATTTTACAACAAGTGTTGTAAATCTTGGAGATATCATGAGATCATGAGAGTTCATGAGATAATGTGGAGATTGACTCATTCCCCAATAAGAGGGAGGATGGTAGCCAACTTCCATTGGGAGTGCGTGGTCGTCCCCCCTTTTTAGGGATGAGGTCAATCATCTCCCTCTTTATCTCCAAGATTAATTGATTTGATTTGAAATTAATTTATATTGATTTATCGATATATATTAATAAAATTATTGTTGTGTTTTTTACAACAACATCATGGCCATTGAAGGAAACACAAATCTATCTCATTTATACATTGATTGAGATCCATGGACACCCAAAACCATTGATTAAAATCCATGTTTTGCAAATTTTCTTATAATATAAATCAAAATGGTTTTAATTATTATTGTATGGTATAACTTTGGTTGAAAAACTTATTATCATCTCAAGTACAAAGTGATCAATTGACATTATCCTAACTTGCGGCGGATATGGTGTTTAGTCGGGGAGCATTGGGGTAGTAGCTTGCTCCGCGAGTGGTTTTTTCCACACCCGTTGGTACTGACCATGACAACGGGTAGGGAAGGGATAATGCTTGATGGATCATAATGTATTTTTCTAATTATTAATATTCGAATGATACATATTTTTGGGATAATACCATCCTTTCATGTAACAATCAAGTTTATTGTTTTATTGAATTGTATTGATAATTGATTTAATATTATAAAATTAATTATAACTAATTAAAATACTCTATTATGAATAGTTGTGTATTTCCCTTGGAAGAATTAATTATATGAATGTAATTCATGATAATTAATTAGAATTTGAATATGAAGTGGTGTATCACATAAGTGACATCCATGGTCACCCGTCAAGGTGAAGGGTTCCGTCGCCAAGGATTGTATGTACGAGACGTCTGTCCGAAATGACAGCTCCTACATACTAGTGCATCTAGATGGGGCTCTTTTCTTCTTGAAAGAGTAAGGCCGTATACGTAGTGACCTAAATATCGAGTCCTCGTATTATTGAGACGATATTAGATTTCCTAAAGTGAGTTCTAATCCAGTTGATGGTTGGTTTAATTAACAACGGGTCAACATCACCTTAGGGGTGGTGGGCCCAGGTGTTAAGGACAAAATTGAGAAATGCATGTTGGACTTGCACAGCGGAATGTTTTGCTGCTTTTTTATCCGAGTTACAGATTCTCATATTATTGGGATGTGACAAAGGTAAAGAGGAGATCCCAGATTGTGCTAGAGATATAGTGGTAAGTATATCTCTTGCTTTGAAAGTGATTAAGGGAATGAACTTTCAATGTTGAAAAGACAAGATTAGTAAAATTAAAATTCCTGAATCAAAGGATTATAATAAAATATATTATTATATATTCTAATATAGTGCATGCACAATTTTAGAAAATGAAGTCCATGAACCAACTTAGCAGGCTCCTCAAGGTCAATCAGTTGATCGAACCAAATTATTCGAATTGGAACCGAAATTCGGATCTGGTCTTATTTGCTGAGCACACCTCTTATGTGTTGTCAAAGTACAAGGATGCAAACCGAAGACTCCAGAAGAAATTAACTTTAATGAAAAATATAATGAAGATCATGATCCGACAAGGTGTTACATTCTGGGTTCATTGTCTAATGTACTTCAAAAGCATCATGTGGAGATCAATACTTGCCAATATATGACGTTGAATCTGAGAGAAATGTTCGGTGATGTTAACCACACATATCACTATAATATAATGAAAGAACATGTTCGCTGCAAGATGAAGGAGGGGACCTCGGTCAGAGAACATGTACTCAAAATGTTAAGTACCTTCCTGAGCTAGAAACCCTGGGAGCTTTCATGGATTAAGATATGCAGGCTGATTTCATTCTCCTATCGCTCCCTAAGTCTTTCAACAACTTTATGGTCACGTTCCTCATGAGCAAAGTTGATTATACTAATGCTAGGCTATTGGTTTCATTAAAGTTTGCAGAAGATATAATGAAGAAGGATGGTCCCTCTAGTTTTACAATGGTTGTACGAGTCAAAGGAAAGCACGGTCGGAAGCAAGGTTCTCGGAAAGGCCAAGCACTGAAGAGAAAGAAGAAGAGTCAAGGTGTCGGCTCATCTTCTAGTGCATCCACTTTGATAACATCGAAGAAAACTGATATTCGGCATCACTATGAAAAAGCTGGGGTAATGGAAGTGTAATTGCCTGTATTACCTAAAGTCGGTCGACAAAGATAAAGCCCCAATAGATATGAAATCTATTTTCATCGTTGAAACTAATTTTCTCGTTAGACGAGAAGAAGTCGGGTTACATATTCTGGTGCTTCTGTTCATGTATGCAATTTGTTGCATCTATTTTAGGAAACTAAGAGTCTTGATGACGGGAAGATAATCATCTAGATGGGATCTGATGCAAGTGTTGCAGCAGTCGTCGTCGGGACGTGCCCACTATCATTATCTAGTGGAAGAGTCCGAGTACTTAAAGAGTATCTTTATATACCAGAAGTCAGAAGGAATTTAATATCTGTTTATAAGCTTGTTAGAAGTGGATATTCATTCCTTTTCTGTAATAAACTAGTCTTAAATAGTTTTGATAAGCATATTGCGGATGGTGTTTTGACTACCGGTGGGCTCTATGAATTGTGCATTGATGAACATGTCATGAATGATACTACCACTAACAAAAACCCTAAAAGATCCAGGGACGATGGAAATCATTCAAACATGATTTGGCATCAAAGGTTGGTCATTTATCTATTTATAGGATCAATAGATTGATAAAGATGGACCCTTAGATTTTCTACAGGTTCAATCTTTGCTTACATGCGAACAATGTATTCGAGGTAAAATGGCTAGGATGGCTTTTCGTAACAAAGTTACACGATGCGAAGATATTCTTGACCTAATAGATACCGATGGATGTGGTCCCTTTATTACCACGACTGTAAATGGATATCAGAATTATTTAAAGTTTATTGATGACCATTCATGATACAAGTTTATCGTCGTACTACGTCATAAATCTGAAACCTCTGAATACTTCAAAGAGTTCATGAATTTTGTTGAGAACCAAACTAACAGGAAGACTAAACATATTCGATCTGATTGAGGCAGTGAGTACCTCTTAGATGAATTCAAGGAACACCGTAAAGAGAATGGAATTGTCTCCAATCTTACTCCTTCTGGAACCCCCCAGCTAAATAATGTCATTTAAAGACACAATAGGGCCATCATGGATATGGTTTGTTCAATGATGACTAAAGCACATTTAGCTTTTAGTTTCTAAGAATATGCAGTAGAGACTGCAATATATATCCTGAACAAGATTCATGGCAAGTCAGTAGCTAAGGCTCCTCATGAGCTCTGGTATGGAACCAAACTCAGTGTCAAATACTTGAGAACTTGGAGTTGCTTGATACATGTGAAGAACATGGATGCAAGTAAGCTCGAATCTCGCACTCGAGAGTGCGACTTCATAGGGTATGTTAAGGATGGTATTGGATATCAGCTCTATGACCCTGAGAGCCAAAAGGTTTTTGTCTCTAGAGATGTGAAATTTATGGAGGATGACTTCCATAAAGGTCAAGAAAAAATTGAAGTGGAGGAACTCATTGAGCACCCTGAGGATTCTGAGCTTCCTGAATCAGAAACTGAAGAAATAAATAAAGACGAAACACCCATACCGCTTCCAAGGAGTTCGAGGGTGGTTGCACCACCTGAAAATTATGGATTCCATGTGTCAGGTGAGACTAACAATGATCATGCTTCATTTGTTGAAGCACTCACATATCATGACATGGATAGATGGATGCTAGGAATGAAGTCGGAGATTGACTCCATGCTAAGAGTGGTTTACGAAACCTAGAGGATCCACCTGAAGGGGTAAAACCCATTGGTCGTGAATGGATCTTTAATGTAAAGAGGGGACCTGATGGGAAAGAAGAGACTTTCAAGCCATGACTCGTAGCCAAAATCTACACAAAGTGAAAAGGCACCGACTACGATGAGGCGTTCTCACATGTAGCTTTTCTTAAGTCTATCAGAACACTGCTAGCTATAGCTACGTCTCTTGACTACGACATCTAGTAGATGGATGTCAAGACAACTTTCCTCAATGGGTACCTCGAGGAGGATATCTATATGGAGCAGCCCTCAGGGCTTCATAATCGAGGAAGGTAAACTGTGCTTGCTGAAGAAATCCATCTATGGGATCAAACAAGCATCTCGTAGATGGAACATCAGATTTGACGAAACCATAGAGTTATGGTTTTGTGCAGCATCCTGATGAACCTTGTGTGTAAAAGAAGCTTAGTGGGAGAGACAATATGTTCATTGTGTTGTACTTAGTTGACATCCTTATCATTGGGAATGATATATGGATGATGACCATTGTTGAGATTTGGTTGTTCCAAAGCTTCGAGATGAAATATCTTGGAGAAGCCGTTTACATCTTGGGTCTGAAGCAGTTCAGAATCAAGAAAAGAGGACATTTTAATTATCACAACATGGGTACATAAAGCAAATTCTTGAATGTTTCTATATGGATAGTTCCAAGAACGAATTCCTTCCATTAAGACATGATATCCACCTATCTAAAGGGATGGCTCCTTAAAGTGTTGAGGAAAAGAAGGCCATGGCTGGATGCCCCTATGAATCAGCTGTAGGAATCTTAATGTATGTCATGATGTATACTAGGCCAGATATCTCCCATATAGTGAGAGTGATAAGACGTTACCAGTCCTGGTATGGAGAACAACACTGGAATGCAGTGAAGAACATTTTCAAGTATCTAAGATGAACGCAAGATTACGTCTTGGTCTATGGAGATGGTGATGTCCAAGTCTTGGGATACACAGATTAAGACTTCGAGTCAGATATTGATGATCAAAGGTCGACATCAGGGTTTGTGTTCCTGTTGAACGGTGGTCTTGTGAGCTAGAGAAGAAAGAAGCATGACATTACAATAGATTCAACAACATAAGCCGAATACATTGCCGCATCGGATGCCGTAAAGGGGGAGGTGTGGTTGCACAAGTTCATACTGGAACATAGCGTAGTTTCCTCTGATGCTACCATCCCGCTACTCTGCGATAACATGGGAGCCATTGCCCAAGCGAAGGAACCCATATGGCATCAAAAGAGCAAGCATGTGGAAAGGAAATACCACATCATTCGAGATATTCAAAAACATGGTGAAATCATCATCACCAAGGTTGCCTTTGCCGACAACGTTGCTGATCCTCTTACCAAACCTTTGACATAGAAAGTTTTCGACCAACATGTAATGTGTATGGGTTTAGGGATTGTACATGAATGGTTCTAAGGGATAGTGGGATATTGTTATCCATGTGAGCCCAAGGAGAACCATTCTTACAATAAATGTTATTGTAACTTTTGATTTATCAATAAAAGTTATGGATTTTTTCACTCCCTATCTAAGATTAAATGACTGAATGCATTATAAGGTCCCTCTATACAATTTGGGATATGTACCGTGGCCATCTCAATGACCATATAGTTGTTAATTCAATAGTTGAATCATAGAGTCAGGTGCTTGGATGAATATCTAAAGAGTTAAATTGAGGATTCATCAAACACCATCAAATGATTGTTATGAGATGATCTCCAGCCTGAGTAGGAGATGGCAATCGTTCCTCATTAAGTTGATATATGACCGACCTCTTGATGCATGTCCTTTTCATGGGAATAGAGATTCAGTGGTGTGAGATTACTAAGGTCAAAGAGTTAACTTAACGAGATCAAGATTACCAAAAGTCCTATGTCGTATACCTTCGTGATATAGGCACACATCCTCTTACCGGAGACATATGTGTTACTCTATGTCTAAGAATGAATATTTGGAAGACTAATAGGTTAATGACCTAACCAACATCTATACATCGGTGAGCTAGTGTGCATATGAGGGCAAATGAGTAATACGATCTCTCAAAGCGATGATACAGGTTCACTTGTGAATTAGAGAACATGAGCTCACTCATGATGTGTTAGGACCGATCAAATTCTTACATGGTCGTCGTGCTTTGGAAGCGTAACAAGAATGTGTTGGAATGATATATGCTTTTTGAAAGCACATGATTGATACCAACTCCCAATGACCTAGAATGAGAAACTGGATGATGAAACCATAAAATGTGACAGTGTAAATTTGATTTATATCTTCATGTTTATTTATAGGTCTTCCACTATGCAGAATGTATATGCAGTAGGATTACCTGAGGGTGATGTGATCATAAATGATTGTAAAACCATGACGCTTCTATTCCTACGGAGTGAGGAAACAGGTCTGGATTTTAGAGACTGCTCTCAATAAAGAAGTGATCTAATCTTGGTCCAAGTGTTGGACAATGATCTAAATGTGATTCAAATGCAATGAGAAGATTGGAACTACGGCTTTGATTTAATCAAACATCTATGGGAGAACCACGATATCTAGATTTCAGATGTGATCTCAATATGCAAGTCACTATACATGGAATGTACAATCACATTGTCTTTATATCCAAGTATTTGCGGAGAAAGCACATTATTCATGAAAGAGTTCAAGAATAATTCCATTATTAAATTATACATAAGCACTGAGAAATGGATAATTAAATGTGATTTAATTATCATGAATAATGTGAACTTGATTCATATTATTTTGAATGCATGAGAAAGATAATCCAATATAATTAAATCATTGATTCACAATTTTTAATACAGCATGATTGCAATAATCCCATGATAATTATGAATAGTTTTTTGTGAAATATTTTACAGCAATTGTTGTAATAAATCTTGGAGATATCAAGAGATAATGAGATTTCCTGAGATAATGAGGATATTGACTTATTCCCCCCAAAAAAGGGTGGATGTCCACCAACTTCCTTTGGGAGTGGGTGGTCGTACCCCCATTTTAGGTATGAGGTCAATCTTCTCCCTCTTTATCTCCAAGATTAATTGATTTTATTTAAAATTAATTTACATTGATTTCTCAATATATATTAAATTAAATTAAATTAGTTATTGTTTTTTTACAACTTCATGGCCATTGAAAGAAACACAAATCAATCTCATCCATTGATTATGTGTTATACATGGATTGAGATCCATGGATTTACAAAACCATATATAAAAAGAGGCACCCCTTGCTCTTCAAGTTACAACGACAACAACACAATTCTCTCTCTCTCTCTCTCATTATCATGTCGAGCCCTCTCTCTCCTTAAGTAGTCGTCCACTCCTTCCCAAGAGATAAGGTTGCCGTCATCATCGCATCTGTTAGCCATGCAAGACAAAGGCAAACCATGCCTACAATATATGTTATTGTAATATTTCATCTATCAATAAAAGTTTTTGATTCTTTTCGCTCCCTTTCTGAGGTTAAATGAATGAATGCACTATAAGTTCCCTCTGTACAATTAGGGTTATGTATCATGGCCATATTATTGATCATATAGATATTAATTCAATAATTGAATCGTAGAGGCTGGTGCTTGAACGAATATCTAAGAAGCCAGATTGAGGACTCATCAAGCACCGTCAAATGATTGTTAAGAGATGATCTCCAGCCTGAGTAGGAGATGACAATCCTTTCTCATTAGGCTGATATTTGATCGACCTCTTTATGCAATTCCTATGCATAGGAATATAGATTCAAAAGTGTCAGATTAGTCAGGTCAAATAGTTGACTTAACGAGATCGAGATAACCAGAGTCCTATGTCCTAAACTATCACGCACATCCTCTGACTGGAGACAAATGTGTTGCTATATATCTGTGTAAACATTTGGCGGACTAATAGGTTGATGACCTAACCAAAGTATATACACCGACAAGTTGGTGTGCATATGAGGGCATATGAGTAATACAATCTCTCAAAGGGATCATACATGTTCACTTTTGAACCGAAAGACATGAGCTCACTCTTGAGGTATTGGGACCAATCAAATTCCATGCATGGTCGTCGTGCTTTATAAGCATGACAAGAATTCGAAGGTATGATGTATGCTTCAGGAAAGCATATGATCTATATCAAGTCCCAATGACCAAGAATAAGAAACTTGATGATGAAACCATAAATATGGTAGTATAAAATTGGTTGATATCTTCAGGTTGATCACATATCTTTCAATATGCAGAATGTAAAGGTATTAGGAATTCCAGAGGGTGATGTGCTCATAAACGATTGTATAACCATGACGCTTCCATTCCGAGGGAGTGATGAAACAGGTATGGATTTTAGTGACTCCTCTCAGTAGAGAAGTAATTTGACCTTAGTCCAAGTGTTGGACACTGATCTGAATGAGATTCGGATGCAATAAGAAGATTAGATTTATGACCATGATTTAATGAAGCATCAATGGCTTGTCCATGTGATCTGGATTTGAGCTGCCGTCTTAATAGAAAAATCACTATACGTTGAACGTACAATCGCCATGTCCTTATGTCCATGTATCTGCAAAGAAAGTGCATTATTCTTGAAAGAGTTCAAGAATAGATACATTTGTTGAATTATATCTAAGAGTTGAGAAATGGATAATTAATTGTGATTTAATTATCATAAATAATATGAATTTGATTCATATAATTTGGATGCATGAGAA
Organism: Ottelia alismoides; assembly: GCA_037367405.1. Classification (NCBI taxonomy): domain Eukaryota; kingdom Viridiplantae; phylum Streptophyta; class Magnoliopsida; order Alismatales; family Hydrocharitaceae; genus Ottelia; species Ottelia alismoides. Next base: position 490,924 of record JAZKJV010004786.1, on the reverse strand, counting down.
TGATGATCAAAATAATTAAATGTGATTTAAATATTATGTATATGAATAATGTGGATAGCACTATCCAATTATTTATATATATTACGAATGTTATCTATAATATATTAGAGTGAGACTAATTGCGATTTATATTTGTTAATCCATTATTTATATGAATTGGATACCCATTAAATGATTAATTGAAAATATAATTTACATTTCGTTTTAGAGTGTGAATGTGATTCACATTTTTTCAATGGCTTGATTGCAATATTCACAAGATAATTATGAATTTTTTTGTGAAATATTTTACAACAAGTGTTGTTCTAAATCTTGGAGATATCATGAGATCATGAGAGTTCATGAGATAGTGAGGAGATTGACTCATTCCACCCTTAGAGGGGGGACGGTCGCCAACTTCGATTGGGAGTGGGTGGTCGTCCCCCCTTTTTTTGGATGAGGTCAATCATCTCCCTCTTTATCTCCAAGATTAATTTACTTGATTTGAAATTAATTTATATAGATTTATCGATATATATTAATATAAATTAAATTAATTATTGTTGTGTTTTTTACAACAAAATCATGGCCATTGATGGAAACACAAATCTATCTCATTTATACATTGATTGAGATCCATGGACTCGCAAAACCATATACAAGAAGAGGCTCCCCTTGCTCTTCAAGTTACAACGACAACAACACAACTCTCTCTCTCTCTCATTATCATGTCGAGTGCTCTCTCTCCTTAAGTGGTCGTCCACTCCTTCCCTGGAGATAAGGTTGCGGTCATCATCGCATCTATTAGCCTTGTGAGCACGAGGCAACCATTCCTACAATAAATGTTATTGTGATATTTGATTTATCAATAAAAGTTATTGATTCTTTTCGCTCCCTTTTTGAGATTAAATGAATGAATGCATTATAAGTTCCCTCTGTACAATTAAGGTTATGTATCATGGATGTCTTAATGATCATATAGTTGTTGATTCAATAATTGAGTCATAGAGGTAGGTGCTTGAATTAATATTTAAGGAGCTAGATTGAGGACTCGTCAAGCACCGTCAAATGATTATTAAGTGATGATCTCCAGCCTGCGTAGGAGATGGCAATCCTTTCTCGTTAGGCTGATATCTGATTGACCTCTTGATGCATCTCCCTTGCATAGGAATAGAGATTCAGAGGTGTCAGATTATTCATGTCAAAGAGTTGACTTAATGAGATCGAGATTACCAGAGTCCTATGTCATAAACTGTCACGATATAGGCACACATCCTCTAACCGGAGATAGATGTACTTCTATAAAAGTAAGTGTGTACATTTGGCAGACCAATAGGTTGATGACCTAACCAAGGTCTATACACCAGCGAGCTGGTGTGCATATGACGTCATATGAGTAGTAAAATCTCTCAAAGGGATCATACAAGTTCACTTTTGAATCGGAAGACATGAGTTCACTCATGAGGAATTGGGACCAATCAAATTCCATGCATGGTCATCATGCATTGGAATCATGACAAGAATTTGAAGGTATGATATTTGCTTTTAGAAAGAATATGATCGACACCAAATGCCAATGACCAAGAGTGAGGAACATGATAATGAAACCCTAAAGATGATAGTGTAAAATTGATATATATCTTCGAGTTGATCATAGTTCTTACAGTATGAAAAATGTACAGGGATTAGGAATACCAGAGTGTGATGTCATCAGAAACAATTGTATAACCATGACGCTTCCATTGCGAGGGAGTGATGAAAAAGGTCTGGATTTTAGTGACACCTCTCAGTAGAGAAGTAATCTGATCTTAGTCCAAGTGTTGGACACAAATCTAAATGAGATTTATATGCAATAAGAAGATTTGATTTACTACATTTATTTAATCAAGCATCTATAGGAGGTCCATGAGATCTGGATTTAAGATGTGATCTCAATATCCAAGTCACTATATGTGGAACATACAATCGCCATATCCTTATCTACGTAGAAAGTGCATTATTCTTGAATGAGTTCTATAATAATTCTATTGTAGAATTATATCTAGGAGTTGAGAAATGGATAATTAAATGTGATTTAATTATCATAAGTAACATGAATTTGATTCATATTATTCGAATCCATGAGAATGATGCTCCAAAATAATTAAATGTGATTTAATTATTATGGATATGGATAATGTGGATAGCACTATGCAATTATTCATATATATATTATGAATGCTATTTATAATATATAAGAGAGAGACTATTGTGATTTATATTTGTTAATTAATTATTGATGTGAATTGCATTCCCATTGTATTATTAATTGAAAATATAATTTACATTTTGTTTTAGGGTGTGAATGTGATTCACATTTTTTTCAAGGGCATGATTGCAATATAAACAAGATAATTTTGAATAATTTTTTGTGAAATATTTTACAACAAGTGTTGTTTTAAATCATGGAGATATCATGAGATAATGAGGAGATTGACCCATTCCACCATAAGAGGGTGGATGGCCACCAACTTCAATTGGGAGTGGATGGTCGTCCCCCTTTTTAGGGATGAGGTCAATCTTCTCCCTCTTTATCAGCAAGATTAGTTGATTTGATTTGAAATAAATTTATATTGATATATTCATATATATTATATTATATTATATTAATTATTATTTAGTTTTTACAACATCATGGACATTGAAAGAAACACAAATCAATCTCATCCAATGATTATGTGTTATACATAGATTGAGATCCATGGAATCCCAAAACCCTATATAAGAAGAGGCACCCCGTGCTCTTCAAGTTACAACGACAACAACACAACTCTCTCTCTCTCTCTCATTATCATACCGAGCCCTCTCTCTCCTCAAGAGGTCGTCCTCTCCTCCCTTAGAGATAAGGTTGTCATCATCATTGCATCTGTTAGCCATGTGAGCACAAGGCAAACCATTCCTACAATAAAGGTTATTGTCATTTTTTATTTATAAATAAAAGAAATTGATTCTTTTTGTTCCCTTTCTAAGATTAAATGAATGAATGCACTATAAGTTCCCTCTATACAATTATGGTTATGTATCATGGCCATATTAATGAACATATAGTTGTTGATTTAGTAATTTAACGGCTATCTAAGACTCGTCTAGCACCCTCAAAATATTGTTAAGAGATTATCTCCAGCCTGAGTAGGAGATGGCAATCCTTTCTCTTTAGGCTGATATCTGATCGTGCTCTTGATTCAGGTCCTCCGCATAGGAATAGAGATTCAAAGGTGTCAGATTAGTCATGTCAAAGATTTGACTTAACGATATCGAGATAACCAGAGTCCTATGTCATAAACTATCATGATATAAGAACATATCCTCTGACCGGAGACAGATGTGTTGCTATGTTTTTAAATATGTACATTTGGCAGACTAATAGGTTGATGACCTAACCAAGGTATATACACCGGAGAGCTGGTATGCATATGAGGGCATATGAGATACAATGAGGTATTGGGACTAATCAAATTCGATTCTTAGTCGTCGTGCTTTGGAAGATTGACAAGAATTTGAAGGTATGATATATGCTTTTGGAAAGCATATGATCGATAACAAATCCCAATGACCAAGAATGAGAAACTTGTTGATGAAATCATAAAGATGGTAGTGTAAAATTATCTTCGGATTGATCATAGGTCTTCCAATATGCATAATGTATAGGTATTAGAAATTACAGAGGCATAAACGATTGTGTGTCCATGACGCTTCCATTCTGAGGGAGTGAAGAAACATGTCTGGATTTTAGTGACTCCTCTTAGTAGAGAAGTAATATGATCTTAGTCTAACTATTGGACACTGACTGAATGAGATTCATATTAAGAAGATTAGATTTACGACCTTGATTTAATCAGGCATCTATGAGAGGTCCATGAGATCTGGATTTAAGATGTGATCTCAATATCCGAGTCACTATACATGGAACGTACAACTGCTATGTCGTTATCTCCATGTATCTATGAAGAAAGTACATTATTTTCGATAGAGTTCAAGAATAATTCCATTATTGAATTATATCTAAGAGTTGTGAAATAGATAATGAAATGTGAATAATATGAATTTGATTCATATTATTTGGAAGCATGAGAAAGATGATCCAAATAATTTAATGTGATTTAATTTTTGTGGACATGCATAATGTGGATAGCACTATCTAATTATTCATATATATTATGAATGTGATTTATAATATATTAGAGTGGGACTAATTGTGATTTTTATTTTTTGATTAATTATTTATGTGAATTGGATTCACCTTGGAAGATTAACTGAAAATATTAATTACATTTTAATGTTGGTTGAGAATGTGATTCACATAATTCCAATGGCATGATTACAATCTTCACGAGATAGTTACGAATTATTTTTGCGAGATAATCTTGGAAAGTTCATGACATAATGTATTCTCGTCGGTTGGAATGAGATTGACTCTTTCCAAATCAACGGGTGGATAACCACATTGTCCTAAAAGGACTTGGTAGCCCCCCCCCCTTTAGGGGATTAGGCATTCTCTTCCTCCATTATCCAAGATTAAATGATTTAATTTTGAAATTAATTATATTTATTTACCAATATACATTAATTTAAATTAAATTAATTGTTGTTGTGTTTTGACAACAAAAATGATGGCCATTGAAATTAACACAAATCAATCTCATATATCGATTTTGTGTAGTCCATGGATTGAGATTCATGGACTCCCAAAATACTATATAAGAAGAGGCACCCCTTGCTCTTCGTAGAACAACTTCGAAAATATCTCTCTCTCTCTTCTACTCTCATGCCAACCTTTCTCTCTCTCCTTGAGTGGTCGTCCACTCTTCTCATAGAGAGAAGGACGCCTTCGTCATCGCTTCGCCATTGTGTTGCCGCTTGATGACTCTTGGGTCTCCGTCTTCTTTGGTGCATCTCGCTCGTGAAGAAGGCATTCGATCTTGTACGACGAGATCAAGAGATTCATTGCTTATATCATCAACTTCGATTGCGAGAAGCACACGACTCATCTTTGCGCTCACATGCTTCTCCTCCGATGGATCAGACTTGAGATAGGTCTCTTCTCTTAAAGGCTCGATCACAACCATGCTACAAGAGGTATTTATTTATGTTCTATGTGGTTAGATGAATTGACCCGAGAAGTGTTCTTCAATCATGTGATTTCATCAATGATTTTTTTTAAATTCCGTTGCACCGAACAACTAGTGTGACTAGTCTCTCTCGATCGTATACGATGTGATCCTCACGCTTCCATGATGTGCATATAGATTCTTCCATATCCTTCAGCATCATCATGTAATCCTATTCATTCCTATTCAAGCAACTAATAAATCATATATTTATTACATGATCTTCTTCCCAACAAAAAAGGTTGCTTGAATAGGATTGAAAATTTATTTTGCAAATTTTCTTATAACATAAATCAAAATGTTTTTAATTATTAATTTATGGTATAACTTTGGTTGAAAAACATAGTATCATCTCAAGTACAAAGTGATCAATTGACATTCCTAACTTGGGGCGGATATGGTGTCTACTTGGGGAGCATTGGTGCAGCAGCTTGCTCCGTGAGTGGTTTGTTCCACACCCGTCGTTACTGACCATGACAACGGGTAGGGAAGGGATAATGCTTGATAGATCATGATGTATTTTTCTAATTATTAAAATTCGAATGATACATATTTTTGAGATAATACCATCCTTTCATGTAATAATAAGGTTTATTGGTTGATTGAATTGTATTGATAATTGATTTAATATTATAAAATTAATTATATCTAATTAAAATACTCTATTTTGAATAGTTGTGTATTTCCCTTGGATGAATTAATCATATGAATATAATTCATGATAATTAATTAGAATTTGAATATGAGGTGGAGGATCACATAAGTGACATCCATGGTCACCAGTCAAGTTGAAGTGTTCTGTCGCCAAGGATTGTATGTATGAGACGTCTGTCCGAAATGACAGCTCCTACATACTAGTGCATCTTGATGGGGATATTTGTTTCTCGAAAGAGTAAGGCCGTATACGTAGTGACCTAAATATCGAGTCCTCATATTATTGGGGCGATATTACGTTGCCTATAGCGAGTTCTAGTCCAGTTGATGGTCAGTTTAATTAACAACGGGCCAACATCACCTTAGCAGTGGTAGGCTCGGGTGTTAAAGACATAATTGGGAAATGCATGTTGGACTTGTACGGCTGAATGATTTGCTGCTTTTTTTATCCGAGTTACGTGTTCTCATATTATTGGGATGTAACAAAGGTAAAGAGGATATCCCAGATTGTGCTAGAGATATAGTGGTAAGTATATCTCTTGCTTTGAAAGTGATTAAGGGAATGAACTTTCAATGTCGAAAAGGCAAGATTAGTATGATTAAAAATTCATGAATCAAAGGATAACAATAGAATAAATTATTATATATTCTAATATAGTGCATGCCTAATTTTAGAAAATGAAGTCCATGAACCAGCTTAGTAGGATCCTCGAGGTCAATTAGTTGATCAGACCAAATTATTCGGATTGGAACCGAAATTTGGATCTTGTCTTATTTCCTGAGCACACCTCTTATGTGTTGTCAAAGTACAAGGTTGCAGACCCAAAGACTCTAGAAGAAATTAATTTTAATGAAAAATATGATGAAGATCATAATCTGACAAGGTGTTACATTATGGGTTCATTGTCTAATGTGCTTCAAAAGCATCATATGGAGATCAATACTTGCCAATATATCACGTTGAATCTGAGAGAAATGTTCGGTGATGTATATCACACATATCACTATAATTTAATAAAATAACATATTCACTGCAAGATGACGGAGGGGACCTCAGTCAGAGAATATGTACTCAAAATGTTAAGTACCTTTCTGAGTTAGAAACCCTGGGAGCTTTCATGGATTCAGATATGCAGGATGATTTCATTCTCTTGTCGCTCGCTAAGTCTTTCAACAACTTTATGGTCACGTTCCACATGAGAAAAGTTGATTATATTAATGCTAGGTTATTGGTTTCATTAAAGTTTGTAGAAGATGTAATGAAGAAGGATGGTCCCTCTGGTTGTGCAATGGTTGCACGAGTCAAAGGAAAGCACGGTCGAAAGCAAGGTTCTCGAAAGGACCTAGCACAGAAGAGAAAGAAGAAGAGTCGAGGTGTTGGCTCATCTTCCAATGCATCCACTTTGATAACATCGAAGAAAACTAATGTTTGGCATCACTGTGAAAAAGCTGGGGTAATGGAAGTGTAATTGCCCATATTTCCTAAAGTCGGTCGACTGAGATAAATCCCAAACATGTATGAAATCTATTTTCGTCGTTGAAACTAATTTTCGAATTGGACGAGAAGAAGTCGGGTTACAGATTCTGGTGCTTCTGTTCATGTATGCAATTTGTTGCATCTATTTTAGGAAAGTAAGAGTCTTGATGAAGGAGAGATAATCATCCAGATGGGATCTGATGCATGTTGCAGCAGTCGTCGTCGAGACGTGCCCACTATCGTTATCTAGTGGAAGAGTCGTAGTACTTAAAGAGTATCTTTATGTACTAGAAGTCAGAAGGAATTTAATATCTGTTTATAAACTTGTTAGAAGTGGATATTCATTCATTTTCTGTAATAAACTAGTCATAAATCATTATGATAAGCATATTGCAGATGGTGTTTTGACTTCTGGTGGACTCTATGAATTGTGCATTGATGAACATGTCATGAATTATACTACCACTAACGAAAACCCTAAAAGATCAAGGGAGGATGGAAATCATTCAAACATGATTTGTCATTAAAGGTTGGTCATTTATCTATTGATAGGATAAATATACTGATAAAGATGGACCCTTAGATTTTCTACAAGTTCAATCTTTGCTTATATGCGAACAATGTATTTGAGGTAAAATGGCTAGGATGGCTTTTCGTAACAAAGTTACACGATGCGAGGATATTCTTGACCTAATACATATCGATGTGTGTAATCCCTTTAGTACCGCGACTCGAAATGGATATCGGTATTATTTAATGTTTATTGACGACCATTCACGATATGGGTTTATCGTCGTACTACGTCATAAATCTGAAACTTTGAAAAGTTCAAAGAGTTAATGAATTTTTTTGAAAACCAAACTAATAGGAAGACTAAACAGATTCGGTCTGATTGAGGTAGCAAGAACCTCTTAGATGAATTCAAGTAATACCATAAAGAGAGTGGAATTGTCTCCAATCGTACTCCTTCTGGAACCCCCCAGCTAAATAGTGTTGTTGAAAGACACAATAGGACCATCATGGATATGGTTTGTTCAATGATGACTAAAGCACATTTAGCTTTTAGTTTCTAAGGATATGTAGTAGAGACTGCAATATATATCCTGAACAAGATTCCTAGCAAGTCTGTAGCTAAGGCTCCTCATGAGCTCTGGTATGGAACCAAACTCAGTGTCAAATACTTGAGAATTTGGGGTTGCTTGATCCATGTGAAGAACATGGATGCAAGTAAGCTAGAATCTCGCACTCGAGAGTGCGACTTCATTGGGTATTTTAAGGATGGTATTGGATATCATTTCTATGACCCTGAGACCCAAAAGGTTTTTGTCTCTAGAGATGTGAAATTTATGGAGGATGACTTCCTAAAAGGTCAAGAAAAAAATGAAGTGGAGGAACTTATTGAGCCCCCTGAGGATTTTGAGGTTCTTGAACCAGAAACTGAAGAAATAAATAAAGATGAAACACCCATACCTCTTCAAAGGAGTTTGAGGGTGGTTGCACCACCGGAAAGTTATGGATTCCATTTGTCAGGTTAGACTAACAATGATCCTGCTTCATTTGTTGAAGCACTCACAAATCATGACATGGATAGATGGATGCTAGCAATGAAGTCGGAGATTGACTCCATGCTAAGAGTGGTTTATGAAACCTAGAGGATCGACCTGAAGGGGTAAAACCCATTGGTTGTGAATGGATCTTTAAGATAAAGAGGGGATGGGAAAGTAGAGACTTTCAAGGCACGGCTCGTAGCCAAAGTCTACACACAGAGAAAAGGCACCGACTACGATGATACATTCTCTCATGTAGCTTTTATTAAGTCCATCAGAACACTACTAGCTATAGCTACATCTCTTAACTACGACATCTTGCAGATGGATGTCAAGACAGCTTTCCTCAATGGAGACCTCAAGGAGGATATCTATATGGAGCAGCCCTCGGGGCTTCATAATCGAGGAAGGTAAATTGTGCTTGCTGAAGAAATCCATCTATGGGCTCAAACAAGCATCTCGTAGCTGGAACATCAGATTTGACGAAACCATAGAGTTAGGATTTTGTGCAGAATCCTGATGAACCTTGTGTGTAAAAGAAGCGTAGTGGGAGAGACAATATGTTCATCGTGTGGTACTTAGTTGACATCCTTATCATTGGGAATGATATAGGGATGATGACCATTGTTGAGATTTGGTTGTCCCATACATTCGAGATAAAAGATCTTGGAGAAGCCGTTTACATCTTGGGTCTGAAGCTGTTTAGAATCAAGAAAAGAGGATATTTGAATTATCACAACATGGGTACATTAAGAATATTCTTGAATGTTTCCATATGGATAGTTCCATGAACGAATTCCTTCCATTAAAAAATGATATCCACCTATCTAAAGGGATGGCTCCTTAAAGTGTTGAGGAAAAGAAAGCCATGGCTGGATGCCCCTATCGATCAGATATAGGAATCTTAATGTACGCCATGACGTGTACGAGGCCAGATATCTCCCATATAGTGAGAGTGTTAAGTCATTACCAGTCATGGTATGGAGAACAACACTGGAATGCCGTGAAGAACATTTTCAAGTATCTAAGATGAACGCAAGATTACATCTTGGTCTATGGTTATGGTGATGTCCAATTTTTGGGATACAAAGACTAAGACTTCCAGTCATATATTGATGATCAAAGGTCGACATCAGGGTTTGTGTTCATGTTGAACGGTGGTGTTGTGAGCTGGAGACGAAAGAAGCATCGGATGCTGTAAAGGAGGAGGTGTGGGTGCACAAGTTCATACTAGAACTTGGGGTAGTTTCCTCTGATGCTACCATCCTGCTACTCTGCGATAACACGGGAGCTTTTGCCCAAGCGAAGGAACCCATACGGCATCAAAAGAGCAAGCATGTGAAAGGAAATACCGCATCATTCGAGATATTAAAAAACGTGGTGAAATCATCATCACCAAGGTGGCCTTTACCGACAGCGTTGCTGATCCTCTTACCAAACCTTTTACACAGAAAGTTTTCGACCAACATGTAATGTGTATGGGTTTAGGGATTGTACATGAATGGTTCTAAAGGATAGGGGGAGATTGTTAACAATGTGAGCCCAAGGAGAACCATTCCTACAATAAATGTTATTGTAATTTTTGATTTATCAAAAAATTATGGATTTTTTTCACTCCCTATCTAAGATTAAATGAATGAATGCACTATAAGGTCCCTCTTTATAATTTGGGTTATGTACCATGGCCATCTAAATGATCATATAGTTGTTGATTCAATAGTTGAATCATAGAGTCCGGTGCTTGGATGAATATCTAAAGAGTTAGATTGAGGATTCATCAAGCACCGTCAAATGATAGTTAAGAGATGATCTCCAGCCTGAGTAGTGTTAGCCATGTGAGCCCGAGGCGAACCATTCTTTCTATAAATGTTATTGTAATAAATATATTTTATCAATAAAAGTTATTGATTGTTCACTACCTTTTTGAATATAAATGAATGAATGCACTATAAGGTCCCTCTGTACAATTAGGCTTATGTACCATGGCCATCTTGATAATCATATAGCTGTTGATTCATTAAATGAATCACAGAGGCTGGTGTTTTGATGAATATCTAATGAGTTAGATAGAGGACTCAACAAGCACCGTCAAACGATTATTAAGAGATTATCTCCAGCTTGAGTAGGAGATGACAATCCTTTCTCACATAGGCTGATATCTAACCGACCTCTTGATACAGGTCCTCTGCAGTGGAATAGTGATTTGGAGGTGTCAGATTAGTTAGGTCAAAGAGTTGACTTAGCGAGATTGAGATAACCTAAGTCATATGGTTAATACTGTCACAGCATAGTCACACATCCTCTGACCAGAGACATATGTGTTACGATATGTCTGAGTATGTGCATTTGGCAGACCATTAGGTTGACGACCTAACCAAGGTCCATACACTGGCGAGCTGGTGTGCATATAAGTGTATATGAGTAATACGATCTCTCAAAGGGATCATACAGGTTCGTTTATGAACCGGAAGACATGAGCTCACTCATGAGGTGTTGGGACCGATCAAATTCCATGCATGGTCGTCGTGCTTTGGAAGCATGACAAGAATTTGAAGGTATGATATATGCTTTGGGAAAGCATATGATCGATACCAAATCCCAATAACCAAGTTGGAGAAATTTGGTGATCAAACCCTGAAGAAGACATTGTAAAATTGATCTTCATCTCCAGGTTGATCATTGGTCTTCCAGTATGCAGGATGTGCAGGTATTGGGAATACCTGAGGGTGATGTGATCATAAACGATTGTATAACCATGACGCTTCCAGTCCGAGGGAGTGATGAAACAGGCCTGGATTTTAGTGGCTCCTCTCAGTGGAGAAGTAACTTGATTTTATTCCAAATGTTGGACATTGATCTGAATGAGATTCAGATGCAATGAGAAGATTAAGTATACGGAATTTATTTAATCAAGCATCTATGGGAGGTCCGTGAGATCTAGAGATGAGATGTCAACATCCAAGTCACTATACGTGGAACAATACAATTGCCCTGTCCTTATCTCCAAGTATCTACGGAGAAAGCACATTATTCTTGAAGGAGTTCAGGAATAATTCCTATGATGAATTTTGTATCCGAGTAAGAAGGTCTTGATGATTAAATGAGATTTAATTATCAGGTATAATATGAATAAGATTCATATTGTGAGAATAATTGTCCAAGATAATTGAATGAGATTTAATTATCAAGGAAAAGCAGATTGTGGATACTACTATCCATAATATATGTGTATATTATAAATGTGATTTATAATATATAACAGAGAGAGAGAGAGAGATTTTGTAAATAACATTTGTTAATTGTTAATGTGGATTGGATTCACATTAATTAATTAATTGGAAATGTAATTTACAAATTAGTTTAGATTGTGAATATGATTCACATATTTTTCAATGGCATGATTGAAATATTCACAAATTAATTTGGAATTAATTTGGTGGATATTATTGCAATAAAAGTTATTGCAATTTATTAAGAAATAATATGATAAAATAAAAAGAATACAATCACCTCAAAAAAGAGTTGGCGTCACCAATGATTTAGTCATAGGTGACGCCCCCTATTTTTTAGGGGTGATTTGTTGACTCTCTTTTTTTGTTATCTTGTTATCTCTTAATAATTGATTTATGTTAAATTAAATTGTGTTGATGATAATGCAACATATATTTAATTTGATATAAATTAATGTTGTTGTTTTTTAACCAACAACAATCATGGCCGTTGATTGACACATGGATCAACCTAGCCGTTGGATCTATGTATGCCATAGATTGAGATCCATTGGATCCCAAAATAATATATAAGAAGGGCAACCCTATCCCTTTAGAGTACACATAAAGTACATGCCTACTCTCTCTCTCTCTCATTCTCGTCGTCCTCTCTCTCTCTCTCTAAGGTGACCGCCCATCTTATGTGTTGAGTGAGACTTTCTCGCCTTCGCCTTCTACTACTCGAGGATCTCCATCTTCTTTGGAGCTTCATGCTCTAAAAGAAGACGACGGATTTTGTTGGACAAAATCATGGGATTCGAAGCTTGTATCTTCGTCGAGGATTGCGGGAGTCACGCATCTCATCATCGCGCCCGCAAGTGTTGTCAACGTGGATCGGACTTGAGATAGGAGGATCTCTTGCTTTAGAGATCTCGTGATCGCATTGACGCTTCTAGAGGTATTTCTTATACTTTGTGGTTTTATGAAATGATCCAAGAAATGTTCTTGTGATCATGTGGTTTCATCACATGTGTTATAAATTTTTAAATTCCGCTGCACCTTGCGACTAATCGCCCCGATCGCATGAGATGAGATCGTCACGCTTCCGTGATGCGCTCGAGGATTTTCTCAATATCCTTCAAGTGGTATCAGAGCCTTATGTATAAAAAGGTTTTGTATATGATCCACTAACCTAGGACGACTTAGATTTGAAAGGGTCGCGAAAGTTTTATCGCATTTCAATTTTCGCACCTCTGTCTAATTGGATTTTTTCGGCACTGTTTAAATTATTTAAACACGAAATATTCAATTGGATTTTGTTCCTCATTAAATAAGGAAACCATAGGATCTGAGTTTACAAAATTTGTATTTTATTTGCTCGAGATATGGCCTTTTGAATAAGTTATTCACTGTTCTGGGAACAACAAATCTGAACGTGATTAATAAGTTAATTACTGTTTGGATGCACCTTGAAATGCGTGAAATATCACTTAGGTTATGTTGTAAATCAAGTTGGCAATCTTAAAAAACTGATTTTGCGAATTTTGGATTTAAATTGATGAAGATAAGTTAATTTTAGTCATTAGGGGTCACTGTTGAAAATAGACAAACTTGATCATGAACCTTGTGATAGTCATTCAAATTAATTTGATGAAAATTAATTGTTAATTTTCTGAAATTGGTTACTGATAAATATTTGTGAAATATTTAAAGATTATAATCAAGTACTTGAATGACATCCCACTAGCCATAATGATAAGATAGTTGATCTTGATCATTGGTTAATATGAAATCATCAACAAACATTGTTTGCACACAAAACCCTAGGTCATCCTACAATAGTTGTAGGATAACTTTTACATGAAAAACTCTCTTGATTGAATAGGATTGGGGATTTGTTTGGCAAATCTCCTTATAATATAATCAAAATTATTTTGATGTATGTTATATGGTATAATTTTGGTTGAAAGACCGATGGGCATCTCAAAGTACATGATGATCTATCTGGCATTATCCTTTCCTGAGGTGGATATGGTGTCTAGTTGGAGAGCATTAGGGTAGCGGGTTGCAAACGTATGTGGTCCATCCCACTCTCGTCGGTACTGGCCATGGCAACGGGTTGGGACTCGATAATGCCGGAGAAAACAATGTGCATTTTTCTAATTATTAAAATTTGAAATAATACGTACTTTGAGATTATACCTACTATTAAAGTAAAAATCATAGTTTGTTGATTAAAAATAGGATTAATAATTATATTAACGTGATTAAATTAATTATATCCTATTAAAACACTCTATTTTGAATAGATGTGTATTTCCGTTGGAAGAATTAATTATGTGAATATGATTCACGATAATTAATCGTTTCAATTTGAATAAGAGGTGGAGGATCACATAAGTGACATCCATGGTCTCTCGTCAAGGCAAAGAATTTCGTCGCCAAAAGTTGTATATAGGAGACGCCTGTCCGAAGTGACAGATCCTATATACAATTATTTGGATCGGGTTCTTTGCTTCTCGAAATAGTAAGGCCGTATACGTAGTGACCCCAATATCGGGTCCTCATATTATTGGGGCGATATTGGATTGCTTATAGCGAGTATTAAGTCTGTTGACGGTTGGTTCAATTAGCAACGTGTCAACATCATCTTATGGGTTGTGGGCGCAGGTGTTAAAGACGGAATTGGGAAATGCAAGTTGGACTTGCAAGGCAGAATGTGTTCCCTCTTCTCTTTACTCTAGTCACAGAATCTCATATTATTGGGATGTGATAAAGATAGAGAGGAGATCCCAGATCTTGCTTGAGATATAGCGGTAAGTATATCTCTTACTTTGAAAGACGATTAGGGAATAATCTTTCATAGTGGACATAACAAGACAAATTTGGTTTAAAATACCTTAATCAAATGTTTTAAAATTGCATATATAATTATTTATATATTCTAATATAGTGCATTCTTAATTTCAGAAAATGAAGTCCATGAGCCCACTTAGCATGCTCCTAGAGGTCAATCAGTTAACCGGACCAAATTATTCGGATTTGATCCGAAATTTGGATCTTGTCCTATCTGGGGAGCGCATCTCATATGTGCTAACCAAGGATAAGATTGCATACCCTCAGACTCCGGACGATAAAACTTTTAATGAGAAATATGATGAAGATCATAACTTGGCAAGGTGTTATATCCTTGGCTCATTGTTCAATGTACTTCAGAAGTAGCATGTGGAAATGAACCACTGCCAAGAAATCATGATGAATCTGAAAGAGATGTTCGGTGACATAAACCGCACACAACGTTATAATGTGATGAAAGAGCTTATTCACTGCAAGATGTAGGAAGGGACCTCTGTTAGAGAACACGTACTCAAAGTGTTTGGGTGCCTCTCTGAATTGGAAATCCTGGGAGCCTACATGGATGTTGATGTGCAGGCTGATTTTATTATCCTGTCGCTCCCTACGTCTTTCAACAACTTTGTCGTGTCATATCACATGAGCAAAGTTGATTTCAGTAACGTTGGGTTGTTAGCTGCATTAAAGTCTGCAGAAGATGTAATGAAGAAGGACGACCCCTCTACTAGTGCAATGGTTGCACAAGTAAAAGGAAAGCACGGTCGGAAGCAAGGATCTCGGAAGGGCCCGCCCCAAAAGAGAAAGAAGAAGAATCAAGAAGTTGGTTCATCTTCTAGTGCTTCCACGTTAATGACTTCAAAGAAGACCGATGTTTGTCACCACTGCAAGAAGACGGGGCACTGGCAGCGTAACTGCCTAGAGTACCTGAAGTCGGTTGACAAACGTAAAGCGCCAGCAGGTATGAAATCTACTTTTCATCATTGAAACTAGCTTTCTCGTTGGATGAGAAGGAAGTGGGGTTATAGATTATGGTGCTTCTGTTCACGTATGCAATTCGTTGCATTTGTTTCAGGAAAACTAGGAATCTGGAGCAAGGGGAGATAGTCATCCAGATGGGATCTGATGCAAGCATTGCAGCACTCGCCATTAGGAGCTGCCGACTATCGTTATCTAATGGTCGAGTCTTAGTACTTAAAGAGTGTCTTTATGTACCTGAAGTCAGGAGGAATTTGATATCCGTAGCTAAGCTTGTTAGACATGGATATTCCTTCCTTTTCTGTAATAAGTTAGTCATTAATCAATATGATAAATTTATTGCAGATGGTGTTTTGACATCTGGTTGACTCTATGAATTGTGCATTGATAAATGTGTCATGAACGTCACTACCACTAATAAAAACCCTAAAAGATCTAGATAGAATGGAAATCATTTGAATATGATTTGGCATCAAAGGCTTGGTCATTTATCTGTTGATAGGATCAATAGATTGATAAAGGATGGACCCTTAGATTTTCTACAGGTCCAATCTTTACCTACCTGTGAACATTGCATTCGAGGTAAAATTACTAGGATGCCTTTCCGTAACAATGTTACGAGATGCGAATGTATTCTTGACCTAATACATACTGATGTATGTGGCCCCTTCAGTAACGCAACTTGAAATGGATATCGATATTATCTGACGTTTATTGATGACCATTCGCGATATGGGTTTATCTTCCTACTACGTCATAAATCTGAAACCTTTGAAAAGCTCAAAGTTTTTAGCTATGGTTGAGAACCAAACCGATTTGAAGATTAAACGGATTCGATCTGACCGATGTGGTGAGTACCTCTCAGATGAATTAAAGGGATACCTTAAAGAGAATGGAATTATCTCCAATCTCACTCCTCCCGGAACTCCCCAACTTAATGGTGTTGCTGAAAGATGCAACAGGACCATCATGGACATGTTCCGTTCAATGATGAGCAAAGAACATTTACTTCTTAGTTTCGGGGATATGCAGTAGACATTGCAATATATATCCTGAATAAAATTCCTGGCAAATATGTGCCTAAGACTCCTCATGAGCTCTGGTATGTAACCAAACCTAGTGTTAATCACTTGAGGGTTCGGGGTTGCTTGGTCAATGCAAGGAATGTGGATGCAAGTAATCTAGAATCTCGCACTTATGAGTGCTACTTCATTGGGTATGTTAAAGATGGTAATGGATATCAACTTTATGACCCTGTGATCCAAAAGGTTTTTGTCTCTAGAGATGTGAAATTTCTAGAGGATGATTTCCTTAAAGGTCAAGATATAAATGAAGTAGGAACTCATTGAATCCCCTTAGGATTCTGAGATTCCTGAATGAGAAACTAAGGAGATAAATGAAGATGAAACACCCATACCTCTTCGAAGGAGTTCGAGGGTGGTTGCACTACCTGAAAGGTATCGATTCCATGTGTCAAGTGAAACTGACAATGATCCTACTTCATTTGATGAAGCACTCGCGGATCATGACATGGATAGATGGATGCTGGCAATGCAGTCAGAGATTGACTCCATGCATAAGAATGGTGTATAGACCCTAGAGGATCCACCTAAAGGGTGGAAACCCATTGGGTGTAAATGGATTATCAAGAGAAAAAGGGGACCTGATGGGAAAGTAGAGACTTTCAAGGCACGGCTCGTAGACAAGGGCTACACACAGAGAGAAGGCATCGACTACGATGAGACTTTCTCTCCTATGGCTATGCTTAAGTCTATCAGGACACTGCTAGCTATAGCTGCATCTCTTGACTATGACATCTGGCCAATGGACGTCAAGACAACCTTCCTCAATGGATACCTCGAGGAGGATATCTATATGGAGCATCCCCAGGGCTTCATAGTTGAGGATGGTAAAGTACGCAAGCTAAAGAAATCCATCTATGGGCTCAAACGAGCTTATCATGGCTGGAACAACAGATTTGACGAAACCTTAAAGAGTTATGATTTTGTGTAGAATCCTGATGAACCTTGTGTGTACAAGAAGCTTAGTGGGAGAGCCATTGTGTTCATCGTGCTTTACGTAGATGATATCCTTATCATTGGGAATGATACAGGAATGATGACCTGTGTGAAGATTTGGCTATCTCATACCTTCGAGATGAAAGATCTTGGAGAAGCCTCTTACATCTTAAGCCTGAAGTTGTTCAGAAATCGAGAAAAGAGGATATTGGGATTATCACAACATGGATACCTTAAGAAGATTCTTGAACGATTCAACATGGATAATTCCAAGAAAGTTCCTCCCCTTAAGATATGGTATCCATCTGTCTAAAGGGATGGCTCCTCAAAGTGTTGAGGAAAAGAAGGCCATGGCTGGATGCCCCTATGCATCAGCTATAGGAAGCTTAATGTATGCCATGATGTCTACTAGGCCAGACATCTACCATGCAGTGGGAGTGGTAAGTCGTCACCAATCCTGCTATGGAGAGCAACACTGGAATGCAGTAAAGAACATATTCAAATATCTACGACAGACGCAAGATTACATCTTGGTCTATGGAGACGGTGATCTCCAAGTCTTAGGATATACATATTCAGACTTCCAGTCAGATATTGATGATCGAAAGTCGACATCTGGGTTTGTATTCCTGTTGAACGGTGGTGCTGTGAGCTGGAGAAGCAAGAAGCAGGTTACTACGGCAGATTCAACAAGAGAAGCCAAATACTTTGCCGCATCGGATGCTGCAAAGGAGGCAGTGTAGTTGCGCCAGTTCATCTTGGAGCTTGGCGTAGTTTCCTCTAATACTCCCATCCCGTTACTTTGCGATAACACGGGAGCCATTGCCCAGGCAAAGGAACCTAGGTGGCATCAAAAGAGCAAGCACGTGGAAAGGAAATACCACATCATTTGGGAGATTAAAAAACGTGATGATATCATCATCACCATGGTGGCCTCTGCCGACAGTGTTGCTGATCCTCCTACCAAACCTCTGACGCAGAAGGTTTTCTACTAGCACGTAATGAGTAAGGGTTTAAGGACTGTTCCATAATGGTTCTGAGGGCTAGTGAGAGATTGTTAGCCATGTGAGACCGAGGTGAACCATTCTTATAATAAATGTTATTATAATAAATATGTTTTATCAATAAAAGTTATTGATTGTTCACTCCCTTTCTGAATGAATGCACTATAAGGTCCCTCTATACAATTTGGGTTATGTACCATGGCCGTCTTGATAATTATATAGCTATTGATTCATTAAATGAATCATAGAGGCTGGTGTTCGGATTAATATCTAATGAGTTAGATAGAGGACTCATCAAGCACCGTCAAATGATTATTAAGAGATGATCTCCAACCTGAGTAGGAGATGGCAATCCTTTCTCACATAGGCCGATATCTTACCAACCTCTTGATGCAGGTCCTCTACATAGGAATAGTGATTCAAAGGTGTCAGATTAGTTTGGTCAAAGAGTTGACTTAGCGAGATCGAGATAACCTAAGTCCTCCTACGCTGAATATTGTCACAACATAGGCACACATCCTCTGACTAGAGATAGTTGTGTTACTATATGCTGGAGTATGTACATTTGGCACACCATTAGGTTGAGGACCTAACGAAGGTCTATACACCGGCGAGCTGGTGTGCATATAAGGGTATATGAGTAATACAATCTCTCAAAGGGATCATACATGTTCGCTTATGAACCGAGAGACATGAGCTCACTCATGAGGTATTGGGACCGATCAAATTCCATGCATGGTCGTCGTGCTTTGGAAGCATGACAAGAATTTGACGGTTTGCTATATGCTTTGGGAAAGCATATGATCGATACCAAATCCCAATGACCAAGATTGAGAAACTTGGTGATCAAACCCTGAAGAAGATAGTGTAATATTGATCTTCATCTTCAAGTTGATCATTGGTCTTCCAGTATGCATGATGTGCAGGTATTGGGAATACCTGAGGGTGATGTGATCATAAACGATTGTATAACCATGACGCTTCCAGTCCGAGGGAGTGATGAAACTGATCTGGATTTTAGTGACTCCTCTCAGTGGAGAAGTAACTTGATCTTAGTCCAAATGTTGGATTGATCTGAATGAGATTCAGATGCAATGAGAAGATTAAGTATACGAACTTGATTTAATCATGCATCTATGGGAGGTCCGTGAGATCTGGATTTGAGATGAGATCTCAACATCCAATTCACTATACATGGAGTCCATATCTCAAAGTATCTGCGGAGAAAGCATATTATTCTTGAAGGAGTTCTGGAATAATTCCTATGATGAATTTTGTATCCAAGCAAGAAGGTCTTGATGATTAAATGAGATTTAATTATCAAGTATAATATGAACAAGATTCATATTGTGAGAATAATTGTCCAAGATAATTAAGTGAGATTTAATTATCAAGGAAAAGCAGATCGTAAATAGTGATATCCATAATATCTATGTATATTATAAATGTGATTTATAATATATAACAAAGAGAGAGAGAGAGAGAGATTTTGTAAATAGCATTTGTTAATTGTTAATGTGGATTGGATTCACAATAATTAATTAATTGGAAATGTAATTTAAAAATTTGTTTGGGTTGTGAATATGATTTACATATTTTTCAATGGCATGATTGAAAGATTCACAAATTAATTTGGAATTAATTTGGTGGATATTATTGCAATAAATGTTATTGCAATTTATTAAGAAATAATAGGATAAAATAAAAAAAGACAATCACCACCAAAAAGAGGTGGCATCACCAATGACTTAGTCATAGGTGACGCCCCCTATTTTTTAGGGGTGATTTGTTGTCTCTCTTTTTTTGTTATCTTGTTATCTCTTAATAATTGATTTATGTTAAATTAAATTGTGTTGATGATAATGCAACATATATTTAATTTGATATAAATTAATGTTGTTGTTTTTAACCAACAACAATCATGGCCGTTGATTGACACATGGATCATACTAACCGTTGGATCTATGTATGCCATGGATTGAGATCCATTGTATCCCAAACTAATATATAAGGAGGGCAACCCTAGTCCTTTAGAGTACACATAAAGTACAACCTACTATGTCTCTCTCTCATTCTCGCTATCCTCTCTCTCTCTCTCTAAGGTGGTTGTCCATCTTATGTGTTGAGAGTGACCTTCTCGCCTTCACCTTCGACTACTCGAGGATCTCCATCTTCTTTGTGGTCGCTTTCTCTAAAGGAAGACGACGAATTTTGTTGGACAAATCAGGGGATTCGAATATTGGATCTTCGTCGAGGATTGCGGGAGAACGTCTCATCATCGTGCCCGCAAGTTGTTTTTGTGGATCAAACTTGAGACAGGAGGATATCTTGTCTTAGAGACCTCGTGATCACAACCATGCTTCGAGAGGTATTTCTAATACTTTGTGGTTTGATGAAACGATCCAAGAAACGTTCTTGTGATCATGTGATTTCATCACATGTTTTAAAAATTTTTAAATTCTGCTGCACCTTGCGACTAGTGCGACTAGTCGCCCCGATCACATGAGATGTAATCGTCACGTTTCTGTGATGTGCTTGAGGATTCTCAATAGCCTTCAAGTAGGAGATGGCAATCGTTCCTCATTAAGTTGATATCTGATCGACCTCTTGATGCATGTCCTTTGCATGGGAATAGAGATTCAGAGGTGTGAGATTACTTAGGTCAAAGAGTTAACTTAACGAGATCGAGATAACCAAAAGTCCTATGTCGTATACCGTCGCGATATAGGCACACATCCTCTGACCGGAGACATATGTGTTACTATATGTCTAAGTATGAATATTTGGAAGACTAATAGGTTAATGACCTAACCAACGTCTATACATCGGTGAGCTAGTGAGCATATGAGGGCATATAAGTAATACGACCTCTCAAAGCGACGATACATGTTTACTAGTGAACTAGAGAGCATGAGCTCACTCAAGAGGTGTCGGGACCGATCAAATTCCATGCATGGTCGTCGTGCTTTGGAAGCGTGACAAGAATTTGTAGGAATGATATATGTTTTTTGAAAGCACATGATTGATACCAACTCCCAATGACCTAGAATGAGAAACTGGATGATGAAACCCTGAAAGATGACAGTGTAAAATTGATCTATATCTTCATGTTTATTTATATGTCTTCCACTATACAGCATGTATATGCAGTAGGATTACCTGAGGGTGATGTGATCATAAATGATTGTATAACCATTACGCTTCTATTCCTAGGGAGTGAGGAAACAAGTCTCAATTTTAGTGACTACTCTCAATAAAGAAGTGATCTAATCTTGATCCAAGTGTTGGACAGTGATCTGAATGTGATTCAGATGCAATGAGAAGATTGGATATACGGCTTTGATTTAATCAAACATCAATGTGAGAACCCCAACATCTAGATTTCAGATGTGATCTCAATATACAAGTCACTATACATGGAACGAACAATCATGGTGTCCTTATTTCAAAGTATTTGCGGAGAAAGCACATTATTCTTGAAAGAGTTCAAGAATAATTCCATTATTTAATTATACATAAGCATTGAGAAATGGATTATTAAATTTGATTTAAATATCATGAATAATGTGAGCTTGATTCATATTATTTGAATGCATGAGAATAATAATCCAATATAATTAAATAACTGATTCACGATTTTTTATATTGCATGATTACAATATTCCCATGATAATTATAAATAATTTTTTTGTGAAATATTTTACAGCAAGTGTTGTTATAAATCTTGGAGATATCATGAGATAATGAGATTTCCTGAGATAATGAGGAGATTGACTCATTCCCCCTAAAAGGGTGGACGGCCACCAACTTCCATTGGGTGTGGGTGGTCGTCCCCCCCCATTTTAGGGATGAGATCAATCTTCTCCCTCTTTATCTCCAAGATTAATTGATTTTATTTAAAATTATTGATTTTATTTAAAATTAATTTATATTGATGAATCAATATATATTAAATTAAATTAATTATTGTTGTGTTTTTTACAACCACATGGCCATTGAAAGAAACACAAATCAATCTCATTCATTGATTATGTGTTATACATGGATTGAGATCCATGGACTTACAAAATCGTATATAACAAGAGGCACCCCTTGCTCTTCATGTTACAATGACAACAACATAACTCTCTCTCTCTCATTATCATGTTGAGCCCTCTCTCTCCGTAATTGGTCATCCACTCCTTCCCTAGAGATAGGGTTGTCGTCATCATCGCATCTGTTAGCAATGCGAGACTAAGGCAAACCATTCCTACAGTATATGTTATTGTAATATTTGATTTATCAATAAAAGTTATTGATTCTTTTCGCTCCCATTCTGAGGTTAAATGAATGAATGCACTATAAGTTCCCTCTGTATAGTTAGGGTTATGTATCTTGGCCATATTATTGATCATATAGCTATTGATTCAATAATTGAATCGTAGAGGCAGGTGCTTGAACAAATATCTAAGGAGCCAGATTGAGGACTCATCAAGCACCGTCAAATGATTGTTAAGAGATGATCTCCAGCCTGAGTAGGAGATGGCAATCCTTTCTCATTAGGTTGATATCTGATATAGCTCTTGATTCAAGTCCTCAGCATAGGAGTATAGATTCAAAGGTGTCAGATTAGTCATGTCAAAGAATATAGGCACACATCCTCTGTCTAGAGACAGATGTGTTGCTATATATCTAAGTGTGTACATTTGGCAGACTAATAAGTTGATGACCTAACCAAGGTCTATACACCGTCGAGTTGGTGTGCATATGAGGGCATATGAGTAATGCAATTTCTCAAAGGGATCATACATGTTCACTTTTGAACCAAAAGACATGAGCTCAATCTCGAGATATTGGGACCAATCAAATTCCGTGAATGGTCGTCGTGCTTTATAAGCATGACAAGAATTCGAAGGTATGATTTATGCTTCTGGAAAGCATATGATCTATACCAAATCTCAATGATCAAGAATGAGAAAATTGATGATGAAACCATAAAGATGGTAGTGTAAAATTGGTTGATATCTTCGGGTTGATCACATATCTTCCAATATGCAGAATGTACAGGTATTAGGAATTCCAGAGGGTGATGTGATCATAAACGATTGTATAATCTTGACGCTTCCATTCCGAGGGAGTGATGAAACAAGTCTGGATTTTAGTGACTCCTCTCGGTAGAGAAGTAATCTAATATTAGTCCAAGTGTTGGACACTGATCTGAATGAGATTCAGATGCAATAAGAAGATTAGATTTACGACCTTGATTTAATCAAGCATCACTGGGAGGTCCATTAGATCTGGATTTGAGATGTCATCTTAGTATCAAAGTCAATATACATTGAACATACAATCGCCATGTCCTTATCTCCATTTATCTGCGAAGAAAGTGCATTATTCTTGAAAGAGTTCATGAATAGATACATTGTTGAATTATATCAAAGAGTTGAGAAATGGATACTTAATTGTGATTTCATTATCATAAATCGTATGAATTTGATTCATTTTATTTGGATGCATGAGAATGAGGATCCAAAATAATTAAATGTGATTTAATTATTGTGCATATGAATAATGTGGATAGCACTATCCAATTATTCATATATATTACGAATGTTATCTATAATATATTAGAGTGAGACTAATTGCGATTTATATTTGTTAATTAATTATTTATATGAATTGGATACCCATTGGATGATTAATTGAAAATATAATTTAAATTTTGTTTTAGAGTGTGAATGTGATTCACATTTTTTTCAATGGCATGATTGCAATATTCACAAGATAATTGAATAGTTTTTTGTGAAATATTTTACAACAAGTGTTGTTGTAAATCTTGGAGATATCATGAGATCAAGAGAGTTCATGAGATAATGAGGAGATTGACTCATTCACCCCTAAGAGGGAGGACGGTCGCCAACTTCCATTGGGAGTGGGTGGTCGTCCCGCTTTTTAGGGATGAGGTCAATCATCTCCCTCTTTATCTCCAAGATTAATTGATTTGATTTGAAATTAATTTATATTGATTTGTCGATATATATTAATATAAATTAAATTAATTATAGCTGTGTTTTTTACAACAACATCGTGGCCATTGAAGGAAACACAAATCTATCTCATCCATAGATCATGTGTTATACATTGATTGAGATCCATGGACTCCAAAAACCATATACAAGAAGCGGCTCCCCTTTCTCTTCAAGTTACAACGACAACAACACAACTCTTTCTCTCACTATCATGTTGATCCCTCTCTCTCCTTAAGTGGTCGTCCACTCCTTCCCAAGAGATAAGGTTGCCGTCGTCATCGCATATGTTAGCCTTGTGAGCACGAGGCAACCATTCCTACAATAAATGTTATTGTGATATTTAATTTATTAATAAAAGGTATTGATTCTTTTCGCTCCCTTTTTGAGGTTAAATGAATGAATGCATTATAAGTTCCCTCTGTACGATAGGGTTATGTATCATGGCCATCTTAATGATCATATAGCTGTTGATTCAATAATTGAATCATAGATGCAAGTGCTTGAACAAATATTCAATGAGCTAGATTGAGGACTCATTAAGCACCGTCAAATGATTGTTAAGTGATGATCTCCAGCCTGAGTAGGAGATAGCAATCCTTTCTAATTAGGCTGATATCTGATTTGCCTATTGATGCATGTCCTCTGCATAGGAATAGAGATTCAGAGGTGTCAGATTATTCATGTCAAAGAGTTGACTTAACGAGATCGAGATTACCGGAGTCCTATGTCGTAAACTGTCACGATATAGGCACACATCCTCTAACCGGAGACAGATGTATTACTATATATCTAAGTGTGCATATGACGGCATCGAGCTGGTGTGCATATGACGGCATATGAGTAATAAAATCTCTCAAAGGGATCATACAAGTTCACTTTTGAATCGAAAGACCTGAGTTCACTCTTGAGGAATAGGGACCAATCAAATTCCATGCATGGTCATTGTGCATTGGAAACCTGACAAGAATTTGAAGGTATGATATTTGCTTTTGGAAAGCATATGATCGACACCAAATGCCAATGACCAAGAATGAGGAACATAATGATGAAACACTAAAGATGATAGTGTGAAACTGATATATATCTTCGGGTTGATCATAGGTCTTCCAATAAGCAGAATGTACAGGGATTAGGAATACCAGAGGGTGATGTCATCATAAATGATTGTATAATCATGACGCTTCCATTGCGAGGGAGTGATGAAAAAGGTCTGGATTTTAGTGACACCTCTCAGTAGAGAAGTAATCTTATCTTAGTCCAAGTGTTGGACACTGATCTGAATGAGATTTAGATGCAATAAGAAGATTAGATTTACGACATTGATTTAATCATTCATCTATGGGAGGTCCATGAGATCTGGATTTGAGATGTGATCTCAATATCCTAGTCACTATATGTGGAACGTACAATCGCCATGTCCTTGTCTCCATGTATCCACGTAGAAAGTGCATTATTCTTAAATGAGTTCAAGAATAATTCCATTGTAGAATTATATATCGGAGTTGAGAAATGGATAATTAAATGTGATTTATTTATCAAAAATAATATGAATTTGATTCATATTATTCGGATGCATGAGAATGATGCTTCAAAATAATTAAATGTGATTTAATTATTATGGATATGAATAATGTGGATAGCACTATCCAATTATTCATATATATTATGAATGCTATTTATAATATATAAGAGAGAGACTATTGTGATTTATATTTTTTAATTAATTATTGATGTGAATTACGTTCCCATTGGATGATTAATTGAAAATATAATTTACATTTTGTTTTAGGGTGTGAATGTGATTCACATTTTTTTCAAAGGCATGATTGCAATATAAACAAGATAATTTTGAATATTTTTTTGTGAATTTTTTTACAACAAGTGTTGTTCTAAATCATGGAGATATCATGAGATAATGAGGAGATTGACCCATTCCCCCATAAGAGGGTGGAGGGCCACCAACTTCCATTGGGAGTGGCTAGTCGTCCCCCCTTTTTAGGGATGAGGTCAATCTTCTCCCTCTTTATCTACAAGATTAAATGATTTGATTTGAAATAAAATTATATTGATATATCAATATATATATTAAATTAAATTAAATTAATTATTATTGTGTTTTTACAACATCAAGGCCATTGAAAGAAACACAAATCAATCTCATCCAAAGATTATGTGTTATACATAGATTGAGATCCATTGAATCCCAAAACCCAATTTAAGAAGAGGCACCCCTTGCTCTTCATGTTACAATGACAACAACACAACTCTCTCTCTCTCATTATCATACCGAGCCCTCTCTCTCCTCAAGTGGTCGTCCTCTCCTCCCTTAGAGATAAGGTTGTCATCATCATCGCATCGGTTAGCCATGTGAGCCCAAGGCAAACCATTCCTACAATAAAGGTTATTGTCATATTTGATTTATAAATAAAAGGTATTGATTCTTTTTGTTCCCATTCTAAGATTAAATGAATGAATGCAATATAAGTTCCCTCTAAACAATTAGGGTTATCATGTCCATATTAATGATCATATAGTTGTTGATTGAATAATTGAATCGTAGAGGCTGGTACTTGAACGAATATCTAAGGAGCTAGATTGAAGACTCGTCAAGCACCCTCAAATGATTATTAAGAGATGATCTCCAGCCTGAGTAGGAGATGGCAATCCTTTCTCATTAGGCTGATATATGATCGAGCTCTTGATTCAAGTCCTCCGCATAGGAATAGAGATTCAAAGGTGTCAGATTAGTCATGTCAAAGAATTGACTTAACAAGATCAAGATAACCAGAGTCCTATGTCGTAAACTATCATGATATAAGCACACATCCTCTGACCAGAGACAGATGTGTTTCTATGTTTCTAAGTGTGTACTATTGGCAGACTAATAGGTTGATGACCTAAAAAAGGTCTATACACCGGAGAGCTGGTATGCATATGAGGGCATAAGAGATACAATGAGGTATTGGGACCAATCAAATTCCATTCTTGGTCGTCGTGCTTTGGAAGCATGACAAGAATTTGAAGTATGATATATGCTTTTGGAAAGCATATGATCGATAACAAATCCCAAAGACCATGAATGAGAAACTTGATGATGAAACCATAAATATGGTAGTGTAAAATTATCTTCAGATTGATCATAGGTCTTCCAATATGCAGAATGTACAGGTATTAGAAATTCCAGAGGCATAAACAATTGTGTAACCATGTCTGAGGGAGTGATGAAACATGTCTTAATTTTAGTGACTCCTCTTAGTAGAGAAGTAATCTGATCTTCGTCTAACTATTGGACACTGATCTGAATGAGATTCAGATGCAATAAGAAGATTAGATTTACGACCTTGATTTAATCAGGCATCTATGGGAGGCCCATGAGATCTGGATTTGAGATGTGATCTCAATATCCAAGTCACTATACATGAAATATACAATCGACATGTCCTCATCTCCATGTATCTATGAAGAAAGTGCATTATTTTTGATAGAGTTCAAGAATAATTCCATTGTTAAATTATATCCAAGAGTTGTGAAATGCATAATTAAATGTGATTTAATTATCATAAATAATATGAATTTGATTTAAATTATTTGGATGAATGAGAAAGAAGATCCAAAATAATTAAATGTGATTTAATTATTATGGACATGCATAATGTGGATAGCACTATCCAATTATTCATATATATTATGAATGTGATTTACAATATATTAGAGTGAGACTAATTGTGATTTTTATTTTTTGATTAATTATTGATGTGAATTGGATTCACATTAGATGATTAACTGAAAATATTAATTACATTTTATTGTTGGTTGAGAATGTGATTCAAATAATTCCGATGGTATGATTACAATCTTCATGACATAGTTATGAATTATTTTTGCAAGATAGTCTTGGAAAATTCACGACATAATGTATTCTCGTGGATTGGAATGAGATTGACTCATTCCATGTCAATGGGTGGACGACCACATTGTCCTAAATGGACTTGGTAGCCCCCCAGGGGATGAGGCATTCTCTTCCTCCATTATCCAGGATTAAATGATTTAATTTTGAAATTAATTATATTTATTTACCAATATACATTATTTTAAATTAAATTAATTTTTGTTGTGTTTTTTACAACAAAAATCATGGCCAATGAAATTAACACAATTCAATCTCATATATTGATTTTGTGTTGTCCTTAGATTGAGATTCATGGACTCCCAAAACACTATATAAGAATAGGCACCCCTTGCTCTTCGGAGAACAACTTCGACAATATCTCTCTCTCTCTTCCACTCTCATGCCAACCTTTCTCTCTCTCCTTGAGTGGTCGTACACTCTTCTCATAGAGAGAAGGTCGCATTCGTCATCACTTCACCGTTGTGTTGCCGCTTCGATGACTCTTGAGTCTCCATCTTCTTTGGTGCATCTCACTCGTGAAGAAGGCATTCGATCTTCTGAGACGAGATCAAGAGATCCATTGCTTGTATCATCGACTTGGATTGTGAGAAGCACACGACTCATCTTCGCGCTCGCATGCGTCTCCTCCGATGGATCAAACTTGAGATAAGTCTCTCCTATTAGAGGCTCGATCACAACCATGCTACAAGAGGTATTTCTTTATGTTCTATGTAATTAGATGAACCGATCCGAGAAGTGTTCTTCGATCATATGGTTTCATCAATGATTTTTTTTAAATTCCGCTGCATCGAGCAACTAGTGTGACTAGTCCTTTCGATCGTATACGATGCAATCCTCATGCTTCCGTGATGCGCCTATAGATTCTTCGGTATCCTTCAGCATCATCATCTAATATTATTCAATCCTATTCAAGCAACTAATAAATCACATATTTATTACATGATCTTCTTCCCAACAAACAAAGTTGCCTTAATAGGATTGAAAATTTGTTTCACAAATTTTCTTATAATATAAATCAAAATGGTTTTAATTATTGTTGTATGATATAAGTTTGATTGAAAAACTTATTGTCATCTCAAGTACAATGTGATCAATTGACATTATCCTAACTTGGGATGGATATGGTGTCTAGTCGGGGAGCATTGGGGTAGCTGCTTGATCCGTGAGTGGTTTGTTCCACACCCGTCGGTACTGACCACGACAATGGGTAGGGAAAGGATAATGCTTGATGGATCATGATGTATTTTTATAATTATTAAAATTCGAATGATACATATTTTTGAGATAATACCATCCATTCATGTAACAATCAAGTTTATTGGTTGATTGAATTGTATTGATAATTTATTTAATATTGTACAAATAATTATATCTAATTAAAATACTCTATTATGAATAGTTGTGTATTTCCATTGGAAGAATTAATTATATGAATGTGATTCATGATAATTAATTAGAATTCGAATATGAGGTGGAGCATCACATAAGTGACATCCATGGTCACCCGTCAAGGCGAAGGGTTCCGTCGCCAAGGATTGTATGTACGAGATGTCTGTCCGAAATGATAGCTCCTACATACTAGTGCATCTCAATGGGGCTCTTTGTTTCTCGAAAGAGTAAGGCCGTATACGTAGTGACCTAAATATCGAGTCCTCATATTATTGAGGTAATATTAGATTTCCTATAGCGAGTTCTAATCCAGTTGACGGTTGTTTAATTAACAACGGGTCAACATCACCTTAGGGGTGGTGGGACCGGGTGTTAAAGACAGAATTGGGAAATGCATGTTGGACTTGCACGACGGAATGTTTTGCTGCTTTTTTTATCCGAGTTGCAAGTTCTCATATTATTGGGATGTAACAAAAGAAAAAAGGAGATCCCAGATTGTGCTAGAGATATAGTGGTAAGTATATCTCTTGCTTTGAAAGTGATTAATGGAATGAACTTTCAATGTAAGGCAATATTAGTATAATTAAACATTCTTGAATCAAAGGATTACAATAGAATATATTATTATATATTCTAATATAGTGCATGCTTATTTTTGAAAATGAAGTCCATGAACCTACTTAGCAGGCTCCTCTCGGGCAATCAATTGATCGGACCAAATTATTAGGTTTGGAACCAAAATTTAGATCTTGTCTTATTTGCTGAGCACACCTCTTATGCGTTGTCAAAGTACAAGGATGCAGACCCGAAGACTCTAGAAGAAATTAATTTTAATGAAAAATATGATGAAGATCATAATCCGACAATGTGTTACATTATTGGATCATTTTCTAATGTGCTTTAAAAGCATCATGTGGAGATCAATACTTGACAATATATTACGTTGAATCTGAGAGAAATATTCGGTGATTTAAACCACACATTTCACTATAATTTAACGAAAGAACATATTCGCTGCAAGATGGAGGAGGGGACCTCGGTCAGAGAACATCTACTCAAAATGTTAAGTACCTTTCTGAGCTAGAAACCGAGGGAGCTTTCATGGATTAAGATATGCAGGCAGATTTCATTCTCTTGTCACTCCCTAAGACTTTCAACAACATTATGGTCACGTTCCACATGAGCAAAGTTGATTATACTAATGCTAGGCTATTAGTTTCATTAAAGTTTACAGAAGATGTAATGAAGAAGGATGGTCCCTCTGGTCATGCAATGGTTGCACAAGTCAAAGGAATGCACGGTCGGAAGCAATATTCTCGGAAGGGCCTAGCACATAAGAGAAAGAAGAAGAGTCAAGGTGTTGGCTCATCTTCCAATGCATCCACTTTGATAACATAGAAGAAGACTGATGTTTGGCATCACTATGAAAAAGCTGGGGTAATGGAAGTGTAATTGCCCGTATTACCTAAAGTCAATCGACAAAGATAAAGCCCCAACAGGTATGAAATCTATTTTCGTTGTAGAAACTAATTTTCTCGTTGGACGAGAAGATGTAGGGTTACAGATTCGTGTGCTTCTATTCATGTATGCAATTTGTTGCATCTATTTTAGGAAAATAGAGTCTTGATGAAGGGGAGATAATCATCCAGATGGGATCTGATGCAAGTGTTGCAGCAGTTGTCATTGGGACGTGCCCACTATCGTTATCTAGTGGAAGAGTCCTAGTACTTAAAGAGTATATTTATGTTTTAAAAGTCAGAAGAAATTTAATATCTGTTTATAAGCTTGTTAGAAGTGGATATTCATTCCTTTTCTATAATAAACTAGTCATAAATCGTTACGATAAGCATATTGTAGATGGTGTTTTGACTTCTTGTGGACTCTATGAATTGTACATTGATGAACATGTCATGAATGATACTACCACTAACAAAAACCCTAAAAGATCCAGGGAGGATGGAAATCATTCAAACATGATTTGGCATCAAAGGTTGGTCAATTATCTATTGATAGGATCAATAGATTGATAAAGATGGACCCTTAGATTTTGTTCAGGTTCAATCTATGCTTACATGCTAACAATGTATTTGAAGTAAAATGGCTAGGATGGCTTTTCGTAACAAAGTTACACGATGCGAAGATATTCTTGACCTAATACATATCGATGTATGTAATCCCTTTAGTACCGCGACTCGAAATGGATACCGGTATTATTTAATGTTTATTGATGACCATTCACGATACGGGTTTATCGTCGTACTACATCATAAATCTGAAACCTTTGAAAAGTTCAAAGAGTTCATGATTTTTTTTTGAGAACCAAACTAATAGGAAGACTAAACAGATTCGGTCTGATTGAGGCAGCGAGTACCTCTTAGATGACTTCAAGTAATACCATAAAGAGAGTGGAATTGTCTCCAATTTTACTCCTTCTGGAACCCCCCAGTTAAATAGTGTTGTTGAAAAACACAAAAGGACCATCATGGATATGGTTTGTTCAATGATGACTAAAGCACATTTAGCTTTTAGTTTCTAAGTGTGTAGTAGAGACTGCAATATATATCCTGAACAAGATTCCTAGCAAGTCTGTAGCTAAGGCTCCTCATGAGCTCTGGTATGGAACCAAACTCAGGGTCAAATACTTGAGAATTTGGGGTTGCTTGATACATGTGAAGAACATGGATACAAGTAAGCTAGAATCTCGCACTCGACAGTGCGACTTCATTGGGTATGTTAAGGATGGTATTGGATATCAGCTCTATGACCCTGAGACCCAAAAGGTTTTTGTCTCTAGAGATGTGAACTATATGGAGGATGACTTCCTAAAAGGTCAAGAAAAAATGAAGTGGTGGAACTCATTGAGGCCCTAGAGGATTCTGAGCTTCCTGAACCAGAAACTGAAAAAATAAATAAAGATGAAATACTCATACCTCTTCAAAGGAGTTTGAGGGTGGTTGCACCACCTGAAAGTTATGGATGCCATGTGTCAGGTGAGACTAACAATGATCATGCTTCATTTGTTGAAGAACTCACAGATCATGACATGGATAGATGGATGCAAACAATGAAGTCGGAGATTGACTCCAAGCTAAGAGTGGTTTATGAAACCTAGAGGATCCACCTGAAGGGGTAAAACCCATTGGTTGTGAATGGATCTTTATGATAAAGAGGGGACCTGATGGGAAAGTAGAGACTTTCAAGGCACGGCTCGTAGCCAAAGTCTACACACAGAGAAAAGGCACCGACTATGATGAGACGTTCTCTCATGTAGCTTTTCTTATGTCCATCAGAACACTGCTAGTTATAGCTACATCTCTTGACTACGACATCTAGCAGATGGATGTCAAGACAGCTTTCCTCAATGGATACCTCAAGGAGGATATTTATATGGATCAGCCCTCGGGGTTTCATAATCGAGGAAGGTAAACTGAGCTTGCTGAAGAAATTCATCTACGGGCTCAAACAAGCATCTCGTAGTTGGAACATCAGATTTGACGAAACCATAGAGTTATGATGTTGTGCAGAATCCTGATGAACCTTGTGTGTAAAAGAAACATAGTGGGAGAGATAATATGTTCATCGTGTTGTACTTAGTTGACATCCTTATCATTGGGAATGATATAGGGATGATCACCATTGTTGAGATTTGGTTGTCCCATACCTTCAAGATGAAAGATCTTGGAGAAGCCGTTTACATCTTGGGTCTGAAGCTGTTCAGAATCAATTAAAGAGGATATTTCAATTACACAACATGGGTATATTAAGAAAATTCTTGAACGTTTCCATATGGATAGTTCCAAGAACGAATACCTTCCGCTAAGACATGATATCCACCTATCTAAAGAGATGGCTCCTTAATGTGTTGAGGAAAAGAAAGCCATGGTTGCATGCCCCTATGCAACAGCTGTAGGAAGCTTAATGTACGTCATGATGTGTACTAGGCCAGATATCTCCCATATAGTGAGAGTGGTAAGTCATTACTAGTCCTAGTATGGAGAACAACACTTGAATGCAGTGAAGAACATTCTCAAGTATCTAAGATGAACGCAATATTACGTCTTGGTCTATGGAGATGGTGATGTCCAAGTCTTGGGATACACAGATTAAGACTTCCAGTTAGATATTGATGATCAAAGGTCGACATCAGAGTTTGTGTTCCTGTTGAACGGTGGTGTTGTGAGATGCAGAAGAAAGAAGTAGGACATTACAACAGATTCAACAGCAGAAGACGAATGCATTGCCTCATCGTATGCTGTAAAGGAGAAGGTGTGGTTGCACAAGTTCGTATTGGAACTTGACGTAGTTTCCTTTGATGCTACCATCCCTCTACTCTGCGATAACACAAGAGCCATTGCCCAAGGGAGGGAACCCATATGGCATCAAAAGAGCAAGCATGTGGAAAGGAAATACCACATCATTCGAGATATTCAAAAACATGGTTAAATCATCATCACCAAGGTGGCCTTTGCTGACAACGTTGCTGATCCTCTTACCAAACCTTTGACACAGAAAGTTTTCGACCAACATGTAATGTGTATGGGTTTAGGGATTGTACATGAATGGTTCTAAGTACTAGTGGGAGATTGTTCGCCATGTGAACCCAAGGAGAACCATTCCTACAATAAATGTTATTGTAATTTTTGATTTATCTATAAAAGTTATGGATTTTTTCACACCCTATCTACGATTAAATGAATGAATGCACTATAAGGTCCCTTTGTACAATTTAGGTTATGTACCATGGCCATATCAATGATTTTATAGTTGTTGATTCAATAGTTGAATCATAGAGTCTGGTGCTTGGATGAATATCTAAAGAGTTAGATTGAGGATTCATCAAGCACCGTCAAATGATTGTTAAGAGATTATCTCTAGCTTGAGTAGGAGATGGCAATCGTTCCTCATTAAGTTGATATCTGACCGACCTCTTGGTGCATGTCCTTTGCATGGGAATAGAGATTTAGAGGTGTGAGATTACATAGGTCAAAGTGTTAACTTAACGAGATCGAGATAACCAAAAGTCCTATGTCGTCTACCGTCATGATATAGACACACATCCTCTGACCGGAGACATATGTGTTACTATATATCTAAGTATGAATATTTGGAAGACTAATAGGTCAATGACCAAAGAAACATCTATACATCGGTGAGCTAGTGTGCATATGAGGGCATATGAGTAATACGATCTCTCAAAGCGATGATACATGTTCACTTGTGAACTAGAGATCATGAGCACACTCATGAAGTGATGAGACCGATCAAATTCCATGCATGGTCGTCGTGCTTTGGAAGCGTGACAAGAATTTGTAGGAATGATATATGCTTTTTGAAAGCACATGATTGATACCAACTCCTAATGACCTAGAATGAGAAACTGGATGATGAAACCCTAAAAGATGATAGTGTAAATTTAATCTATATCTTCATGTTTATTTATAGGTTTTCTACTATGCAGAATGTATATGCAGTATGATTATGTGAGGGTGATGTGATCATAAACAATTGTATAACCATGATGCTTCTATTCCTAGGGAGTGTGGAAACAGGTCTAGATTTTAGTGACTACTCTCAATAAAGAAGTGATTTAATCTTGGTCCAAGTGTTGGACAATGATCTGAATGTGATTCAGATGCAATGAGAAGATTTGATGTATGGCAGAACCCCGATATCTAGATTTCAGATGTGATCTCAAAATGCAAGTCACTATACACGGAACGTACAATCACGTTATCCTTATTTCCAAGTATTTACCGAGAAAGCACATTATTCTTGAAAGAGTTCAAGAATAATTCCATTATTGAATTATGCATAAGCATTGAGAAATGGATAATTAAATGTGATTTAATTATCATGAATAATGTGAACTTGATTCATATTATTTGAATGTATGAGAATGATAATCCAATCTAATTAAATCAGTGATTCATTATTTTTTATATGGCATGATTGCAATATTCCCATGATAATTATGAATATTTTTTTTGAATTATTTTACAGCGAATGTTGTTATAAATCTTGGAGATACCATGAGATAATGTGATTTCCTGAGATAATGAGGAGATTGACTCATTCCCCCCTAAAAGGGTGGACGGTCACCAACTTCCGTTGGGAGTGGGTGGACTTCCCCCCTATTTTAGGGATGAGGTCAATCTTCTCCCTCTTTATCTCCAAGATTAATTGATTTTATTTAAAATTAATTTATATTGATTTATCAACATATATAAAATTAAATTAAATTTATTATTATTGTGTTTTTTATGACCTCATGGCCATTGAAAGAAACACAAATCAATCTCATCCATTAATTATGTGTTATGCATGGATTGAGATCCATGGACTTACAAAACCGTATATAAGAAGAGGCACCCCTTGGTCTTCAAGTTACAATGACAACAACACAACTCTCTCTCTCTCTCATTACCATGTTGAGCCCTCTCTCTCCTTATGTTGTTTTCCACTCCTTCCCTAGAGATAAGGCTGTCATCTTCATCGCATCTGTTAGCCAAGCGAGACAAAGGCAAACCATTCCTACAATATATGTTATTGTAATATTTGATCTACCAATAAAAGTGATTGATTCTTTTCGTTCCCTTTCTGAGGTTAAATGAATAAATGCACTATAAGTTCCCTCTGTACACTTAGGGTTATGTATCATGGCCATATTATTGATCATATAGATATTGATTCAATAATTGAATCGTAGAGGCTGGTGCTTAAACGAATATCTAAGGAGCCAGATTGAGGACTCATCAAGCACCATCAAATGATTGTTAAGAGATTATCTCCAGCCCGAGTAGGAGATGGCAATCCTTTCTCATTAGGCTGATATTTGATCGACCTCTTGATGCAAGTCCTATGCATAGGAATATAGATTCAGAAGTGTCAGATTAGTTAGGTCAAGGAGTTGACTTAACGAGATTGAGATAACTAGAGTCCTGTGTCCTAAACTGTCACGATATAGGCAAACATCCTCTGACTGGAGACAGACGTGTTGCTATATATCTAAGTGTGAACAATTGGTAAACTAATAGGTTGATGACCTAACCAAGGTCGATACACCGACGAGTTGGCGCACATCTGAGGGCATATGAGTAATACATTCGCTCAAAGGGATCATACATGTTCACTTTGGACCGAAAGACATGAGCTCACTCTTGAGTTATTGGGACCAATCACTTCTGGAAAGCATATGATCTATACCATATCCCAATGACCAAGAATGAGAAACTTGATGATGAAACCATAAAGATGGTAGTGTAAAATTGGTTGATATCGTCGGGTTGATCATAAATCTTTCAATATGCAGAATGTATAGGTATTAGGAATTCCAGAGGGTGATGTGATCGTAAACGATTGTATAACCATGACGCTTCCATTCTGAGGGAGTGATGAAACAGGTCTGGATTTTAGTGACTCCTCTCAGTAGAGAAGTAATTTGATCTTAGTCCAAGTGTTGGACACTTATCTGAATGAGATTCAGATGCATATGAATAATGTGGATAGCACTATCCAGTTATTCATATATATTACGAATGTTATCTATAATATATTAGAGTAAGACTATTTGCGATTTATATTTGTTAATAAATTATTTATATGAATTGGATACCCATTGGATGATTAAATGAAAATATAATTTACATTTTGTTTTAGAGTGTGAATGTGATTCACATTTTTTTTCAATGGCATGATTGCAATATTGAGAAGATAATAATGAATAGTTTTTGTGAAATATTCTACAACAAGTGTTGTTGTAGATCTTGGAGATATCATGAGATCATGAGATTTCTTGAGATAATGAGGAGATTGACTCATTCGCCCCTAAGAGGGAGGACGGTCGCCAACTTCCATTGGGAGTGTGTGGTCGTCCCCACTTTTTAGGGATGAGGTCAATCATCTCCCTCTTTATCTCCAAGATTAATTGATTTGATTTGAAATTAATTTATATAGATTTATCGATATATATTAATATAAATTAAATTAATTATTGTTGTGTTTTTTACATCAACATCATGGCCATTGAAGGAAACACAAATCTATCTCGTCCATTGATTATCTGTTATACATTGATTGAGATACATGGACTCTTAAAACCATATACAAGAAGAGGCTCCCCTTGCTCTTCAAGTTATAACGACAACAACACAACTCTCTCTCTCCCTCATTATCATGTCGAGCCCTCTCTCTCCTTAAATGGTTGTCCACTCCTTCCCTAGAGATAAGGAAGTCGTCGTCATCGCATCTGTTAGCCTTATGAGCACGAGGAAACCATTCCTACAATAAATGTTATTGTGATAGATGATTTATCAATAAAAGTTATTGAATCTTTTCGCTCCCTTTTTTGACATTAAATGAATGAATGCATTATAAGTTCCCTCTGTACAATTAGGGTTATGTATAATGGTCCTCTTAATGATCATATAGTTGTTGATTCAATAATCGAATCATAGAGGCATGTGCTTGAACAGATATTTAAGGAGCTAGATTGAGGACTCATCAAGCACCGTCAAATGATTGCTAAGTGATGATATCCAGCCTGAGTAGGAGATGTCAATCCTTTCTAATTAGGCTGATATCTGATTGATCTCTTGATGCATGTCTTCTACATAGGAATAGAGATTCAGAGGTGTCAGATTATTCATGTCAAAGAGTTGACTTAATGAGATCGAGATTACAATTGTCCAATGTCGTAAACTATCACGATATAGGCACACATCCTCTAACCGGAGACAGATGTATCTAAGTGTGTACATTTGCTAGACCAATAAGTTGATGACCTACCCAAGGTCTATACTCCAGCGAGCTGGTGTGCATATGACGACATATGAGTAATAAAATCTCTCAAAGGAATCATACAAGTTCACTTTTGAATCAGAAGACATGAGTTCACTCATCAGGAATTGGGAGCAATCAAATTCATGCATGGTCATCATGCATTGGAAGCATGACAAGAATTTGAAGGTATGATATTTGCTTTTGGAAAGCATATGATCAACACCAAATGCCAATGACCAAGAATGAGGAACATGATGTTGAAACACTAAAGATGATAGTATAAAACTGATATATATCTTCGGGTT
The DNA here is from genome assembly GCA_037367405.1 of Ottelia alismoides. Classification (NCBI taxonomy): domain Eukaryota; kingdom Viridiplantae; phylum Streptophyta; class Magnoliopsida; order Alismatales; family Hydrocharitaceae; genus Ottelia; species Ottelia alismoides. The sequence goes on along the minus strand of JAZKJV010004786.1, from coordinate 451,671 downwards.
GATCATAGGAATTCCAGTATGCAGAATGTACATGGATTAGGATTACCAGAGGGTGATGTCATCATAAACCATTGTATAACCATGATGCTTCCATTACGAGGGAGTGATGAAAAAGGTCTGGATTTTAGTGATACTGCTCAGTAGAGAAGTAATCTGATCTTAGTCCAAGCGTTGGACACTGATCTGAATGAGATTTAGATGCAATGAGAAGATTAGATTTACGACATTGATTTAATCAAGCATTTATGGGAGGTCCATGAGATCTGGATTTGAGATGTGATCTCAATATCCAAGTCACTATATGGGGAACGTACAATCTCCATGTCCTTATCTCCATGTATCCACGTAGAAAGTGCATTATTCTTGAATAAGTTCAAGAATAATTCCATTGTAGATATATATCTAGGAGTTGAGAAATGGATAATTAAATGTGATTTAATAATCATAAATAATATGTATTTGATTCTTATTATTCGGATGCACGAGAATGATACTCCAATATAATTAAATGTGATTTAATTATTATGGATATGAATAATGTGGACAGCACTATCCAATTATTCATATATATTATAAATACTATTTGTAATATATAAGAGAGAGACTATTGTGATTTATATTTGTTAATTAATTATTGATGTGAATTGCGTTCCTATTGGATGATTAATTGAAATTATAATTTACATTTTGTTTTTGGGTGTAAATGTGATTCACATTTTTTTCAACGGCACGATTGCAATATAAACAAGATAATTTTGAATATTTTTTTGTCAAATATTTTACAACAAGTGTTGTCGTAAATCGTGGAAATAACATGAGATAATGAGGAGATTGACCCATTCCCCCATAAGAGGGTGGATGGCCACCAACTTCCTTCGGGAGCGGCTGGTCGTCCCCCCTTTTTAGGGATGAGATCAATCTTCTCCCTCTTTATCTCCAAGATTAATTGATTTGATTTGAAATAAATTTATATTGATATATCAATTTATATATATTAAATTAAATTATATTAAATTAATTATTATTGTGTTTTTACAATATCATGGCCATTGAAACAAACACAAATCAATCTCATCCAATGATTATGTGTTAGACATAGATTGAGATCCATGGACTCCCAAAACCCTATATAAGAAGAGGCACCCCTTGCTCTTTAAGTTACAATGCCAACAACACAAATCTCTCTCTCTCTCATTATCATATCGAGCCCTCTCTCTCCTCAAGTGGTCGTCATCTCCTCCCTTAGAGATAAGGTTGTCATCTTCATCACATCTGTTATCCATGTGAGCCCAAGGCAAACCATTCCTACAATAAAGGTTATTGTCATATTTGATTTATAAATAAAAGTTATTGATTCTTTTTGTTCCCTTTCTAAGATTAAATGAATGAATGCACTATATGTTCCCTCTATATAATTAGGGTTATGTATCGCATCCATATTAATGATCATATAGTAGTTGATTCAATAATTGAATCGTAGAGGCTGGTGCTTGAACGAATATCTAAGGAGCTAGATTGAAGACTCGTCAAGCACCCTCAAATGATTGTTAAGAGATGATCTCTAGCCTAAGTAGGAGATAACAATCCTTTCTCATTAGGCTGATATCTGATCGAGCTCTTGATTCAGGTCCTCCGCATAAAAATAGAGATTCAAAGGTGTCAGATTAGTCATGTCAAAGAATTGACTTAATGAGATCGAGATAACTAAAGTCCTATGTCGTAAACTCTCATGATATAAGCACACATACTCAGACCGGAGACAGATGTGTTGCTATGTTTCTAAGTGTATAAATTAGCAGACTAATAGGTTGATGACCTAACCAAGGTCTATACACCGGAGAGTTGGCATGCATATGAGGGCATATGAGAGACAATAAGGTATTGGGACCAATCAAATTCCATTCATGGTCGTCGTGCTTTGGAAGCATGACAAGAATTTGAAGGTATGATATATGCTTTTGGAAAGCATATGATCGATAACAAATCCCAATGACCAAGAATGAGAAACTTGATGATGAAACCATAAAGATGGTTGTGGAAAATTATCTTCGGGTTGATCATAGGTCTTCCAATATGCAGAATGTACAGGTATTAGAAATTCCAGAGGCATAAACGATTGTATAACCATGTCACTTCCATTCTGAGGGAGTGATGAAACATGTCTGGATTTTAGTGACTCCTCATAGTAGAGAAGTAATATGATCTTAGTCCAACTATTGGACACTGATTTGAATGAGATTCAGATGCAATAAGAAGATTAGATTTACGACCTTGATTTAATCAGGCATCTATTGGAGGTCCATGAGATCATGATTTGAGATGTGATCTCAATATCCTAGTCACTATATGTAGAACGTACAATCGCCATGTCCTTATCTCCATGTATCTATGAAGAAAGTGCATTATTTTTGATAGAGTTCAAGAATAATTCCATTGTTGAATTATAATTAGAGCTATGAAATGGGTAATTAAATGTGATTTAATTATCATAAATAATATGAATTTGATTCATATTATTTGGATGCATGAGAAAGATGATCCAAAAAAAAATAAAATGTCATTTAATTATTGCCGACATGAATAATGTGGATAGCACTATCCAATTATTCATATATATTATGAATGTGATTCATAATATATTAGAGTGACATTAATTGTGATTTTTTTTATTAATTATTCATGTGAATTGGATTCACATTAGATGATTTACTGAAAATATTAATTACATTTTATTGTTGGTTGAGAATGTTATTCACATAATTCCAATGGCATGATTACAATCTTCACGAGATAGTTATGAATTATTTTTGCGAGATAATCTTGGAAAATTCACGACATAATGTATTATCATGGATTGGAATGAGATTGACTCATTCCAAATCAATGGGTGGATGACCACATTTTCCTAAAAGGACTTGGTAGCCCCCCTTTAGGGGATGAGGCATTCTCTTCCTCCATTATCCAAGATTAAATTATTTAATTTTGAAATCAATTATCTTTATTTACCAATATACACTAATTTAAATTAAATTAATTGTTGTTGTGTTTTTTACATCAAAAATTATGGCCATTGAAATTAACATAAATCAATCTCATATATTGATTTTGTGTTGTCCATGGATTGAGATTCATGGACTCCCAAAACACTATATAAGAAGAGCCCCCCCTTGCTCTTTGGAGAACAACTTTGACATTATCTCTCTCTCTTCCACTCTCAAGCCAACCTTTCTCTCTCTCCACGAGTGGTCGTCCACTCTTCTCATAGAAAGAAGGTCGCCTTCGCCATCGCTTCGTCGTTGTGTTGCCGCCCATCAATCTCTAGGGTCTCCATCTTCTTTGGTGCATCTCGCTCCTGAAGAAGGCCTTTGATCTTGTGAAATGAGATCAAGAGATCCATTGCTTGTATCATCGACTTGGATTGCGAGAAGCACATGACTCATCTTCGCGCTCGCATGCTTCTCCTCCGATGGATCAGACTTGAGATAGGTCTCTTCTCTTAGAGGCTCGATCACAACCATGCTACAAGAGGTATTTCTTTGTGTTCTATGTGGTTAGATGAACTGATATGAGAAGTGTTCTTCGATCATATGGTTTCATCAATGATTTTTTTTAATTCCGCTGCACCGAGCAACTAGTGTGACTAGTCTATGTCGATCGTATACGATGCGATCCTCACGCTTCCGTGATGTGCTTATAAAATCTTCCATATCCTTCAGCATCAGCGTTGTATTGCCTCTTCGATAACTCTTGGGTCTCTGTATTCTTTGGTGTGTGTTGCTAGCGAAGTAGATGTTCGATCTTGTGAAACGAGATCAGGAGATCCATTGCTAGGATCAATGAAGAGGATTACGAGAAGTACACGACTCATCTCCGTGCTCACAAGCTTCTCCTCTGACGCATCGGACTATAAACAAGAGGTCTCTTCTCTTAGAGGTTCGATCACAACCACGCTACAAGAGGTATTCCTTTATCTACTATGTGGTTAGATGAAATGATCCATGATGTGATTTTGGATCATGTGGCTTCGTCGACTAGATTTTTTTAAATTCGAATGCACCGAGCAACTAGTGATAGTCACTCTCGATCATATATTATACAATCCTCACGCTTCCGTGGCGCACTTAAGGATTCTTCCATATGCTTTAGGAGCAACTTCCATTTTCTCTCACTGGAACCTAGTGGTTTGGGTAATTTTTAATTCATGAAAACTTGTGCAGAGACCTTTGAACAAAGCTATTGCATTTTAACTGAAGGGCATTGTTAAAATGTATGCGTTAGTGCTTGAATAGAGTTAGTGATATTACAAAAAGAGCTATTAATTGTGCATGGAAATATATGATACGTTTCAGGTTTTTCTGTATTTGCTATATTTTAGCACACCTATTATCGTCCATTTTAAATTGATGATCTATCAGAGGTAGGTTAGTTCTTATTATTCTGATTTATTTGCTTCTATAATTCCAGAACATCCACTGCCCTTCATTTTCTGATTCTGTTGGCAATTAAATCAAGCCACCAATGATCTCAGTTTAAAGATCTGTTACTTGGAGTTACAGATCAATAAGTCACTAGACCTTGTGATAGTTTCAATGGGGGATTCAGTAATTTATTTCTTAAATAAGTGAAAGGACTCCCTTCATAAATGGTTTTATGGCTTGTCATCGAATCCGTATATTTGATTCCTTGTTCCTGTATAGAAAAGAATCCCTTGATTTAGTATAGTTGTGCGACTATGGTTGTAGACATCTGTCACATCTATTTTTAATTGGACATTATCTTCCAAGACTAGATGAAATAACTAAATGCATGTCCTTTAGATCCCCTAGAAAGAAAAGACAATAATTCCATTGAGATGCTTGCGTAAAAAAGAATATATGCATTTTTAGATTTATAGGGAATAAGCAAGAATATGCATTTCAATGAGTGTTTGGAATTAGATGAATTCCAAAGATCATGTAATCTAATTATGTATACTCTTTCTATTTTGTGTTTACATTATTGCCAGAATTAGTAGGACCAATAGCAGACACAAGCATCTTCATCTCCTCCCATGTTTGCAATTGTATCCTTCTACCTCTCTAAAGTCAGTAGAAAAATGACGACAAATACATAGCTATCATCTACACTTGTGTTACAAGTGAGGATATTTATGAATTTTTGAGGTGTGTTGAAATTGTACTTTTTCATATTCATGAGTAGGAGTCTTTCAAATATATTGTTGCGTAATATTGGAATAAATAAACCATTGTTACATTCATGATTACCGGGTTTGTGCTCAATGGGAACCCTTTTTACGGGATTCTCACATACGACATGATGATTTGATCTTAGGTGACATGTGGTTAGTGGAGTATTTGTCTCCAAGGGAGGGGCATGCACCCTTGGGGCCCCATGTAGAAGCCTAGAGAGTTGCAATCCCAATGTTGCTACGTAGCTACGACGGTTGGATAACATGTTGCTTAGCATATTGATGAGTCACAACATGGTGTTCAGCCTCAGCACTTGTGTGACTTTACCCCAGTGCTTCAAGTGCGGGCCAATTAGTCGTGGTAGGTGGTCTAGTATTTCTCTTGTTTACTTAGGGTTAACACTCGTGTACAGTCTGGTGTTGGCCACATTGACTAGTATTTCGAGTGGGATTACTAAGAGGAGTTTCCAAGAATGTGGTAAATAAATTGGGAATAAAATATGAATCTCATGTGCATAAGGAGGATTGGGATGGTTATTCTGACTTCGGCTATGGCACAAATAATCTTGATAATCAATGCCATGACTTGTGTCCTATATGAAGAAAAAGGATGGATCCTTGAGGCTATGTGTAGACTACAGACAACTAAATAATAGAATGGTCAAGAATCGTTACCCACATCCATGGATTGATGATATCTTCGATGAATTACAAGGAGAAGTGATATTCGATTGAGTGGCCCGAGCGACACGGGTAAGGAAATAAAAAAAGGGTTGTTGCGACCCGAATCACAAGGCCTAATCTCAATCAAGAAAAATAGAAAACCACTCAAATCAAGCAATCAAAACACAAAAAATGTCAGTGGTATCCGCTATTTATTTAACCTGGTACAACAACCAAGGTCGAACACAAGGAGCGTAAGAAATCCTTTGAAGTAGTTGAGATCGGACAATGAAATGCATATTTTCAATGATATTTAATTTTGCAAACTTTTATATTTTTAAATCTTCCTTTAATTATATTTTTAATTTTGCAAACTTTAATTTTTGGTTTTTTTAGATATTCAAGTGTTCTAGAAATTTTCTGGGGTTTTTCTAATTTTTTTAGGATTTTATAAAAATAACAAGATCTAAACAGGGAAACAGTGCACAAGCAGGATAAAAAGACAAATTAAAAATACTTAAAATGTCCTAATGTCCTGTAGGGCAATTTTATTGTAAACTAGAAAGAAAATGTGATAAACAGAAAGTGGAATTATATTTTTTATTTTTCTAGATTTTTTTTTGATGTTTTTAAGAGTTTTTAGTTTTTAGTGTTTTTATAATGATTTTAAAACAAAAATTATATTGAAATAAATCAAATAAAAACAAACACTCACTGTTTTTGGAATTTAAAAAAAAAATAAAATTTTTATGTATTTTCTAAAATACACAGTAAGCTTTTTATGGGATTTTTATTTTTAGACAATAAAAGGAAACACAAAATTAATTCCAAAAATTACAATAAATATTCCGTGTTAGAAGGAGCTAATAGTAATTTTTATGTAATTTTTGGAATTAATATAGTAATTATTTAATTAGAAACAAAACACACAGGTTGTAGGGACCTCGTTGCAATTAAATTAAAGTCTAGGGGACAACTACTAACACAGGTGAGAAATATAGGGCCAAAGATGCAAAATGTCCAGAGAATCCATGCACATGTGCAATATACCACGCACAGGGGCATAAATGCAAATATCAAAAAATATTCATTCAAAACATATCACTTAGATGTTCATTATAAAACAAGTAAATACACAACAAAATCACGTGGAACGAAGCATGAGTTCACATAAACATGACTGAAATGCAAATATAGGAAATCACAAGGGTCCACATGTAAAATAACTACATTATTTTAAACTACTACAAATAATTACAAGACTAAATGATAAATACGAAATAGAGAGGGCCCAAGTGAAATTTACCTTTATTAAATGCAATCCAACGGCCAATGGCAATCCACTTATGATGGACGGCTGAGATGGGTGCATACCCCTTTGACGATGAGCGGCTTGGAAGGGATCCTTAGATGGATCTGACAACGGAGGGCCTCCAGTAGATGAACGTCTAAGAATAGAACTGGAGAGGTCCTTGATCGGATGGTGGGAAAGATGTCTGGAAGAACGGGGAAGAACTCGCTGGAGGAGAGTTTCAATCGTCGATTACGCGTGCCTCCGGCATCCTCACGAGCTGTTGAGCGGTGGAAGAGGTCGGCGATGATGCGCCGCAGATGCTGGGAGGCTCATAAGGTCCCTGGACCAAGTGGCGGGTCACGGGGTGCACGATCGACCTGGGGCTCTCCTGTGGTGTCCTTTAACTCCATATGAGGTCTACTTGCGCTCCAACCCTATAGGAGGAAGGTTTTTTCTCGGAGGGTGGTGCCGACATGGGTTAGAGCGTAAGAACATTAAAAAGAAGGTGAATGACAAGTCCGGCGATGCGAGGGAATCGACCTATGGGGTGGGGCTCCAATCCAATGGTTGAAGCCACGATGGAAGGTTGCAGAGAGAACATAGAAATGATAGAACGTAGGAGTGGGGTGTACACCGGTCAGAATGCAACAGAATTATGGGATGGGTACGATGGTCGGAGATACACTATTTCATGGGGAAAAGATCAAATCGATGGAAAATGGAGGGAAAATGTTTACCTAAGGATGGAGGAAGAACGCCTGGGAACAAAGACGGAGGTCCACGGTGGTCTTGTCCTCAATAGCCGATGTAGCTAGTGCCTGGGCTCCACGCAGCGGAGCTAATGTTTGAACCTCACCGGACCTAGGGCTTCATGTTCCAAAAGGATTCCCTAGCCCTCCCTCTCGCTCGCTGTCACACTGGGAAAGGTGGACGGGTGCAACAGAAGAGGTGGTGCAACCAAAAGATGAAGGAAAAGGGTGAGGGTGCCGCATGATATATAGGCGTGAGGGTCCAAGAAGATGGGGAAGGTGCCCGCGAACCAAGGCGTGGATCGAGGAGGGAAGAAGCAGACGAACATTAGGGATCTGCAACCTCAATCAAGAGCAAAAGATTGGGTGAGAAGGAGATCAGATCAGGTCTGGAGAAATGGGAGAAATCCGTGCAAAACCCTATTCGATGAGAAAGGGGGTCTGGGGGGACTAGTTGACCTTGGTCAACAATCCGAGGTGGCCCAATCAGAAGGAGCCTAGGATATGAACAAAATACACAACAGGACAAAACAGATGAAAAAATAAAGATCATTACATTAAAAATAATAAAAAAATTTTTAAAAAAATGAATAAAATGAAAAATATTTGTTATTTTTCGAAGAATGTTTCTATGATTTTTAATTATTGTTATGAAAAATAAATTGGTGTATATACAATATATAGTATTATTTACAGGTAAAATATACCTTTGTATTATGCACAATAATTTTTATTTTTTTATTTTCGTATAAGTACCCCAATTTTATATTTAATTTATTTTCAACATATTTATAGGAGTACAAAATAGTTTTTATTTTATTTTTACAAATTATTTACAAGTATAAAAAAATGGTGAATGTGATATATATACATGTATATTTGTATCAATGAAGAGGATTATATTTTTATTTTCATTTTTATTTAATTTTTCTGATTTTTTTCTAGAAATATATACAAGGAGGTAAAAATAATAATTTAGTTTTATTTTGTCAAATGTACTTATTATATACGTATGTACTATGTACAAGACAAAGTAGACCCTATCTCTCTCTAATTATTTTATTTTGCAATCAGGTCAAGGCTTGACCTTCTCCTCGTGTTCTGGTCACTCACTATTTATTCTAAATACCTCCATCCTTTTTCTTTTCCTTTATTCTTTTTTTTGTACAAATACATGCTAATTATGCAAAATTAACAAATGCTTGCTAAATGCTACGTTATCGTATTTACATGTATTTAACATGTTGTTATGACAAGATAAACAGCTAAAATAAAAGAATAAAGAGTGAGAATCAGAGATTCATCACCCCCTATACTTTAACTTTGCTAGTCCCTTAGCAAACACTTATTTGAAAAAGAAGTGAAAAAGAAGAGAAAAGAAAAAGAAGGAGAATCAAGGTTGATTATTAAACTTATCTTCATTAAATAGAATTATGGAGCTCAGTCAGACCTTTGGATTATTAGTTTGTCAGAACCTTATTAAGATATAGGTTTAAGATTCAACAGCCTCTAAGTTCCGCCATTCTATGGTTAAGACTCCTCAATAATCCAGATCATATACTTTACCTTTGCTAGTCCCTTAGCAAACACTTATTTGAAAAAGAAGTGAAAAAGAAGAGAAAAGAAAAAGAAGGAGAATCAAGGTTGATTATTAAACTTATCTTCATTAAATAGAATTATGGAGCTCAGTCAGACCTTTGGATCATTAGTTTGTCAGAACCTTATTAAGATATAGGTTTAAGATTCAACAGCCTCTAAGTTCCACCATTCTATGGTAAAGACTCCTCAATAATCCAGATCATAACAAGTCTACATAGCAAACTCTAATGACCATGTATCTTTCCTTCTATTGTGTAAGTGATATGTGGCTCGCCACCTCAGAAGTGATAAGGAAACAACCTCACTCAACAAGGTAACTCTAATTCCTCAGTCTAGCAGCTCTTTCCTCGAGGAGCGAGGTATTCCCTTCTAAGTTCGAGTGCAATCGGCTCGCGAAGAGAGGGAAAGAATAGAATGGATCGTGGCTAGTGTAGCTACGTGTCCCTGGGAGCCCAACCATTGTATCTAAGCCTCATGTTGCATGCTTCATGAGATGAGAAAGTGTAATACATAAGTTTTGCTATATTTGGCTATATACACTTTGGCAGGAATTTTATTTTCAATCAGGCATGTCCACTTTTTTAGAGTTTTTTTGATTTTGCACTTCCTTTTAATGTGCATATGTACAACATATTTACATGTTGCAATATATACATAAGGACTTTTTCTTCTTAAGCCAGTAGACTATCCCTCTTTTGAAGCATTATTGCATCCCACAACTTCTGTCTTTAGACCTCAATGCTACTAGACCAAGTTGAGATGCACATCCCTCCCTAAAGGAAGACGAGAGGTTCCACCTAGAAGTACTACCCTTGTATGCTCCCGCAAGCCAAAGGAAATTCCCTCCTCACCACCTCATCCCTGGAGAGCTATGTGTAAGGTGCTGGTGCAAGTAAAGCCATTGTCTGTGAGAGCCAAGTGTGCGTTGTTTAGTGTTCTACTTAGGCTCATCAAGATGAAATGTGAACATAGCCTAGTGGAATTAAAGAATTAAGTCTCTAATGGACCTGGAAAGTCTTAACCCCAAATACAATATGGTTCCTCTAAGAGTTGTGTCGATTAAGGCCTTAACCAAGCTCCATTTTTCAATTTAATTCCATGCTAGTTTAAATGTCAACTATGATTCAGAATGATATATAAAACTATGTACAAAACTCTTTTTATGTAATTTTCAAAGTATGCAAAAGTTTTGAAAAAACGCAAAATTTTTGAAAATGATTGAATACATTCATGCATGAATGCATAAGTTTTTCAAACTATTTACAAAAATTTACACAAAGATTTTTGCAAACTTTTATTTTTCAAACATTTTTCTAAAATTTTGTACGATATACATAATTTTGATAGAAAATATTTACAAACATTTTTACAAGCAAAGCATTTTAACAATCATTTGTACAAATATTATTTTCATAAATAGTTATTTACAAACATGTATGTGCAAGGAAATTTTTTAAAATTTTGTGATTTTTAAGCTTTTGATTTTTAGCTATCTTATTTATACTCACACAAAGTACATGTTATGACAGGTCCAGCGATGAGAGGGAATTGACCTGTGGGGTGGGTCTCCAATCCGATGGCTAAAGCCACGATGGAAGGTTGCAGAGCGAACATAGAAATGATAGAATGCAGGAGTGGGGTGTACGCCGATCAGAATGCATCGGAATTATGGGATGGGTACGATGGTCAGAGATGCTCTGTTTCATGGGGAAACGATCAAATAGATGGAAAATGGAGGGTAAAATGTTTACCTAAGGATGGAGGAAAAACGCCTGGGAACGCAGACGGAGGTCCACGGTGGTCTTGTCCTCAATAGACGGTGTAGCTAGAGCCTGGGCTCCTTGCAGCGGAGCTGAGGTTTGAACCTCACCGGACCTAGGGCTTCATGTTCCAAAAGGATGCCCTAGCCCTCCCTCTCGTTCGTTGCCACTCTGGGAAAGTTGGACAGGTGCAAAAGAAGAGGTGGCGCAACCAAAAGATGGAGGAAAAGGGTGAGGGTGCCGCATGATATATAAGCATGAAGGTCCAAGAAGATGGGGAAGGTGCCCGCGAACCGAGGCGTGGATCGAGGAGGGAAGAAGAAGGCAAAGATTAGGGATATGAACCCTCAATCCAGAGCAAAAGATTGAGTGAGAAGGAGATCAGATCGGGTCTGGAGAAATGGGAGAAATCCGTGCAAAACCCTATTCGATGAGAATGGGGGTCTGGGGGGACTAGTTGACCTTGGTCAACAATCTGAGGTGGCCCAATCAGAAGGAGCCTAGGATACGAACAAAATACACAACAGGACAAAACAAATGAAAAAATAAAGATCATTACATTAAAAATAAAAAAAATTAAAAAAATGAATGAAATGAAAAATGTTTGTTATTTTTTGAAGAATTTTCTTGTGATTTTTAATTTTTGTTATGAAAAATAAATTGGTGTATATACAATATATAGTATTATATAGATGTATAATATACCTTTATATTATGTACAATAATTTTTATTTTTTTTATTTTTGTATAAATACCCCAATTTTATATCTAATTTATTTTCAACATATATTTAGGAGTACAAAATAGTTTTTATTTTATTTTTACAAATTATTTACAAGTATAAAAGAAATGGCGAATGTGATATATATACATGTGTATTTGTATCAATGAAGAGGATTATATTTTTATTTCCATTTTTATTTAATTTTTCTGATTTTTTTCTAGAAATATTTACAAGGAGGTAAAAATAATAATTTAGTTTTATTTTGTCAAAAATACTTATTATATACATAGGTACTATGTACAAGACAAAGTAGACCCTATCTCTCTCTACTTATTTTATTTTGCAATCAGGTCAAGGCTTGACCTTCTCCTCGTGTTCCGGTCACTCAGTATTTATTCTAATTACCCCCATCCTTTTTCTTTTCCTTTATTCTTTTTTGTGTACAAATACATGCTAATTATGCAAAATTAACAAATGCATGCTAAATGATGTGTTATCGTATTTACATGTAATTAACATGTTGTTTTGCAAAGATAAATAGCTAAAATAAAAGAATAAAGAGTGAGAATCGGAGATTCATCACCCCCTATACTTTACCTTTGCTAGTCTCTTAGCAAACACTTATTTGAAAAAGAAGAGAAAAGAAAAAGGAGAATCAAGGTTGATTATTAAACTTATCTTCATTAAATAGAATTATGGAGCTCAGTCAGACCTTTGGATTATTAGTTTGTCATAACCTTATTAGGATATAGGTTTAAGATTCAACAGCCTCTAAGTTCCGCCAATCTATGGTTAAGACTCCTCAATAATCCAAATCACAACACGTCTACATACGCAAACACTAATGACCATGTATCTTTCCTTGTACTTTGTAAGTGATATGTGGCTCGCCACCTCAAAATGATAAGGAAACAACCTCCCTCAACAAGGTAACTCTAATTCCTCAGTCTAGCAGCTCTTTCCTCGAGGAGTGAGGTATTCCCTTCTAAGTTCAAGTGCAACCGGCTCGCGAAGAGAAGGAAAGAATAGAATGGACTATGTCTACTGTGGTTACGTGTCCCTGGGAGCCCAACCAATGTATTTAAGTCTCCTGTTGCATGCTTCATGAGATGAGAAAGTGTAATACATAAGTTTTGCTTTATTTGGCTATATGCACTTCTCCAGGCATTTTATTTTCAATCAGGCATGTCCACTTTTTTAGAGTTTTCTTGATTTTGCACTTTGTTTTAATGCGCATATGTACAACATATCTACATGTTGCAGCATATACATAAGGACTTTTTCTACTTAAGCCAGTAGACTATCCCTCTTTTGAAGCATTATTGCAACCCACAACTTCTGTCTTTAGACCTCGATGCTACTAGACCAAGTTGATATGCACATCCCTCCCTAAAGGAAGACGAGAGGTTCCTTGTAGAAGTACTACCCTTGTATGCTACCCCATGCCAAAGGAAATTGCCTCCTCACCACCTCATCCCTGGAGAGCTATGTGTAAGGTGCTGGTGCAAGTAAAGCCATTGTCTGTGAGAGTCATGTGTTTAGTGTTCTACTTAGGCTCATCAAGATGACATGTGAACATAGCCTAGTTGAATTAAAGAATTAAGTCACTAATGGACATGAAAAGTCATAACCCCAAATACAATATGGTTCCTCTACGAGTTGCGTCGATTAAGGCCTTAACCAAGCACCATTTTTCAATTGAATTCCATGCTAGTTTAAATGTCAACTATGATTCAGAATAATATATAAACCTATGTACAAAACTCTTTTTATGTAATTTTCAAAGTATGCAAAATTATTGAAAATACGCAAAATTTTTGAATATGTTTGAATGCATGCGTGCATGAATGCATAAGTTTTGCAAACTATTTACAAACATTTACACATAGATTTTTGCAAACTTTTATTTTTCAAACATTTTTCTAAAATTTTGTACGATATACATAATTTTGATACGAAAATATTTACAAACATTTCTACAAGCAAAACATTTTAACATTCATTTGTACAAATATTATTTTCATAAATAGCTATTTACAAACATGTATGTGCAAGGAAATTTTTTAAAATTTTGTGATTTTTAAGCTTTTGATTTTTAGCCATTTTATTTATACTCACACAAAGTACATGTTATGACAGGTCCAGCGATGCGAGGGAATCGACCTGTGCGGTGGGGCTCCAATCCGATGGCTAAAGCCATGATGGAAGGTAGTAGAGCGAACATAGAAATGATAGAATGTAGGAGTGGGGTGTACGTCGGTCAGAGTGCATCGGAATTATGGGATGGGTACAATGGTCGGAGATGCTCTGTTTCATTGGGAAAAGGTTAAATCGATGGAAAATGAAGGGTAAAATGTTTACATAAGGATGGAGGAAGAACGCTTGGGAACGCAGAATGAGGTCCACGGTGGTCTTGTCCTCAATAGATAGTGTAGTTAGAGCTTGGGCTCCTTGTAGCGGAGCTGAGGTTTGAACCTCACCGGACCTAGGGCTTCATGTTCTAAAAGGATGCCCTAGCCCTCCCTCTCGCTCGATGTCGCTCAAGGAATGGTGGACGGGTGCAAAAGAAGAGGTGGCGCAACCAAAAGATTGAGGAAAAGGGTGAGGGTGCCGCATGATATATAGGCGTGAGGGTCCAAGAAGATGGGGAAGGTGCCCGCGAACCGAGGTGTGGATCGAGGAGGGAAGAAGCAGGCGAAGATTAGGGATCTGCACCCTCAATCCAGAGCAAAAGATTGGGTGAGAAGGAGATCAGATCGGGTCTGGAGAAATCGGAGAAATCCGTGAAAAACCCTATTCGATGAGAAAGGGGGTCCGGGGGAACTAGTTGACCTAGGTCAACAATCCGAGGAGGCCCAATCAGAAGGAGCCTAAGATACGAACAAAATACACAACAGGACAAAACAGATGAAAAAATAAAGATCATTACATTAAAAATAATAAAAAAAAATAAAAAAATGAATAAAATGAAAAATGTTTGTTATTTTTCGAAGAATTTTTCTGTGATTTTTAATTATTGTTATGAAAAAAAATTGTGTATACACAATATATAGTATTATATACAGGGATAATATACCTTTGTATTATGTACAATAATTATTATTTTTTTATTTTCATATAAATACCCAAAGTTTACATTTAATTTATTTTCAACATATTTTTAGGAGTACAAAATAGTTTTTATTTTATTTTTATAAATTATTTACAAGTATAAAAGAAATGGTGAATATGATATATATACATGTGTATTTGTATCAATGAAGAGGACTATATTTTTATTTTGATTTTTATTTAATTTTTCTGATTTTTTCTAGAAATATATACAAGGAGGTAAAAATAATAATTTAGTTTTATTTTGTCAAAATACTTATTATATACATAGGTACTATGTACAAGACAAAGTAGACCCTATCTCTCTCTACTTATTTTATTTTGCAATCAGGTCAAGGCTTGACCTTCTCCTCGTGTTCCGGTCACTCAGTATTTATTTTAAATACCTCCATCTTTTTTCTTTTCCTTTATTCTTTTTTTGTACAAATACATTCTAATTATGCAAAATTAACAAATGCATGCTAAATGCTACGCTATCGTATTTACAGGTATTTAACATGTTGTTTTGCCAAGATAAATAGCTAAAATAAAAGAATAAAGAGTGAGAATCAGAGATTCATTACCCCCTATACTTTACCTTTGCTAGTCCCTTAGCAAACACTTATTTTAAAAATAAGTGAAAAAGAAGAGAAAAGAAAAAGAAGGAGAATCAAGGTTGATTATTAAACTTATCTTCATTAAATAGAATTATGGAGCTCAGTCAGACCTTTGGATTATTAGTTTGTCAGAACCTTATTAAGATATAGGTTTAAGATTCAACAGCCTCTAAGTTCCGCCATTCCATGGTTAAGACTCCTCAATAATCCAGATCACAACAAGTCTACATACGCAAACTCTAATGACCATGTATCTTTCCTTGTACTGTGTAAGTGATATGTGGCTCACCACCTCAGAAATGATAAGGAAACAACCTCCCTCAACAAGGTGACTAATTCCTCAGTCTAGCAACTCTTTCCTCGAGGAGCGAGGTATTCCCTTCTAAGTTCAAGTGCAACCGGCTCGCGAAGAGAGGGAAAGAATAGAATGGACCGTGGCTAGTGTAGCTACGTTTCCCTGGGAGCCCAACCAATGTATCTAAGTCTCCTGTTGCATGCTTCATGAGATGAGAAAGTGTAATACATAAGTTTTGCTTTATTTGGATATATACACTTCGGCAGGCATTTTATTTTCAATCAGGCATGTCCACTTTTTAAGAGTTTTCTTGATTTTGCACTTCTTTTTAATGTGCATATGTACAACATATTTACATGTTGCAGCATATACATAAGGACTTTTTCTTCATAAGCCAGTAGACTATCCCTCTTTTGAAGCATTATTGCAACCCACAACTTCTGTTTTTAGACCTCAATGCTACTAGACCAAGTTGAGATGCACATCCCTCCCTAAAGGAAGACGAGAGGTTCCACCTAGAAGTACTACCCTTGTATGCTACCCCAAGCCAAAGGAAATTGCCTCCTCACCACCTCATTCCTGGAAAGCTATGTGTAAGGTGTTGGTGCAAGTAAAGCCATTGTCTGTGAGAGTCATGTGTGCGTTGTTTAGTGTTCTACTTAGGCTCATCAAGATGACATGTGAACATAGCCTAGTGGAATTAAAGAATTAAGTCACTAATGGCCCTGAAAAGTCTTAACCCCAAATACAATATGGTTCCTCTAAGAGTTGTGTCGATTAAGGCCTTAACCAAGCTCCATTTTTCAATTTAATTCCATGCTAGTTTAAATGTCAACTATGATTCAGAATGATATACAAAACTATGTACAAAACCCTTTTTATGTAATTTTCAAAGTATGCAAAATTTTTGAAAATACGCAAAATTTTTGAAAATGTTTGAATGCATGCATGCATGAATGCATAAGTTTTGCAAACTATTTACCAACATTTACACAAAGATTATTGCAAACATTTATTTTCAAACATTTTTCTAAAATTTTATACGATATACATAATTTTGATACGAAAATATTTACAAACATTTTTACAGGCAAAACATTTTAACAATCATTTGTACAAATATTATTTTCATAAATAGCTATTTACAAACATGTATGTGCAAGGAAACTTTTTAAAATTTTGTAATTTTTAAGCTTTGATTTTTAGGCATTTTATTTACTCACACAAAGTACTTGTTATGACAGGTCCAGCATTGCGAGGGAATCGACTTGTGGGGTGGGGCTCCAATCCGATGGCTAAAGCCACGATGGAAGGTTGTAGAGCGAACATAGAAATGATAGAATGTAGGAGTGGGGTGTACACCGGTCAGAATGCATCGGAATTATGGGATGGGTACGATGGTCGGAGATGCTCTGTTTCATGGGGAAAAGATCAAATCGATGGAAAATGGAGGGTAAAATGTTTACCTAAGGATGGAGGAAAAACGCCTGGGAACGCAGACGGAGGTCCACAGTGGTCTTGTCCTCAATAGCTGGTGTAGCTAGAGCCTGCGCTCATTGCAGCGGAGTTGAGGTTTGAACCTCACCGGACCTAGGGCTTCATGTTCCAAAATGATGCCCTAGCCCTCCCTCTCGCTCGTTGTCACTCTGGGAAAGGTGGACGGGTGCAACAGAAGAGGTGGCACAACCAAAAGATGGAGGAAAAGGGTGAGGGTGCCGCATGATATATAGGCGTGAGGGTCCAAGAAGATGTGGAAGGTGCCCGCGAACCGAGGCGTGGATCGAGGGGGGAAGAAGCAGGTGAAGATTAGGGATCTGCACCCTCAATCCAGAGCAAAAGATTGGGTGAGAAGGAGATCAGATCGGGTCTGGAGAAATAGGAGAAATCCGTGCAAAACCCTATTCGATGAGAAAGGGGGTCCAGGGGGACTAGTTGACCTTGGTCAACAATCCGAGGTGGCCCAATCAGAAGGAGCCTAGGATACGAACAAAATACACAGCAGGACAAAACAGATGAAAAAATAATGATCATGACATTAAAAATAATCAAAAAATTTAAAAAAATGAATAAAATGAAACTTGTTTGTTATTTTTTGAAGAATTTTTCTGTGATTTTTAATTATTGTTATGAAAAATAAATTGGTGTATATACAATGTATAGTATTATATACATATATAGAAAACCTATGTATTAGGTACAATAATTTTTATTTTTTTTATTTATGTATAAATACCCTAATTTTATATCTAATTTATTTTCAACATATTTTTAGGAGTACAAAATAGTTTTTATTTTATTTTTACAAATTATTTACAAGTATAAAAGAAATGGTGAATGTGATATATATACATGTGTATTTGTATCAATGAAGAGGATTGTATTTTTATTTTCATTTTTATTTAATTTTTCTGATTTTTTTCTAGAAATATATAAAAGGAGGTAAAAATAATAATTTAGTTTTATTTTGTCAAAAATACTTATTATATACATAGGTACTATGTACAAGACAAAGTAGACCCTATCTCTCTCTACTTATTTTATTTTGCAATCAGGTCAATGCTTGATCTTCTCCTCGTGTTCCGGTCAGTCAGTATTTATTCTAAATACCTCCATCCTTTTTCTTTTCCTTTATTCTTTTTTTGTACAAATACATGCTAATTATGCAAAATAAACAAATGCAGGCTAAATGCTACATTATCGTATTTACAGGAATTTAACACGTTGTTTTGCCAAGATAAATAGCTAAAATAAAAGAATCAAGAGTGAGAATCGGAGATTCATCACCCCCTATACTTTACCTTTGCTAGTCCGTTAGCAAACACTTATTTGAAAAAGAAGTGAAAAAGAAGAGAAAAGTAAAAGGAGAATCAAGGTTGATTATTAAACTTATCTTCATTAAATAGAATGATGGAGCTCAGTCAGACCTTTGGATTATTAGTTTGTCAGAACCTTATTAGGATATAGGTTTAAGATTCAACAGCCTCTAAGTTCCGCCATTCTATGGTTAAAACTCCTCAATGATCCAGATCACAACAAGTCTACGTACGCAAACTCTAATGACCATGTATTTTTCCTTGTACTGTGTAAGTGATATGTGGCTCGCCACCTCAGAAATGATAAGGAAACAACCTCCCTCAACAAGGTAACTCTAATTCCTCAGTCTAGCGGCTCTTTCCTCGAGGAGCGAGGTATTCCCTTCTAAGTTCAAGTGCAACCGGCTCGTGAAGAGAGGGAAATAATAGAATGGACCGTGTCTAGTGTGGCTACATGTCCCTGGGAGCCCAACCAATGTATCTAAGTCTCATGTTGCTTGCTTCATGAGATGAGAAAGTGTAATACATAAGTTTTGCTTTATTTGGCTATATACACTTCGACAGGCATTTTATTTTCAATCAGGCATGTCCACTTTTTTAGAGTTTTCTTGATATTGCACTTCTTTTTAATGTGCATATGTACAACATATGTACATGTTGCAGCATATACATAAGGACTTTTTCTTCTTAAGCCAGTAGATTATCCCTCTTTTGAAGCATTATTGGATCCCACAACTTCTGTCTTTAGACCACAATGCTACTAGACCAAGTTGAGATGCACATCCCTCCCTAAAGGAAGACGAGAGGTTCCACCTAGAAGTACTACCCTTGTATGATACCGCAAGCCAAAGGAAATTCCCTCCTCACCACCTCATCCCTGGAGAGCTATGTGTAAGGTGCTGGTGCAAGTAAAGCCATTGTCTGTGAGAGTCATGTGTGCGTTGTTTAGTGTTCTACTTAGGCTCATCAATATGACATGTGAACATAGCCTAGTGGAATTAAAGAATTAAGTCACTAATGGACCTGAAAGTCTTACACCCAAATACAATATGGTTCCTCTAAGAGTTGCGTCGATTAAGGCCTTAACCAAGCTCCATTTTTAAATTTAATTCCATGCTAGATTACATGTCAACTATGATTCAGAATAATATATAAAACTATGTACAAAACTCTTTTTATGTTATTTTCAAAGTATGCAAAATTTTGAAAATACGCAAAATTTTTGAAAATGTTTGAATGCATGCATGCATGAATGCATAAGTTTTGCAAACTATTTACAAAAATTTACACAAAGATTTTTGCAAACTTTTATTTTTCAAACATTTTTCTAAAATTTTGTACTATATACATAATTTTGATACGAAAATATTTACAAACATTTTTACAAGCAAAACATTTTAACAATCATTTGTACAAATATATTTTCATAAATAGCTATTTACAAACATTTATGTGCAAGGAAATTTTTTAAAATTTTGTGATTTTTATGCTTTTGATTTTTAGCCATTTTATTTATACTCACACAAAGTACAAGTTAAGACAGGTCCAGCGATGCGAGAGAATCGACCTATGGGGTGGGGCTCCAATCCGATGGCTAAGGCCACGATGGAAGGTTGCAGAGCGAACATAGAAATGATAGAATGTAGGAGTGGGGTGTACGCCGGTCAGAATGCATCAGAACTATGGGATGGGTACGATGGTTGGAGATGCTTTGTTTCATGGGGAAAAGATCAAATAGATGGAAAATGGAGGGTAAAATGTTTACCTAAGGATGGAGGAAGAACGCCTGGGAACGCAGACGGAGGTCCACGGTGGTCATGTCCTCAATAGCCGGTGTAGCTGGAGCCTGTGATCCTTGTAGCAGAGCTGAGGTTTGAACCTCACCGGACCTAGGGCTTCATGTTCCAAAAGGATGCCCTAGCCCTCCCTCTCGCTCGTTGACACTCTGGGAAAGGTGGACGGGTGCAACAGAAGAGGTGGCACAACCAAAAGATGGAGGAAAAGGGTGAGGGTGCCGCATGATATATAGGCGTGAGGGTCTAAGAAGATGGGGAAGGCGCCCGTGAACCGATGCGTGGATCGAGGAGGGAAGAAGCAGACGAAAATTAGGGATTTGCACCCTCAATACAGAGCAAAAGATTGGGTGAGAAGGAGACCAGATCAGGTCTGGAGAAATGGGAGAAATCTGTGCAAAACCCTATTCGATGAGAAAGGGGGTCCGGGGGGGCTAGTTGATCTTGGTCAAAAATCCGAGGTGGCCCAATCAGAAGGAGCCTAAGATACGAAGAAAATACACAACATGACAAAACAGATGAAAAAGTAAAGACCATTACATTAAAAATAAAAAAAATAAAAAAATTGAATAAAATGAAAAATGTTTGTTATTTTTCTAAGAATTTTTCTGTGATTTTTAATTTTTGTTATGAAAAATAAATTGGTGTATATACAATATATAGTATTATATACTGGTATAATAAACATCTATATTATGTACAATAATTTTTATTTTTTTATTTTTGTATAAATATCCCAATTTTATATTTAATTTATTTTCAACATATTTTTATGAGTACAAAATAGTTTTTGCTTTATTTTTACAAATTGTATACAAGTATAAAAGAAATGGTGAATGTGATATATATACATGTGTATTTGTATCAATGAAGAGGATTATATTTTTATTTTCATTTTTATTTAATTTTTCTGATTTTTTTATAGAAATATATACAAGGAGGTAAAAATAATAATTTAGTTTTATTTTGTCAAAAATACATATTATATACATAGGTACTATGTACAAGACAAAGTAGACCATATCTCTCTTTACTTATTTTATTTTGCAATCAGGTCAAGGCTGGACCTTCTCCTCGTGTTCCGGTCACTCGGTATTTATTCTAAATACCTCCATCCTTTTTCTTTTCCTTTATTCTTTCTTTTTGTACAAATACATGCTAATTATGCAAAATTAACAAATGCATGCTAAATGCTTCGTTATCGTATTTACAGGTATTTAACATGTTGTTTTGCCAAGATAAATAGCTAAAATTAAAGAATAAAGAGTGAGAATCTGAGATTCATCACCCCCTATACTTTACCTTTGCTAGTCCCTTAGCAAACACTTATTTGAAAAAGAAGTGAAAAAGAAGAGAAAAGAAAAAGAAGGAGAATCAAGGTTGATTATTAAACTTATCTTCATTGAATAGAATTATGGAGCTCAGTCAGACCTTTGGATTATTAGTTTGTCAGAACCTTATTAGGATATAGGTTTAAGATTCAACAGCCTCTAAGATTCGCCATTCTATGGTTAAGACTCCTCAATAATCCAGATCACAACAAGTCTACATACACAAACTCTAATGACCATGTATCTTTCCTTGTACTGTGTAAGTGAAATGTGGCTCGCCACCTCAGAAATGATAAAAAAACAACCTCCCTCAACAAGGTAACTCTAATTCCTCAGTCTAGCAGCTCTTTCCTCGAGGAGCGAGGTATTCCCTTCTAAGTTCAAGTGCAACCGGCTTGCGAAGAGAGGGAAAGAATAGAATGGCCCGTGTCTAGTGTAGCTACGTGTCCCTGGGAGCCCAACCGATGTATCTAAGTCTCTTGTTGCATGCTTCACGAGATGAGAAAGTGTAATACACAAGTTTTGCTTTATTTGACTATATACACTTCGGCAGGCATTTTATTTTCAATCAGGCATGTCCACTTTTTTAGAGTTTTCTTGATTTTGCACTTCTTTATAATGTGCATATGTACAACATATCTACATATTGCAGCATATACATAAGGACTTTTTCTTCTTAAGCCAGTAGACTATCCCTCTTTTGAATCATTATTGCAACCCACAACTTCGGTCTTTAGACCTCAATGCTACTAGACCTAGTTGAGATGCACATCCCTCCCTAAAGGAAGACGAGAGGTTCCACCTAGAAGTACTACCCTTGTATGCTACCCCAAACCAAAGGAAATTTCCTCCTCACCACCTCATCCCTGGAGAGCTATGTGTAAGGTGCTGGTGCAAGTAAAGCCATTGTTTGTGAGTGTCATGTGTGCGTTGTTTAGTGTTCTACTTAGGCTCATCAAGATGACATGTGAACATATCATAGTGGAATTAAAGAATTAAGTCACTAATGGACCTGAAAAGTCTTAACCCCAAATACAATATGGTTCCTCTAAGAGTTGCGTCGATTAAGGCCTTAACCAAGCTCCATTTTTCAATTTAATTCGATGCTAGTTTAAATGTCAACTATGATTTAGAATATAATATAAATCCATGTACAAAACTCTTTTTATGTAATTTTCAATGTAAGCAAAATTTTTGAAAATACACAAAATTTTTGAAAATGTTTGAATGCATGCATGCATGAATGCATAAGTTTTGCAAACTATTTACAAACATTTACACAAAGATTTTTGCAAACTTTTATTTTTCAAACATTTTTCTAAAATTTTGTACCATATACATAATTTTGATACAAAAATATTTACAAACATTTCTACAAGCAAAATATTTAAACAATCATTTGTACAAATATTATTTTCATAAATAGCTATTTACAAACATGTATGTGCAAGGAAATTTTTTAAAATTTTGTGATTTTTAAGCTTTTGATTTTTAGCAATTTTATTTATACTCACACAAAGTACAAGTTAAGACAGGTCAAGCGATGCGAGGGAATCGACCTGTGGGGTGGGGCTCCAATCCGATGGCCAAAGCCATGATGGAAGGTTGTAGAGCGAACATAGAAATGATCAAATGTAGGAGTGGGGTGTATGACAGTCAGAATGCAGCGGAATTATGGAATGGGTACGATGGTCGGAGATGCTCTATTTCATGGGGAAAAGATCAAATCGATGGAAAATGAAGGGTAAAATGTTTACTTAAGGATGGAGGAAGAACGCCTAGGAATACAGACGGAGGTCCACGATGGACTTGTCCTCAATAGCCGGTGTAGCTAGAGCCTGGGCTCCTTGCTGCGGAGCTGAGGTTTGAACCTCACCGGACCTAGGGTTTCATGTTCCAAAAGGATGCCCTAGCCCTCCCTCTCGCTCGCTGTCACTCTGGGAAAGGTAGACGGGTGCAACAGAAGAGGTGACGCAACCAAAAGATTGAGGAAAAGGGTGAGGGTGCCGCATGATATATAGGCGTGAGGGTCCAAGAAGATGGGGAAGGCGCCCGCGAACCGAGTCGTGGATCGAGGAGGGAAGAAGCAGGCGAAGATTAGGGATCTGCACCCTCAATCCAGAGCAAAATATTGGGTGAGAAGGAGATCAGATCGGGTCTGGAGAAATGGGAGAAATCCGTGAAAAACCCTATTCGATGAGAAAGGGGGTCCAGGGGGACTAGTTGACCTTGGTCAACAATCCGAGGTGGCCCAATCAGAAGGAGCCTAGGATACGAACAAAATACACAACAGGACAAAAGAGATGAAAAAATAAAGATTATTACATTAAAAATAATAAAAAAATTTTAAAAATGAATAAAATGAAAAATGTTTGTTATTTTTCAAAGAATTTTTCTAAGATTTTTAATTATTGTTATTAAAAATAAATTGGTGTATATAAAATATATAGTATTATATAAAGGTATAATATACCTCTGTATTACGTACAATATTTTTTTTTGTATAAATACCCCAATTTTATATTTATTTTATTTTCAACATATTTTTAGGAGTACAAATCAGTTTTTATTTTATTTTTACAAATTATTTACAAGTATAAAAGAAATGGTGAATGTGATATATAAACTGTGTATTTGTATCAATGAAGAGGATTATATTTTCATTTTTATTTTTATTTAATTTTTCGGATTTTTTTCTAGAAATATATACAAGGAGGTAAAAAAAATAATTTAGTTTTATTTTGTCAAAAATACCTATTATATACATAGGTACTACGTACAAGACAAAGTAGACCCTATCTCTCTCTACTTATTTTATTTTGCAATCAGTTTAAGCTGTGACCTTCTCCTCGTGTTCAGGTCACTTAGTATTTACTCTAAATACCTCCATCCTTTTTCTTTTCCTTTATTCCTTTATTTTTGTACAAATACATGCTAATTATGCAATATTAACAAATGCATGTTGAATGCTACGTTATCGTATTTACAGGTATTTACATATTGTTTTGCCAAGATAAATAGCTAAAAGAAAAGAATAAAGAGTGAGAATCGGAGATTCATCACCCCCTATACTTTACCTTTGATAGTCCCTTAGCAAACACTTATTTGAAAAAGAAGAGAAAAGAAAAAGAAGGAAAATCAATGTTGATTACTAAACTTATCTTCATTAAATAGAAGTATAGAGCTAAGTCAGACCTTTGGAATATTAGTTTGTCAGAACCTTATTAGGATATAGGTTTAAGATTAAACAGCCTCTAAGTTATGCCATTCTATGGTTAAGACTCCTCAATAATCCAGATCACAACATGTCTACATACACAAACTCTAATGACCATGTATCTTTCCTTGTACTGTGTAAGTGATATGTGGCTCGCCTCCTCAGAAATGACAAGGAAACAACCTCCCTCAACAAGGTAACTCTAATTCCTCAGTCTAGCAGCTCTTTCCTCGAGGAGTGAGGTATTCCCTTCTATGTTCAAGTGCCACCGGCTCGTGAAGAGAGGGAAAGAATAGAATGGACCGTGGCTAGTGTAGTTACGTGTCCCTGGGAGCCGAACCAATGTAGCTAAGGCTCCTGCTGCAAGCTTCATGAGATGAGAAAGTGTAATACATAATATTTGCTTTATTTGGCTATATACACATCGGTAGGCATTTTATTTTCAACCAGGTGTGTCCACTTTTTTAGAGTTTTCTTGATTTTGCACTTCTTTTTGATGTGCATATGTATAACATATCTACATGTTGCAGCATATACATAAGGACTTTTTCTTCTTAAGCCAATTTACTATCCCTCTTTTGAAGCATTATTGCAACCCACAACTCCTGTCTTTAGACCTCAATGCTACTAGACCAAGTTGAGATGCACATCCCTCCCTAAAGGAAGATGAGAGGTTCCACCTAGAAGTACTACCCTCGTATGCTACCCCAAGCCAAAGGAAATTGCCTCCTCACCACCTCATCCCTGGAGAGCTATGTGTAAGGTGCTGATGCAAGTAAAGCCATTGTCTGTGAGAGTCATGTGTGCGTTGTTTAGTGTTCTACTTAGGCTCATCAAGATGACATGTGAACATAGCCTAGTGGAATTAAATAATTAAGTCACTAATGGACCTGATAAGTCTGAACCCCAAATACAATAAGGTTCCTCTAAGAGTTACGTCGAATAAGGCCTTAACCAAGCTCCATTTTCCAATTTAATTCCAGGCTAGTTTAAATGTCAACTATGATTCAGAATAATATATAAAACTATGTACAAAACTCTTTTTATGTAATTTTCAAAGTATGCAAAATATTTGAAAATATGCAAAATTTTTGAAAATGTTTGAATGCATGCATGCATGAATGCATAATTTTTGCAAACTATTTACAAACATTTACACAAGGATTTTTGCAAACTTTTATTTTTCAAACATTTTTCTAAAATTTTGTACCATATACATAATTTTGATACAAAAATATTTACAAACATTTTTACAAGAAAAACATTTTAACAATCATTTTTACAAATATTATTTTCATAAATAGCTATTTACAAACATGTATTTGCAAGGAAAATTTTTAAAATTTTGTGATTTTTAAGCTTTTGATTTTTAGCCATTTTATTTATACTCACAAAAAGTACGATTATGGCTAAAGTATATATGCAATATATGAGACACTCCCCTATACTTAGCTTGAACGATGTCCTCAGAGTGGTCAAAGAGCGATGAAGAAGCCATAACTCGTTGTTAGTATAAGGTAGTGAAAATAAAGGCTATACTACAACGATGAATGAAAGAATAAAATCAATAGAAGTCGGTGACTCCCCCTATACTTAGGATCAAGTAATCCTATGTATAGAAATATGTAAACAAGGGGAAAACCAAAGGATAGAATGTACAAGGTATACCTCCCTATACTTAGGGTAAAATATCCCCAAGTATAGGCAGCAAAATAGAGGTAAAAAGAATCGAAAGAATATCAAAAGTCTGACACCCCCTATACTTAAGGTAAAGTACACCCTAAGTATATCATAGTCACAAGATGCAAAATGGGGTGTTAGACGAAAGAATGTGTGAAATGGACATCTAGATCTATACAAGGGCAGAAGACAGTGATAATCAGGCATGAGATGCAATTGATGTGAGTCAAAAGAGCACATCTCATCCAAAATGAATAGGGGCAACATCAACGATCAACGAATCATGATCTAGATATGGCTTCAGGCACTGACTGTTAATTTGAAAGGTGGACTCAGATGACATCTCAGATATGTCAATGTTACCATTATAATACACCTTTCGAACCAAGTATGGTCCCTTCCACTTGCTCTGCAACTTCCCTGGAAATAATCCCAACCTGGCATCAAATAACCATACTCTCTGGTTCAGCTCAAATTGCTTATGGTTGATGTGGGAATCATGCCATATCTTCTCTTGCTCCTTATATTGTAGGCTACTCGAAAAGCTTGTATCTCTAAGCTCGTCTAGGGATGCCAATTATACCTTCCTTTGATCTCCTATACTCTATGGATCCAATAATATCTCAGTGACATCCCAAAGTGACTTATGTTTTATCTCCACAGGTAAATGGCATGTCTTGCTATGAAAGAGACAAAAGGGAGACGTGCCCAAAGGTGTCTTTAAGGAAGACCGATATGCCCACAAGACTGAGTCCAAAAGCTGTGATCAATTTTTTTGGTCTGAGCGGATGACCTTCTGCAGTATCGTCTTGATCTCCTTGTTCGATACTTCAACAAGACCATTGGTTTGAGGGGTGATACGGAGTGGCATCTCGATGGTCTATGCTGAACTCGTTAGCAAGGGCCTTTACTTTGTTGTTGATAAAATGAGACCCCCGTTAGATATCACTAAGGTGAAATGATATTCTACATCAAAAATATGCAAACAGTCTTAGCATCTGCAATTCGGGTGGGAATGGCCTCAACCCAATGACTCACATAATCAACAATCAATAGAATGTACTCGAATCCCTAACACTTAGGGAATGGACTCAAGAAATTGATGCCCTATACGTCAAAAACCTCACAGAAGTGAATGGGCTGCATCAGCATCATATCACGCTATCCACAGGTACCCATCCTCTAACAGTCAGCACACCTCTTCACGAATTCATCATAGTCCTTAAAGAGGATACACTACCCTAGGCTAGATTGGAGAACTTTTTATGTTGTTCTCCTCCCAGAATGATGTCCTCCTACCTCAAGCTTGTAGCAGTAAGTGAGTATGCTATGGTGCTCCTCTTGAGGAAAGCAGCGACGTCAGACGCTATCCCATCCTTGATAATGGATGGGATTATCCAAATGGTACGACTTGGCCTTTGCAAGGAAGGTCTCAAGTCGTTGTCTGGGCCAACCTTGTGGAACTTTCTTGTCAACATGATAGTTCACAATGTCAGCGTACCATGGAAGAGAGGCGACAACAAGGATTGCCTCATATTGGAAGGTCTCCATGATCGGCTCAATCTGCTCAGATTCCTAAAGATGTTCCAATCGAGAGAGATGATCCGCCACCACATTAACTCCAAGATTAACTTAATCTCAATATCAAACTCCTGGAGTAGAAGGATCCATCGGGTCAATCTAGCTTTGGTTTCCTTCTTTAACCTGAGGTACCTGATGGAGGTATGATCATTGTAAATAGTTACTCTGGATCCAAGAATATACGATCTAAACTTATCCAAGGCAAGTACTACGGCTAGCATCTCTTTCTATGTAACTGTGTAGTTCCGTTTAGTGGCATCCAATATACGGCTAGCATAGTGAATGGAAAATGGTAATACATCCTTCCTCTATCCTAGCATGGACCCTATGTCAAAGTCAGAAGAATTTGTCACGATCTCGAATGGGAGAGACTAATCAGGTGGTTGAAGGACAGGAGCTCAACAACAAGGTTCTTAAGAGTCCCAAAAGATGCAAGACACTTATCATCTACAATGAACTCGGTGTCTTTTGTCAACATATCAGTGGCCTGATTCAATCGTCTATAGTCCACACAGACCCTCCAAGAAGTGGGTACCCGGGTAGTGATCTCCTCTCTAGACTCTCTAACAATTTTAGTGATGCCTGTCTTCTTGGGCACCAAATGCAATGGACTAACCCACTTGAAATCAGAGATGGGGTAGATAAAAACGACGCTCCACCATTTTGATATCTCTTTCATGACCGCTTCTCGAAAATTCGATTTCAGCCGTTGATGGAACTCATGCGATGGCCTAGCGTCTTGTTCGAGATAGATATGGTGAGAGCATAGGGATGGACTTATCCCTTGGAGATCAGCTATGATTCATCCTATCGCCTTGCAGTTTCTTTCGAGAAGTTCCATCAAATGGGATTCTTACTCTCCAGTCAAATCGACTGAAATAATGACTGGGTACATCTCTTGCTCACACGCAGGGAATCTATACTTCAGCGAATGTGGCAAGGGCTTCAACTCAGGGCAATTGTGATCTAGCAAATCTGGATTCTGGAATGTGTCTGTAAAGGAAACCGGATCTGAATGTGAGAACTCTCGCTGATCATGAAACTCTGGTAAAGATGACCGTATTGGTATATCTATACTCGGAGCTAGCTCAATCTCCACCCTAGTTGCTGGCTCTGTGGGAATCAGACAAGGCAAATAATCATCAAAATCATCACAGTCTATGTTTGAATTTGAGGGATCTGAATCAAAATCACAAGATACATAATTTTCTTCGCTTTCCTGAACACGGTCGTCAGCCTCAAATGTGTCCTCTGCCAGGAATGTGCTCTCTGAACACTCATCCACTAGAAACTATGAATCTGCAGTATCTGATGGTGAGAGAAGAGCTCGTAAAATGGGGTCAGACCAAGCAGCTTTAACATCAGTGATCACAAAGTCGCACTCCTGGTGGACATCTCACTATGCCTCTGTCGTCTGCCCTACATCACTAAACTAATGTGAGCAAGTTGAATCTCACGCTCTGGTCTCATCGATCATCTCTATTTGTATACTCTCGCCCTCAAAGCGAAAGTAATCCTTCCCATTATCATGGTTGGACATTGCCTTGGCTACGGACAAGAACAGACGTCCTAGAATGATGGGGTATCTATCACAGACTCAGGGATCTCCATGTCCAAAACAATGATGTCCACATGGAATTTCAGGCCCTGAATTGTGACAACCACATCCTTCAACAACCCCTACCTATCAGTAAACTGAAGGGTTGTCCTACATTGTCTAAGAGGGCCAAACTCGAATCAGTCGAGTAAGATTGTCGGAAGAAGATTGATGGAAGAGCCACTATCTAATAAAGTTTGATCGAATCTCCTCTCATGAATGTGGCATCTGAGGTAGGGAGCTCTTGCATCTAGCCTATTGGATGGCAGACGGTTCTGAATCGCGAAGCAAGTGGCACGAGTGAGCACAAAGATCTCTGCATGATGGTTCCTTCTCTTCCTACGGATGGTAGTCTTCTCTCTCAAGTTCTTTTGGAATAGAGGGATGTGCTCAAGTGCCTCCTATAGAGTTAGCTGAATCTAAAATCTGTCTATCATATGCTAGTTGAACTCTAACTAATGGGTCTTTTTAGGATTTTCTTTTTTATTCCCCTTCGCCACGCAGAGTGCTTGAGGGAAGGGTATGGTTGGGCCCTTCTTAGATATATGGATAGGAATAGGTTCCTACTGCTGAGAAGGAAGGGAATCCATACAAGGGTCATCACGCATCACATTTGGACTCGAAGTAGATGAAGAAACCTCTCCTTTATTTTTTTGGTCTTTTTGGAATAGTCTTGAGATACAACAGATGGAAACACAACTGGAATAGAAACAGTGGCATCAGTACCACCCATGACATCGGTCTTTAAGGGATTAGTACCGTGCTCTGGCTAAGCATCAAGAAGAATGGTGGTATTAGTATCACCAACTGCATCTGGAGCAACGACAACCTCAGTACCATCAACTAAATAATCATCCTTGGTGGCTTCAGCACCACCATCATCGACATCATCATCTATGGATTCAACACCGCTATCCTCCTCATCTGGCGCTCTTGGATCATCATGGGGTTGTCGCTCAAACGAGGCATTGCCGGCTGCCATCCTACCACTCCTAAGTAACACAAAATCAGTATCAAATGTGTATGAAGAAATATCACCCAATGACTCACTAGGAGTGGTGGTCACTGTGAACTGTACCTACTCTGACTTCCTCTTGAGGTTGTTCGAATTAGGCTCAATATGATCGGGTATGGCGGCCTTGCCCTTTATGATATATGTCATCTCCTTCCAGAACTAGTCCATCTCCCGCCTGAAAGATGCCTACTGGTTAGAGAGAAGGCATGCTAGATCATCAAGAGCTGGGTTCTTATAGGCTGGTCCATGAGAACCGTACGGGTTGCCTCGTTGAAAATGAGATTGGCTTTGGTACTAGTTAGGGGGAGGTTGAGTGAACTGTTGAGGCTGTTGCTGCTGTCTCTATAGTTGTCCCAGATGGTAGGGACGAGGACCTGACTGGTAATGTCGCTATGGATGGGAGTACTGGGGTGTTGTTGTTGTTGGCTGAATTGTCCTCCCTGAGCTGGAGGTTGCTAATGGGATGATGTGACTCCAGTAGACCACATGAATCTAGGATGATCTTGAAGGATCCCAGGCTATTACCAGTCAAATCCTGTTGACTTCCATCAACGGCTCTTGCTCGTAAGGGAATGGGCAAAAAACAGTCAGGGGCTGATACTGCTGATACACCCCCATCTCAGTGTCCTGAGATGGCGGTGGCTGAGAGTATGGCTACTGTAATGGTTGAACTAGCTCCGCATGGATGTGGTTAATCTAGCGGTATTGGGCGGAGTGTCAGGAAGAGCTGCTACTGCTAGGATCAACCCGTGACTTGAGATGGGGATGAGAAGTCGTATGTGCCTCCTAGAGACACATGATCTGGGTTTTCATGTCACTGAGAGTATGTGCCAACTAGTCGATCAGTGTCATGCCCTGGCAGTATTTCTTCTCGATAATCTCTATGCGGTGCAATTTCTCGCTAATGATACCCATGTCATCTGCTGACGACTCTGCCTGTGCTGTTGCTGTTGACGAAGTGGATGGACTCGCATCAACCCATGCTATCCTTGGATAGGACATAGCTTGTGGAAGGGGCTTCCCTTGAGTATAGACTCGGGTTTGGGACATCACTATATAGTTCTTGGTCATCTCCTCATAGATGGCTCAGACCTGGTCTTCATCTTTGGCGAAGTAGGGACCCCCACAAGAGGCATTGACAATCCCTTGAAGCTCCTATGTTAGCCCACAAAACAAATTCTGCACTAAGTTGGGCTTGGATATATCATGGTGTAGACACTGATCGATGAGCTCATGAAATCAATCCCACGCCTCATGGAACTGCTCATTGGGGATCATGGTGAAGTTGTTGATCAGAGCTCGAGCTGCATTGGTCCGGCCGAGTGGATAGCACTTGTTCAAGTACTGGTCCCAAATGGTAAGATATCTCCCTAAATGCTTCAACCAATAGGTTGCTCTGTCGACGAGGGAGAATGGAAATGCTATCATCTTGATAGTGTCATCGTCCACGAATCTGTCATGGATTGTGTTGTAGATCATCTCAAGCTTCTGTAAATGCAGATGCAACTGCTTGGTGTCTAGCGCATAGAACTTGGGCAAGAGCTGAATCATCTGGTGGTAGAGTTTGAAGTCACCCGGAATCACAGGGAGCTGGATCTAACGATGGGTGAGGGCTGCACCAGGATTGTGCAACTGCCTCATTGGTCGTGGTTGTCTAGCTGGCTCTAGCTAATCCTCCGGGTGCATGTCTTCTCCTCCTCCAGGTGCTGGTATGTCTCCACGGGCAGGTCGTTGCAGGTCTCCTCTATCGGCTTGCATCAGTGCTAACTCACAGCGCACCTCTGCCATAAACACTCCCTAATCGCTAATTTGTATCTGCATCATCCCCAGGGAGGCTAGGAGTGTGTTGTTGATGGTGCCCTGATCAAGAACATAGGTAGAACCCTGGGGCTGCTCATCGATGCATCCTTCGCTACTGGCCATCTCGCGGGTCTCTTCAAAGGAAAAAGACATGAACTCAAGTGTTGCCAAATGAACAAATAGCTGCACTGGTCTCTACTCGGGCACCTCAGGACTAGAAGAAGGGTGTTCGAGGGGGAACATGGTGGAATAAACTCAGGTTCGGAAAGTGGGTCTATGCTCTCATAAACCTCCCTAGATGAATGAGGCGGAGTGCTCGAGAGCGAGTCTACCATAGGTAGTCTAAGGGGTCTTCGACCCCTCATCGTGATATGGGAATAAGTGCGAATGAGATCTAGAATGCAAACAAGAAGCAGTCAAACCCCCAATTGACCAACTCAATACAAGATTTGATGGTCATAAAAGTTCCATCGTTAGTCTTGTCAACTTTATTTTAGGTGATAAATCAGTCTTGTAGAGCAATTAAGTGAGCTGGTAGGAACCCGATGCTCCAAAGAGACTATCCCAATCCCAAAGCTAGATCTTTCTTGCGGACCGTTTATCGGCTACCCAATCAATTAAATCTGTTAAGGACATCACAATCCGCTTTACCAGTTACCGGAGAGATCTTTACTGGAGAACGACTAACCCCAAGACTTGTAGTCTAACAGAAGTTCAGATGTGGCACTATCCTAGTGTACGGGTTACTCTCTCGCTCAAGCAAACCGATCAATGAGGGGGTCACTCAACCCAAAACAAATATTTTTAAGTAAGATGTCTTTAAAGATCAAGTTTGCTTTAGCAATCCCATATTTTATTGCTTCCATTTTTTATGTATTTTTCAAAGACAAACAACATCTCATGAATTTTTTGATCTCCTGATTTATTTTAAGTCCAAAAACAGGGGGAGAAGTTGAAAATGTCGATGTGCGATCAAACACTATGATGCATGCAAATTAAGGGATGCATACATGTCGCCAGCACTCTACATGCAGGGTGATACGTGCATAAATTAAAAGACTGAATAAAAACTAATCTAAATGATGCACGATGAAAATGACCTTAAGACAAGCAATTTCTAAAGATCGTGATGAATGTTAGTTAAATGATCAGAAAGAGAGGTCGATGTCCGGTCTCGTAAGTCGATCGGTGTCTGCCACAATGGATCCTACACGTACTGTATATGACCTCTAGTAGCATGTGACCTCTCAATCAATCAAGTTAACTTTTTATTTTGAATTATTAATAAGCTCCAATTATGCTCTATAGGTGCAAGCAATCTATTAGGGATTGGACCTTAAGTTATTTACGCCACAATCAAGAAAAATCTTAAGTCTAGGGGCCAAATTCTACTGGAATCAAATAGAAAAAGAGTGATCAAAACAAAAACGCAAAAAAACTAAGTGAGGTCCCCCGAGCACACCGACGCTCGGTGAAACATACCCCAAAATAGGAGTCAAGTGTCCAACAAGTCCAAAGTCCAAATTATAACAATAATAACAATAAATGTGTTGCTGAAATAAACTATCTTTTCTACTTCTACTCTAAAGACTATAACTATCCCCTGCTCTTTTCCTACTCCTCCTCAAGTACGGATCTCCTGCAATGTGTCCTCGGGTAGTTCCTCGCATGAAAATTGAAACAGAGAGAGCGTCAGAAAACAATTATAACATATAGAGATAAAAATCAACAAAAAGTTGAAAAGAGATTACTAAGCCGTGCTTCCTGGCAACGACGCCATTTTAATTGAGCGGCGCGAACGGCACGGGTTAGGAAATAAAAAAGGTTGTTGTGACCCAGATCGCATGGCCTATGCTCAATCAAGAAAAATAGAGAACCACTCAAATTAAGCAATCAAAACACAAGAACAATGCCAGTGGTCTCCGCTATTTATTTAACCTAGTATAACAACTAGGGTCGAACATAAGGAGCATGAGAAATCCTTCGAAGTAGTTGAGATCAGACAATGAAATGCATATTTTTAATGATTTTAAATTTTGCAAATTTTTATATTTTTAAATAAGGATGAAAAATCAAGAAAACAAGTAAATTAAAGAACACACGTTTTTATTTAGGGCTAGAAATGCTCAAAAATTTAGAATAAAAATATTTTTGGTTTTTTCAAATATTCAAGTGTTTTTGGTATTTTTTGGGGATTTAATAATTTTAATGGGATTTTATAAAAATAAAACAATAGCTAAACAGGGAAACAATACACAAGTAGGACAAAATGACAAATTTAAAATATTTGAAGTTTCCTAATGTCCTAGAGCCCATCTTTATGGTAAAATAAAAAGAAACTGCAACAAACAAAAATTGGAATTGTATTTTTTTGTTTTTTATATTTATTATGGTTTTTAGAATTTTTTAAGAGTTTTTAGATTTTTAGGGTTTTATAATGATTTTTTACAACAAAAATTATACTGAAAGTAAAGCAAATAATAACAAACACTCACTATTTTTTTGGAATTTTTAAAACAATTTTTATAATTTTTATGTATTTTCTAAGACAGACAGTAAGCTTTTTATGGGTTTTTGTTTTTTAGAAAATAAAAGGCAACACATAATTAATCACAAAAATTACAATAAATATTATGTGTTGGCAGGAGCTAACCGTAATTTTTATGTAATTTTTGGACCTAATTTAGTAATTATTTAATTAGAAACAAAACACATAGGTTGCAGGGACCTCGTTGCAATTAAAATAAAGTCCAACGGCTAAATATTAATTGCGTGAGAAATATAGGGCCAAAGATACAAAAAGTCCTGTGAATTCACGCACATGCTTATTGTATCACACATAGGGGAATAAATGCAAATATCAGAAAATATTCATTCAAAACATAACACTTAGATGTTCAAGATATAGAATGAAAATATACCACATAATCACGTAGAACGGCACTTGAGTTCACACAAACTGGACTGAAATGCAAACATAGGAAATGGCAAGGGTCCACATGCAAAATAACCACACTATTTTAAACAACTACAAATAATTACAAGACTGAATAATAAAGACAAAACAGGGAGGACCTAAGTGAAATTGACCCATTATTAAATGCAATCCGACGGTCGATGGCGTTCCACATATGATGGATGGTTGAGATGGGTGGATACCCCTTCGACTATGGGCATCTGAGATGGGATCCTCTGATGGATCTGACGACCGAGGGCCTTCAGTAGATGAACGACTAAGATTAGAACTGGAGAGGTCCTCAATCGAATGGTGGGAGAGACGTTTGGAAGAACGAAGAAGAAGTAATCGAAGTCAAGTTTTAATTGTTGATTGTGCGTGGCTTTGACATCCTCACTAGCTGCTGAGGGGTGGAAGAGGTCGGCGATGATGCTCCGCAGCTGTTGTGAGGCTCAGAGTGTCCTAGGACCAAGTGGAGGTCCATGGGGGTGCACAGTCGACCTGGGGCTCTCTTGTAGTATCCTTGACCTCCATATGAGGTCCGGTTGCACTCCAACCCTGCAGGAGGAAGGCTTTTGCTCAGAGGGTGGTTCCGGCATGGGTTAGAGTGTAAGAAAGGTAAATTGAAGGTGAACGGGCTTGTCCGACGATGCGAGGGAATTGACATGTGGAGCGGGGCTCCAATCCGATGGCTGGAGCTATGATGGAAGATTGTGGAGTGAACGTAGAAATGATAGCACGTCGGAGTGGGATGTACAACGATCGGAGTGCAGCAGAATGATGGGATGGGTATAGTAGTCGGAGATGCTCTGTTTCTCAGGGAAAAGATCAAATCGATTGAAAATGCAGGGTAAAATGTTTACCTAAGGATGGAGGATGAATACCTGGGGACGCAGACGGAGGTCCACGGTGGTCTTGTCCTCGATAGCCAGTGCATCTAGAGGCTGGACTCCTCGCAGTGGAGCTAAGGTTTGAACCTCTCCGGACCTAGGGCTTCAAGCTCCTAAAGGATGCCCTCGCCCTCCCTCTCGCTCGCTCTCACTCTGGGAATGGTGGGCGGGTGCAACGGAAGAGGAGGCGCAGCAAAAAGGTGGAGGAAAAGGGTGAGGGTGGTGTAGGATATATAGGTGTCAGGGTCCGAGAAGATGGGGAAGGCGCCCGCGAACCGAGGCATGGATCGAGGAGGGAAAAAGCAGGTGAAGATTAGGGATCCGCACCCACAATCTGGAGTAAAAGATTGGGTGAGAAGGAGATCGGATCGGGTCTGGAGAAATGGGAGAAATCCAGGCAAAATCCCATTCGACGAGAAACGGGGTCGGGGCGGAACAGATGACCTTGGTCAATAATCCGATGTGGCCCAATCAGAAAGGGCATAGGATACGGACAAAATACACTACTGGACAAAACAGACGAAAAAAATAAAGATAATTACATTAAAAATAATAAATAAATTTAAATAAAAAATGTATAAAATGAAAAATAATTATTACTTTTTAAAGAATTTTTCTATGATTTTTAGTTATTTTTGTATAGAATATATATTATTATATACAAGTATAATATACCTATATAATATGTACAATAATTTTTATTTTATTATTTTTACATTAATACCCCTAATTTTATATTTTATTTATTTTCAACATATTTTAAGGAGTTTAAAATATTTTTTATTTTATTTTTAAAAATTATTTATAAGTATAAAATAAATGGTGAATGTGATGTATGTATATGTGTATTTTTACAAGTCAAGAATATTTTATTTTTATTTATTTTTTTTCGATTTTTATTATTTTTTTATTTTTTTCTAGAAACATATACGAGGTAAAAATAATAATTTAGTTTTATTTTATCAAAAATAATTATTTATGTACATAGGTACTTTGTACAACACAAAGTAGACCCTATCTCTTTATACTTATTTTGTGATCAGGTCAAGACTTGACCTTCTCATGGGGTTCGGGTCACTCTATATTTATTCTAAATACCTCCTACCTTTTTCTTTTCCTTTATTCTTTTATTTTTGCAAAAATACATGCTAATTATGTAATGTTAACAAATGCATGCTAAATGATATGTTATTGTATTTACAGGTATTTACATGTTGTTTTGCCAAGATAAATAGCTAAAAAAATTAATAAAGAGTTAGAAAAAGTGATTCATCAGTATTCTCCCATATTTGACTTGTTGTTAGGATACCATCAGTTGAGGATCAAGTATGCAAACATGATGAAGTCTGCATTTCGTACTAGATACAATCACTACAATTTGCTAGTGATGGATTTTGGACTTACAAATGCACTTATCACATTCATGGATTTGATTATCAGAGTCTTCCGGCCATACATGGGTAGGTTCGTGTTGGACATGCGAGCACGCGGTGCGCCATTATGCAATAAATGTTATTACAAATATCATTCCATAATCTGAAATGAAGAATAGCTAATTTGCATAATAGGTCCCATAGTATAATTAGGGTTATGTACCATGATCATCTTAATGATCATATAGTTGTTAATTTAGTTGTTAAATCATATAGGTTGGTGCTTGGATGAATATCTAAAGAATTAAACTCCGGACTCATTAAGCATCGTCAAATGATTATTAAGAGATGATATCCAGCCTGAGTAGGAGATGGCAATCCTTTTCTCTAATGGACTGATATCTAACCAACCTTTTGATGTAGGTCCTACATAGGAATAGAGATTCGGAGCTGTTAGATAAGATAGGACAAGGAGTTGACTTAATGAGATCGAGATAGCCAAGAGCTATGTCGTATACTATCACGATATAGGTACTCATCCTCTAATCGGAGACAGAGTGTTACTATATGTCTGAGTATGTACATTTCGTAGACCAATAGGTTGATGGCCTAATAAAGGTCTATACACCGGTGCGCTGGTATGCATACAAGGGTATATGAGAAATACCATCTCTCAAAGGGATCATACAGATTCATTTATTGAACCAGAAGACATGAGCTAACTCATGAGATATTGGGAATCAAATTTTGTGCATGGTCGTCTCGCTTTGGAAGCTTGATTGAATTTGTAGGTTTGACATGTGCCTTTGGAAAGTATATGATCAAGACCTAGGTATGATACATGATTTTTGAAAGTATATGATCGATACCGACTCCCAATGATCAAATGAGAAACAAAATGATAAAACCTTGAAGGAGACAGTATAAATAAGATCTAAAACTTCAGGTTTATTCTAGGTCTTCCAGTATGCAGGATGCACATGTATTAGGAATACATGATGGTGATGTGAACATAAACGATTGTATAACCATGACGCTTCTATTCCAAGGGAGTCATGAAACAGGTCTGGATTTTAGTGACTCCTCTCAATAGAGAAGTGATCTAAAGTTGGTCCAAATGTTGGACAGTGATCTGAATGTGATTAAGATACAATGAGAAGATTGGATCTATGGCTTTGATTTAATCAAACTTCTATGGGAGGTCCCTGAGATATGGATTTCAGATGTGATCTCAATATCCAAGTCACTATAGGTAGAACGTACAATAGCGTTGTCCTTATTTCCAAGTATCCACGTAAGCGCAAATTTTATGAAAGTGTTCAAGAATACTTTCATTGCTGACTATGTAACCGAGCACTGAGAAATGAGCAATTAAATATGATTTAATTAGCATGAATAATATGAATTTAATTCATATTATAATGTGGGTTATCTAAGATGATTGAATGTGATTTAATTATCAAAGATGTGAATGCGATTCATATTATTTGGGCATGTGAGAATAGAGATCCAAGAAGATTAAATCTGATTAAATTATCCTGGATATGAATAATGTAGATAACACTGCCCGTATTAATCATATATATTATAATGTGATTTATAATATATAAGAGAGAGCTATTTGTAAATAACATTTACGAACTAAGAGTTGATGTAAATTAGATTCACATCGGACAATTAATTGAGACATTTTATTTTTGTGTAGTGAATGTCATTCACAAATTTCCAACGGCATGATTGCAATGTTCACAATATAATTATTAATTATTTTTGTGAGATAACTTAGAACAAATGTTGTTGTCAATATTGGAGATTTTCATGAGATAATTTAATCTCATGCAATTGGAAGGATATTGCAATCAACCACCTAAAGGTGGTGGATGTCCACCAAGTCCTTATTGGAATGGGTGGTCATCCCACCCAAAGGATGATCGATTTAATTTGAAATTAATTAGTAGTGATTATTAATATATATTTAATTTAATTTAATTAATTATTGTTGGTTTTTTCAACAAAATCATGGCCATTGAAGAGAACACAATTCAATCTCATCTATTGATTTTGTGTTATCTTTAGACTCCCAAAATACTATATAAGAAAAGGCAACCTTTACTATTCAATACACAATAATGAAACACAACATATTCTCTCTCTCTCTCTCTCTCATTCTCTACACATCCTCTCTCTCTCAACGTGTGGCCGTCTACATGATGACTTAGAGAAGATCGTTGTCATCACCGCTATGGCATCGTGTTGTCGCTTCGACCGCTCGTCGATCTCTGTCACCTTCAGTGTACCTCACTCGAGAAGAAGACTTCAGATCTTGTGAAATGAGACCACGAGATTCACAGCTTGGATCATCAACATGGATTGCGAGGAGCACACGTTTCATCAACGCGCTTGCAAGCGTCTCCTCTGTCAGATCGGACTTGATATAGGAGGTCTCTTCGTTTAGAGACTCGATCGCAACAATGCTTCAAGAGGTAAACCTAATACTTATTTTTTGTTTAGATGAAACGATCCAAGAAGTGTTCTTAGATCATTTGATTTCAGCATTTAAAGAAATTATAAATTTTGTTGCCCTGAGCAACTAGTATGACTAGTCACTCCCGATCACAAATGATGCGATCCTCACACTTCCATAACACACGTAAGGATCTTCCCATATCCATCAAGTTATATCATAGCCATAGGTTGGAGGTTTCAGATACGATTTGTAAGCCTAAGATGACATGGGCACTTTAGGGTTTGTGAACTCTCATCGCATTTGGTTCACGCATCCATGTTTTATGTGATTTTTTCGCCTAGTTAAAAGTATGTAAATACGAAATTATCACTTGGAGTATGTTTCCCATTAAATAAGGAAATCATGGGACTTGAGCTTGCATGATTTGGAATCTGTTTGCTCAAGTTATTGTCTTTTTATTGAACATGTATCTACTGTTTTGGGTTGGCGAATCTTGACTTAACTAAAGAGTTAACGACGGTTTTAAAACATATAAAATGCCTTAATATCACTTGATTATGTTATAAATCAAATAGTGAACTTTTAATGCTTATTTTGCATGATTTGGATTTAAATTAATTGATATATGCTAATCTTAGTGAGTGAGGGTCACTGCTGAAAATTACTATCATAATCAAGAACCTTGTGATTGTCATTTAATAAATTAGTGAAATTAATGGTCAATATCCTAAAGTAATTATTGATGAATATTTGTTAAATATTTATGATGATTATTTCCTTAATTGACTTTGCAATAACAAATATGATAAGTTGATGATCTTGATCGATTTGGTTATATCGAACCTTCCAACAAAATTGATTGTTTGAACATGATTGGGGATTTGTTTAGCAAATATCCTTACAATATTGATCAAAATGATTTTGATAAATATTATATGTTATAACGTTGGTTGAAAAACCTATGATCATCTCAAATACAAAATGTCAAATTGTATTATCCTGACATGAGGCGGATATGGTGCATAGCCAAGGAGCATTGGGGTAGTAGGTTGCTCCGTGAGTGGTCCGTCCCACTGTCGTTGGTACTGACCATGACAGTGGGTAGGAAAGGATAATGCTTGAAGCAATCTTGATGTATTTTTCTAATTATTAAAATTTGAATACTACATATTTGGGATAATACCTTGTTTCGTAACAATAAAGAATGTTTGTTGGATATTGATTTGATCATTAATTTAATATGATTAGAATAATTGGAATCCAATTAAACTTAAAACACTCTATTATGAATAGAGATGATTAGTAATGATTAATTTGAATTAAAACATGATATGGAGGATCACATAAGTGACATCCATGGTCTCCTGTCAGGGCGATGGGTTCCGTCTCCAAGGATTGTACGTAGGAGACACCCATCCTAAGTGACGGCTCTTGCATACAAGTGCATCTAGGTCGGGCTCTTTGCTTCTCGAAAGAGTAAGACCATATGCATAGTGACCACATATCGAGTCCTCGTATTATTGCGGTGATATTGGATTACGCATAGCGAGTTCTAATCATGTTGATGATTGGTTCAATTAACAACGAGTCAACATCACCTTAGACTTGGTGGGCTCGGGTGTTAAAGATCGAATTGGAATATGCATGTTGCACTTGCAAGGTGGAATGAGTTCCCACTTCTTTTTGTCCGAGTTGCAAGTTGTCATATTATTGGGATGTAACTGATAAGAAGAATATCCCATATCTTACTTGTGATGTAATGGTAAGTATATATCCTACTTTGAAAATGAATAAGGGAATGAACTTTCAGAATTGACAAGGCAAGATCAATTTTTGATATAAAATTTCCTAAATGAAAGTAAAATATATATTTATGCAAATTTCTTATTTTAAATAATCATCATCAAACCCATTCAATACTATATTCAATAATAACTAGTAAAATATCATGGAATGGATCCATGATCAAGATC
Organism: Ottelia alismoides; assembly: GCA_037367405.1. Lineage (NCBI taxonomy): Eukaryota > Viridiplantae > Streptophyta > Magnoliopsida > Alismatales > Hydrocharitaceae > Ottelia > Ottelia alismoides. The sequence goes on along the minus strand of JAZKJV010004786.1, from coordinate 409,206 downwards.
AAGTACTTGTAGTTTGACACATATTGTATGTGGTTGCAATGTGCATGCTTCCTCGTAATAACGAGGAATGAAAACTAAATAGATTATATGACTACAACCCTTAGGATTTGTATGTCTCTATAGTCTTGATATATCATTGAATGTACTTTGGAAGAGACATGTCGATGATGATCGTAATTGTCAAATAATCCTTATAAAATCTAAGAAGTTTTTCTGGAAAATATATGTACTCTCAACATTTATTCATAATTGGCATGGTTCACTGCATTTTGCAAAATGGTGGCTTGACAAGAGATGATGTACTCAAAATTTTTAAGTACCTGCCTGAATCTATGACTTTAAGAGTTTAGATAGATGTAGATATGATGAATGCCATCATTCTACTAGATATACTCAAGTCTTTCATAATGCTTCATAAAATCCTTATTGTATGAATTGGATGAGGCATTTATAAATGTTGAAGTACTCTTATATTGATGTCCCTTGTGGACATGTTCAATGTAAGAGTTCGTTTGTCTTAAGAAATGGTTGTTTATAGATGAAGGGAGCAAAGTGGAAGCATGGGTCTGACCCAAGCAAGAAGGAAAGTCAAGGAGTTGAAGGTGCTTCTGTAATTTACATATGACATCCAAAGAGTTGGATGAATGCCAATACTGCAATAATCCGATGTACTGATAGTATGGCTATCTAGACTATCTCGGATCCATAGAGAAGGACCCAGATAGTGCATCAGAATAATCTATATCTACTTATCATCATTGAAATTGACTTACATATTGGATAAGATTAAAAGTCTAATAATTGTCCCTCATCCTTCTAATAACACTTGCAATTGGTTGCATATGTTTTTTAGAAGATTTAATCTCAAAGGTTTAATAGACATCCACATGGATGTTGATGCAATAGTTGCAACAATCTCCGTTGCATGAATAGACTTCATAATTTCAATGGGAGAACCCTTAGTCATAGAGAATGTCTATATGACCTAGATATTAGAATGCACACATTGTTTGTTTCTAAATGTTGGAAATAAGTACGAATTCTTGAAAAGATCTATAATAAAGAGTTATGATGGATATATTTCAGATAATGATCTAACATTTAGAGGACTCTACTAAGTTAGAAAATTAATGATTGGTTCATTAACATTTCTAAATACTGAAAATTAAATCTTAAAGATAAATAGAAGGATGAAGATCATTTGACAATGATCTGTAATCAAGCCTTGGATATATGTCTGTCGATGAGATCAATAGACTAGTAAGAGATGAAGCTTTAGAATGTCTGAAATTTCAAATCTTACATACTTGTGAATAGTCAAAGTAAAAGTATCCAATGCTCCGTTCTTTGGGAACGGTGTAAGATGTCAAGGTATTCATGATCTCATACATATTGATGCATGTTGATCATCAAATCACAATAAACATTATTGATATGTGATATCTATTGATGATTATTTGTGATATTAGATTTCTTCCCTTCACCTTAGAAACCTTTGAAATGTGCAAAGATTTAACTTTTTGTTTTAGAACCAAAGTTTGAAGGAAGATGAAGTGAATTTTATCTAACCTAGGTAACCCTTACCTATGAGATGAATTCAAGGAATATCTTATGGAGATTTGAGTATCTTTCTTATCTCACTCCTCTTAATACACCTAAACTCAATAGAATTGTAAGGAGATGCAATTGGATCATGTGTGACATGATTTGATCAATGATGTATCTTAGCATAATTACCTCTAAGTTTCCAGGTATATGTAAAGTAGATAATACTGTATATGTCCTTAATAAGATTTCATGCAAATCTAAACCCAAACATCCTCATAAGCTATGGTTTGGAACCTAGCCTAGTGTTGGACACTAGTGGATTTAGGGTTTCTTGGTCCATAACTTTGTCATGGATGCAAGTAAGCTGGAATCTAACACCAGAGAGTGTTGCTTCATTAGAAAAATAAAGGATAGTATTGGATACCTACTTTATGACCCTAAGATTCAGAAAAGATTTCATCCTTATGGATATGATTCTTAGAGAATTAGACTCTTGAGAAACAATATGAAAATGAAGTTAAGGAACTCATTGAAGCTTGTGAAGATAATGAGGCTCCTAAAACCGGAAGCTAAAAGGACAATTAAAGATCAAACCCTAATATCTCATCAAATTAGTTTGAGAATGGATTCCATGTGTCTGAAAATTCTGACATTGATCGAACTTCATATGATGAATCTTCTGTAGATCATAACATGGACAGATGGATGTCAGTAATAAAGTTTAAAGGAGACTTCATATACAAGTGTTGTATATGGACCCTCGAGGATCCACCTATAAGGGTAAGACCCACTTGGTGTAAATAGATCATCAAGAGAAAGAGGGAACCTGATGAGAAGGTAGAGACCTTCAAAGCAGAGTTTGCATCCACAAGATACACACGAAGAGAAGACATAAATTTCGATGAGACTTGCTCTTCAGTGACCATGATTAAATCAACAGAACATTGCTAACTATAGCTATACATATTGGTTATGACATCTACAAGATAGAAGTCAAGATTAATTTTCTCTATGAATTCCTCACCGAGGATATTTGCACGAAGTAGCATCAGGTCTTCATGGTTGAGAAAGCCAATGTGTGCAAAAAACTACATCTATGGACTCAAATAAGCTTCTTGTAGTTGGAACAACAAATTTGATGAAATTATAAATGTTATGATTTTAGATAGAATCTTGATGAACCATGTGAAGCTTAGTCGGAGTCCTATTGTGTTCATCATGTTAAATGTAGATAATATCCTAATCATTTGGAATGATATAAGGCTCATAATAAGTGTTTTATAATTTGGTTGTTCGATACCCTGAGATATGATCTCAAGGATACCTCTTAGATCTGTTCAGAAGCAAAGAGAAAATGGCATTAGAACTGTCACATTAGTGGTGCACCAAGGATATATCCCATTTCTTGGAAAACCTCAAGGAAGGTTTCCTTCCCTTAAGATATGATACCGACCTATATAAAGGGATAACACGTCAAAGAGTTGACGATGTGAATACCAAAGCTACATGCCCTAGTCAATAGCTATGTGAAGCTCTGTGTATGCTAGATGTGTAGAAAATCTAGATGTTAGTCATGCAGTGGGAGTAGTAAATTGTTACTAATCCTACAATGGAAATAAAACACTTAGTTGCAGTAATAACAATATCTTCAACGATGACAAGACTTTAGATATAATGATCTCTAAGTCTTATCTTCAAGAAATTAAGACTTTGTAGATAAATATCTAAAAGGTCTTAACTGTGGATACCTTAGGAGATAGAGATCTCCAAGAATATGAGTATTTTGATGACGATAATGGAAAATACAAATTGGTTGTAATAATTTTGAGTTGTAGTGTAAAGGACACTATAACTAAAAAATTGAGCATTGGTTGCATAAAATACAACATTCGCATTGGATGCGAGCACTGTTACTTGGAGATATGTAAGTACTGTAAAAGGACTTGGTTTAGTCTCTCGAAAATAGAGCAACTGATCAGCTTACCTAGATATATTAAATAGCTCATAATTTTCACATGAGTGTGGGTTTAAATATTTGCCCAATAATGGCTCTTTGGGCTAGTTGGAGATTGTTGGACATGCTAGCCCACGGCGAGCCATTATGCAAGAAATATTATTGCAAATATCATTTCCTAAAATGAAATTAATAATAACTAATTTACATAATAGCTCTCTTTGTACAATTAGGATTGTGTACCATGTCCATCTTGATGATGACACAATTGTTGATTCAATTGTTGAATCATAGAGGTTGGTGCTTGGATTAATATGTAAAGAGTTATATTGAGGACTCATCAAGCATCGTCAAACAGTTATTAAGAGATGATCTCCATCATGAGTAGGAGATGGCAATCCTTGTCTCTAATGGGCTGATATCTAACCGACCACTTGATGCAGGTCCTCTGCATAGGAATAGAGATTCATAGGTGTTAGATAAGTAAAGTCAAGGAGTTTACTTAATGAGATCGAGATAACCAAGACCAATATATTATATTGTCATGATATAGGCACACATCCTCTGACTGGAGACAGATGTCTTACTATATGTCTCAGTATGTACATCTAGCAGACCGATAGGTTGATGGCCTATTCATGGTCTATAAACTGGCGTGCTGGTGTACATACAAGGGCATATGTGTAATACAAACTCCCAAAGGGATCATACATGCTCATATACTGAATCGGAAGACATGAGATCACTCATGAGATTTTGGGAATCAAATTCCGTGCACAGTCGTCTCGCTTTGGAAACATGACTGAATTTAAAGGTTTTATATATGCTTTTAGAAAGTATATGATCAATACCTAGGCAAGATGTATGCTTTTTGAAAGTATATCATGGATACCGACTCCCAATTATCAAATGAGAAACTTAATGATAAAACCTTGAAGGAGACAATATAAATAAGATCTCAAACTTCAAGATTATTCTAGATTTTCCAGTACGCATGATGTACATGTATTAGGAATACCTGAGGGTGATGTGATCATAAATGATTCTATAATTTTGATGATTCCATTCCGAGGGAGTGATGAAACATGTATGGATTTTTATGACTCCTCTCAATAGAGAAGTGATCTAATCTTGTCCCAAGTATTGGAAAGTGATTTGAATGTGATTCAGATGCAATGAGAAGATTTGATCTACAGGTTTGATTTAATCAAACATCGATGGAAGGTCCCTGAGATCTAGATTTGAGACATGATCTCAATACCCAAGTCACTATACGTGGAAGTTAAATTGTCATATTCTTATCACCAAGTATCTTGGAGAAAGTGCATTATTCTTGAAAGAGTTCAAGAATAATTTCATTATTGATAATGTATCCGAGCATTGAGAAATGGATAACTAAATGTGATTTAATTATCATGAATAATAAGAATTTGATTCATATTATAAGGTGTGTTATTTAAGATAATTAAATTTGATTTAATTATCAAAGATGTGAATGATGTGAATGTGATTCATATTATTTGGGCACATGAGAATAGAGATCCAAGATGATAAATATGATTTAATTATCAAGGATATAAATAATATGGATTGCACTATCCACATAATCATATATATTATAAACTTGATTTATAATATATAAGAGAGAGAGAGATTTGTAAATAATATTTATGAATTAAGTGTTGATGTGAATTGGATTCACATTGGATAACTAATTGAATTTGTAATTTACATTTTATTTTGCATTGTGAATGAGATTCACAAATTTCCAATGGAATGATTGCAATGTTCACAAGAGAATTGTGAATTATTTTTATGAGATAATTTATAACAAATTTTGTTTGTAAATATTTAAGATTTTCATGAGATAATGTAATCTCATGGAATTGGAAGGAGATTGCAACCAACAACCTAAAGGTGGTGGACGACCACCAAGTCATTATTAGAATGGGAGGCCATACCCCCCCCCTTATGGTAGGAGGACAATTTCCTTCCCAATTATCTCCTAGGATAATTGATTTTATTTGATATTAATTTATATTGTTAATTCAATATATATTTAATAAATTAAATTAATTCTTGATGATTTTTTACAACAAAATCATGTCCATTGAAATAACACATATCAATCTCATCCATTGATTTTGTGTTATCCTTGAACTCCCAAAATACTATATAAAAAGAGGCAGCCATTTCTCTTCAATAAACTACAATGAGACACACCATATGCTCTCTCTCTCTCTCTCATTCTCTGCATGTCCTTTCTCTTTCTCAATATGTGGCCATCCACATGATGACTTAGAGAGGATTGTCATCATTGTCGCTATGTAATTGTGTTGCTGCTTCGACCGCTCGTTGATCTCTGTATCCTTCGGTGCACCTCACTTGTGAAGAAGTCATCAGATCTCGTAAGACGAGATAAGGAGATTCACCACTTGGATCATAAACATGGATTGCGAGGAGCATCTGTTTCATAAATGTGATGGCAAGCGTCTCCTATATTGGATCGGACATGAGGCAAGAGATCTCTTCGTTTAGAGATTCGATCGTAACCATGCTTCAAGAGGTAAACCTAATTCTTGTTTTTGGTTTAGATCAAATGATCTGAGAAGTGTTCTTGGATCATGTGGCTTCATCGTTTTAAAAAATTTTAAATTCCGCTGCCCGTGAGAAACTAGTGGTACTAGTTACTCCCAATTGCATATGATGTGATCCTGACGCTTCCGTGATGCACTTAGGGATCTTCCCAAATCCTTCAATTCGTAGTCATATTCATAGATGACTTTCTATTCTACTCCCATGATGAATACGAGCACGAGTCCCATCATCGCATTATCTTAGAGACACTTCGAAAGCATCAGTTGTATGCCAAATATAGCAAGAGCAAGTTATGGCTTTCTGAGGTGGCATTTGTTGGCCACATTTCAATGGCATGGGTGTTAGATGACCCCACCAAGATAAAGGTAGTGGTGTCTTGGGAGCATCCCAAGATGATTACAAATATCGACAGTTTCCTTCGGCCACAATGGGAACTATAAGAAATTTGTTATAGGGTTTTCCCAATTGGCCCTACCCTTCACCCGGTTGACTCAGAAGGACATCCCATTTTTCTGGTGTGACAAATCTGAGTTGAGCTTCTGTACCCTCAAGGAGCGGTTGACTTTTACACTTATCTTCACCCATCCTTCCAGCACCTTGGACTTCACGGTTTACACCTATGCTTCCAAGGAAGGGTTGGGCACTGTGTTGATGTAATGAGAACAAGTTGTGGATTATGCATCACGATAGTTGAAAAATCACGAGCGCATATACCCTACTCATGACTTACAATTGGCAACCATGGTATTTTCACTGAAGGTATGGTGCCACTACTTGTATGGGTGACATTTGAGATATTCACCAACCACAAGAGCCTTAAATACAACTTCGATCAGAAGGAGTTAAATATGAGGCAAAGGCATTGAATGGAGTTACTAAAGGACTATGATTGTTCCATCTCCTACCACCCTGGTACGGAGAATGTGGTGGCAGACATCTTGAGCAGGTAGTCATATATCGATGTTTCAACATCTTGGTTGCAGACATGGGATGTGCTCACTACACTTAGTGAGTGGCATTCATTTGAGAGTACATCTGATGCAGTGATCGTACCAGCAAGGTACAGTAGCATGTGCGATAGGATCGTCCAAGGGCAACAGACAGATCAGAAGATCCAGGACGTATACCACATATGCTTGAAGGATTAATTCATCAGATTACCACTCCATGAATCCATCATATGGAATGGGGGTCGTGTATATGTCTCAGATGATGAGGAACTAAGGAGAGATATCTTGGATGAGGCATACAATTCGAGACTTTCTATACAAATAGGAAGCACCAAGATGTATTAAAACCTCCGCCAGCACTTTTGGTGGGATGGCATGAAGAAGGACATCATCGAGCACGCTAGTCGATGCCTTACTTGTTAGATGGTGAAGGCAGAGCACTAGGGACCAACTAGTTTACTACATACTCTTCTTATCCATGTGTAGAAATAGGATAGCATTTCCATGGATTTTATCACATCATTGCTGCACACCCCAGGTGAGCATGATGTGATATGGGTGATCATTGACCAGTTGGCCAAGTCATCCCATTTTGTTCAGGTCAACATCAAATGTACACTAATTGAGCTAGCTACATTATACATTTAGCATGTCAATCATTTGCATGGGATACCCAAGTAGGTAGTTTTAAACAGAGATTCAAGTTTCACTTCACACTACTTGGGAGAATTCATGAGATCCTTGAGGACTGAGCTATGCATGTGTTTAACCTACCATCCACAGATCGATGGGCAGTTTGAGAGGACCATTCATACACTGGAGGATTTTCTATGGGCTTACATTGTTGATTGGAAGGGATCTTGGAAGGACCACCTTCCACTAGTCGAGTTTACATAAAAAAAATAGCTACCATGCTAGTATAGGCATGGAACCTTTTGAGCCCTTATATGGAAGGCGATGCACTACTTCCTTGTGTTGGTTGTAAGTGGGTGAAAACACCTTGTTCACCCTGCGGATCATAGAGGTGACCTCTACGGCCGTGGAGACAGCTAGGAAGATATTGTTGTCTGCACAGAACCATCAGAAGAGCTATGCTGACCAGCGACGTCGAGACCTTGAGTTCTGGTATAGCATCCTACATTCATGTCTTAAATGATATGATTCTTAACCAACCTCGTATGTCTAAAGTAATCCTCATAACACATGTTGGGTACTTCGTGTTCCTACGAGTATCCCTAATGGGTCGCGTTCAACATTGAGGTGTTAAGGGCAAACTTGCACCGTGCTTTGTGGGACTATTCGAGATCTTAGCCCGATTTGGGAAGGTGGCTTATAAATTGGCCCTTCCTCCACACCTTGAGGGAATTCATGATGTGTTCCATGTGTCAAGTATCAGGAAGTGCATCCAAGATCTTAGGCACGCGATCAGTTATAAGGATGTGGCGATGGAGCCAAACCTCTCCTTCCAAGAGCTGGTTCAGATACGTGACCATGAGGTCAAGAGTCTAAGGTGGAAGGAGATTAATTTGTCAAAGTCATGAGGATGAGTCAAGATATCGAGGTGGCGACATGGGAGCCTGAGGCAAATATGAGAGAGAAGTATCCCCATTTATTTACAGCCATGGAATCGAAATCGTAGTCAAAATCCATTTGAGTTTTTTATGGATTTCACTCTCTTTGAGATTTTTATGAGCTCATTCCTCTTTGAAATTTTTACGCTATCAGAGTAGGTTTAGAAATCAACTAGAATCATATTAAGTCATGAGGACAATACTTCCATTGAGATTTTTATGATGTAAGACCCCTCATAATATGATCTAGACTTGTTTGCAAAAACTACTTTTGTATAATACTCAAAAAAATTAAGCATTCCATCCTAGATCACGCTGAGACCATTTTAATGAGTCCAAGAACATAAAAAACAGAGTTTGGGAGCCCAAGTTAGGGCTATTTTAGTGTCCGCCCAAATCAAGATCCGAACAAAGATCAGTATTCAAATTTTTGACCCAAATAAAAAACCCTCAAATCGACTCTTCTCTCCTAAAATGCCCAAACCAAGTTCAATCCCGATTCCTCCTCCCTCCCCCTCGTTGAAGCGTCGCTGGGGCTCGTCGGAGCATGACGAATCAATGATCCGAAGCCGCTCTCACATACAGGAATCAAGGTCACCTTCGTATGTCGTTTCACATTGTCAATAAAGTACATAATCCATCATTCTTCATGGGTGAATTAACTGATGTCACAAACATTTTGTGGCACGATGTTTCCCATTCCTTTGTTGTCAAATCCACATGTTTTTATTGAATTTGTGTACTTGAATCACCTTATATCCTACTCCTAGATGGTCCATTAATTCCTCAAGGTTCAATCTACTACAAGACTTTGGTCTTTCACTTGTATTTTTGTAGATGTTTGTGTAAACAATCTGGATCTCCATCTAATGATGTTAGCAGCACTTGTATCCTTCTCATCGTGCATGTAAATGTTGTTGCTAGCTTTGACTCTATTATATATAGAAAGTCAGGGATTTCAAAGTTGAAGTTCAAAAAATGAATGAGTGAACCAATTTGAGTAGAATGTGAAGTCATGGAAGATGGATATGAACTCTAAATTTGTAGTTAAACCCACCTTAGATAGTACTATTCTGTAGGAAACTCCTGATATGAAAAAGGGACTATAAAAGGCAACAGTTCTGGTGTCTCCTATATCATAACTCGTGATCAAGTGGAACCACAATAAATCCATTATTCTTTCATGACTATTAGTTGCATAAACATTTGCTCATTCAATTACTTGGTTCATTGTGTATAGTCTAGTTATCTACATCAAGCAATCCCTCAGTCTTGTCATTGAGACAGGGAATGGAACATGAATATATTACAGGAATGTTTATCAAATCCAAATAGCATCTCCTATGTCCAACCGTGATTGGATGTGATCACGATGTTCAACCCATATACTACATGTCTATTTCGAAAGAAATGTAGATTTTAATTACTTAGCGTATGGAGAAACTACTTTTATTGTTGGAGAAACATCCATTTTCTCTCCCTGGAACCTAGTGTTTGGGTTATTTTTAATGCTCGAAAAATTGTGTAGAGACATGAGGAGTCCAAAAATGCTCTATTTAATCCGCGTGAATTAAACTTTAATTTGTCGTTTCATTGTAGGGGGGATTCGGAATCGGTCAAGAAATAAGCACAAGAATTTATTCAATTTTTAATAAGCATGGTTTTATGTTTATTTTACATAGGCAAGTCCCACAGTCTAATTCAAGCAGACAAAGGAACAACCTAGAATTTTGTCTATCAAAGTTCATATACGGTTTTGGAGACGGTATTTTTTGTACTTTTAATGCAATTTGGGATGCAACATGCAAATTATGCCAATTTTAGGGACTAAAAAGTAATCTTAAATCAAGTGATGTTCGAAAATTATGAAACTTGGCCATGATATAAATTATGATGTAATGACTACACTATAATGTTTTGGGAATTTTTGGATGCAAGATAATTACTTTATGAATTTATGAATGCAAACACATTGAATTTCACTAATTAATTACAATAAATATTAAACCTAATTATTTCCAAGAGATAAAATTATCCAAGATCTATCACTTGATGATAAATCCCAGAAAAATCATTAACTTTAAAAATATATGATTTGATATCTATTAGAAATTAAAAATCGAAATATGCAAAATAATTTTTATAGAGCAAACTATGCTTGAAAATTCAATTCTTTTTTGGCACAATGTTAAATACATCTAATTCTATGATCTGTGAATTTTCGGTAATTTTTCGAACAATAGTTAATTTAATATGAATTTCCAAGCACCGAAAGGGCAAACATGCAATTTTCCACGAAAATAATAATTTGTAATTAACAACAGACTACAAAAATATCCATCATATGCCACACTATCAAGAATTAGTTGAAGAACATATGCTAATTTTTAAATTAATAAAAGGATGCAATAAAGTGGTTTAAAATAAAAGGGGAACAAAGGGGTCTATTTGCAATTACAATAAATAAAATAAATTGTAGAACATGGGTTAAAGTGTAAATACATATACCCCTATGGGTATTTCTACAAAATGCAAAGGGGACACCTACTCCTCACGTGTCCCTTGTGCGGCGGGGGTTCTATGGATATATGGCAGATTGCGAGGGCCTCTTTTGCAATTATCCCGGCTTCCACGTGTGTGTCACGTGATGAGGGACCTCTTTGGAATTAGGTGGACTCCAAGGGATGTCCTCGCATGATGTCCCCTCTCCTCTTGTGTGCCTCACATGGGGAGGGTCTCGGGCTCTTACCTGGTGTTGCGGTGGAGGTAAGAGGCGGAGGGGTCCCTACTGGAAGGTGGAGGGGCATCAGAGAGTTGGGAGTCGCTTGTGGAAGGTAGTGGATTGTGCCCATGGCTGGAAGGACTCTGGACGTTGGTGGTGGCGCAGCAGCATCAGAGCGAGGAGAAGCTAACGTCACGAAGGTGGAGAAGCGATTAGTCTGTGGCGGTGCCAGGTCAGAGATGCCAAGGCTCTTCAGACGAAGGGGGTCAAGCCTGAGCTGTGGTCGTAGCTCTTGGGAGATCAATCTGCTTGTGCGAGGGCTCAAAGATGAATGCGGAGTAGAGAGATCTCCTGGAATATATAATAAGGTTGAAGATGGCTCTGATGATTCCTTGGAGTGGATAGAAGGTGAATGGGGGTGATTCATGGCTATTGGAGAAACGTCGGTGGTTGTTGCTGGAGAAACGTTGGGGGCAGATGAATCAATAAGATGGCCAGGCGATGGGTTATACAAGAGAGCTAGGGAATAGGAGGATTAGGAATGAGATCATATTAAGGAGGTGACGAGATTTGCGAAAGTCTTTAATAGGAGATTCGTATCGAAGGTTGAATAAGGCGGCAACGAGAGGTATGGATATGGAAGGTGGGATCGGTGATGGATTTGATTAGAGTCAGAGATGAGGATCAGGAAGAGGATATCTGGGAATTTAGCAGTGAGGATCGTGGAGGTGTCGTACGGCGATGATGGCGGTGCGCGACCACGGATCTGCAAGGCCAGAAGAGGAAGGCCGCCCAAGAAGGAAGGCGGTGAAGCTTTCGTTGGGGACGTCAGCAGTCGGTTTGGGAAAGGAGATGGAGGAAGGGGATGCACGTGCAGTGCACATGCGCAGGAGGTACGTGCGGGGCTTTTAATTTTTTTATAAAGATGAATTGATAAAAAGCTCAAAAATGGGTGACATGTGACAGCTTTGGGAGCACCACGTGGCACCTCCAGAAAATTCGAATATAAAAGAAGAAGAAAAATAAAAAAATAAGAAATGACCTTGGATCAAAAAAATTTCTTAACAAAAGTAGCTCTTCTCGATGAGATGTACAACTTTCATGAACCAAAACCAAAATCGACCGCTTGCACAAATTGATATTTTTGGGGTACTCCATGTACATAGAATACTTTGATTTTTATGTTTATATTTTTTCATTATTAAACAAGATAAAAATCTGAAAAGATATGATAAAATCAAAAATAAATATTTAAATATTAATCTTTTTTTGGATTTCCTTCAAGTAAGAAAAGGAGGAAATAAAATAAAACACGAAAAAGACAATTTTCGTGCAGACAGTTAGTGAAGACTCAGACTCAGTTAGTTTCTTTTATTTAAAGTTCATTTTGGATTCAGATTTTTGTGTATTTTAATAAAACTTTTATCAAAGAAAAAAATGAAAAAAAATGAGTTAATTATGTACATAAAATAATAGGTCAAAAACTACTAAAATATAAAATGTAAAAAAGAGGCCCAAAACCTAACTTTCACGTATGAGATCTGATTCACTTGAACTTGGTCTTGTTTTGAATGTATTTGAATGTACATTAGTTCAAAAGAGAGTAGGATCTAATCAGACACTGGGTGAGGAAGATATCATGGTTTTAGTCCGAGAATCCTACAATCAGGGTTTGGGTTTTTTGTCGACTTATTTCAATTAGTGATTTTTTTGTATTTTCATTTATTCTTTTTAGTAATATGTACACAATGGAGGTGGTTTCAGGTTATTTGGAGTTAGAGCGAATTAGTTAAAATTCATGGAGTTTAGGCTATTTTACAGGACAATTTGGTTGTGATTTTTGGCTTCTTATTTTGTGCAATTATGAGTGATAAAATGCAATAATATTATCAAAACAAGCATGAATGCTAATTATGCAATATAAATGAAGAAATTCCAATGAATTTTAGGGATTTGAGCTTAATTCATCATTTTCAGAGTGATGGATCTGAGATGCATCATCCCCCTATACTTAAACCACGCTCGTCCCTAAGCATCAAAAGAAATGCAAGGATGTGAAATGAGATTGGGTCTCTTACCAAGACCATGAGCAGAAGGTGAAAATAAAACTAGACCTGACCTTTGGATTATCAGATTAGCGGAAATTCATTGAGACTTAGGATTTTAAAATCAACAGCCTTCATGTTCTACACATCATTGTCACAGTTTCGGATCAGAAGTCAACTCAGATCAATCCTCCTCCCAAAGCATACCCCATGAACATTGAACAATCGACTCAAGTTTGTGAAAGGTTTTAGCTCTTCCCATCCAAAATGTCGGACTACCATGCAAACCTTCTCTCCAGTAACTCGTCCTCGAGGAATCAAGTATTTCCTTCTAAGGTCTGTCGTGTTGTGTTCACAATTGAATAGAGGGAGAAATTAGAAGGAGAAAAGAACTGGAGGGTGGCCAGAGTAGTCACCTCTCCTTGTGAAGATGACCAGTTAAGCCAAGTCTCCACCAAGATCTGCAAACTTTCTTGAAGCTTGGACCTTTTTGGTCAAATGATTATTCAGTAGTAGGCTTCTTTCTGTTTGGAATTTTGGTAGCTCTACATGGATCATGGTGTGCCCCTACGGATATGGAATCTATTTTTCCGTACATTTTTGGAGTCTTAGAAAAAACGGTGCCTAGTCGTCCATCCCTTTTCCGAAGCTTTATTTCAACTCGTACTTCAGTCTTTAGATGTCCATGCTACCACAAAAGAAACTCACACAGTCTTCCAACACCCCGTCTGAGTTGAGCTAAGTGCATAGTGCGAGAGTAAAATCTAATTCCCTATTCCAGAGTCATACCCATAATGAAGAGACCTACTTAGACACTAAGAGAGAACGTTGCACATTGTCATGTTGAACTCGAAGAATTAAGTCATAGACCTGAAGCTTCTAAAATCCCATTTCTCGATGAAGTTCCTCTGAAAATTAGGAGGATTAAGGTCAAGTCCAGACTTTTCTCGGGTTTTGCTTATAACTCTATTCACAACCCAAGGGATTTTCACAAATGCAATGAATGTAATGCTGGATGAAGTGCAGGTGTGTGAAATGCATATACAATTTTTTTATTTTTCTTATTTTTTTTTACTTTTGTGATCTGAAAAAGAATTTATGTAAGGAATTTTGTTAGAGATATATTTTTTTTTGCAAAATTGAATAAGAAGCCATGTTTTAAAAAAAATCGATGGACATGGTTAATGTTAAAAACTCATTTTTTATTAATTTTTATTTTTATTTTTTTATCTTTTTATTTTTTTTGTGTTTATTTTTTTCAAGTTAGATACCCATCCCGTAAATAATTACGTGAAAGTATGAGCTATGGGTAAAATATATACATAGTATATATACACAACCCCATATATTTAGCAAGTGTTGTGTCCTCAGAGCACAAGAAGCGTAGAGAAGACATATCTCGGCTAAGCGTAAGAGAGTGAATAAGAAAAAGATAGATCGGCCTGCCCCGTATACTTAGGCTGTGAATAGTCTAAGTATAGAAGAAGAGCAAAAATGATGCGGTCGGGATATTTGAATGAGGAGAGTATATACAGATATGCATCGGTTCCCCCTATACTTAGGCTCTGGTCAGCCTAAGTATAGAAAAAGGGTGAAAATGAGGCGATAGTGAGATGGGGAGAATGGTATATACATATGGCATCGGTCCCCCCCATACTTATGCCTTGGCCAAAGTAGAGGAAGAAGATGTACAAGGAGACTAATGGGGTCAGGAGGAGGGAGGGTTGCCGATGATTAATGTGGTTTTCGACCAATCTTTTTGTGAGCCTGTAGAGGGAGATCGTAATGATAAGAAAGAGATGAATCATGTGATTCCCAACCATTATTAGTGTTATCCTCAAAGAAATCATGCTGGAGAATAGATGAAGCGTATGAATTAGATGAATAATAAGCATCATAAGAGTTATCCTCAGAGGAATAGTATTTGAAAGTGGAGGCACTACAGATATTCTTGTTCTTCAGCGCCTCTAGTTGTTTTCTCAGAATTTGTTACTTCTTGGGATCAAACGATTCATCCTCTGATGATGAATACTCTGAAGCACCAGTATCAGTCAGTTTATATCAAATTATTCCAGTATATTTAATTAGACCAGGAGAATCATCTTTGGATGAATAATAGTGCGGAATGGGAGTCGTCCAATGGGAATCAAAGTTTGGATCCTAGCAAAGATAGGGTTTTAGGACAGCCGAACAGATATCTCTCATGTAGATTACCCTTTCTGGACCTAATGATGAATCATCAGACAATTCCTCTTCCGAAAGGTCGAAGGTGACTTTATTTCTAGATGAAGGAGCGGGCATTTTGTTTCTTAAAGGTGTTTGCCCTCTGAGTGAGGTGATGACACTTGAGTCTCCAGATGCATAACCATTGAAATTTTTCTCCTTTGTCGGTGTACGTCTTGCATATTTGTTCATAGTTTTCTTAATGTTGGTGCACTACTGAGTTGTATTGATTTGGTCAAGGCATTCAAAGAAGGTTTCGACTGACTCAGGGCGAGCCCATGCATATGTCTCAGGATCATATAAGAAACCCTTTCCCATGGTGAGAGCAGCGGGAAATGGAATAGTGGGGAGAGTCTCTGCATACTCATTCTCAATTGACTTGATGTTGGTGCATTCCTATGTCAGGTTGATTTGATCAAAGTGATCAGACAAGATTTCAGTCGATTCAGGATGCACCCATGCATACATCTCTGGATCATATGAGGAGTCATTTCCCATAGTGAGAGAAGCGGGAAATGAAACAGAGGAGAGAATCTCTAAACCAATAATCTCTTCAACAGTCGTTATCTCAGGTGTAGCAATGGAGTAGGGCTTATCTACCGCTTGGTGGTTACGGTTGTTACAGATTCATGGGTCACCTCATAATATTGTATTTCCTCAACAACTGGGTGAGATCGAAGGTCTCCCAATGCTGTAAAATTGATTTCCCGTGTCTCGCACTCAATAATTGCCTTAGCCAATGCCAAGAATGGTTTTTTGAGAATGATTGGAGACTGGGTGAATTCTCCTTGATGATCAATATCAATAATTGTGAAGTCCACTTTGAGCAGAGAATCTTGGAATATAATGATGACAGAAATTGTTCCTCTCGGCCGCTTTATAGATCGATCAGCCAGCTGAACGATCTCTTTTATTTTCCTCATAGGTCCAAGTTTGAGCTTGTCAAATATAGAGGTCGGGAGGATATTGATTGGTGAGACGCCATTGATTTGAGCATGGTAAATGTTGTGTCTTTAATTCTACAGTCAAATATGGGCAACCGCTTCACTATGCAGCTCTTGGTTTTTCACCTCAACACCAAGGAGGTGGCCATTGACAAGATATGTCTTTCAATCTTTGTTCTTATCACGTCCGACTTTTTCATCGTTAATTTGCTCATTACAAATCCTTTAAGATCGGGAAAGTGTTCAATGGCCTGTATGAAGGGAAGTTCAAAAATCAATCTTTTCTCTAGTGCTTCCCTTAGAGTAGGATCCAAATTCTTCATATCTTCTTCAGTTTCAATTTTATGTATTTTTCTGGATTTTCGATTTTTTGATTGTTTTTTAATATTTTAGTTTTTTTTTGTATTTTCTGTGTGGTATGTAGATGTGGTGTTTTCCATGGATGATGAGGGTTTTTGATATGCTGAGTCAGAGTCCGAGTCAGAATCGGATTTATCCCTAGGGGTATAATAGGCAGAGGTGTCGCTGTCAGGATCGTCCCTAGGGTGATTATAGTCTTTAGGCTTCTGAATATCCTTAGATTGAGATCAAATCTTTTCCTCATCCATTTTTATATCCGAGCTACCATAGAGTGAAATTAGTCGGTCAACGAACTTCCTAAATTTATCAACCATTAAATCATATCTCTTATTTATCCTTGAAATATCATCCTCAAAAATTGTTTCATGATCAATCATGGGAGCCGTTGATGTATTGAATTTGAGATTCAGTAATTTAATCTTCCATTTTCCTGTATGAGCTGAGAGGAGAGTCTCTTGGAATATCCAATATATGCTTGTTATTTTCTGAAAATTTCTTCGAAAAATTATGGAAGGAGTCTGCTCAGTGGATGGATTTTACAGGAATCTATAGGTCTCATACTTAGCATGTCGTGACTCAAGCATGTAATGCTGGTTTGAGTAGAGTCTACTTCCATGGTCAAGATTGATCATATCCCCAAATAATGGAGTCATATAGGGTTCATATGTGTTGATATCATCAGTCTGCTCCTCTGTATTTGTAGCGTGATCGAAGGAGTGGTATTCGGGCTGGTCAATAGGGATTTGATCGATATGGTCAATCCAACACTAATGATCATTAAGTGTGGGCCTCTCCTTGTGGTGTGATTGGGTATCCATATTATTCCCTATAGTCCAGTCTGGATGTATTTCTGAGAGTTGTGGACCTATCCCAACAAGATTGTGAGGAATGAATGAAGGCGGTCGGGTTTGGCCTCTCGGCCAGTCAAGAGTCTCAAAAGTGATTTGATCTTGAAATGAATCATTAGTTTCAGCAAAAAACCGGGAATAAGATGGTTCATTCCAGGATGGAAATTGATCATGTGTATCAAAGGATGAGGAAGGTGGCATATGTGGTATGTTGTATTCAGTTGGATGATTAGGAATTGTAGATTGGACTGGATTTATTCGGGGGTGAGTGTTTTCCGCAAATATTTGAGGATATTTGATAGAAGAGGATTTGGATGATTTGTGTCTAACCAAGACAAATTTATTTTCATAATATAGATCAGATGGGTACTCAGACCATTGTTCTATCTTTGTCCAAGGAGGTTGATGATGAATCGACATGGTTGATCTCCATGCAAATGCACAGGATATTCAGATGAAGGAACCTCTTATCAAGGAGGTTGAGGGCACAAGTGTGCGGCTTTTGATCTTCGAAATCGGTTCACCCACACCAATGCAAACACAAATCAAACCCCAGGTTCACCAACTCAAACAATGAAGCTGCAAGAGTTTAGCAAATTATCTTTTCAGGTTTACTTGGTGATAAGTCCAATCTTGGAAAAAATTTAGCAAGTTGTGAGGTGCCAAAAATTTTCTTAAAGACTGGCCTGAATTCTTACGACTAGTTGTATCCACTTTCAGACAGTATGGGTGTACGTACGGACCGTAAAACGGCTACCCATGTTACTTAAGGATGGAGCCTTACACAATGTCCGTTAAACCATCCACTCTGCTAAAGAAATCCGGATCGTTTACTGGCTACCCGTTATTTCCTCACTGAGAAATAGCTAATCATTTTTAGAATCAGTAGTCTGAACGAAAATTTCGTAGCTGGGCTTTAACCTTAGTGACATCTCTCACTCAGACAGATAAATGAATCCAAGGTTGCGGTTGCTCTCTCGTAAAATTCTTGATTTTATGGATTAATTAAAGTTGGTTATATTTAGCTGTCCTAATTTTAATTAGGTGGTCATTTAAAATTTAAGGTGAGTACAAATGCACGTCTACCATCCAGTCCTAATTTCCTTTAAAATTATGTGACAAAATAGGAGGGAGAAATTTGGAAAAAGTCGATTTACATGAAACAATGACGTATGCTCAATTAGAAGACTTATAGTGATTTCTTGCAATCTCCTTGTGGGATGGAATATAAGAATTGAAAATTTGATCTATATGAATCCAAGCCGATGAAAATTGAACCTAACAGAAAGTTCTATTAGCTGGGAAGAATCGAGTTAAAATTTTGGCTAAGTTGAACGATCTAATGTGCATCTCAATCAATGTGAAATGTTGTACTAGATTCAACGAGCACAATCAAAAATTATAAAAGCTCTAATAGCCGTATGTGAGGTTTAACCTACAAGCCACTCAAGTCGGGGCCCACCCTCACCGGAGAGTGAAACATGCCATGACACGCCACAGAAAAAGTTCAAGGTCTTGTTACACATGCGAGAGTCCAAACGGACACCACTATAAATGAGCAATAAATTACAAAAATTAAATTGAAGAAAATAAAATCCTAAACTCTACTCTCTCTCTCTCTCTCTCTCTGACGACTCGACTCGATCTTAATTTTGCAGTTTTTTGGACGTCAGTGAAGATGCGTCAGTTTTGTGAGAGACTGCTCCATGTTCGTCAAGTACCTCGCAAGAAAAATAAGAGAGAGAATGTATGAGAGTGACACAAAAATTAATCAGAAAATAAAATAATAAAATAAATGTTGGAAATAAAATAAAAGCAGGGAAAATTATGGAAATTTTATTGTGAAGATTCGGGGGTCAGACTACCCGAATATGGAAAACCAAACACAAAAATTTCTAGACAAAATCTGAACCTATTGCCTTCCCGACAACGGCGCCATCTAACATGTCTATAAATACCTTGTTTAATCTACGTGAATTAAGTTTTAATTTGTCATTTTGTTGTAGGCGGGAATTCAGAATCGATCAAGAAATAACCACAAGAATTGATTCGATTTTTAATCGACGTGGTTTTATGTTTATTTTACTTGGGTAAGTCCCAAGGCTTAACTCAAGGAGGCAAAGGAACAACCTAGAATATTGTCTATCAAAGTTCGTGTACGGTTTTCGAGAAAGTATTTTTTGTTTCTTAATGCAATTTGGGATGCAACATGCAAATTAGGTCAATTTTAGGCACTAAAAAGTAATCTTCAATCAAATGTGTTCCAAAAATTATGAAACTTCTCTGAGAAGTAAATTATGATGAAATAATTGCACTATCCTTTTTTGGAATTTTTGGATGCAAGTTAAATATTTTATGAATTTATGAATGCAAACATAATGAATTTCAATAATTAATTATATTAAATATTAAACCTAATCATTTTCAAGAGATAAAATTATCCAAGATCTATCACTAGATGATCGATCTCAAAAAAATCCTAAACCTAAAAATATGTGATTTGATATCTATAAAAAATTAAAGATCGAAATACGCAAAATGATTTTTATAAAGCAAACCATTCATGAAAATGCAATTCTTTTTGGGCATAATGTTAAATACAACTAATTCTATTATCCATGAATTTTTGACTATTTTTCAAGCAATGGTTAATTTAATATGAATTTCAAAGTACAAAATGGGCAAAACATGCTATTTTCCACGAAAATAATAATTAATAATTAACCACAGACTACAAAAACTTACAACATATGCCACAATTTCAAGAATTAGTTGAAGAACATCATGCTAATTTTTAAATAATAAAATGATGCAATAAAGATGTTCAAAATAAAAGGGGAACACGGGGGTCTGTTTGCAATTACAATATATAAAATAAAATGCAAGACGGTGGTTAAAGTGTAAATTCCTATACCCCTAGGGGTATTTCTGCAAAAATTTCAATTGGACACGTGCGCCTCACGTGTCTCTTGGGCGACGGGGGTTCTCTGGATATATGGCGGATTGTGAGAACCTATTTTACAATTATCCCTCCTTCCAAGTGTGTGTTACATGAGGAGGGGCCTCTTTGGAATTGGGTGGACTCTAAGGGGTGTCCTCGCAAGATGTCCCCTCACCTCATGTGGGCCTCACGTGGGGAGGGTCTCGGGCTCTTACCTAGTGTTGCGGCGGAGGTAACAGGCAGAGGGGTCCCTGCTGGAAGGCGAAGAGGCACTGGAGAGTTGGGCATCGCTTGTAGATGGCAGTGGATCATGCCCCATGGCTGGAGGGACTCTGGACGTTGGTGGGGGTGCGGCAGCGTCGGAGTGGGGCATAGCTGACGTGGCGAAGGTGGAGAAGTGGTTGATCTCTGGCGGTGCGAGGCCAGAGATGCTGAGGCTGTTCAAACGAAGGTGGTCAAGCCTGAGCTTGTGGTCGTAGCTCCTTGAAGATGGATGCGCTAGTGCGAGAGGACGAAGATGAATGCGGAGCAGAGAGATCTCCTGGAGTGGATAATAAGGTTGAAGATGGCTCGGATGATTGCTTGGAGTGGATAGAAGGTGAACTGGGGTGGTGCACGCCTGCTGGAGAAACGTTAGAGGTCGTTGTGGGCGAAGGTTGTCGATGAAGATAATGGAAGTTGCTGGCAAATATGCAGGCGGTGGTGGGTCGAAAAAGAGGTGGAGAGGGGGTATCGATGGCGGCGGCAGGATCACCAGCCGCGATGGCCGGAGCAAGAGAAGGATGCTTGGGAGCGTTACTGCAATGAGGTCGAAACCTCAGACCTCGCCGAAGTGAAGGGCAGTTATCCGGGCTGTCACCAACGGATCCTGTGCTTGGTTGTTGTGTAGACATAGATGAATCGAGAAGACGGTTAGGCGATGAATTATTTAGGAGAGCTAGGGAATCAGAGGATTAGGAAGGGGATCGGATGATGGAGGTGACGAGATTTGCGTAAGGCTTTGACTGGGGATTCGTATCGGAAATTAAATAAGGTGATGGTGAGAGGTATGTACATGGATGGTGGGATCGGCGATGGATTTGATTAGGGTCGGAGACGAGGATCACGAAGAGGAGATATGGGATTTTAGTGGCGAGGATTGTGGAGGTGCCATATGGCAATGAAGGCGGTGTGCGACCATGGATCTACATGGCTAGAAGAGGAAGGTGGCATGAGAAGGAAGGCGGTGGAGCATTCGCAGGGGGCGTCGACGGTGGATTTGGGAAAGGAGACGGAGGTAGGGGATGCGTGTTCATTGTGTGTGTGGGGATTTTATTTTTTATAATGATGAATTAATAAAAATCTCAAAAATGGGTGACACGTGGCGGCTCAAAGAGCGGCCACGTGGCACCTCTAGAAAATTCAAACATAAAAGAAGAAAAATAAAAAAATAGCAAATGAGCTCGGATCGAAAAAATTTCTTCACGAAAGTTCTCGTCTCGATGAGATCTATAGCTTTCATGAAGAGACCAAAACCAAAATCGATCATTTTCATAAAGTTATATTTTTGGGGTACTCCATTTACATAAAATACCTAGATTTTTACGTTTATATTTTTTGTCATTTTTAAACCAGAGAAAATCCTGAAAAATTATGATAATATCAAAAATAAATACCTACAAATTAATCTATTTTTTGGAATTTTATTAAATAAGAAAAATAAGAAATAAAACAAAACACGAAAAATACATTTTTTGTGCAGACAGTTAGTGAAGACTCACACTAAGTTACTTTCTTTGATTTCGAGCTCAGTTTGGATTTGGATTTTTGTGCATTTTAATAAAACCTTTATCAAAGAAAATAAATAAAATAAAATAAATTATGCACATAAAATAATAGGTCAAAAACGCTAATATAGAAAATGTACAAAAGAGGTCCAAAAACTAATTTTCACATATGAGCTCCGATTCACTTGAACTTAGTCTTCTTTTGATGGTATTTGAATGTACATTAGTTCGAAAGTCGATAGGATTCAATCGAACATTAGATGTGGAAGATATCAAGGTTTTAGTCCGAGAATCCTACAATTAGGTTTTGGGTTTTTGGTCCACTTATTTCAATTAGTGATTTTTTTGTATTTTTCATTTATTCTTGTTAGTAATATGTACACAGTGGAAGTGGTTTGCGGTCATTTGGAGTTAGTATGAATTAGTTAAAAATCATGGAAGTTAGGCCATTTTACAGAGGCTTCATATTTTGTGCAATTATGAGTTATAAAATGTAATTATTATCAAAACATTCATGAATGCTAATTAGGAAATATAAATGAAGAAATGCCAATGAATTTTAGGGATTTGATCTTAATTCATCCTTTTTAGAGCGATGAATCTGAGATTCATCGAGACCTTAGAACAGAGAAATTGCATTAGGACTGAAGGGCTTTGCTAAAATGTATGTGTTAGTGCTTGAATAGAGTTAGTGATACTACGAAATGAGGTATTACATATGTAGTGGAATATATGATAAGTTTTTCGTTCTTTTGTATTTATTATACTTTAACACACTTATTATCATCCATTTAAATTGATGGACTACCAGAGGTAGGTTAGTTCTTATTATTCTAGTTTATTTGCTTCTATAATTCCAAAAAAACCACTGCCATTTATTTTCTGATTCTGTTGGTAATTAAATCAACTTACTAATGATCTAAGTTGAAAGATCTGATACTTGGAGATACAGATCAATTAAATCACTAGACCTTGTGATTGTTTCAGTGGAGGGTTCCATTAATATAATTCTTCCATAAGTGAAAGGACTGGATTCATAAATGGTTTTAAATGTTGTCATTGAATCTGTATACTTGAGTCCTTATTCCTTTACAGAAAAGAATCACTTGATTTAGTATGGTTGTGCGGCTATGTTTCTAGACGTCTGCCATAACTATTTTTAATTGAACATAATCCTCCAAGATCGGATAAAATAACTAAATGAATGTCTGGAAACCTGTGTTAACCCTCGCTTTTGTGGAATTAATGTTATTTTTCATTTTATTTGGGCAATTGAATCAATCAAAAACCCGATAATTAATGGACTAATCGAATTATGTGAGTGGTCAATTATTATTTTTACTTATTAAGTCCAATGTTGAACTCAAGGAAGCCATTGTCTCCTTAGGTCAATTAATATGTGATGAATATGTATTTCATCACTCTTAAAGTTGAAAATAGAGTCTTTTTCCCGAGTAATTAGCTGCATATTTCCCTTTATCATGCATAATTAGCATGCATACATGCATGCATAATATCTGCATTTTAGCATTCATATTTGCATAATATAAGAAGCCCAATTCACCAGTAAATATTCACCTATTTATTTGTATTTTATAACCCCCAACAAAGTCAACAAAACCATCTCTATACTGTATATATTACTAACTAATAAAATAAGGAAAAGCGCAAAATTTTCTAACTTGTAAAATTACCCAATAAAACCCCAAATCCAGTTGGAGACCTCAGACCTTAGAATTCAAATATCTATCTCATACAACCTCCGATCTAGGTCTACTCACTTTTAGACTAATACATATTCAGAGACCTTCAAAATAAGACCAATAATATTTAAATCGGAGCTCGTACGCAAAACATGGGTTTTGGGGCCCCTTTGTACATTATATGTATATATATTAGTACGTTTGTATTTTTTGTATCTTATTTGACCTCATCTCTGTTTTTGGTCAACATAAAACATGTAGATCTCATCGAGATCTACAACTTTCATGTTTTAAGTTTTTCCAAATTCAGCCATCTTCTCTCTCTTATTCTACATTCTTTCTCAGCCATTCAGATCAGGCCACGTGGCACCCTCTGGTTGCACCACGTGGCCCGCTCACATCGCGCCACACACCCTTCTTCTTCCACCATATGATCCCTTCCCGTCTCTCCTGATTGGAGACATCCATTCGCGCAGCTCATCTCTACCCTCCAATCTTATCCAGATCGCATCTCCTCCATTCATTAGCGCCTCGTCCTCAGCACGCCACATGTTGAGTTGTGAGCCCTCCGATCTTCGCCAGAAGCCTTCATCCTGGACACTCATCTCACGCTAAATCTGGGCCCCTCGATCAGATCCTCCAGATTCCATCTCCACCGTTAACGCCCGCGTCAACCAGCGAACTCCATGTGGCACACTCATGGCCACTGGATCTTCGCCCTGATGATTTGATCCCACCCGCTCACTCACGCTCAAGCACAGCTCTTCGATCCTTCGCCAAATCTCATCCCATCAGTCCCTCAGTGCCTTCATCTGCGCCTGCTACATGTCGCCTCATTAGCCCTTCGATCTCACCACTCCGATCAAATCCAGACCCTCCTCTCATGCCCAACTCTTGGCCATAGGATCACGAGATCCAACGGCCCAGAGGTCATCGTCTACCTCCCGCAAGAGCCTCGTCCACATCTCCCACCTCGCGACGGCTTCGCCCCCTTTATATTTTTGGCTCCACTCCAGCCATCCTCTCCGCCCCTTATCACCGCCACCATATCACCCATACCACCCTCATCCTCGCCGACCTCCACAACCTCCATGAATCTCGCCAACACCGCTCCACGACCACCACGAACCTCGTCGCCCCATCACCTACACCCTCACCTCCTTCCTATAAATACCACTCCTCCGGCCACCTTCAACCCCATCCACCACCACGAGAGGTACCTCCGATCTCTTATCTCTTCATTTGTGAAAGAAATATAGGGCCAAATGGAGCGAAGACATTCGATCATCTCCTGCGAGATCCACGGCTCTGTCGCGTCGTGCCGCAACTCCTCAAGCGAGCTGCTTGAGCTCAGGCCCACTACTGACCTTCGAGCGATGACCGAAGCTGCTTCAGCGAGTCTCCAGCCCCAGGTAGCTTTGCCCATTCTTCCTCTGATCTTCTTCTTCTTTTCCTTCATTTTTCTCTTCATTTTTCCGCATTCTCTGGTCGCATCCTCTCAGTTTCGATCGTCCACCGAGCTCCACCTTGGAGCTATGACCTTCGTTCACCTATTTATCCACCCCAACGACACGTCGCACACCCCTCCGACCAAAGCTCCGCTGCCACGGTGGAGGAGCATCACCTGACCGCCTTTGCTCCGCCTCCAGGCCTCACTCGCATAAGCTCGCACTCCCACGAGCACGGGGTTCCGTTTTTTTGGCACGAGCTAACCCTGCAGGAACATATCTTTACTGATCGGACGTCTCGCCGAACCTCCTTCGAGCTTCATCATCGCTGGCCTCCAGAACTCCTCCGCATCCATCAGACATCCTGGTGGCTTCCTGATGCCTTTACGATCGATCCGAGCACCTCAGGAGCTACCGGCGAGCTACACCGACCACGCACAAAGGAGGCAGAGCAAGGAGCTTGACGTCGAAGCCCCGCCATGTCTACCGCAGGAGGCGGTGGATCGGAGAAGACGACGAGCAACGACTCTACGATCCGACGACCCTCGCCACGCCACGTCCCCTCGAGTGCATCACCGTCAAATCATTCAGATCGAGCGGCTCTTGTCACGCCATGTAGTTGTCGCCTCGAGCTTCAGATATTGTTGGATTAGGAGGATCCCATGGCCCTTACGCTACCATATCTCCATCGCCTTCGACCCCCCAGGCACCTTCAGATCTTGCAAGGATCTAACGCCTCGCATCACGCCATGTCGACTTCATCGTCACCGTTGGATCATTGCGATCTGACAATCCTCAGTGCACCACGCTAGCAGCTCTAGTCACCGTTGGATACACCTTGATCAAGCGATCTACATCGTGCCACATTGCGAGCTCCGAGCCTCTTTCCCGACCCTAGGCTCGGAGCACTTGAAGTAGACCCGAGATTGATATGAGCCTCCAAGGCTTCCCAAGCCTCCGCCCGAGCCTCAAAGATGTCCGAGCGTAGTCACGTACGTGCTGCTCACGTGAGGTGTTGGGTATTTTGCACGAAGACCCTCAGAAGTTTGGGAATTACATTTTGGTCCCTACTAGGCATGTCACACGATGCGCGCGTGACTCTATGGGAAAATTGCATCCACCTCCCCCGTATTATAGGTAATTTCATTTAAGTGTCAGCATGTTTAATTTTAGGTAATTTTATTTCCTATATTTGCAATTTGGTCCCTGTCTTTGCACGCACATTTAGGTGTCTATTGGGAATTATTTTTCAATTCTAAAAATTCCATGATGTAGCTTATCTTGTCCTTTACCTTATATGACATGTGTTTCATTTTTGTGACATCATTGGAATTTAATATTATTAATTTTGTGAAATTTTCCATATTTTACCCACGGTGTGCCTTTTAATTCACATTAAATTCCATGTTGATCCAAAAATCATCAAAAATCCACATTAGACTTAGGATAATTTATTTTACATTGTGCTAAAAAATCATCGCATTTACATGCATCACGAGGCATGAATAAATTAATTAGTGATTTCCTTAATTGATTTATAATAGGTCCAATTCACATAGAATTTTAGGTTTATTAATGTTTCTGGATTCATCATACTTAGATCTATCTAGGATAATTTTATAACTGGAAATAATGTGTTTTGGTATTTATTAAATTTAAATTTGTAAAAATCACCTTGCATTCATAATTTATTCGCAGTAAATTCATAAAGTATCAAAAAATCAAAAAAGATCAGTGTAGCTTATTTTCATTGCATGTCATATTCTGGTCAAGTTTCAAAATTTTTGGACTTCACTTGACCACATTTCTGATTTAACTTGGAAAACTGGCCTGAAATTGCATTTGTTTTCCTTTGTTGCATAAAATTTGCTAAAAAATACCAAAAAAATACTCCTCTGAAAATCTGACCTCTGAATTCACTTTAAATTTACCTAAGGAGAGAGGTGCCTCCCTGATTTCGACCTTGGGCTTGCCAAAGTAAAATAAATCTGTCGCTTGTGATTAACTAAAAATTAATTAAAAGTGGTATTTTTGACATAGCTTAGATTACCCGACTGCAACGAATGTAAAATTTAATTTGATCATTAATTTGATCGGATTAAATAGGGTGTTAGCCGCGTGAAAATGGCGCCATTGCTAGGGAGGCACGGCTTTGGTTAATTTCTAGAGAATTTTTGAGTGTTTGATTTTCCATCCCCGGGTAGTCTGATTCCCATCTTTCTTGTTAATATTTTTTTGTCCTTTATTTTTGAGTATTTTATGTCGTCCTTTATCTAACCTAAATTTGTTTTGTGTGAGGAACACGAGGAGTCGAAGGCGCTTTGAGGAGCTTGCATTTGAACATGTTTTGAGTGATTGTGAGGACTTGTAATTTTGTTATTTTTCATTATTTTTGCATTCTTTCCAACGGTTCCCGTTTGGGTTCTTGCGTGTGTAAAAATAGTGGAAATGTGTCCCCGTGTGCTGTGTGGATTGATTTTTAGATTAGGCTTGCACTAGGAGCTCCTAGAGCCACTTTAGGACTTGTTTGTGCTCGTAATATTTTAGGACCACACTTCACACATAAAAGACGCACTTAGACCGCATATCTAGTCAAATTTAATCGGTGCTTCACTCGCTAATAGAACTGCATGTCTAGGAACGGATTTTATCGCATGTATTTGCATATAGTATAAAACGTTTTCATTCTATTCTGCATCCTGCATCAAAGCAAAGGGATCACTATTAGTCTTCTCAACTTGGCATATCATCATTGATTTATCGTGCATCGGTTTTTCTTGAATCCTTTCTCTTGGTTTTTCAAACTTAGGTAAAAAGGAAATTGGGACTGGACGATACGCGTGCTGTGTGGTTGGACTTAATCAATGATAACTTAAAACTGGGACTGCTAAACATAATTGACCAAAAAAATCAATAAAATCGGAAATTCTGCTTGCGGGAAATTAACCCTGGCCTTGTTTTCAGGCTGAGTGAGAGTACTAGAGTGTGTGAGAACTCTAGGACAGAGCCAAAAATCCCCGCTTTCCGTATCGCGTACCCCGATCCAAGCAAATATCAACGACTGAGTTTTGGGTTAAATGATGAATACCCATTCATCACTCTTTATTCTTATATTTTAGCTACAAAAACCTATGCAAATGCATGTAGATACTTGTAAATAGGAATAATTAGCAAAAGCATGCATCTTGTAAAAACCTATAATTAGCATGTTTTTGTGCAAAAATAAAAGAATAAAGATGAAAAAGAAAAAGAGGGAAATATTTAGAATAAATATTGAGCAACCTAACCCAAGGGAGGGCTCAGCATGGGCCTGACCGCATAAAAGCCAAGTAGAGGGAGATAGGGGCTCATGTGTATATTTGTAAATAAATAAAATTATATTTTCCTCACCCAAAAATATGATTGTACATATTTTGTATATATTTAGAAACTATTGAAAACAAAATAAAAATTTAAAAATCAAAAAGACCAAAAATATCCCTTCACCATGTACATAGACCACCTTCTTTATTTAACCTTATAAATAAATAAAATTATTTTCGAAACTTTTTGTAAATATTCTATGTTATATATTGTAAATAACATAAATAAAAAGAACCAAAACAAAAATCAAATAAAAATAACAAAATTAAAATTACAAAAATATATTGTATATATGCCATGTATATAAATGTATATATCTATTTATTTCACCTATGTATATAAATAATAAAAATAAAATAAAAATATCTTTTTATTCCTCATTTTATTCTATAAATAAATAAAATATAAAATAGGAATAAAAATGTACAAAAATAATCAATTAAAAATCAAAAGTAAAAACCCTATATTGTACATATACCTATATATAGCCCTAATATGTAAATAACTTATTTTTATTTTGAAAAATTAATTAAAAATCACCAAAAAATAGAAAAAATTAAAACAAAAATATTTCATGTTTTGAGTTTTAATTAAATCGGCCATTTGCTATTTTTAATTTAATTTCTAAATCTTTTCTGACGTGGCTGATTCCCATTGGTCCACGGGGGTTGTTGACCGCCCGGTCAACTCCCCCCTGTGGACCACTTCCCACGGGTCTGGTTCGCAAACCCGACTTCTCCCATTTATCCCCGCCAGATCCGACCACCATTTAGCCTAACCCAGGGTCCTAATCACTCTCCAGGTATCCGGGAATCTCGCCCGACATTGTTCCTAGGGATCCGTGCTCAATCGAGCCGGACCCGAGTCCTTCTTCCCGGACCTGCACCCATATAAAATCCCAGCTCCGCCGCATTCATTTGCCATCTTTGGCTATCCACCCTTCGTCCCGTGACCTCCATAGCGATCCCTGAGGTGACAGCTCGCGATTGCCCTTGTAGCAGTGAGGAGGGGGTGGCCGGACCACTGATCCGGCGACTTTGCGCCGCCGTGCTCCGCCCAGTGCAGGAGCTCGAGCCTCAGGCCTTGGCGACCTTCGAGGCAACGACCAGGAGCTGCCTAAGCTTCAGCACAGCCTTCCACTCCACCCAGGTAGCATTCTAGCTCGCCTATTTAGCTTAATTTCTTGTTTCAACCAAATTGTAGTTCCGTCGAGTTCCTTTGATTCCGACCATATCGCGTATCTTCTCGATCATCGGAACGCACAGTCACCATCGCCTTTCCCCCACGCACCTTCTCCGCCCCTTCGTTCAACCCAGCTCGCACAGGAGGTGGGATTCGAGCTCCACCGTCCTCCGCTCGCCGGAGCTCGCTCGCCCCGACCCACAGCTCACCTTCACCCCACCTAACCGGGTCGAGGCACTTTGCCCACGACCCGCGAAGCTCTTGAGCTATTTTGCAGGTCAAGAGGAGGCCATCTGAGGCCTCCCCACATCCAGGCCAGGAGCTCCCCTCCGTCGACCTCGCCGGAGCCCCTCCAGGGCTCGGCTGGGCCATCGGAGGGCACCACCAGCTGCGGGACGACATCGCCGACCTTCTCCGATCTTCAGAGGCAGCTGAGGAGGACCACAGTACGCGCACGAGGCCGGCGAAGCTCGCCGGCTGAGTGTTCTTCCAGTATCCTCCACCGCCGTCCGATCGCCCGCAAGCTCCAGGTTTCATCTTGATCGTCCATCCACGAAGGAGCAGCCACCGCCCGATCATCCAAAGGGGCGATCTGGACCGTTAGAGCAGAGGAGAGAACCACCAGCACCCGAGGCCGTTCGATCACCCACGTGTCCTCCTCTGCGCCGTCGATCAGGCTCACGTGCGGACGAAGAGAAGCGCCAGCCATCCGAGACCGTCAGATCAGCTACGTGGCGCTCATCCAGCCGTCGACGTAATAAAGGGGTAAATTACCTTAGGCCCCCCTCTTAGTTTCTGTTTTACGTGTCAGTCCTGTAAATATTTTAGGAGTTTTATTTATGTAGGGTTAATTGCAAATTGGACCTCGTGCTTGTTAATATTTGCACTTATGCCCTGTATGTGTGAGCCACGTGCTTTGTCACGTGTAGTTTTGGTTTAATTGCAACTATTATCCTGTAGTTCTGGTTGCTTTATAAATGAATAGATACTTTCTGGTTTTTGCACTTATGCCCCTGTGAACGTTTTATTTCCGCATGTGCGCCTTTTAGTGGGTTAATTGCATAACAGCCCCTGGACTTTTTGGTACGAGTTACCAAAAGGTCCTAGGACTTGTTTTTTATTACCAGAAGGTCCCTGAGTGCCCCAGGCACGTGCCACGCGCGTGACTTGCTGGGAAAATTGCACCTGGACCCCCAGAGCTTCGGGTATTTGCACTTAAGTCCCTGTGCACAGTGCCCCCTTTTGATTTTTGAATAAAATATCAAATCACCTCCAAATTCGATGAAAATTTGACACATGGCTCCTGCCATGTTGTAGGATTTTTGAGAATTTTTGAGGACATTTTTGATTTTATTTGCTATTTTTAAAAATTCAAAAACATCTATTTTAGCTACTTTCTAGAATTAAAAATCCCAAAAAAATATAAAAACCCCTCAAAAATTCTAAAAAAATTAGTTACTGTTCTTTGTGTGTTTCTTGATTTTCTAGCCAATTTTGGCTATTTTTCATTGAGTAAAAACCCTAAAAATTTAAAAACACCTAAAAACTCATAAAAGTCATAATAAATAAATTAAAAACCCAAAAACAATAACTTTGGTGCCCAAATTTTCCTTGTTTTCTCTAGTATACAGGAAAATTACCTCCAGGTCCCTCTGAGATCCTTAGATATTTTATTTTTGGATTTTGGTCCTGGCTGGACAGTACCTTGTCTTTTTAGTACTGTTTGATTTTTAGAAAATAAAATACACCTTATAAAAATCCCAAAAATTCACCAAAAACACTAAAAAACCTAAAAACATAAAAACAATTTTTCTTGAATTTTTGCTTGATTTTTGGTACTTTTAATAATTAGCTAAAGTGTGCTTTTATTTGCTTTCTTTTATTTTCTTCACTTTTTAAAAATCCAAAAAAAATATAAAAATTATTAAAAACCACTAAAAAATCCTTGTATTTTATTTTATTTTATTTTTACTACTTCGTAGGCCTCTGGCCAACCCGTGCTCCTTGTGTTCGACCCTGGGTGCTATACCAGGTTAATCTCATAGCAGGACCGCTCCCTTTTGTGCTTGATTGATTTTACATGTTTTGAGTGGTTGATTTTTCTTGATATACCCATCCTCTGAGATCCGGGTCGCAACGACCCTTGTCTTATTACCTTCATCCGGGTCTTGGGGATTTTAGGGTTATCAGAATGGCGCCGTTGCCGGGGAGCACGACTTAGTAGTTCTTTTTGTTTTTATTCTCGTTTTGTTTTCGCGGCTTTTCGCGGCTTTTGTATCTAGTCTCTTTTTGTTTTATTTTTTTTTATTTTGATTTTCTTTTATTTTTATTTTTGTTTCATATTGTGTGTTTATTTTATTTTTCATTTCTGCATATATACCCTGACTTGTATTTTCATTTTTTTCTTTTCATTTGATTATTTTTTCTGGTCTGACCACTCTTTTCTCTGTCTTGCGAGGGCCCGAGGACCGCGGAGGCGACTTTCGAGGAGCCTGAGCATCCGAGGAACTTGGAGGCGGCTTCTTTCTCTACGAAGCCGCAGGAGAGAGCGAGAGAGAGAGTCGAGCGGGTGAGGATAGTTTAGGATTTTTATTTCACTATTATTATTGTAATAATACAGGGACTTGGACTGTTTGGACACTTGACTACCGTAGCGGGTCTGTTTCGCCGAGCACCGGTGTGCTCAGGGGACCCATTAGGACCTCGCGGTTTTTCGCGGTTTTTACGCGGCTTTCTTTTTCTTTCTTACTGTCTTTTCCGGTTTTTCGCGGTTTTTGCTCGAGCCCCTAGACTTAGGACTTTCTGGTGATTGTGACGTAATCAAGTAGGATCCACACACTTAATGGCATATCTGTTCCTATAGACCGTAATTGGACCTACTTAAAATAAATAATAAAAATAACCGACTCGCTAGCCTCCGTAGCCTACGTGCCGTAGCCCGTCCTGTTAAGCGCTTACTCCTACCCCCGATTTGTCGGGCAGGGGAGGGACGGGCCAAGACCGGACTCTTTGGCTTGGAGGTCGGTGATCGGTTAGACGGTTCTTCGCTAGAAGTTGCTCGTCTAGGACTCGGCTTCTCCCGCTGCATCATTTAGCTTAGTTTTATTTCTGTCTTTTATTTTATGCGCGGATCATATTGCATGTAGAGAGCTGGAGGCAGGTACGCATTTCTGACTTTGCATGCATCTTTGATTTCTCGTGCATCGGCTTTTTCGACTTCCCCCCCCCCCTTGTTTTTGACTTAATAATCAGGAGAATCGAAAAATTCGTTAGGCGATTTGTTTGCTTTGAAAAAAAATATTAAAAAAGTGAAATCATAAAATTGGGACTGCTAATATTATTGACCTTAAAACTCGCTCACCCTAAAAATTTTGTCTTGGGGAGAGCAACCCCCTCATTGCTTGGTTTGTATGCGCGAGAGAGTGACCCGCACACTAGGTAGAGCCCCCCATTGCAAAACCCGACTGATTACCGACTCTTCCGTGCGGGCCAGTCGGTTGGGTTAGCAGCGGATATCCCAACAGGTCACGTAAGCGCTCTGATATTTGTGTGTTCACCAAAATAAAATTGACAAGATAATTTGACCGAACTTTCACGGTCTTCAGCTCGCGTTGCGTTGGTGAACCGGGGGTTTGTTTTTAGATCATAATTTTTCCAGATCTCATCCGCCTTACTCGCCAGATCAAGATGATGGGTAGACGGTCTCTTAGGCAGCCTCTGGCTGCACCGCTTTCGGGCGCGTCCACCTCATCATCTAGGTTGGCTCGCGAGAGCTCAGACCCGCTCTCCGAGCCCGAGTACGACTCCACCCTGTTCCCCCTCGACCCCCTTTCTGACCTTCCTGAGAGACACGAGCCCGAGGAGAGATTGATACACTTGACAGCACCTGAGTTGGGCTCGTTTGATTTTGCAGACGTCGATATGGCCGGAGCAGGCAGTTCTGATGATCACTCCCGTCGACCAGAGCACATTGTACTAGACCAGGGAGCGATCAACTCCACCCTGATCGCATCACTCGATACAGTCCAGCAGCAGCTCCGCGATCAGGGAGCATTCATGATAGAGATGAGGAGAGAGTTGGAGAGGCTCCGAGCAGAGCGAGATCAGCAGAGCGAGCCCGAGGAGATCCCGGATGCAGATGCACAGGCACGAGCCGCAGCAGCAGCAGCAGCCGCCGCCGCCGCCGCAGCGGCAGCAGCCGCAAGAGGAGCAGGACCACCGAGACCGATGCGGGAGTTGCACAACCCCGGATCTACACTGATGCACCATTGGGTAGTGGTTCCAGCTATCGTGGGGGACTTCAAGTTCCCCCCGAACACCTTGCAGATGCTTCCTCGGTTCCATGGACTTGCTACAGAGGAGCCCCACCTCCACCTCCAGGATTTTTTGATGATATGCAGCACTGTCCACGACAGACATGTGGACCAGGACACGTTCAGGATGATCGCCTTCCCCTTTTCACTGGCAGACAGAGCAGCCATCTGGCTGAAGCATTTGGGGAGATTTGTCTATACCTGGGAGCAGCTCCGTACCGAGTACTTGAACAAGTACTATCCACTCGGGCGGACAAATGCAGCGAGGGCCCTGATCAGCAACTTCTCCATGTTCCCCAACGAGCAGTTCCACGAGGCTTGGGAGAGGTTTCGAGAGCTCCTGGACCGATGCCCGCACCACGACATCACGAAGCCGAACCTCGTTCAGAGCTTTTTCAGCAGGTTGTCACCAGAGCTACAGGGCCTGGTGAATGCTTCTTGTGGCAGGTCCTACTTCGCCAAGGACCACGACCAGGTCTGGGCCATTTTTGAGGAGATGGCAGAGAATTATATGGTGATGTCTCAGACCCGGCTCTATACTCAGAAGACCCAGCCACATCAGCCAGGACCCATGCAGTACCAGAGGATAGCACGGGTAGATGCAGGTCCTTCCAGTTCGTCCGCAGCAGCAGCAGCACAGGCGGAGTCATGAGCTGCGGACATGGGTATTATCAGCGAGAAGCTGGACCGCATGGAGCTGATAGAGAAGAAGCAGTGCCAGAGTATCACGCAGATGGAGCAGATGGCACAGGTCTTGAGCGACATGAAGACACAGCTCATGTGTCTCCAGGAGGCACAGACGGCTTCTCAGCCCCGTCTTCAGTCGCGAGGCGACGCCGGCAGCAGCAACAGCTCGTCCCAGCGCTCCAGCAACCCAGTGCAGCCTAGACAGGTTCACCTTGTACAGGCGGAGCCGTACCAGCAGCCGCAGCCCACCTACCAGTCTCCACCATCTCCAGAGATGCAGATGGTGGTCTACCAGCCAAACTAGCCTCTGGCAGTACTCCCGCCAGCCCCTTTTGATGCCGAGCCGTTGATGGATGTCAACGGGATTTGGTACGACCGTCCTCAGCCTGGGATCCGACGGGACCATCCCGGATTCAGGTGGGGGAGTGGTGGTGCCCAGCCCCAGCAGCAGCCGTCAGGACAGGGAGGGCAGTACTCCCATCAGAGAGACTAGCACCAGCCGCAGCAGCAGCCCCCAGCATATCACCAGCAGTCATCCTACGGTCCTCGTCCCTATCAGCAGCAGGGACAGTCTTGGAGACGTGAGCAGCAGGCTCACCAGGGATACCAGCAGCAGCCTCCATCCTACCCCTCTTACCCACCACAGCAGTTCCAGCAGCCTCACCCACAGAGAGGCCACCCGTCGGGCTCCCACGAGAGCCCCGCCTTGGATGACATCGCCCGCCTCCTCACGGACCAGCAGGCCACATTCAGACGGGAGATGGACGAGTTCCGCCAGGAGATGCGGGACCTGGTGAGAGGGAAGGCCGCCATACCAGCCCAGATAGAGCCCAATCCGAACAGCCTCAAGAGGAAATCTGAGCAGGTAGTACATACTGAGTTAGCCACTCCTAGTGACCCATTTGATGATACTTCTTCGGATCTATTTGATGCTGATTTTGTCACACTTAGGAGCGGTAGGACCCCAGCAGGCGGCGGCGCCTCATCTGAGCATCATCCCGAGGCGCCACAGGAGGAGGAGGAGAGCGGTACTGAGGCCGCTCCAGACGATGACGGTGGTACTGAGGCCACCAAGGATGCTGATCCCACCGACGGTACTGAGGCCGCCGCTTCACCAGATCTAGGAGGTGGTACTGATGCCACCCATTCAGCCGAGCCAGCCAGCGGTACTGATGCCGCACGATGTCTACCAGCAGCAGCAGAGCAGCCAGCCCGTGGTGGTACTGAGGCCACCGGTGTTTGTACAGACAGTGATGTTGTTTTTCCTCGTGTTCATGTATCTCGGAACGCTGCTATGAATAAAGGAAAAGGTTTACTTTCTTCTGGTCCCACTGTGGTGCATGATGTATGTGTGGATCCGGTCCTTGAACCGCATAGACCTTTTCCTAGTCCTTCATCTGAGAAGGACCCAGTGATCCCCTTCCCTAGAGCCCTTCAGATGGGGAAGGGGAAGAAAAAAGAAAATCCCAAAAAGAGAGAGCTTGAGGAGTTCAGCCAGAGCATGATCGATCGATTCCATATCCAGCTCACCCTCCAGGAGGCTTTGCAGCACATCCCCCTTCTCCAGCGATCTTTGAGAGAGAGGACTACAGTCAGAAGGAGAAGGAGGAACCACACTTCAGAGATACATGTGCTAACCAAAGCCACGTGCTTTGCGATCCAGAACCGACTTCCAGCCAAGAGGCAAGATTCAGGGGCCCCGTATGTCAGATGCCAGATCAGTGAGCAGTGGTTCGACCGTACTCTTCTAGATAGCGGATCGTCGATCAACCTTCTTCCGGCAGCCCTTCTCGACCGCTTCGAGTTGGGCACTCTTCGACAGAGCAGGACAGTCCTTCAGTTTGCTGATCGATCTGTCAAGAGGCCGAAGGGGTTGTTACAAGACGTTATCGTCACTATTCAGGGTCTGCAATTCCCCGTGGACTTCGTAGTGTTGGACATGGAGATCCCTGAGTCAGTGGCCGATACCCCCATCATCCTTGGTCGTTCGTTCTTGGCCATAGCCAAGGCGGTGACTGATCATGATAGCGGGAAGGTGTACTTTCGCATCCAGGGCGAGAGTATACAAATAGAGACGGTCGAGGACTATAGAGCCAGATTCAGATCCCGCTCAGATGCGAGTACAGACTCAGAGCAGCTGACAGACGCAGTGCCAGACATCCACCAGGACTGTGATTTTGTGATCACAGATGATGAGGCAGCTTGGGCAGACTTTGAGACACAGACCAGCCTCTCACTTTCAGACACAGCTGATGCAGAGATGATAGCAGAGGAGAGCCTGGAGAGCACAGACCTGGTTTAGGGTACCATTGAGGCAGCAGAGCCGGTCCTTGATCGCAGCACGATGATTAGTGATGTTGGTGTTGAGGCCACCTTGTTCTCCGGTGGTACTGATGCCACCGTTTCTGATACAGATCCCTCGGATTCAGAGTCTGATTGGGCCGATTGCTATGATCAGATGCCAGACCTGAGTCCATCTGAGCCTATAGATGAGGAGGAGGTAGAGGCAGAGCAGACCAGAGACAGTGCAGTTGAGCCGCCTTCTCCCGATCCAGTTTGCGAGAGTATGCTTTCACTTTCCCAGGCAGATTTGGCCGATCTTGCAGCTTTCACTCAGTTTCTTCCACAGCCAGATTTGCCGGCACCCAGCATTCCAGAGCTGAAGCCGCTCCCTACTTCGCTGAAGTATCGATTCCTTGCGGGCGAGCCAGAGATGTACCCAGTCATCATCTCTGCCGAGTTGACTGGAGAGCAGGAATCCCGTTTGATGGGGGTTCTTGAAAATAACCGCAAGGCGATCGGATGGAGCATAGTAGATATCCATGGGATTAGTCCATCAGTGTGCTCCCACCATATCTATCTCGAGGAGGGGGCGAAGCCGTCGCGTGAGTTCCAGCGGCGTCTGAACCCCAACCTGAGAGAAGTTGTGATGAAGGAAATATCAAAATGGTGGGGTGCAGGTTTTATTTATCCCATTTCCGACTCCAAGTGGGTCAGCCCCTTGCATGTGGTGCCCAAGAAGACGGGCATCACGACTGTGATCAGTGAGTCGGGAGAGGAGATCGCTACACGAGTACCCACCTCTTGGAGGGTTTGTGTTGACTACAGGAGACTCAACCAAGCCACCAAGAAGGACCATTTCCCCCTGCCTTTTATTGACCAGATCATTGAGAGACTGGCAGGGAAGAGCCATTATTGCTTCCTGGATGGGTACTCAGGCTACAACCAAGTGGCCATCACTCCTGAGGATCAGGAGAAGACCACCTTTACTTGTCCCTTCGGCACATATGCTTTTCGACGCATGCCATTTGGGCTATGCAATGCCCCTGCGACTTTTCAGAGGTGCATGGTGTCAATCTTCTCGGACATGGTAGGGGAGTGCTTAGAGGTCTTCATGGACGATTTCTCGATCTACGGCGACGGATTTGATTCTTGTCTTGACTGCCTAGATCGAGTACTCCAGCGATGTATTGAGTATCACTTGGTGCTATCTTGGGAGAAGAGTCACTTCATGGTGACTCAAGGGACGGTGCTTGGCCACATCATCTCCAACAGGGGCATGGAGGTTGATCCGGCCAAGGTGGATGTCATTAGGAAACTCACACCGCCGTCCAATCTTAGGCAGTTACGGTCATTTCTGGGGCACGTTGGATTTTATAGGAGATTCATTCGGGATTTCAGCAGGATTGCCCGACCGTTGACTGACCTTTTGACGAAAGACACCGAGTTCCTTGTCGATGACAAGTGTCTTGAGTCGTTTGCTACTCTCCAGCAGTGTGTGATTGAGGCTCCTGTCCTCCAGCCGCCTGATTGGTCTCTCCCATTCGAGATCATGACGGACGCCTCCGATTTTGCCGTAGGGGCAGTGCTGGGACAGAGGAGGGATGGAGTACCATTTGCTATACACTATGCTAGCCGCACATTGGATTCCGCCCAGCGGAATTACACGGTCACAGAGAAGGAGATGCTAGCCGTGGTGTTTGCCCTGGATAAGTTCAGATCATATATCATTGGATCTAGAGTGACTTTGTTTACAGATCACACCGCCATCAGGTACCTCATGGCAAAGAAGGATGCCAAGGCCAGACTGACTAGATGGATCCTTCTACCCCAGGAGTTCGACATTGAGATTAAGGATAAGCCTAGAGTCAAAAATGTGGTGGCGGATCATCTCTCCCGATTAGAGCAGTCTGAGGATTCCGAGCAGATTGATCCTATTAGACATACCTTCCCAGATGAGGCGATCCTTGCTATCGCCTCACTCCCATGGTACGCCGATATTGTGAACTTTCTCGTTGCTGGGAAAGTCCCACAAGATTGGCCCAGGCAGAGGCTTGAGACCTTTCTAGCGAAGGCCAAGTCTTACCATTGGGAGGATCCCATCCTTTACCACGAAGGAGGGGATAGCATCTGGCGTCGGTGTATTCCTCAGGAGGAACACCATAGCGTCCTCACTTACTGCCACAAGCTTGAGGCAGGAGGACATCATTCTGGGAGGAGAACGACACAGAAAGTGCTCCAATCCGGCTTGTGGTGGCCTACCCTCTTCAAGGACTCAGATGAGTTCGTGAAGAGGTGTACTGACTGTCAGAGGATGGGCACTTGTGGACAGTGTGATATGATGCCGATGCAGCCCATTCACTTCTGTGAGGTTTTTGACGCATGGGGCATCGATTTCATGGGTCCATTCCTTAAGAGTCAGGGATTTGAGTACATTCTGTTGGCCGTTGACTATGTGAGTCGTTGGGTGGAGGCTATCCCCGCCCGAGCCGCTGATGCGAGGACAGTTTGCAGATTTTTGAGAAAACATATCATCACGCGGTTCGGGGTTCCACGAGTTCTGATTTCTGATGGGGGATCTCACTTCATCAACGACCAGGTGAAGGCATTTGCTAGCGAGTTCGGCATAGATCATCGTGTTGCTACACCGTACCATCCACAGACGAATGGTCTAGCCGAAGTGTCGAACAGGGAAATCAAGACTATTCTGCAGAAAGTCGTCCGCCCTGACCGAAAGGATTGGTCACAACTTTTGGACTCGGTCTTGTGGGCATATAGGACGTCTTTCAAGACACCTTTGGGCACATCTCCCTTTCGCCTCGTATATGGCAAGCCATGCCATTTACCTGTTGATCTGAGGCACAAGTCACTTTGGGCAGTTACAGACATACTTATGGATCCAGATGGTATAGGAGACCAGAGGAGGGCAGAGCTAGCTGCCCTGGAGGAGCTTAGAGATGCAGCTTTCTCAAGCAGCCTACATTATAAGGAGAAAGTCAAGGAGTGGCATGATTCTCATATCAGCCACAAACATTTTGAGATTGGACAGAGAGTATGGTGGTTTGATGCGAGGCTTAGATTATTTCCAGGGAAGCTACAGAGCAAATGGAAAGGACCTTATCTGGTTAGGAAGGTACACGACAACGGTAGCATCGACATATCTGAGTTGTCTTCTGAGAGTACCTTCCGAGTGAACGGCCAGCGGCTCAAACCATTTCTAGATCATGAGCCGCGGGTCGTTGATATTGCCCCTATTCATTT
The DNA here is from genome assembly GCA_037367405.1 of Ottelia alismoides. Taxonomy (NCBI): domain Eukaryota; kingdom Viridiplantae; phylum Streptophyta; class Magnoliopsida; order Alismatales; family Hydrocharitaceae; genus Ottelia; species Ottelia alismoides. The sequence continues at coordinate 368,499 of JAZKJV010004786.1, read as the reverse complement.
TGCGTGAGATGTGGTCTTTGACTCACATCTAATGCATCTCACGCCTGAGTTTCACTGATCTTCCGCTGTAAATAGATCCAGATGTCCATATCACCACATTCTTTAGTCCCACATCCCTTTCTTCATCTTGTGATTATGCTATACTTAGGGTGCACTTTACCCTAAGTATAGGGGGGATGTGAGACCCTTCGGGTATTTCTTTTGTTTCTGTCTACCCCGGTTTTGCTGCCTATACTTAGGGGCATTTCACCCTAAGTATAGGGGGGGTAGATCCTGTACATTCTCCACTTGGTTTTCCCTTCGTGTACAGCCTGCTATACTTAGGATTACTTGATCCTAAGTATAGGGGGAAGACCTGAGTCCCTCTTGACTTTTTATTTCCCTTTTGTATAGCCTTTCTTTTCACTTTCCTATACCTAGCACGAGTTATGTCTTCTCCATCTCTCTTGACTCTGAGGACATCGTTCGAGCTAAGTATAGGGGGGTGTGTATATATTTCATATATACTTTAGCCATAACTCGTACTTTGTGTGAGTGTGTTAATAAATAAAAATGGCTAAAAACCACAAAAATTAAAAAATTTTCATGTACATAATCTTCTTTTATTTGCACATACATAGCTAGTGTACAAATTATTTTTGTAAAAATGATTTCAAAAATCTTTTGTGTGTAAAGCTTGTGTAAATATTTTTGGTCTCAAAATTATGTATACAGTACAAAATTTTTCCAAAATGTTTTGAAAATCAAAAGTTTGCAAAAATCTTGTGTAAATGTGTGTAAATATCTTTTTGCAAAACTTGCACTTCATGCATCATCATTCATGATTTCAAAACATTTTTCAAAAATTTTGCATGATTGTAAAATATTGTGTAAATAAGCATCTTTTCATACATATGTATATAGTTTTTCTGGATGATAGTTGACATTTAAACTAGCCGGGAATCAAATTGAGAAATGGAGCTTGATTAAGATCTTAATCCACCTAATTCTAAGAGGAACCTTATAGGGCTTAGGTTTAAGGCTTTTCAGGTCCATGGTGACTTAATTCTTTGAGTCCACTAGGCTATGATCACATGTCATCTCAATGAGCCTAAGTAGAGCACTTAACAACAACACATGACTCATATAGATTATGGCTTTACTTGGACAACCGCACTATGCACCGAGCTCTCTACGGATGAGGTGGTGAGGAGGCAGTCTTCCTTGACTTGGGGTAGCATATGAGGGTAGTACTTCTAGGCGGAACCTCTCTTCTTCTTATAGTGAAGGAAGTGCGTCTCAACTTGGTCTGGTTGCCATGAGGTCTAACGACGGGAGTTGTGAGTTGCAATAAAGCTTCAAAAGAGGGATAGTCTACTGGCTCAAGAGGAAAAACTCCTTGTATATATGCTGCACATGTATATGTTGTATAGATGCACTCGAAAAAAAAATGTGCAAAAAGAAAAGAACTCCAAAAAAGTGGTGGGTCTGAGAGAAAATGATAATCCCACCGGAGTATGTACATAAGTGCAATAAGCAAAGCTTGGTTTCATGATCCACCTGTTGTAGCTTGCAGCAGGGAGACTTGGCTACACTGGTCAAGCTCCCAAGGGTACTTGGCTACACTGGCCTTGACACATTCTCTTCTCCCCGCTCTTCTTGAGCCGGTTGTACTTGAACTTAGAAGGGAATACCCCGCTCCTCGAGGAAAGAGTGGCCATATTGAGGTCATAGAGTTACCTTGTTGGGGAGGGTTGTCAAGTTGCCATTTCTGAGGTGGAGAGCTTAGACCTCACTTTCACAGGACAAGAAAAGATTCATGGTCTTCAGGGTTTGTGATTGATGACTTGTTCTGATCTGGAGCATTGAGGAGTCTTGGTTATAGATTGGTGGAACTTAGAGGCTGTTAGGTTTTAAGCTTAAGTCTGAATAAGGTTCCGACACATTAATAATCCAAAGATCTGATTGAGCTCCATACCTCAATTTAATGAAGGCAAGTTTAATAATCAACCTTGATCCATGTACATTCTCTTTTTCTTTTTCTTTCTTTCTTTTTCACTTCTTTTTCAAATAAGTGTTTGCTAAGGGACTAGCAAAGTATAGTATAGGGGGGTGATGAATACCCATTCATCACTCTTTATTCTTATATTTTAGCTACAAAAACCTATGCAAATGCATGTAGATACTTGTAAATAGGAATAATTAGCAAAAGCATGCATCTTGTAAAAACCTATAATTAGCATGTTTTTGTGCAAAAATAAAAGAATAAAGATTAAAAAGAAAAAGAGGGAAATATTTAGAATAAATATTGAGCAACCTAACCCAAGGGAGGGCTCAGCATGGGCCTGACCGCATAAAAGCCAAGTAGAGGGAGATAGGGGCTCATGTGTATATTTGTAAATAAATAAAATTATATTTTCCTCACCCAAAAATATGATTGTACATATTTTGTATATATTTAGAAACTATTGAAAACAAAATAAAAATTTAAAAATCAAAAAGACCAAAAATATCCCTTCACCATGTACATAGACCACCTTCTTTATTTAACCTTATAAATAAATAAAATTATTTTCGAAACTTTTTGTAAATATTCTATGTTATATATTGTAAATAACATAAATAAAAAGAATCAAAACAAAAATCAAATAAAAATAACAAAATTAAAATTACAAAAATATATTGTATATATGCCATGTATATAAATGTATATATCTATTTATTTCACCTATGTATATAAATAATAAAAATAAAATAAAAATATCTTTTTATTCCTCATTTTATTCTATAAATAAATAAAATATAAAATAGGAATAAAAATGTACAAAAATAATCAATTAAAAATCAAAATTAAAAACCCTATATTGTAGATATACCTATATATAGCCCTAATATGTAAATACCTTATTTTTATTTTGAAAAATTAATTAAAAATGACCAAAAAATATAAAAAATTAAAACAAAAATATTTCATGTTTTGAGTTTTAATTAAATCGGCCATTTGCTATTTCTAATTTAATTTCTAAATCTTTTCTAGCGTGGCTGATTCCCATTGGTCCACGGGGGTTGTTGACCGCCCGGTCAACTCCCCCCTGTGGACCACTTCCCACGGGTCTGGTTCACGGACCCGACTTCTCCAATTTATCCCCGCCAGATCCGACCACCATTTAGCCTAACCCAGGGTCCTAATCACTCTCCAGGTATCCGGGAATCTCGCCCGACATTGTTCCTAGGGATCCGTGCTCAATCGAGCCGGACCCGAGTCCTTCTTCCCAGACCTGCACCCATATAAAATCCCAGCTCCGCCGCATTCATTTGCCATCTTTGGCTATCCACCCTTCGTCCCGTGACCTCCATAGCGATCCCTGAGGTGACAGCTCGCGATTGCCCTTGTAGCAGTGAGGAGGGGGTGGCCGGACCACTGATCCGGCGACTTTGCGCTGCCGTGCTCCGCCCAGTGCAGGAGCTCGAGCCTCAAGCCTTGGCGACCTTCGAGGCAACGACCAGGAGCTGCCTAAGCTTCAGCACAGCCTTTCACTCCACCCAGGTAGCATTCTAGCTCGCCTATTTATCTTAATTTCTTGTTTCCCCCAAATTGTAGTTCCGTCGAGTTCCTTTGATTCCGACCATATCGCGTATCTTCTCGATCATCGGAACGCACAGTCACCTTCGCCTTTCCCCCATGCACCTTCTCCGCCCCTTCGTTCAACCCAGCTCGCACAGGAGCTGGGATTCGAGCTCCACCATCCTCCGCTCGCCGGAGCTCGCTCGCCCCGACCCACAGCTCACCTTCACCCCACCTAACCGGGTCGAGGCACTTTGCCCTCGACCCGCGAAGCTCTTGAGCTATTTTGCAGGTCAAGAGGAGGCCATCTGAGGCCTCCCCACATCCAGGCCAGGAGCTCCCCTCCGTCGACCTCGCCGGAGCCCCTCCAGGGCTCGGCTGGGCCATCGGAGGGCACCACCAGCTGCGGGACGACATCGCCGACCTTCTCCGATCTTCAGAGGCAGCTGAGGAGGACCACAGTACGCGCACGAGGCCGGCGAAGCTCGCCGGCTGAGTGTTCTTCCAGTATCCTCCACCGCCGTCCGATCGCCCGCAAGCTCCAGGTTTCATCTTGATCGTCCATCCACGAAGGAGCAGCCACCGCCCGATCATCCAGAGGGGCGATCTGGACCGTTAGAGCAGAGGAGAGAACCACCAGCACCCGAGGTCGTTCGATCACCCACGTGTCCTCCTCTGCGCCGTCGATCAGGCTCACGTGCGGACGAAGAGAAGCGCCAGCCATCCGAGACCGTCAGATCAGCTACGTGGCGCTCATCCAGCCGTCGATGTAATAAAGGGGTAATTTACCTTAGGCCCCCCTCTTAGTTTCTGTTTTACGTGTCAGTCCTGTAAATATTTTAGGAGTTTTATTTACGTAGGGTTAATTGCACATTGGACCTCGTGCTTGTTAATATTTGCACTTATGCCCCTGTATGTGTGAGCCACGTGCTTCGTCACGTGTAGTTTTGGTTTAATTGCAACTATTATCCTGTAGTTCTGGTTGCTTTATAAATGAATAGAAACTTTCTGGTATTTGCACTTATGCCCCTGTGAACGTTTTATTTCCGCATGTGCGCCTTTTAGTGGGTTAATTGCATAACAGCCCCTGGACTTTTTGGTACGAGTTACCAAAAGGTCCTAGGACTTGTTTTTTATTACCAGAAGGTCCCTGAGTGCCCCAGGCACGCGCCACGCGCGTGACTTGCTAGGAAAATTGCACCTGGACCCCCAGAGCTTCAGGTATTTGCACTTAAGTCCCTGTGCACAATGCCCCCTTTTGATTTTTGAATAAAATATCAAATCACCTCCAAATTCGATGAAAATTTGACACATGGCTCCTGCCATGTTGTAGGATTTTTGAGAATTTTTTAGGACATTTTTGATTTTATTTGCCATTTTTAAAAATTCAAAAACATCTATTTTAGCTACTGTCTAGAATTAAAAATCCCAAAAAAATATAAAAACCCCCTCAAAAATTCTAAAAAAATTAGTTACTGTTCTTTGTGATTCTTGATTTTCTAGCCAATTTTGGCTATTTTTCATTGAGTAAAAACCCTAAAAATTTAAAAACACCTAAAAACTCATAAAAGTCATAATAAATAAATTAAAACCCAAAAATAATAATTTTGGTGCCCAAATTTTCCTTGTTTTCTCTAGTATACAGGAAAATTACCTCCAGGTCCCTCTGAGATCCTTAGATATTTTATTTTTGGATTTTGGGCCTGGCTGGACAGTACCTTGTCTTTTTAGTACTGTTTGATTTTTAGAAAATAAAATACACCTTATAAAAATCCCAAAAATTCACCAAAAACACTAAAAAACCTAAAAAACATAAAAACAATTTTTCTTGAATTTTTGCTTGATTTTTGGTACTTTTAATAATTAGCTAAAGTGTGCTTTTATTTGATTTCTTTTATTTTCTTCACTTTTTAAAAATCCAAAAAAAATATAAAAATTATTAAAAACCACTAAAAAATCCTTGTATTTTATTTTATTTTATTTTTACTACTTCGTAGGCCTCTGGCCAACCCGTGCTCCTTGTGTTCGACCCTGGGTGCTATACCAGGTTAATCTCATAGCAGGACCGCTCCCTTTTGTGCTTGATTGATTTTACATGTTTTGAGTGGTTGATTTATCTTGATATACCCATCCTATGAGATTCGGGTCGCAACGACCCTTGTCTTATTACCTTCATCCGGGTCTTGGGGATTTTAGGGTTATCATTAAACTGACCAGCGCCAAGTAGCTTTCGCCTACTCCGGTAGGTAAATAGGGGTGAAATTATGGTGCACCACAACAAGTTTCTAGTAGCCTCTGCGTGCGCTTGCAGGTGGATACGGGCGAAGTTACAGCCTAGTCAGGATCTGCCTACTCTATAGGTAGATAGGGGCAGGTCCTTGAACTTTCGGCTGGGGATAGGAGCGAAGAAAGGAAGGGTGTTGGTATCTAAGGCGACGTGTTAAACAGGGGAGACGCATCTGGCTTTTAGCCGAATCCGCTCCAGGCCAAGTAACCTTTGCTATTTGGTTGAAGAATTCACACTTAAAATCAACTATATTAAGCGGACTCGGTTTTGAGTCCTTCACAATGCTGAGTGTGAAAATACAGGGTTTGGATTTAATTGCTTGCTTCAGGTAGGAGTAAAATCCTATCTTACACTCAAAACTCCCGATTCTTCTTCTCACCATCCAAGATGACTGACTGGGGGGATATCGACTCCCGATTTGCCAATCTTTCTTTGAGACCCCCACAAAGCTCATCTTCACCAGCCTAAGCGTAACTTAGACCAACCAGAGCTCATGACCCTCTTGAGTTATGGATCCTGCAAACCCAGGGTGGTTACTCTCAAACCAACCCTTTTCTCTCCTCTGATCTCATTGAGGAAGACCATCGCCTCGGTAAGAATCCCTTCCTTGATATGTCGTCTAACCAAGACCATCTTCTTTACCGAGAATAAGAGGACAAAATGTCGAAGAAGAACCCTGATGACGAGGAACACAGAGAGGACCCAATGATCCAAATCTTGGCTCGGTTGGCTTGGGCCAAGCAGTTGAATGTTGAATTAATGGCAAGAATGGGACGAGTAATCGAGGCTGAATGAATAGACCGACCAATGGTAGCCGCCTACAATCCCGCAGAAAATGAAATACACAGCTGGCTAGTACTTGAGGTTCCCCCTGAAGCGTTCGAGTTAAAGCCCACTTTCTAAGTTTGTTGCCGAAGTTCAACGGAAACGCCAATGAAGATCCATATGCCTTCCTTAGAAACTTCGAGCTGGTTTGCAACAACCTTAGTCACCCTAGGGTTGGGCAAGATTACATTAGGCTGAAGGCTAGCCCATTTGCCTTAGGAGATAAGGCCGTACATTTGTTGAAGAATCTCAGGGTGAGATGTACGACCTGGATGCAGTTCAAGGACCTATTCCTGAAAAAGTTCTACCTGCTCAGTAGAACTAACCTGATGAGAACCAAGAACGCTAGCTTCTCTTAGGGACCCAATGAACCATTCCGTGTAGCCTAGGATAGATTTAATGATTTAACTCAGGAATGTCCGTGCCACAGCATTACAAAAGCGATCTTTAATCTAGACCTTGTTCTGTGGCATGACCCCGGAGATGCAGGGGTTAGTGAGTTCCGCCTGTGGAGGAAGCTATCAGAACAAAAATGAAGATGTGGTATGGAAGATCCTAGAGCAGATGGCAGAAACAGGCAGATCTCAGGTTACCATGGCCTATTAGTTGTCTCCTTCAAGCCTATCCAATGAGACAACTAGGAGGACTGTTGCGGATCTAACAGACGACCTCATCCCCAGCTTGGGGATAATAGCGGACAAATTAACCTTGGTCGAGCAGATTCACAAGAGAGTCACTGACCTTTAGGCACTCTCGTGTTTGACGAAATAAGTTGAGTAACTTAATGAGATGGTAGCCAAGATATGGCCATCTGCCCCTTCTGCACCACATGTACCTGTACACTGAGTTCATCTTGTACAGGAATATGCACCGGGGCTTCAGAGTAGCTGGGTAGAGGAGCAGACATACACTCAGTAGGACCAACATGCACCCCCACAAGTGAAGACAGGATACGAGGAGCCTCCGCAGGTGTTCGAGATCAACAGGTTGTGGTACAACCATGACCCCGTCGGCAGACAGTCGGGGATAGGGAGCGGTCAGCCACACCGAACATCCCAATCTTACCAGGAAAATAGCTCTGTCCCTGCACCGCACTTTGTTCAGTCCCAATCCCTACAAGGGTACCAGCCTTAGCAGCACCAGCAGCAGCACATTCCACTCGGGCCAGCAGGTCCCTCCACCTTCCCAACAGCAGCAGTAGTACAGGCATGGCCAGCAGGGCCAATACAGGAACTGGTCCTCCAGTTAGCACCAACCAGCCTAGCCCACCGGTGAATTGGAGTCCCTCACCTTCGTGATCCAGACCCTGACTGATAGGGTCCAACAGATTCAGAATGACTACCTAGATATGAGAACCGATTTGAATCGTGTCTCCCGTACCCAGGACTAGCAGATGGTGCCAAAGACCCCAATTCCCACCCAGGTTCAGTCCAACATGAATAGATTGAACCAAGGCCAGAACCAACCACGAGATCAGGTATACTATTCAGATAACTCTTTATCCGAACATGAGATCCTTTCGTACAATAATGTCAATCATATGTCCTTCAGGAGCAGAAGGACCGTGATCATACATGATCGGGCACAGGCACCGGAGGAAAAGCTGCCAAGTCTTTACCTGAGGAGAACTTGGAGGTAGAGGAGAAGCACCACCACCATCGGCAGAAGAAGAGGACTTCTGAGTCCTCCAAGAAGCAGGAGAACCGCATCAATAGTTAGTCTAGCGAGATCGATGAAGAGCCTGCACCTCCATCTGAGGAGGATGTTCCAGCAGACGCGGAGAATGCATCACCGGTTTTGCAACAGAAATTTTCTTTTCGTTAGAGTTATAGTCAGAGTCAGAGTCGGTCTCAGAGTCTGAGTCACATACAGAACTCATCCAATTTTAAATGAAAATCTTTCAGTTTCAGAATCTGAGTGGGAATCAATAATCCCTTTCCCCAGAGCTCTTAAGGGTGGAAAGAAGAAAATCAGAAAAATACAAAAAGATGGCCCTGAGATGGAAGAGCTTTGCAATAAACACATAAAGGTCACAATCCCTTTTGACAAATATGTGGAAATGACACCTGCATTTCAGAAATACTTTAAGGTAAGATGCACACCTACTAGGTCCAACAGAATGACCAAAAGCCATTTTGAGAAACACGTTCTGTCAGTAGCCACTACTTGCGCAATTAAGAATTTGTTTCCAAGGAAATGAAGAGACATGGGTGCACATTATATGGTGAGTCATGTCGATGACACGGTGTTTGCACGCACTCTCCTTGACAACGGATCTCAATTAACTTAATGCCTATGACCCTCTATAAGAGGCTAAATCTCGGACCTCTTAGGAAATTTAGAGCCCTACTTCAGTTTGCAGATAAATCAACCAAGAGGTCCCAAGGATAATTGAGGAATGATGTCATCAAAGTCGAGGGTCAGAAGTACATGTTGGATTTCACTATCCTTGATATGGACACCCCTCGCAATTGGAGAGATTCCCAGATCATATTACGAAGGCCCTTCCTCAGAACAGCAGGGGACTTATTTGATTATAAGATTGGGAAAACTCAGTTCCAAACTCCATGCAGAGATGAGGAACTTGAGATGAAGCAGACCAGATGGCAGAGACCGGACTCAGAATCCAGCACCGAGTACTCTTCGTCCGAAGCAGATTGCATTCATGTAGACATTGTTGGGCCATGGAGACAGAACCCAGCCAGCACCGATGAGTCCCTCTCCTCTAGGGAAGATCTTGTGCATGAGTCAGTTTGCGAGGTCCTTATAAACGAATACATTACAGAATATGCATCCCCCAACATCTTTGATGACTTAGAGGCCCAACTAGGCCTGCCAGTCCTTCCCTCTTTAGGACAATCAGAAGATGAGGATGATGAGTCAGATGTGGCTTTTGCCGATTGTTTGGTGACCTTTGATGATCTGACTCCAGAAATGAACGAGTTGGTAGCCGCAATTTCATGTATAGATCTAGCCACTACCAGCTCTGAGCCATATTCGATTGATCCAGATTTCCTTGATGATCACATATTACCTGAGCTCAAACCTTTGCCTACAACACTTAAGTATGCCTACTTGCAGGACAGGAGAAGAAATATCTGGTCATCATCTGCTCGTGATTGACCGAGGAGCATGAATCTCGTTTGCTAGAGATCTTGGAGAAAAACCGCAAGGTGATAGGATGGAGCATCTCCAATCTCCATGGGATAAATCCCGATATGTATTCGCACCATATCTACTTGGAGAATGAGGCTAAACCCTCTCGTGAATTCCAACGTCGATTGAATCCAAATTTACGAGAGGTAGTGAAGAAAGAGATAGAGAAATGGTGCGATGCAGGTTTTATTGATCCCATCTCCGATTCCAAATGGGTGGCCCCAATCCATGTTGTCCCGAAGAAGTGGGGAATTCAAACGACCACCAATAAAGATGGAGAGGAGATCGTGACACGAGTACCCACGTCATGGCGCGTCTGTGTGGATTACAGACGCATGAATGCTGCGACGAAGAAGGATCATTTCCCCCTACCATTCATTGATCAGATCTTAGAGAGATTTGCGGGGAAAGAATTCTTCTGCTTCTTGGATGGGTTCTCGAGCTACAATCAAATAGCCATAGCTTCGAAGGACCACGAAAAGACCACGTTTACATTCCCCTTTAGTACCTATGCTTTCACGTGCATTCCCTTTGGGTTATGCAATGCTTCCGGTACTTTTCAAAAATGCATGATTGTTGTATTCGTGAAAATGGTAGGCGAATTCTTGGAAGTCTTCATGGATGACTTCTTGGTCCACAGCAATTCCTTCGATTCCTGTCTTAGGAATCTGGTCTGAGTCCTTAGACGATGTTGTGAGGTCAATCTGGTGCTCTCCTGGGAGAAAAGTCACTTCATGGTGATGGAGGGCATTGTGTTGGGGCATGTCATCTCCAAGAGAGGAATGGAGGTTGACCCTGCCAAGGTGGATGTGATCAGATGACTCCAGCCACCAACTAATGTGAAATAGTTGCGGTCTTTCCTCGGGCATGTCGGATTTTATCAAAGATTTATCAAGGATTTTTCTAAGATTGCCTGACCGCTAACTGAGCTTTTAGGAAAGGACATGGAGTTCATTGTTGATCACAAATGTCTCGAGGCCTTTAAGCTATTACAAGGAATGATCATGGACGGCCCGATCCTACAAGCCCCAGACTGGACTCTGCCTTTTCAGATCATGACGGACGCATCAGACTTTGTTGTTGGGGCTGTGTTAGGATAGAGGAGGGATGGCGTCCCGTTCGCCATACAATACGCAAGCAAAGTGCTTGATATTTCTCAGCGTAACTATACAGTTACGGAAAAGGAGATGCTTGCGGTAGTGTTTACCTTGGATAAATTCAGATCTCACTTAATCGAATCCAAGGTAGTTGTGTTCACAGATCATACAACGCTATGGTATTTAATGGAAAAGAAAGACTCGAAGGCACGTCTTCTTAGGTGGATTCTGCTTATCCAGGAGTTTTATTTGGACATTCGTGATAAATCTGGAAAGAAGAAAGTAGTAGATGATCACCTCTCCCATCTCGAGGATCTTAATGCTTCTGAGGATTCACCGATTCGAGACTCCTTCCCTAACGAGTCGATTTTTGTTGTCGACTCACTCCCATGGTATGCCAATATCATGAACAATATTATCTTCAAGAAGGTTCCCGAGGATTGGACCAAGAGCCACAGAGACCGACTGAAGTCGGATTCTAGACATTACCACTTGGAGGATCCGATCCTTTTCTTCGAAGGACCAGATTGTGTCTGGACACGGTGTATTCCTCAGGAGGAATATCAGAGTGTCCTTTCTTTATGCCACAGTCTGGATGCAGGAGGACACCACTCCGGGAATAGGACCGCATGGAAGGTACTTCTGTGTGGCTTATACTGGTATACTCTGTTTTGCGATGTGATCACCTTTGCGAAGTTGTGCCCAGTATGCCAGCGAATGGGAGGAACCATTGGTTCCAAGGATGAGATGCCGATGCAGCCTGTTATCATTTGTAATGTCTTTGATGACTGGGACATCGACTTCATGGACCCATTCCCTGTTAGCCATGGATTCGAATATATCCTTCTTGCGGTAGAATATATGTCTTGGTGGTTGGAGGCTATCCCAATCCGAGACGCAGACAGCAGGACTGTCTGTTAATTCATTAGAGATCATATCATTTCAAGGTTCGGTATCCCCAAAATGTTGATATCAGATGGGGGTAGCCACGTTGTAAACAGAGATGTAAAGAAGCTCTTGAAGGATTACAGCAACGAACACCGTGTCGCTAGTCCTTACCACCCATAGACCAATGGTATGGCTGAGGTGTCGAATAGGGAGGTGAAAACCATATTGCAGAAGCTTGTCTGTCCAGACAGGAAGGACTGGTCTCAGATCTTGGATCGAGTCCTTTGGGCTTATAGGACAACTTACAAGACACCATTAGGAACCTCCCCATTCAGGATGGTATTTGGGAAGCCTTGCCATTTGCCCGCAGAATTAGTGCACAAATCAGAATGGGCAATTAAAAAGATCAACTGGAACACACACCTAGGGCAGAAATAGAGAGACATGGATCTGAACGAGCATGTGGAAGTCAGAAACCGAGCATACGACAACAGTTTGTTGTACAAGGATAAAGTTAAGTGCTGGCATGATAGATATATCAGACGAAAGATCTTTGTTCCTGGACAGAAGGTATGGTTGTTCAATGCAAGGCTGAATGTTTTCCAAGGCAAGCTGCAATCCAAGTGGACAGGTCCATTCATTGTCTGTGATGTGCATGATAGTGGATGTGTTGAGATATCAGATCTCACAGATGATGCACAGACGTTCCTATTCAATGGACAACTGTTGAAGCACTTCGTCGAACCCAATGAACAGTTAGTCCATATTGAGGAGATTGTATTCATGCGCAAGACAGATTCAGCAGAAACACGTAGAGCCGTGCATGAGACCTTGCAGCAGTAAACTCTCGCCATCAGCAACATCTGGAAAGATTCAGACAGCGATCCTTGTATATACCCATCACTCGTGTACATTCTTCCCCGCCCTCCCGCGACTCTAATCACTCACCCCAACTTCATATATTTTCATCTACAACTATACTTACGATGACCAGATCCTAAGTATAGGGGGGAGAGTCACCTGAGTCCATTCACTGTATATCCTCGAGATCACATCGATCCTCATACCACTCCAGTTCCATACTTAGGTTGAGCTGAGCCTAAGTATAGGGTGACCGATGCCCATCTCGTAAATATATTCATCCACTTCCCCTCTCAACCTCATCTGCCCTATTTTTGATCTTCTTCTACACTTAGGCTGCCAGAGCCTAAATATAGGGGGGGCAGAACGATTTCTATACATTTTTGCTCTTTTGGCTTTCCTAGACGTAGCACGAGCTATGTCTTTTTGCTCTTTTTCATGCTCTGAGAATGTAGCACATGCTAAGTTTAAGGGGGCATGTATATATTACATATATACTTTACCCATATCTCGTGCTTTCACGTATTTTTGTATATATTACGCAATAATTACGGGATGGGTAAAAATGGAGAATTTTTTTTGTAAAATACATGTATACTTGTATATAGTATAACACTTGTATAATTACTATAACACTTGCAAAACTCTTGAAAAATTGTTGTAACATAGGAGGTATACCATATTTAAAATAAATAAATAAATAAATAAAAATAAAAAAAACAAAACAAAAACAAAAACAAAAAATAGGCTTCTTATTTACTCTTGCACATCATCTCTGCATCTAAAAGAAAGAAAAAGAGTCTTGCATTTCATTCATCTACATAGCTTGTCTCATCTTCATATCTTGCATATGCAAGGTGAAAAGCTAGTGGGTTCTGAACCAAGTTATGAGTAGATGTTGAGGAGGGACTTGATTTGACCATAATCCACCTAATTTCAGAGGAACCTTATAGGAACTGGAGTTAAGATTTCTCAGGTCAATTAACATAATTCTTTGAGTCCGCAAGTCTATGTTCACAAGTCATCTTGATTAGTCTAAGTAGAATATCTCGTGCACACGCATTTATCTTATAGGCAGTGACCTAACTTGGACAAAGCACTATACACGTAACTCTTCATTGATGAGGTGGTGAGGAGGTAGAATCCTTTAGCTTGGAGTAGCACACGGGTGGAAACATCGGTCCTCCCTTAGGGAGGGTAGTGCATCACAACCTAGTCTGGTGGTGTTGACATCTAAAGACAGGACGATGTGGGTTGCAATAATGCTTAAAAGAGGGATAGTCTACTGGCTCAAGAGGAAAAACTCCTGATGTACATGCTGCACCTTGTATATAGTTCAAAAAAAAAAGAAAGAAAATGCAAGAACCCCAAAAAAGTAGACAGGCCAGATAGAAAATAAAATACATGTCAGAGTATGTATATTAGTAAGAAGTCTACAGCTAGATGACTTGACTACATTGGTCAGGCATCCTAGGATAGGTGGTTACATTGGCTACCGTCCATTCTTTTCTCCACACCCTCCTCTTGAGTTGGTCACACTTGAACTTAGAAGGGAATACCCCGCTCCTCGAGGAAAGAGTTACTGGACGAGGAATTAGAGTTACCTTGATAGAGGAGGTTGGTTCTATGTCATTTTTGATGTGGAGAGCTATTTTACACTTACACAGTACAAGTGAGAATCATAGTCATCAGAAATTTGTGTTTGAGGATTTATCTGACCTGACTGTTGAGGCATCTTGAATAGGAGACTTGTGGAACTTGAAGTCTGTTAGGTCTTAAGTTCAGATCCCAATAAGGTTCCGTCACACAATTAATCCAAAGGTCGAGTCTAGCTCCATTTTCAACTTTTGTTCATGACCTTGGTATGGAACCCAAAATCATATAACTCTTGCATTTCATTTTAATTGCTCGGGGACGAGCATGGTTTAAGTATAGGGGGTGATGAATCTGTAATTCATCACTCTTAAAGGTGAAAATAGAGTCTTGTTCCTGAGTAATTAGCTGCATATTTCCCTTTATCTTGCATAATTAGCATTCATAAATGCATGCATAATATCTGCATTATAGCTTTCATATTTGCATAAAATAAGATGCCCAATTCACCTATAAACATTCACCTATTTATTTGTATTTTACACCCCCTCCCAAATCAATAAAACCATCTCTATATTGTATGTATTACTAACTAATAAAATAAGGAGAAGGGCAAAATCTTCGAACTTGTAAAATTACCCAATAAAACCCTAAACCCAATTGGAGACCTCAGACCTTAGAATGCAAATATCTATCTCATACAACCTCTGATCTAGGTCTACTCACTTTTAGATTAATACATATTCAAATACCTTCAAAATGTGATCAATTTCATTTAAATCATATCTCGTATGCAAAACATGGGTTTTGGGGGCCCTTTGTACATTATATGTATGTATATTTGTACCCTTGTAGTTTTGTATCTTATTTCACCTTATTTCCGTTTTTGGTCAACATGAAACTTGTAGATCTCATTAAGATCTACAACTTTCATGTTTTGAGTTTTTTCAAATTCGGCCATCTTCTCTCTCTTATTCCAAATTCTTTCTCAGCAATTCAGATCAGGCCACATGGCGCCCTCTGGTTGCACCACACGGCCCGCTCACATGGCGCAATGTGCCCTTCTTCTTCCGTCGTCTGATCCCTTCCCCTCTCTCTTGATCAGAGCCATCCATTCGACAGCTCATATCCACCCTCCGATCTTCTCCAGATCGCATCTCCTCCATCCACTAGCTTCTCATCCTCAGCACACCACGTGTTGAGTTGTGAGCCCTCCGATCTTTGCCAGAAGCCTTAATCCTGGCCACTCATCTCACACTAAATCTGGGCCCCTCGATCAGATCCTCCAGATCCCATTACCACCATTAACGCCGGCCTCAACCATCGAACTCCACATGGCACGCTCATGGCCACTGGATCTTCGCCCTTATGATTTGATCCCACCCGCTCACTCACGCTCAAGCACAGCCCATCGATCCTTTGCCAGATCTCATCCCATCCGTCCCTCAACGCCTTCACCTGTGCCCACCACGTGTCATCTCCTTAGCCCTTCGATCTCACCACTCCGATCATATCCAGACCCTCCTCTCGCGCCAAACTCCTAGCCGTTGGATAACTAGATCTAACGGCCTGAAAGTCATCGTCTACCTCCTGCAGGAGCCTCGCCCACGTAGCCCACCTCAAGGGCTCCGCCCTTTTCTATTTTTGACTCCAATCCAGCCATCCTCTCTGCCCCCGATCACAGCCACCATATCTCCCATACCACCCTCATCCTCGCGACCTCCACAACCTCCATGAACCTTGCCCACGTCGCTCCACGACCTCCACAAACGTCATCGCCCTGTCACCTGCACCCTCACCTCCTTCCTATAAATACCCCGCCTCCGTCCACCTTCGATCCCATCCACCACCACGAGAGGTACCTCCGAGCTCTTAGCTCTTCATTTGTGATAGAAATAGAGGGCCAAATCGAGCAAAGATGATCGATCACCTCCGACGAGATCCATGGCTCTACCGTGCCGTGCCGCAGCTCCTCTAGCGAGCTGCTTGAGCTCAGGCCCGCTACTAACCTTCGAGTGACGATCAGAGATGCTTCAGCGAGTCTCCAGCCCCAGGTAGCTTCACCCATTCTTCCTCCGATCTTCTTCTTCTTTTCCATCATTTTTCTCTTCATTTTTTCACCTTCTCTAATCACATCAACTCTGTTTCAATCGTCTACCGAGCTTCACCTTGGAGCTCTGACCTTCGCGCACCTATTTGTTCACCCCAACGACACGCCGCACTCCCCTCCGACCAAAGCTTTGCCGCTGCGGTGGAGGAGCATCACCTGACCTCCTTCGCTCCGCCTCCAGGCCTCACTTACACAAGCACGCACTCCCAAGAGTACGGGCTTCCATTTTTTGGCATGAGCTAACCCTGCAGGCACATATCTTCACTGATCGGGCATCTTGCCGGACCTCCTTCGAGCTTCATTGTCGTTGCCCTCACGACCTCCTCCTCATCCATCAGACATTTTGTCGGCTCCCTGACACCTTTACAATCGATCCAGGCACCTCAGGAGTCGCCGGCGAGCTACACCGACCACGCACGAAGGAGGCAGAGCAAGGAGCTCGACGCCAGAGCCCCGCCAAGTCCGATGTAGGAGGCAGCGGACTTGAGAAGACGACAAGCAGCCACCATTGGATCACATTGTCCGACGTCCCTCGCCATGCCATGTCGCCTCGAGTGAATCACCTTCGGATCATTCAGATTGAGCAGCTCTTGTCACGCCACGTAGCCGCTGCCCTGAGCTTCAGATACCGTTGGATTAGATGGATCCACGGCCCTTACGTTGCCACCTCACCATCGCCTTCGACTCCCCAGCCACCGTCAAATCTCGCAAGAATCTGACGCCTCGCATCATGCTACGTCGACTTCATCGCCACCATTGGATCATTGCGATCTGACAATCCTCGGTGCGCCATGGCAGCAACTCCAGCCGCCATTGGATACACCTTGATCCAGTGGTCTAGATCGTGCCACGTTGCGAGCTCCGAGCCTCTTCCCCGACCCTAGGCTCGGAGCACCGGAAGCTGACCCGAGGTTGATCCGAGCCTCCAAGGCTTCCCGAGCCTCTGCCCGGGCCTCGAAGACATCCGAGCATAGTCCCGCATGTGCTCTTCACGTGAGGGGCTGGGTATTTTGCACGAAGACCCTCGGATGTTTTGGGAATTACAGTTTGGTCCCTGCCAGGCATGTCACGCGAGGAGTGTGTGACTAAGTGGGAAAATTGCATCCACCTCCCCCATATTATAGGTGATTGCATTTAAGTCCCTATCAGCATGTTTAATTTTATGTAATTTTATTTCATGTATTTGCAATTTGGTCCTTGTCTTTGCATGCATATTTAGGTGTCCATTTGGCATTACTTTTCAATTCTAAAAATTACATAATGTAGCTTATTTTGTTCTTTACCTTATGTGACACGTGTTTCATTTTTTTGACATCATTGGAATTAAATATTATTAATTTGATGAAATTTTCCATATTTTACCCACTGTGTGTCTTTTAATTCATATTAAATTCCTTGTTGCTCTAAAAATAATCAAAAATTCTCATTAGACTTAGGATAATTTATTTTACATTGTGCCCAAAAATCATTGCATTTGCACGCATCGTGAGGCCTGAATAAATTAATAGTGATTTACTTAATTGATTTTTAATAGGTCCAGTTCACATAGAATTTTACGTTTATTAATTTTCCTGGATTCATCATACTTAGATCTATTTAGGATAATTTTTATATCTAGAAATAATGTGTTTTGTTATTTATTAAAATTAATTTTGTAAAAATCACCTTGCATTCATATTTTAGTTGCAGTAAATTCATAAAGTGTCAGAAAAATCCAAAAAAATATTAGCTTATTTTCATTGCACGTCATATTCTAGCAAAGTTTCATAATTTTTGGACTTAATTTGACCACATTTCTGATTTAACTTGTAAAACTGGCCTAAAAATGCATTAGTTTTTCTTCTGTTACATAAAATTTGCTAAATAAATACTAAAAAATACTCTTCTGAAAATATGACCTCCGAATTCACTTGAATTTTACTTAAGGAGACACATGCCTCCCTGAGTTCGACCTTGGGCTTGCCCAAGTAAAATAAATATGATGCTCGTGATTAACTAAACATTAATTAAAAGTGTGTTTTTCACATATCTTAGATTACCCGACTGCAACAAATTAAAATTAATTTGACCATTAATTTGATCGGATTAACAACGGTGTTCTTAGCTGCGTCATTAGGTAATCTAGATGTTAGGTTTTTTAGTAGAGAATATTTTTTCAGTGTTTTTTAATGTAATTTAATGGATGAAATGGAAATTTGGAAAAGTTCAAGGTCTAAAATGCTATTTTTATTAAAAAGATGTCCAAAATTATGAAACTTAGTTAGAAGATGAAATGTGATGAATTTGAGCTTTTGTATTTTTTAAATTTTTTGATGTAATATGAATTAATTACGAATAAAATATGCAGACTAGGTAATTTTAAGAAATTTAATTTTAATAAATAACAAACACCAATATTTTTCAGAGATATATTATCCTAGATAGGTATACATGAGTGTTATCCAAAAAAATCTTTAATTCCTTAAAATACTTAGTGTGAAAATAATTAAAAATAATTATTCAAATCATTGATTATTTTATTATCACCTTGATATACGTACAAATGACATGAAATTTGGGCACAATGAAAAACATCCTAAAATCTACCTACTTTGAATTTTGAGAATTTTTGTACCAATCATTATCTTAATAATAGCCTAATACTATGCAGTGGGTAAAATATGTTATTTTCCACAAAGATATTTATATTAAATAAAACATGTCTCTGAAAAACTTATTTAGCATGGACAACGATAGAGCATTAGTTGGTCTACAAAATGCAATTTTTAAAATAGAATATAAAGTGAAAATGATGTTCAAATGATAATACAAATGCAGGGGTCTGATTGCACTACAGAAAAAATAAATAAAATAATTGCATAGAACAGGGACTAGGATGCCAATACCTATACTTGTGAGGGTATGTCTATAATTTTCCACTCGGGCATATGCAATGCACGTAACTTCCAACTTCCAACTGGCAAGGACTTGAGAGTGGTTTCCATAAGGTACACCCAATCCCCCCCCCATTGGTTGTTGCAAGTAGATGGGAGGAGGTTGTGGACGGACGCATGGCGTCGCTACTGTTTTGATGAATGAAGAGAAAAGCGGATCCAACATCGAGGGCCACACGAGGGTGGGCGATGGAACTTCTGGGTTGCTCGAGCAGGTTGGAGAAGAGGTGTGGGATGAGGTGAGAGAGGTACGAGGCTACTTCTCAAAGATGATGAGACGCGAGCTCGGTTGAGGAGCCGCACCTGCGCAGCGTTGTAATGGTTGGATGGTAGCTACACGTACGACTCGTTCAGGCCGAGGCGGAGCTTCTAGAAGTGGTGTGGGCTAGTGGAGCACCTACTTGAGGTAGCGTCGCTACGGCGGAGTGCAAGTCAAGGTGTGGCTACCTCGGTCAACACACGGTTGGGGGAGCGATGCTCCAAGGTGACCCTGGGTAGAGGAGCAGAAGGGAAAGCTCGAGTGTGGCTGGTTGTTGCGTTCGTCTTTGGTTGGAAGGGCCACCGACGGCTGAGCTGCAAGGGGGTCAACTTGAGGTGGTGTTGGTGGGATGCATGGAGGCTAATGCTGGAAGGTGGTGGATGAATGCGACTGTAGTCAAGACGGCTGAAGCTGAGATGAACAAAGCCCCTATCAACATGGGGGACAGGGTCGTAACGATGGAGGATTACGTAGAAATAAGAATAAAGAGGAGAGGTAGAGAGTATGATGGCGACTGTCACACCCCCAAATTCCGTGATCGAGAATGATCGTGCAGACCCGGTAGCGGATGCTCGAGAATGATCGATGGAGCTAGGACTTCAAGAGGAGTCCGAAATATGTGGGTATCAGGGAGGTTATCCATGAGAGTCTGGAGGCTCTACCGTACGTGATGGAGAAGCGTCACACAGGACACTAGCTCGGTAGCAGAGTGTCATGAAGCTAGTAGCAGTGCTAGCACAACGAGTACAGGCAGTAGTGCAAGACATGACAGTGGATGCACGTAGCAGTACATACGCAAGCGTAGAGGGCGGTACGTAGTGAAGCAGTACGCATCGAGGAGCAATGCGGTATGGTCACATAGGCATACGCACAAAGGCGCACGGTATCAGTATTGATGTGTGGCGGTCCAAGGAGACATGGAGCGTTGCAGGTGCTGAGTACGAGCATTGTCGAGCATGCTCGGTAGTACGCGTACGATAGTGGTCTGGAGGCCACGATAGCGAAGTTCTGGAGGACTTCCCCTTAGCATGCAGAACGCTAAGGAAGGGTTTATCGCATGAGGGTCTGGAGGCTGCGGGTTCCCTTATGGCACAAGATAAAGTGTTTGGTGGCACTTGGTGAATTACGGCAAAGCTGCATCAGCAGGGCGTTGGAGCGCATGCGTGCTGGTGACTGGGCGGTTGACTGGGCGTCAACCGTGCGGGAAGACGAAAGGACAACAAGGGAGTCGAAGAGACGAGCAGACGAAGAGTTACTGAGGAACGTGAAGAGTTGCCAAAGAACTCGAAGGGTCTCTTGTGTCTTTATGTATAATTATTGTAAATGTAATAATGAGTGCCCCTTGGGTTGCCTTGAGTCTTGTATATAAGGAGGGGTGGTGGCTCATTTGTATACACCCCACTCCAGAGCGAGTTCCCCCTCTAATAAGAGAAGAAGCTTTGTGTCTGTGCCTTGTGTGATTGTTTGGGAGCATTCTTGAGCATTCTTGAGCGAGTTGAGAGTGTTCTTGAGTGATCCATAAAGTCGAGATTGTGCTTGTGTCTGAGCGTCGGTGCGTTAGCAAGCAGGAGTGTCGAGAAGAGTTGGAGCATGTCTGTGACCGTTCTACCCGGGAAGGATGGTTATATACGGGTTAGCTAATGCTACACAGGATCGGTCGGAATCGATAGCAGGATTTTGACCCTGTGACAAGTGGTATCAGAGTTGAAGGTGATACCATTCGTTGGTACGAATTGGTATCAGAGCTTGGTTGGTGCCAAGAAGCAGGCAAGCGAGCGGGCAAAGCTACGAGCGGCTGTTGGAGTAGTCGATTGTGGGAACAAGGATACTTATTGGTGCAAGTACATCTTCAATCAGTGGAGCGAAGATGGTGGGGGTTACCGATCGCGTAGTAGCACTGGAGCAGGCGATGGCAGAAGTGGAGTCCACCATCGGGACTCATGCCCATCGCATCGCCGTCTTGAAGGATCGTTCTTCAGAAGGATCAGATGTTGGGGACGAGACCCAACGCTCAACGGAGCAGATCATGTCCTTGGAGGACAAGCTAGAGGCGTTCAACGTGATGATGGAGGATCTATGCAGCGAGATCTCCATCATCAAGAAGGCATTGGTGAACAGGGGAGCTCCACGGAGGTGCAGTGACGCAAGGTACCGGAACCCAAACCCTTTACAGGTAAGCGGAGTGCCAAGGATTTGGAGAACTTCCTATGGGATATGGAGGTTTACTTCAAAGCGACCAGGACGAGGGAAGCCAAGAAGGTCGGCTTGGCATCAATGTACATGTCGAGCGACGCCAAGCTATGGTGGAGGAGCCGTGCAGCAGAAGAGGCAAGACCGAAGATATCCAGGTGGGATGATCTAGTCACAGAAATGAAGGCGCAGTTCTTGCCAAAGAACATTGCATGGATTGCACGGGAGGCTCTTCGACGCCTGAAGTAGACAGGCACTATTCGTGAATACGTGAAGCAGTTCATGTCCTTGTTGCTGGACATCAAGGGTATGTCAGAGGAGGATAAGCTGTTCAACTTTACGATCGTGTTGCAGAGCTGGGCGCAAGCTGAACTGCGGAGGCAAGTCGTGAAGGACCTGAATTCAGCGATCGTGGTGGCGGATGTGTTGGTCGATTACGATGCCCAACCAGGCCACAACGCTGAAGAGAAGGAGTTCACCAGCAAGCAGAAGGCCCGGTCGAAGGACAAGGGCAAAGGCATTGCCCACGATCCACCAACGGAGGAACGGGAGTACTCCATGAAGAAGGAGCAACCCAAGAGTAAGGGATTCTCCATTTACGACGGTTCGCATCGGGCGCGGGAGTGCCCAAAGAAGGAGAAGCTGAACTCTCTTCATACGGACAAGGAGGATGAAGAAGAAGGTGAGGTACGCTTGGGAGCAATAGGTGCTATACGCAAGGTACGTCTTACAACACTTCGGGCTGGAGCTTCGAATTCAGTGGAGCGAGGAAAATCCACAACAAAGAGCATTGGAGGCGCCAAGGCTCGATCGAGGATGCACAGGAGTGCGCAGATGCGTGCGGAGCACCAACAGGTGTGTTGGAGACACACAACCAAAGCCGTGGATAGGAGAACATCCATGCACGAGAAGGCAACGCAGAGCTCTGGAGGGCGATGCAGCATCGACAAGGTGTTGAACGTCCATGGAGGTGGAGTGGTGACGAACCACACCACCAACGATCTTGCAGGAGGCAAGATAACAGCGATGCTCGGAGCGCAGGAGGTGCTCACTTCCCAGGACATGGGTACGTCTACAGGGAATGATAGAGATCGTCAACGAGCAAACGTGGAGATGAGTACTCCACATGTGGAGCTGGAGCGGCCACACACCAGCGATGGAGCTGCTGTATCCTGGAGGGATAAATCGAGAACAGGGGATGACGAGTAAGCTCCATTTCTCACGATGAAGACCAAGTCATGGAGGGACGTGGTTCGTGAGAAGACCAGGTGCAGGAAGGGAGGCGGTGCATGCTTGCACCACCGTTCCAATTGAGCAGCATCAGGAGGTGCATAGCGGATGGAGGATCATGACGGGACTCCAACTGAAGAAGAGATGCTCGATTGAGGACAACCGATTCTTCGGGTGGGGGAGGCTTGTCACACCCCCAAATTCCGTGATCGAGAATGATCGTGCAAACCCAGTAGCGGATGCTCGAGAATGATCGATGGATCTAGGACTTCAGGAGGAGTCTGAAATATGTGGGTATCAGGGAGGTTATTCACGAGAGTCAGGAGGCTCTACCGTACGTGAAGGACAAGCGTCACACAGGACACTGGCTCGGTAGCAGAGTGTTGTGAAGCTAGTAGCAGTGCTAGCACAATGAGTATAGGCAGCAGTGCAAGACATGACAGTGGATGCACGTAGCGGTACATATGCAAGCACAGAGGGTGGTACGTAGTGAAGCAGTACGCATCGAGGAGCAATGTGGTATGGTCACATAGGCATACGCACGAAGGTGCACGGTATCGGTATTGACGCATGGCGGTCCGAGGAGACATGGATCGTTGCAGGTGCTGAGTACGAGCATTGTCGAGCATGCTCGGTAGTACGTGTACGACAGTGGTCTAGAGGCCACGATAGCGAAGTTCTGGAGGACTTCCCCTTAGCATGCAAAATGCTAAGGAAGGGTTTACCGCATGAGGGTCTGGAGGCCGTGGGTTCCCTTATGGCACCAGACCAAGTGTTTGGTGGCACTTGGTGAATTACGGCAAAGCTGCATCAGCAGGGCGTTGGAGCGCATGCGTGCTGGTGACTGGGCGGTTGACTGGGCGTCAACCGTGCCGGAAGACGAAAGGACAACAAGGGAGTCGAAGATACGAGCAGACGAAGAGTTACTGAGGAACGTGAAGGGTTGCCGAAGAACTCGAAGGGTCTCTTGTGTCTTTATGTATCAATATTGTAAATGTAATAATGAGTGTCCCTTGGGTTGCCTTGAGTCTTGTATATAAGGAGGGGTGGTGGCTCATTTGTATACACCCCACTCCAGAGCGAGTTCTCCCTCTAATAAGAGAATAAGCTTTGTGCCTCTTGAGCGAGTTCTTGAGAGTGTTCTTGAGCGATCCATAGAGTCGAGCTTGTGCTTGTGTCTGAGTGTCGGTGCGTTAGTAAGCAGGAGTGTCGAGACGAGTTGGAGTGTGTCCGTGACCGTTCTACTTGGGAAGGCTGGTTAGCTATGGGTTAGCTAACGCCGCACAGGATCGGTCAAAATCGATAGCGGGATTTGGACCCTGTGACAACGACCACGATTAAAGGGGTTAGGGTATTTCCTATAGGGATGATGATAGAAGGTGGCTATAGGTAAATTGGAGTCGAATGGGTGAAGGAGAAATGGGGAAGAAAAGCTTGGCAGAGCTTGACCCTTTGCAAGGGTCATGCAGGGGTTTTGATGAAGGAAAGGATGACGGAATGATGGTGTGAAGATGATCGTATTCGCCAGGGGGTGGAGCGACATGAGGCCGCCTCATGT
This sequence comes from Ottelia alismoides, assembly GCA_037367405.1. Taxonomy (NCBI): domain Eukaryota; kingdom Viridiplantae; phylum Streptophyta; class Magnoliopsida; order Alismatales; family Hydrocharitaceae; genus Ottelia; species Ottelia alismoides. The sequence goes on along the minus strand of JAZKJV010004786.1, from coordinate 343,968 downwards.
TATCACCTCGAGAGATGACGCGAATAAGAAGCTCAAATCTTGGCGCTTGCCGGAGCGATCACAACATGGAGATGGGTCCACGGATCACACCTTCGCGTAGTTGGATGCAAGGCCTTCATCGCTGCAAGGCCGTCCTCCAAGGTGTCACCAGGGATGGGGTTGCGCTGGTGGCTGGGATCTCCTAAAGGTGGATGTGTCTGGATGTCGATTATAAAGGCCTTTTAAGGGTGGTTGGCGTGTGCGCACATGCGAGGAGTTGGCGCTGGAGAGAAGGGATTGTGGCACTGTGAATCGCAAGGTAGTGCACTTGTGGGGTGCGACATAAGTGATGGGAGGAGTGCGCACAATGCGGGGGAGCAGTTGCAGGGGGTGCGCGGATGGTTGTGGCTCTGTTGCGCGAGGCAGAGGAAGGAATGAGGGGGAGCATGGGAGGAGAAGCCACGCCGCACGCGGGGGCACACCTAGAAAGCCCCCCACGCCACCACCTGGAAAGCCTCCCTCCCCCCCGCCCCACCGGCAGGCTTCTTCTCCGTCACCTGCGCCCCCCCCACCCCCTCGCATCGCCGTCTGGAAAGACCCCCCTCCCCCACGACACCATCCGCCTGGAAACCATCTGCCCACACAAATTAAATTAAAAATAAGTAATAATAAAAAATAATTATTAAAATGAGGGATTTTGACACCCATAACCTTGAATAATTCTGCAATTACAATCATAACTCTGCATAATCATGAATTACATCCAGAACCCTCAATAGTCTTAACTCTTACACCTATAACCCTCGAGTTAACTTTCATCCAATATTCCATTGAGTATGACGGTATCCGTCAAACAAATTACATTTTCTACCCTATAAGTTATGTTATTTACGAATTGGTACACTCCCCCTACCTCCTCCTCCCCGCCGACCCTCATCGTTTCCGAGGCAGCCTCCGTCGAGCACCCCAGAGCAGGCCTCCTCCATCCCAGGCCAGAACCCCTCCCCCCCACCGCTCACCTGCTACAGCCCAGGGCGGACCTTGAGCCCCCCCCCATGTTGAGACCTTTCTCCCTTCGGGCCTCCACCCTTCGAGCCTGCGCCTGCGACCTCCGTCCCCCTTGCCACCAGCGATCCCCCCCGACCTCCATCTCCACGCACAGACCCCCCCCCTCCGCGCAAGCAACCTTCAGCTCCTCGCACACCCCCCCCCTCCACCACCACCACACCCCCGGCCAGTGATGAATCCACGATTCATCAACTCAATATCTTGATCTTAGAAAAATCACTGAGTAGAAATCCCAAATAAATGTATATAAAATCAATAAATTAATAAAATAACTCTTGTAAATAAAACACACTAATTATTGTATATTATATTGTACAAAATAAATTAACAATAAAAAGCCACAAAATTAAAGGAGTTTTTCACATGTAATAACCCAAATCTTCATGTATTTTTAATACTTTCATTTCAACTCCTTTTTGGCTAATTCTTTCTATGATTTGTTCATAAAAATGTATGTAAAAATACAAAATTATAAAATAAATTTCACCTCAAATAAATGCTCCTAAATCCCAAAGACAAAAAGTTGTAAAGTCCAACTTTCTGGCCAAATTCCCGCTCCGTATGAACTCCAAATTCACCAAACTCACCTTTAAAGTTCAAGTTAGAAAATTATCTATCCAACAGCAGTGGTTTCATTAAAATCAGCACTCGTTTGCAAAATTTGGATTTTGGGACCTAGGTGTACTTTGTATATATTGTACATTTCTTTCTTTCTTCATTTTTTATTTACTCTTCTTAATTACTAAAAATCCAAAAAAATCTCTTTTATGTTTCACTTTATTTCTACTCTTTTATTTTATTTTTAGTTTGTAAATATCTTTTAGTGAAAATACAAAAAAATCAAATTAAAAGACTAAAAAAATCCATGTATATAGTGCTTTTATGGACCTACTTTTTTAAAAATTCCATTTTCTTTTCTTTTTTTTATTATCTCATTTAAAGTAGGAAACTTTATTTATTTATTTATTTTTATTTTATTCCCCATTCTCTACAATAACTTCTATTCTACCACCAACTTCCATTCCACCTCATATTCTTCATCTAACCTCCCATTCAACTCCACCAATAATCTAACCTCCCAATCTCTTCTCTTTATATTCATTTCCACATCCACATTTTTTGCGATCTCCCATTCTAATAGAAAATGGAGAGAGCATGGAGTGTTTTGTTTGTAACAGCGGCGAAGCGTCTTCCTCAAGCGACAACCTCCGTCAGGTGAGATGCGCGGAGTTCCGCTACGCATCACGAGTTCCCCATCGAGCTCGTGTAGCTTCTCTGATTTTTATTTCGCCAATCAGATCGAAGCGAAGACAGGAGTCCAGTGTAGCTGCTCCGCAAATCTGGCAAACTTCAGGTAAGTATTTCTCCTTATTTCTATTGTTATTTTATTTTATCTAATATCTTATTTCCTTGTTGTCTTGGTCACCATTATTTTTTTTATTTTCATCATCTTCCCCACCATTCATCATCACCAGTATCCACCTCCATCGTCCTCTTCACCATCCCTTTTATCATTTTTTATCAATTTGTTTCCAGATTTTTTAAAGAAAAAATTTAAAAAATCAAAAAAATCAAAACAATATCAAAAAAATAAAAACACGGATAGGGGAAGTAGCAGCAGCGTTGTCGCCGCCCACCCCCCACCCCCTGCAACCCCCGCCGCTGCTCCGGCTCCACCGCCACCCCCGCGGCTCCCACTGCCAGCAGCGCCGACCGTTGTGCGAACCCCACCACAAACCGCAGCGGCCGAACGCCACCGCCGAAGCCACCCGACCTGAAGCCTGCTTCGCCCTGCCTTGCCGCGCCGTCGGTCGCCCTCCCAAGCACGTTCCCCGCCGACCGCAGTCGCGCCGTCGAACTCCTCCTCGCGACCACGCGCGGTCGCGCCGCCCCCGTCGGAAGCTTCGCCTCCTCCCCATCGTGCCCTAGATGCCCAGGAAGAAGAAGATGGTTTATTTTTTTCTTTTTTGTGAAAATTGCATGTTTATCCCTTTATGATTCTTAAATTACAAACAAGTCCCTGCACATATTTCTGTTGTTTAATTGCTCGGATGCCCCTATGTTCATGTTTTAATTTGTACCTCATTATTGCATCTTTTATTTCAATGAAAAATAACATGATGTTGAGCAACAATATGTCTACCATTTGATTATTTATTTGTATCTTGTAAGTTGTGGGTAATTAATTAAAATTGGTTTACTACAAAATTCTATATTTTACCCAATCTGTGATCGTAAATCCATATCTAACTCATGGTTTCTTTAAAAATTTCACAAAAACTAGGAATGATGCCTTGGCTTAAGTTCTAATTACTCTCCAATTTTATCTCAATTGGAGTTGTCTTATGCCTTAAATAAATTATCGAGTGATTTTAGTAAATGATTTTTAATAAAATACACACATTTTATTTTTGCGAAATTTCAACTCTCCTGGATTGTTCATCTAAATATCTTTTTGAGATAATTCGCATTTTGGCCAATTTGATAATGTGGACTTATTGAGAATTAATTACTCATTGTCACTCTGTTTTCATTAAAAAAACCAATAAAAAATCATATTTTGTCAAAAAATTCCAAAAATATTACGGTAGTATCCTTGCATCGTGTTTTTATTCCAGTATTTTTATCATAATTTTCGCATACTCTTTGTGTGAAAAATTGAGAAAAAACCCATAAAGTATGCATTTTTAATTATTACGTTTTCATTTCTAAAATTCCAAAAAAATATGTTTTGTGTTCCTTACTGGATTATGATTTTAGGAAAAATATAATTTTTTTAAATTGGACTAATTTGACATTAAAATTAATTTTGCTACGTTTTGTATTTTCTTAGTTTCTTAATCCACTTGCATTTACATTCTCATTTGTTTTTGCATTAAAAAAATTATAAAAATTACCATTTTAAAGTCTAGACCAAATAATTCCAAATTAACCTGAAGTTGTTCCTTTGCCTCCCTATGTTCGACGCAGGACTTGGCCGAGATATAAATTAAGCCGAGACACTCTTCACGGAGATATTCTCTCAGTCCTGATTGATTCGCTAAGTACACGCATACTACAACGAACGTATATTACATCACGTATTAAGCGACTCATCAGATGGCACCATTGCTTGGGAAGCAAACGGCTTAGGGATTAATTTGGAAAATTAGATTTAGATTTTCTCTACTCGTGTAGTCTGACCCCCGAGCCATTTGTATTTAATCCATTTTTTTGCAATTATTTTTCTTCTCATTTTTGTATATATTTTATTGTTAATCTCTCTAATATAAATTTTCTTTTCTTTGCGAGGGCCTGGTGGACTTGGAGTGCATCGGAGGTCTACGTACGTGACGCGTGCCGACTGCTAAAGATGAAGGAGAATTAATTTATTTTTGAGAGAAGTTTTTGTAATTATTTTATTGTAATAATTTAGGTAATTCTGCTCTTTATAGAGGCTCTTGTTTGAGAGCTCGCGCTTGTATCCGGACTGGACATTGGACCTGCTTGTGGTCGTCTAGTTGATTGACGTAGAATTGGACTTGCACTCGTGGCTCTTAAAGAAATTTTATTAGAATATTTGTATTGCTTGTGCTCGTAATATTTAGGACCATACAATTAATTTTCTGAGTTTATATTTTCTTTTTATGTTTTATAATTTTTTTATTTTCTTTTTCAATATTGGAATATATATACAATATAAGGAAAGAGATGCTAGGCTATTTATAAAAATAGGGAAAAATAGTCAAAAATTAAGAAATGGAATATTTTTGGTCTTTTTATGATTTTTTACTGTTTTTTATGATTTTTGAGGGTTTTTCAGAATCTTTTTGGTATTTTTAAAAATGTAAATACAAGAAAACAATGAATAAACTTGCTGGCCGAAATCAAAATGGGTTTGAAAAATACCAAACAGTATAAAAAAATTTCCCAAATTAATTTTAAATTAAAGATAACAAAATAAAGAAAATTCAAGAAAACGAGATGCACTTAGACCGTAGAGCTATTAGTCCAAACTAATTCGTTCATCACTCTCTAATAGAACTGGCTGTCTAGGAACGGTTTTCTTGTTTGCATCTCATTTTGTATAAAATTCAGTTCTGCCTTGCATTCCGCATGTATAATGCGAGGATCATCGTATGTCTCTTGAACTGAGCATGCATCATTGATTTCACTATTTGCATTGGTTTTTCGCGACTCCCTCCACCTTAGTTTTTGAAACTTAGGCTAAAAGGAAATCGGGACTGATCGTTAGGCGTGCTTTGTTTGGTGGACTAATCAAGTCATAACCAAACTTAAAATCAGGATGCTAATCAGAGTTGACCAAAAAAACTGACTAAAACTAACACTTGTTTTGGGAGAGCAAAATCCTCATTGAATGCTTGGCTTTTGTGATTGTTGAGAGGTGAGGATGCATCCGTAGGATAGTGCCCAAAACCTACTTTTAAGCCTTGCGTAATTGGACTGATATCTTGATTTATCACCTAATTAAAACTGAAAAGATAAACAGTCGGAATTTTGCGACCATCACTGTGTTGAGTAGGTGAACTCAGGGTTTGCTCTAGTGTTTGTTTGTTTTGTGTGTTATTCGGTGCACTTGCACGCTTTCTTCCTCAATCCTCTTCATTCTCCTATTTCCCTTCCAAGATGCCAGAATATTGGTCACTATATCCACATCACTCTTCCTCGGCCTTATTCCTATCATCTCCACCCTCTTATTCCTCCTCATACCCACGCCCCGACCGCAAAGTCAGAACTCCGACTGACTTCTCCACTTCTTCAACCTTCTCACCTGCCTCACATTATTACACCCCTGACCCACATCCACCGTGGAATGACTCACCATATTCTCGTCCGCTTGCTGGAATAAAGGAACAAATCGAAGAGCAAGCAACTGCTGAGATGAATGATTGGCCTAATCAGTTGACCCCACATATCTCATTCTCACCTCGAGTTGGGACAGAACAGCAATTGACATATGCACATCCCGACTTAACCTTAGGATACAACATGGTCGACCAGACAAACCGAATGGAGAGGCCTGCACCGTACGATCTTCCTGACTTGATTGAGCTGAGTGATAGAGCCAACATATACAGGGGATTGGATCATGTGACTGATTTACAGACCCCTGTCTACTAACTCGACCTGATGAGGCTCCGACCAACATCTGCCATACAGATGGGCCATACTCAACCCAGTATTACACGCCTAAGACAAGGTGTGTTGAGTATAAGAGCCCGAGTTCTCAGCAGTATCCTCCAATTACACATACTTCTCTAATGAGGTGTTAAGAGAACTTATTGGAGGATGACATTTGTAGACCGATTAAGAGTCCAGGTAGGAATGTGGATCATGGATTTTGCGTATTGAATTTTGAAAACCTAGAAGACACCGGATTGACCACACATCATGTACAGTTGGAGTCCCTTCTACCTCCCTCTTGTACTAACCACTTTCCCACCAAACCAGAGTCTGTACATTCTCCTAGTCCTCCTTCACTTATCAAAAAGACAAAAAATGGAAACTCAGAAAACAACATAAAATTTGAAAACAGAAAAGATCCACAAAAATTGGATCCTGCAGTTAGGGAAGCAATGGATAGAAAGTTGATTTTTGAGCTTCCCTTAATAATGACCATTGAACGCTTTCCCGACCTTAAAAGATTTATGAGAAGTAAATTGATGCCTAAAAGGTCGGGCAATAAGAGAACAAGGACTGAGAGACATATAGTGTCTATGGCCAAATTTTTGATGATAGGGAGAAAAACCAAGAGCCGCAGAGTAAAGTGGTTGCCTAGGTTTGATTGTGAAATCAAATATACCACATTCACCCATGCAAGAATCGATGATGACTAACTGATTAATATCCTCCCGATCTCCGTGTTTGCAAAATTCAAACTCGAATATGCCAAGAAGTCAAGAGAGATCATTCAGTTGGCGGATCGGTCCATTAAACGGTCGAGAGGAACCATTTTTGTCATCATTACTTTCCAAGGAGCTCTACTGGAGATAGAATTAATGGTCATTGACATTGAGCATTGAGGAGAGTTCACCCAGTCTCCGATCATTCTCGGTAAGCCATTCTTAGCTTTGGCTAAGGCAACTATAGATTGCGAGGCTCGGGAGATGGATTTCACTGTATTGGGAGCACTTTGACCTCACCCAATCTTTGAGGACACACGATATTCCAAGGTAACCCGTAATATCGCAGACAGTTGTGACCTTCGAGAGACAGTTGAGTCACGTCTCTCTATTACACTTGAGATACCAACTGTACAGACGACCATTGGTTCAGAGACTCCCTACACCTCCACATCGCCCACTACTTGCATCACCACCACCATAACAACTTCTAGAGAGGACTCACAATTAGAAGTCGTCCCTTAGTCGGACATGATCATTACTGATTTCCTTGATTATTTAGATGATTCGACGCATGAGTCAACCAACGCCAAGCCAACTGAGAAGATTATTCCTTACTAGAGACATGTGCTGACCCTGTAGGAGTATTACAATGCATATGGTGACTCGTCTGATGATGAACCTCTGGTTAGTACCTCACACACACCACATCCAAGACCAACACCAAAAGAGGCAACCAGGACCAAATTGACCAATCTTGATAAATCAGTTGCTCCATCCTCTAGTCAGCCATCTGGTAAAAAGAAGACGGGCATTGATTCCTTGATGTGTTCCCCCGAACTCCTTAAGAAGTATCAATCTCTGCTTCCTCTTGATGCTTCAAGTTCTAGAAAATCGACTAAGAAAGTTGCCTTTGACATACTAGAGAAGGAACTTTCTGAGGAGTCCTCATCAGGTCCGGATGAGGTGGTCTATATGAGTGAGCTCAGTTCGGTTGTTCTGAAGCCATATTTGAGCAAGCAGCCGTGTGTCGACCCTCGTTGGACGTTCCCCACACTTCACTATTATTCCTCTGCGGATGACTCTGACAGCGACACACATGTATACTACCTTCCCCCTCGCTCACGCAAGAAGGTCCATCACAAACCTTCTCGATCCTTGTATATTCGCATTCCTCCTTATACAGATTCTCCTTCCTTTATTCCCCTCCCTCCCATGTGATTCGCATCACTCGCCCCAGTTCCATATTATTTTCATTTTGTGGCTATACTTAGGATGAGTAGATCTTAAGTATAGGGGGTGAGTGACCCGATTTGCTCCGTCTCTTCTTTCTGTTTTCTTTTTGTATATTCTTTCCCATTCTCATCGATCCCCCATTCTTGTGTTCTTTCCAATGCTTAGGCTGTCCAAAGCCTAAGTATAGGGGGGTCGATGCCCGTTGCATATTATCCACACTCTTATTTTCTTTTTTCTATTCTTCTCACCAACTTATACTTAGTACGAGCTATGGCTTTTTGTCACCTGGTGTCATGAGGACATAGCACATGTTAAGTATAGGGGAGATTTGTATATATTACATATATACTTTACCTATAGCTCATACTTTGACATATATGTAATTAAAATAAGGGGTTATGGGTAAAGTATTGTAAATAAGAGGTATAACAAAAAATCAAAAAAACTTTTAAAATTTTTCTTTTCTTTTTCTTTTCAAAATAAATGTGTTTTGAAAAAAAAACAAAACCTTTTTCAAAAAAAACTTTTTTCAAAAAAAATCACAAAAAATAAAATAAAAAAATAACTAATGAGTTGGTTTAATCCCTGACACTTACAATTTCACCCAAGACTAGTGATGTTCAAGAACATTTGGTTTATGAGGTCTTGAGATTTTGAGTTAACCAGCCTTAGTCATTAGGGTCTTTGACTTAATTATTCACATTTCACTAGTTTGAAAGATTTGTGTGCTATATTGCATACTTAATCTCTACCTTAAGAATATGATCAGCACCTCACACACGACCGCAGTTATGATGAGATGAGTTGAAATTTCACTTGATGAAATGGTATGAGGGATTTGAGTTTGGACATGATTTTATGATACTCAAGGATGGGATAAAATCAATGAAGGCTTCACGAAACTTGAGTGTCAGCACCTTTAGCCAATATAAGAACATGGTTATTGTACTATATCTTGATATTTACCTATGTGCCAGGGTGTGATAAAATAAAAAAAATGTTAATCAGTGTGCGCCAACTCTTGGTAAAAGTAGTGGAGCTAGCCAAAATATTACAAAGCAATGAAATGTTAATGAAATTTCTCAATCCACAAAGTCAAATATCAAAGATCTTCCACCAAAGGCGAGCGCTCCCAATCATTTCAAAGTGTCCACTTGGACCACTGCTATTAGGACTAGGAGTCGGGCTTGCACCAAAAAAAGGGCCTTGCATCATAAATGCTACAAGTCTGGGTGTGGAAGGTACAATAGGTACTCAAAAAAGGCACACCCCGGTGTTCTCCCAGGAAAATAAGTACAGACGACTCCAACTTCTCTTGACGGACATACTGATCAACACCAAAAATATGCGTTGAGTAATAAGGCACTTGAGAGAATCCTTGTTCCAATTAGAGGGAGAGAAGAAATGACACAATCCCATGCCCTCCATCAACTGGCCTTCCATCTACACTTTCAAGTCTGACAACTAAAGAGACGATGAATTGGATGCAAGAAATGGTTTATTCCTAGTGTTGAGGATTAGGTTCTTAGAAGAGTCTCTTGGACTCTAACCTTGGGTGACATTGCGACTCTACTCTTGTAACTGCAGTCAACACTTAAGTCATATCCCTACTATATATGTATACAAAGAGAGTCCGATGATTAGAGAAATTGGATACCTATTGACTAGAGCTTGGTTCAGCATAGAATTTTAGGATATCTAAAATCGAGAGTTCTTGAACGGATCAAGTCTTGTATTCACGTGCACAGTCAAGGGTTATTCGAACTTATTCATTCTTTATTTGCTCGAAGACTAGCAAAGTTTAAGTATAGGGGGTGATGAATCCACGATTCATCATCTCAATATCTTGATCTTAGCAAAATCCCTGAGTAAAAATCCAAAATAAATGTATATAAAATCAATAAATCAATAAAATGACTCTTGTAAATAAGACACACTAATTATTGTATATTAGATTGTATAAAATACATTAACAATAAAAGGTTGTAAAATTAAAGAAGTTTTTCACCTGTAAATAACCCAAAACTTCATGTATTTTTAATAATTTCTTTTCAACTCCTTTTTTGCTAATTCTTTTTGTTACTTGTTCAAAAATAATTATATAAAATACAAAAATATAAAATAAATTTCACCTCAAATAAATGCTCCTAAATCCCAAAGACAAAAAAACCATAAAGTCCAACTTCCCGTCCAAATTCCTGCTCCGTATGAACTCCAAATTCACAAACTCACTTATAGTTCAAGTTAGAATATTATCTATCTAACGGCAGTGATTTCATTAAAATCGGAGCTCGTTTGCAAAATTTGAGTTTTGGAACCTAGGTGAACTTTGTATATATTGTGCATTTCCTTATTTCTTCATTTTTGTATTTACTCTTCTTAATTACTAAAAAATCCAAATAAATTTCTTTTATGTTTTATTTTATTTCTACTAATTTATTTTATTTTTAGTTTGTAAATATCTTTTATTGAAAATACAAAAAAAATCAAATTAGAAAAGTAAAAAATCCATGTATCTAGTGTTTTTATGGACCTACTTTTGTAAATATTCCATTTTCTTTTCTTTATTTTATTCTCTCATTTAAAGAAGTCTACTTTATTTATTTATTTATTTTTATTTTATTCCCTATTCTCTACAATAACTTCTAGTCTACCACCAACTTCCATTCCACCCCATATTCTTCATCTAACCTCCCATTCAACTCCACCAATAATGTAATCTCCCATTCAACACTACCTTCATCTAACCTCCCTTTCTCTTCTCTTTATATTCATTTCCACATCCACATTTTTTGTGATCTGCCATTCTAATAGAAAAAGGAGAGAGCTTGGAGTGTTTTGTTGGTGACAGCAGCGAAGCGTCTTCCTCAAGAGATGACCTCCTTCAGGCGAGATCCGCGGAGCTCGCTCTGCGTCACGATTTCCCCATCGAGATCGTGTATCTTCTTCGATTTTTATTTCGTGAATCGGATCAAAGAGAAGATAGGAGTACAGCGTAGCTGCTCCGTAAAATACGGCGAACTTCATGTAAGTATTTCTCCTAATTTCTCTTGTTATTTTATTTTATCTAATATCTTGTTTCGTTGTTGTCTTGATCACCATTATTTTTTTATTTCCATCATCTTCCCCACCATTCATCATCACCATTATCCACCTCCATCATCCTTGACAATCCGGAAATTGCCCTTGTTAAGGAGATGTGTTTATTTGTTGTGTGTAAAAAATTAATGTGTCATTTCGTTGTAGGCAGCAATCGGAATCGGTCAAGAAAATAACCACAAATAATTATTCAAATTTTAATCGTGTGGTTTTATGTTTATTTTACTTGGGAAAGTCCCAAGGTCGAACGCAAGGAGGCAAAGGAACAACCTAGAATTATGTCTATCAAAGTTCGTACGTGGTTTTTGAGGGGGTCTTTTTTTGGAATTTTTCATGCAATAAAGTATGCAAAATGCAATTTTGGCCTATTTTAGGGACTAAAATGTAAATTACACTCAAATGATGTCTGAAAAATATGAAACATGGCTACGATGCAAATTATCACAAAATGAATGCACTGTAATTTTTTTGGAATTTTTGGATGTACTATGAATTTTTAAATGTAAATAAGAATTAATTTCAATATTTAATTATAATAAATATTACACCTAATTATTTTCTAGGAATAAAATGATCTAAGATCTATCACTAGGTAGTGGACATCAGAAAAATCCTAAACCTTGAAAATACTAGTTTTAATACCTATTAAAAATCAAACACTGAAATATGAAAAATGATTTTTACAGGGTAATCTATGCACGAAAATGCAATTCTTTTTGGGCATAATGTCAAGCACGATTAATTCTACAATATGTGATTTTTTGGGAATTTTTAGACCAACGGTTAATCAAAAAAATGTATGAGCACAAACTAGGCAAAATATATAAATTTCCACAAAATAATTAATTAATAATTAACCATCGATCACAAAAATGTCCATAATATACAAAATGTAGAGAATTAATTGAGAAACACAATGCTTATTTTTGATAAATAAAATAATGACGAGAAGAGGTTCACAATAGAGGGGGACTACAGGGATAAAACTGCAATTTATAATAAATAATATAAATAAAAAATACAGGGGGGACTTTGCGGCAATTACCAATAATGTAAAGGATGTATTTGCAAAATTGCCAGAGGGGCACGTGCGCAGCACGTGTCCTCTAGTCGGCGGGGGCTTTGGCACAATATGAAGATCACCATGGGGGTTCTGCACAATTTACCCACGGTCACGTGCAAAGCACGTGACCAGGGTGACATACGGCTGACGTCCCCCCACGCACGTGCATCGCACGTGCAGGGGGTCTCGGGATATGAGCCTGGTGGCACGGTGGAGCGGCAGCGTCGAGGTGGGTCGGCCAAGGCGGAGGGAGCAGAGGCTGGCCGGCCAAGGCGGAGGTGTTCCGTTGTGTGGCGTTGACGTCCCCCCGGCTACCGGTGGCGATTGGAGCTTGGAAACTCCTGGCAGTCGATGACGAAGCAGGCGGAGCTAGAGGAGAGCTAGGGGGTCTCCTGGCCTGTGATGGCTTGATGGTGAAGGATGAAGTCGACGAAGACCGGAGGCGTTGGTGCGTCGAAGAAGACGATCGAGGAGAGCAGCATCCGGTGGAGGAGGTCGAGGAAGACGGTGTTGATGACGATGGAGGACGATGGAGTCGGTGGAGAGTCGTTGTCGATCGGGGCTCGACGGTGATGAACACCGGAGCAAGGGCAGTATGGAAGAGGAGGAGACTTGGTCGTAGGCTGTGTCGAGGGTCGATCGACCCTCGGATCTCGCCGGAGAAGGGGGGTCGGGGCGTTGTCACCATCGCGAAGTGGAATTGAAGTGCTGACCGGCGGATGCGTTCCCAGGAGGGCAGCGAAGGGTTTTAAATAGGCTGAAGTAGCTCGCCAGGGAAGGAAGGTTGGTGGAGGGCGATTTGATTGGATTTGGATGGAATCGGAGTTTTGATTGGGAATCATCGGTGATGAGATTTGGGATCAACGGAGATACGCGGATTGCTTGATGGTGATGTGGATCGGAGAAGATGCGCAACCTGAGATGGGGCAGTTTCACGGCGGAAATCACGGAGCGGGGCGGTGCTTGATAGGGAAGGGGGCCTGGGAGGACGATGACCCATGGCCGTCCGATTGGCCGAGATCGGGCGACCAGATGGGTGCTAAGTGGCGGCCTGGGGAGAAAGGGAGCGGCACGTGCTTGGCGCGTGCCTAGGCGGCACGTGCCTCGCACGTGCAGGCCTTTTATTAATTTTTTTATAAAAAATGAATAAAAAATACACCCAAAATTGGCTGACACGTGGCGGCTCTAGGAGCTGCCACATGTCAGCACCACAAAAATCTGAAAATAAAACTTTGAAAATAAAAAAGAAATAGCAAACGGCCTCGGATCGAATAAGTTTCTTCACGAAAATTGCTCGTCTCGATGGGATATACAACTTTCATGAAGACATCAAAATCAAAATCAATTAATTGCAAAAAGTGATATTTTGGGGGTATCCCATGTACATAAAATACCTTGATTTTTTGTTTTTATTATTTTTATTTCATTTTTAAACCAGATAAAAATACGGAAAAAATATGGTAAAATAAAAGATAAATATTTAAACATTAATCTATTTTTTTGTATTTTTATTAATTAAGAAAAAGAAGAAATAAAATAAAAGATGGAAAAGACTAATTTTGTGCAAGTGGTTAGTGAAGACCTGGACTAAATTTGTTTCTTTGATTTCAAGCTCGATTTATATTTGGATTTTTATGCATTTTAATAAAATTTTCGTCAAACAATACACATGAAAAAGAAATATACTAAAATAGATTAAAAATATAATAGGTCAAAATCAACTAAAATACAAAATGTACAAAAGAGGCCCAAAACCCAACTTTCACATATGAGCTCTGATTCACTTGAACTTGGTCTTGTTTTAAAGGTAATTGAATGTACATTAGTTCAAAAGTGAGTAGGATGAGGAAGATATGAGATTTTTAGTCGGGAAATCCTGAAACTAGGGTTTGGCTTTTTGGTCCACTTATTTGGGTTAATGTTTTTTTGTATTTTCCATTTATTCTTGTTAGTGATATGTACTCAGTGGAGGTGGTTTTGGGTTATTCTGAGTTAGCATGAATGAGTTAAAAATCCAGGAAGTTAGGCTATTTACATGCCACTTTTGGCTTGGATTTTTGGCTTCTTATTTGGTGCAGAAGTTAGTGCTAAAATGCAATTCTTATGAAAACATGCATGCATGCTAATTATGCAGAATAGATATAGAAATGATGTTGATTTTGAGGGATTTGAGCTTAATAAATGAGATTTAGAGTGATGAATCTGAGATTCATCAATCCTCTTCACCATTCCCTTTTACCATTTTTTATCTATTTGTTTCTAGTTTTAAAAAAAATTAAAAAATTTAAAAAAATCAAACAAAATAAAAAAACGAACAGGGGAAGCAGCAGCAGCGCCACCTTCGCCCCTCCGGCTCCACCGCAGCCCCCGCAGCTCTCCACCACCAACAGCGTCGGCCGCTGCACGAGCCCCACCACCAACCGCAGTGGCCGAACGTCGCCGCCGAAGCCACCTGACCCAAAGCCTGCTTCGTCCCGCCTTGCCGCGCCGTCGGTCGCCCTCCCACACACATTCCCCCCGGACCGCAGCAGCGCCGCCGTGCACCTCCTCATGATCGCGCGCGGTCGCACCGCCCCCGCCCCCAGCTTCGCATCCTCTCCATCGTGTCCTAGCCGTCCAAGAAGAAGAAGAAGGTTTTTTTGTGAAAATTGTATGTTTTTACCTTTATGTTTCTGTAATTACAAACAAGTACTTGTACATTTTTGTGTTGTTTAATTTATTTTTTTATTGCACGGATACCCCTGTGTTCATGTTTTAATTTGGACATCATTATTGCATCTTTTATTTCAAAGAAAAATAGCATGATGTTGAGAAACAAATTGTCTACCATTTGATTATTTATTTGTATTTTTGTGAGTTGTGGGTAATAAATTAAATTATTTTACTACAAAATTATATATTTTACCCAATTTATGATCGTAAATCCATATCTAACTCATGGTTGCTTTAAAAAACTTCATAAAATCAGAAATGATGCCTTGGCTTAAGTTCTAATTACTATCCAATTTTATCTCAATTGGAGTTGTCTTGTGCCTTAAATAAATTGTGGAGTGATTTTTGTAAATGATTTTTAATAAAATCCATAAATCATATTTTTATGAAATTTCAACTCGTCTGGATTGTTCATCTAAATATCTTTTTGAGATAAACTTTGGCTAATTTGATAACGTGGACTTATTTAGAATTAATTACTCACTGTCACTATGCTTTCATTAAAAAATCAATAAAAAAAATTCATATTTTGTCAAAAAAATAAAAAAATATTACTATAGTATACTTGCATCAAGTTTTTATTCCAGTAATTTTTTCATAATTTTTGCATTCTTTTGTGTGAAAATTACGAAAAAACCATAAAAAGTGTGCATTTTCATTATTGCATTTTGATTTCTGAACTTCCAAAAAAAGTATGTGTTATGCTCCCCACTAGATTAGGATTTTAGGAAAAATGAAATTTGGTTAAATTAGACATTAAGATTAATTTGGCTACGTTGTGTATTTTCTTAGTTTCTTAATCCACCTGCATTTGCATTCTCATTTGTTTTTGCATTAAAAAATAAAAAAAAAATACCATTTGAAAATCTAGACCTAATTATTCCAAATTAACCTGAAGGTGTTCCTTTGCCTCCCTGTGTTCGACCCCGGACTTGCCTGTGATATAAATTAAGTCGAGACACTCTTCATGGAGATCTTCTCTCGGTTCTGATTGATTTGCTAAGTACACATACTACAACGTGTGCAAATTATATATTGTATTCAACAAACCATCAGCCAGCAGCGAAGCCCCCTGCCAACGACCTCCAGCCCCCACTCTCGATCTGACCTCCAGTCCTCTGCCTTCTCTGCCCCCCCTCCCTCGCTTCGAGCCTGCGACCCCCACCTCACTGCCAAGAACTCCCGTCCGCCGTTGGGTCAGCCCCCACCCCCTTGTCCTCCACTGTCTGATGCAAAGCCCTACCCTCAGGATGTCTAGAACAATTCACCGCCTCACGCAGGCAGGCTTACCGCAAAGCCCCCCGACCCTGTGTCTGCCCCCATCCTCCCTCCCTTTCGACCCTGCGACCCCCCTCCCCATCGAGTATGCCTCCCACCCCTCCCTATCGGGCCTGCCTATATGAAGCGCCCCTCCTCCCTGCACTGCATCTCTGAAGCCCTACCTCTCACTCTCGTCCGCTCCTACCTGCAAATGCCACTAATTTTTCAATTTTTTATTTTCCTAAAAAAGGTTGAAGATCATGGGTTAAATTAACCCCATAATATAGTCGGGTTAACAGAAAAACTAACGGAGGTTTATGGGTGTTAAATGGAGTGATTATTTGAGGTTTGTAGTGTAGTTCACGATTATACAGGGTCATGATTGTAATTGCAGAACTACTCAAGGTTATGGGTGTAAAAATCCCTTAAAATAAATAATAAATAATTAGATAATTAAATAATAAATAAATATGAAATAAATAAATAATAATAAAGAATAATTAAAAGAAAAAATAAAGATAAATAAAATTAAAATTAAAGGGGTGACATGTGGCGGCTCAAGGAGGGCCACGTGTCGTTCCTAGAAAAATAAATAATTAAATATAAACAAAATAAAAAAGAAATAACAAAAAGGTTCAAAATGAAAAGTGATCAACATAAAAGTTAATCATCTCGACGAGATCTATAGCATTCTTGAAGGACTAAATATCAAAAGAAGTCATCTGTACAAAAAGCATTTTTTAAGGGTACCTTATAGGTATAAAATACCACATTTTTATTTTTTGCAGATTTTTTTGCATTCCAAAAATAAGATAAAAATTAAACTAAAGTTAGGTAAAAATATAAAACAAATATTTACATTCTATTCTAATTTTTTGGATTTATAATAATTTAAGAAAATATGAAAATAAAATAAACGGGTAGTTTGATTAATATGTACAATATACAATAGGGCCTCAACCCCAGTTTCACATATGAACTCCAATTCTTTTGAATTTGATCTTGTTTTGAGGGTAATTGAACCCACATTAATTCAAAAAACATGTAGGGGTCCAAAGGAGACTGTATAAGAGAGATATTTACATTTGAAGGTTCTTGATCTCAAACTAGGGATTGGGTTTTATTGGTCAATTTTACGAGTTAGTATTTTTTATTTATTAGTATTATTAATATAAACACTATTGAGTTGATTTTTTTCAATTCTGAGTTAGAGAAAAATAAATAAAATAGGGAAATATGGTAATATACAAGTGGTATTTACAGGTAAATTTGGCTTTTTATTTCATGTACAAATGCATGTTAAAATGCATATATTAATTCTAAATGGATAAATAAAAATAATAAAAAATAAATGGATATATGCAGCTAATTACTTAGAAATAGAGCTTTATTTTTTACTTTTAGAGTCATGAATCATAGATTCATCAACACCCTATATTTTAACCTTTCTCGTCACTGAGCAACTAAAATGAAAATGCAAAAGTTAAATGATTTTAGGTTCCATACCAAGGTAATGAACAAAAGGTGAAAATGGAGCTTGACTCAACCTTTGGATTAATAATGTGGTGGAAGCTTATTAGGAATTGAATTTAAGACCTAACAACCTTTAAGTTCCACAAGTCTCTATTCAGGATGCCTTAACTTTCAAGTTAGAACAAATCCTCATACGCAAATTATGATGATTGTGAATCTCACTTGTACTGTGTAAGTGAAATATAGCTCTCCACATCCGAAATAGCAAAGAAACAACCTCCTTTATCAAGGTAACTCTAATTCCCCGGTCTAGCAACTCTTTCGTCGAGGAGCGGGGTATTCCCTTCTAAATTCATGTGCAACTAGCTCAAGAAGAGGGGTAGAGAAGAGAATGGATTTTGATCAGTGTATTCACATATACATGGAGCTTGACTATTGTAGCCAACTCTTCAGTTGCAGGCTTCGTTGGTATGAGACTTTGAATCATATGCCTTGCAAATATACACACTCTGGCATGTCCTCTTTTTTAATTTTCAATCAGGCATGTCCTCTTTTTTTGAGTTCTTTCTTTCTTTTTTGACATATATACAAGGTGCGACATGTACAATAAGGAGTTTTCTTCTTGAGCAAGTAGACTATCCCTCTTTTGAAGCTTTATTATAACCCACAGCATCCCATTGTTAGACATTGACGCCACTAGACGAGGTTGAGATGCACTACCCTCCTAAAGGAGGACGGATGTTTCCACCTGTGTGCTACTCCAAGCCAAAGGATTCTGCCTCCTCATCACCTTATCAATGAGAGATACATGCATGGTGCTTGTCCAAGTTAGGTCATTGGTTAAAAACAATAATGCATGTGCATGAAATATTCTTCATAGACCAATCAAAATCACACGTGAACATAGACTTGCGGATTCAAAAAATTAATTCCCTCAACTTAAAAAAGCTTAACTTCAGTTGCTATAAGGTTCCTATGAAATTAGGTAGCTTAAGTTCAAATCAAATCCATCCTCGACTTCTATTCATAACTTGGTTCAGAACCCACTAACATTCCACTTTGCATATGCAAGATATGCAAATGAAATACATATGACATGCAATGTATATGAATAAAGTGCAAGACTTTTTTTTGGATGAATGCAAGGATGATATGCAAGAGTAAATAAGAAGCCTCTTTTTTTTTCAAATTTTTATTTTTTTGGTATACCTCCTATTTTACAACAAATTTTACAAAAGTATATATTACAAGGATTTTACAAAAAATAGCTTATACAATATACATGTTATACATGTATGCATGTATTTTACAAAGAGTTTTTTTTTTAATTTCTACCAATCCCCTAATTATTACATAATAAACAAAAATACATATACTTAACATGCGATATACTTAACATAAGTATATATGTAAAGTATATATTGCATATATACTTTACATATATACTTAACATATGTTAACATAAGTATATATGTTATGTATATGTACTATACTTAACATAAGTTATTTTTAGTATGTTATATAAGTATGAGCTATGGTTAAGTATATATGTATTATATACACACCCCCTATACTTAACATGTGTTATGTCCTCAGAGCACGAGAAGCGAAGAAAAGACATAGCTCAGGCTAAACGTAGGAGAGCTAAAATAACAAAATTTATAGAAGTCGATCTGCCCCCCTAAACTCGGCTCTGGTCATCCTAAGTCTAGACGACGAGAAAAAATGGGGTGGACGAGGTCAAGAGGATAAATGGATGAGTATATAGACATGGCGGGCCTCGGTTCCCCCTATTCTTAAGCTCTGGTCAGCCTAAGTCTAGACATGAGTGAGTGTAAGAAACGATGAGATCTAGAAAATATACAGAGATTGGTGAAGAAAAAGAGACTCATGTCACTCTCCTCCCTATACTTATGATTTGTTCATCCTAAGTATAGACATAAAATGAAATGATATGGAGCCTGGGTCGAGTGATATGAATCATTGGGGAGGGAGGGAAATAAAAGAAAGAAAATCTATACCAGGAGGATTGAGAATTGTTGGACATGCAGGCCCATGACGAGACACTATGCAATAAATGTTATTGCAAATATAACTCCCTGATCTGAAATGAAGATTAACTAATTTGCATAATAAGTCCCTTATTAGGTTTATGTACCATGGCTATCTTAATGATCATATAGCTGTTGATTTAATTATTGAATCATAGAGGCTGGTGCTTGGATGTTGAGGACACAACAAGAACAGTCAAGCGATTATGAAGAGAGAATCTCTAGCCTAAGAAGAAGATGGCAATCCTTTCTCTAAAGGCTAATATCAGACCAACATCTTGATGCAGGTCCTCTACAAAGGAATAGAGATTCGAAGGTGTCAGATTAGTTAGGTCAAAGAGTTGACTTAATGAGATCGAGATAACCAAAAACCTATGTCGTATGTTGTCACAATATAGGCATGCATCCTCAGACCAGAGATAAATGTGTTACTATATGTTTGAGTATGTACATTTGGTAGACCAATAGGTTGATGACCTAACTAAGGTCTATACGTCAGCGTGCCGGTATGCATGCAAGGGCATATGAGTAATACAAACTCTCAAAGGGATCACACTGGTTCATTTACTGGAAGACGAGATATCACTCATGAGTTATTGGGAAGAACCAAATTTCTGCACGATCGTCTCGCTTTGGAAGCTTGACTGAATTTATAGCTTTGATATGGTTTTGGACATTATAAGATCCACACCTGGGTTTGATATATGCTTTTGGAAAGTATATGATCGATACCAACTCCCAATAGTCAAATGAGAAACCTAATGAAAAAATCATGAAGAAGACAATCTAAATAGATCTAAAACATTGAGTTTATTCTTCATCTTCCAGTACGTAGGATGTACAGGTATTAAGAATACCTGAGGGTGATGTGATCATAAACTATTGTATAACCATGACGCTTCCATTCCTAGGGAGTTATGAAACGGGTCCGGATTTTAGTGACTCCTCTTAGTAGAGAAGTGATTTGATCTTTGTCCAAGTATTGGACATTGATTTGAATATCATTCAGATGTAATGAGAAGCTTAGATTTACGGTCTTGATTTAATCAAGCATCTATGAGAGGTTCACAAGGTCTGGGATTTAAGATGTGATCTCAATATCCGAGTCACTATACGTGGAACAATACAATCACCTTGTCCTTATCTCCAAGTATCCGCAGAGAAAGCGCATTGTTTTTGAAAGGGTTCAAGGATAATTTCGTTGTTGATATATGTCTCCGAGCATTGAGAATTGGTAATTAAATGTGATATAATTATCATGAATAATATGGATTTGATTCATAATATGAGGAGAGCTATCACATATAACTAAATGTGATTTAATTATGAAAGATGTGAACAATGTGAATGTGATTCATATTACTTGGGCACACGAAAATAGAGAACCAAGATGATTAAATGTGATTTAATTATCGTGGATATGAATAATGTGGATAGTTGATGAATCCACGTTTCATCATCTTTATTCTATCATTTTGGCCTTAAAAAACCCTAGTAAATGCGTATAAATAGGCGTAATTCATGCATTTTAGCATTCATGTATATGTGTGTAAATATTGTATAAAATGTGGTTTTTAAAGCCAAAATTATAGAATAAAGTAAAGAAAAGAAAAAGAATAAAATATTGTAGATATTTTATGACCTGAAACCCCGATACCTAGGCATCTTGATGAATAGGTCGACAAGGAATAAAGTAGGGGGAGATAAGGGCAGAAATACAGATAAAATACATATACATTCTATTCATTCTTCATTCATTTTGGGACCTATTTTTGGTTCCACTTTTTATACATCAAATAAAGAAACTTTGTTCATGAAAGTTGTAGATAATTAAATAAAGAAAAATATAAAATTTATTTCACAGAAAAAGATTGTACAGATAAAAAGTTATGGTCTGAATAAGAATCCAGAATCCCAACTTCCCAGACCTGTATCTCACAAACGACAACTCCAAATGTAGTATACTCACCTTTAATTGTATATAGAAGAAAATAAGCTAATTAATGGCGGTGGTTTCGCATTTGGCGGAGCTACGGTTTGAAAGTTGAGTTTTTGGACCCCCGTTGTATAGCTATACTGATTAAAATATTCAATTTATTCTTTATTAATTATTTATTCATTTTTATATTTTACAATGTTGTAAATATTACTTATAATAATTATGTACATTGAAATAAGAATAAAAACCTAAATAAAACATAAAATAAAATACATGTATATACAATACATAGATACAATACTTATATACATACCTATATAACATACTCTTGTATTTTATTAAATATACAAAATAAATCATAAAATTAAAATAAAAATATAGTTGTGTAGATAAAAGTATTTTATTATTGTATAAAATCATAAATAAAAATAATAACATTAAAAATACCTAAATAAAAATAGAATACTTAAATATATAAATATATATACTATAAAGGGCATAAATGCAAACTTGTAAAAATACGTCTCATAAAAATAAATAAAAATCACCATAAGATAATTCATAAAATAATAAACATTTTTTATTTTATAATTAAAAATCAATAAAATCGTTTGCTATTTTAATTTGATTTTAGAAGTCTTTTTCTCCAGGTTTTTCCTGGTTGGTCCACGTGGACCAACCAGGGGGCTAGGAGAGTTGACCTCGGTCAACTCTCTGCCCAACACCTGGGCTGTTGTCAGACTGTATTTTTCTTGGACTTCGCGAATTTTTGGAGGCCGATCCTTTCATCGTTTGAGGTCGGTCTCTTCACGAGATATGTTCCCCTACCATCCAGCTACCATGCCCAGCCATTGGTTTGGTGTTTGAATCGAAGCTTCACCCGTGACACGCCCTCGAAGTTCGCTCCAGAGCCTTCTTTCAAAAACAACCCAAAAGCTTCCATTTTGCCTTGAACCCTCTTTTGACCCGATTTTCCTCCATTCTCTTCGGCCCTGGATTGAGTGACGTGACAGGGATCTCTCCGGCCGTCGAGGGGCAAGGATTAGCGGGCCGAGGAGTGGCTCCACCCATATCCGGCCAAGCTTGGCCGTGAGGTCACCATCTCGGGTATACCCCTGGAGGTCTGCGTTTTTCTTGTATTTTTCTTACGTTTTTTTGCTTTCCCATCACATCAGGATCATCTAGCTTTCCTCCTCTTTGCTCGAAATCCATCAACGTGTATTCACGTCCACCTCGCCGGAGCGAGCTCCGGCGAGCTTCTTCCGCGCCATATTTCCACCTTCTCTTGCTACCTGGAGAGGCGAGGCAATTTGCCCTCGCTTCTATTAACGTTCTGCAGGTGTCTGGGACAAAAGCACACGGCTGGAGAGCGATTTTGCCGCGCTGGAAGCACCTGGGAACCTTGTTCCGTCCCCGACGCCGCAAGGAGAACCTGGTGCTAACTCCGCCATTTTGACGCCTCCAACCGCCATCTCCATCGCTGCAGGAGCTTGCACGACAGTTTTGAAGGGCGTGAGAAGGCCGGAGCAGCGTCCTGTGCCTCGTTGAAACTCGCTAAGGGCGAGCTTGTCCGCCGTTCTTCCAGCCATATCGCGTGCCGTCGATCCTCTGCTGCAGCCCAGGTCTCCCAGAAGCCGTTGGATGAGCCCCGCTTCCCAGCCGTTGATCCCCGCAGAGATCTGATCATCACCGTCGAAGGCGAAGCAGCGTCATCGGCTCCTGGGGACACGACACGTGTCATTAGTGCCTTCATCCCACCGTCCGCCAGCGCAGTTGCGTGGGTAACTTTGAGTTATTACACCCGCACTTTCCGTCTTTGTTTACCAGTACTCAAACATTCAGGGGTTGTTTTAACTATTGGCGAAATTTGCGAACTGTCCCCCCTTTTTTGTAATACTACAGATTTGCCCCTGCCAGGCGCGTGCTGTGCACGTGGGCTTGGAATTTTTGCAGGATTCGCCCGGACATTTTTGCTATTAATATTCAGTCCGTGAGATTTTTATTTAGTTATAATATTTCTGAAATATTTGCGCAGAGGCCCTTGCACTTTCTGAATATTTCAAAAACACCCCTGCAGTTATGTATTTTCTTTATGCTTCTAGTAATTTTTTCATGCTTCTATAAAAACCCAAAAAAATTCCCAAAAATCAGTTTAGGTCGCTGTCACATAGTAGTTCATCATCATATTTTTATTTTTCATAATTATTGAATTTTTATATTTATTAAAAATAAAAAATAGTCATTTTGTGCACTGTCTAGCTTATAAAATCCCTAACAAATATAAATACTCCCCAGAAAAATCCCAAAAAAATGTATTTTGTTCCTTTTAGTGTTTTTTAATTTCAGACCAAAAATCATTAAAAAATACAAAACCAAACTCCTAAAAATTGCAAAACTCCAAAAAACTTTAGAAAAAACCTAAAAATTCTACAAAAACCCTAAAAATATAATCTTTGTGCCTAAATTTTCCTTATTTCATTATCTTTCATTGAAAATTAACTTGGAGAATTTTTGCTATTGTTTTCTATTTTATTTCTCCATTTTAGTTTCAGCCTTGCATTTTATTCACTGTTTTCTTTATTTTGCTATTTAAAAATACCAAAAACATTCAAAAAATTACCCAAAAATCACAAAAACAGTAAAAAAGCATAAAAAGACCAAAAAGACTTTATTTGCTAATTTTTGGATATTTTTATCTATTTTTATAAATATCTCTTTTTCTCTTTTATTACATTGCTTTTATATTCCAATATTGAAAAAGAAAATATAAAAATATAAAATATAAAAAGAAAATATAAAAATCAGTAAATTAAAAATCAAAATACAAAATTATAAAATTAAAAATTAAATAAAAAATATAAAATTAAAAACCCACAAAAACAAATATAGCTTAGTAGCCACTTGATCATATTCACACATTTTGAGCCTTGGTGCCCCGTTCTACCTGTCTGCTCCCTGTGTTCGACCTCTACACATACTTGCACTATACACATCTTTGTTGTAGAGTTATAATAAATTTTAACTCCGCACATTTACTTTCATTGCTTGATTTATCTGTTGTGGGTTAATTGTTGATTAATTCGGGTTTCGTGAGCGGTCGCTCAGCGACACTGTAGTCCTGCCTTGTGTGGACTATTTTGACCCTCGCAAAATCCGTGTTTTCAATAGTATTATCCAAATTATTCATATATATGATAAATATGATTTATAATGTATTAGATAGAGCATATCATGATTAATATTTTTTGATTAATTGTTGATGTGAATTGGATTTAAATTGGATAATTAATTAAATATGTAAATCACATTTTATTTTGGGTTGTGATGTGATTCACAATTTTCCAATAGTATGATTGCAATATTCATAAAGTAATTATGAATTACTTTTGTACAATAAATTACAACATGTGTTGCTGTAAATCTTGGAGATTTCCATGGAATAATGTAATCTTATGAGATTACATGAGATTGGCTCCTTCCAAATTGGGAGGGTAGTGGCCACCAACTTCCATTAGGAAAGGGTGGCCATCCACTCCCATATTATGGAAGGAGGTAATCTCCATTCCATAATCTCCAATGCATGATTAATTTAATTTGGGATTGATTTACATTGTTTATTAATATATATAATCTAAATTAAATTAATTGTTGTAATTTTACAACAAACTCTTGGCCATTGAAAGAAGCATAAATCAATCTCACCCATTGATTTTGTGTAGTCCATGGATTGTAATCCATGGACTCCTAAAGTATTATATAAGAAGAGACACCCCTTTCTCTTCTAGTTACAACAATTACAACTTCATATGCTCTCTCTGTCTATCTTTACACGCCAACTCTCTCTCTCTCTCATTGTGGCTGTCCACCATAGAGCCTTAAAGAGAGTCACCATCGATGTAGTATTGTCGTTATGTTGCTGAATCATTTGCTCATGGATCTCCATCTCCTTCGGTGAGTCTCACTTGTGAAGAAGACATGGGATCTCGTGTCATGAGAAGGAGATTTGCTGCTTGGATAATCAACATGGATTGCGAGTAGCATGCACTTCATCAATGCGCTCGGAAAAGTCTCCTCCTTGGATTGGGCTTGAGACGATAGGTCTCTTACTTTAGAGACTTGATCACAACCATGCTTCAAGGGGTTTACCTAATACTTGTTTGTGGTTTAGATGAAATGATCCGAGAAGTGTTCTCGGATAATATGATTTCATAACAGCAAAAAATTTTAACCTCTATTGCCTCGAGCAACTAGTGCGACTAGTCGCTCCAGATCGCATATGATGTGATCCTCACGCTTCTGTAATGCACTTAAGGATATTCCCATATCCTCAAGTGGTATCAGAGCCTTGTCAGAGGTTTTGGATATGATCTATAAACCTAGGATGACTTGGCCTCATTAGGGTTTGCGAAATTTTTGTCGCGTTTGATTCATGCAGCCCTATTTTATGACTTTTTCGGCTCTGTTTAAAATGTTTAAACACAAAATTATCACTTTTTCCTCATTAAATTTGAAAACTGTGGGATTTGAGTTTGCATGTTTTGTAATCTGATTGCTCATGTTATGATCATTTTAATGAATATGTATCCACTATTTCAGGGAAGGCAAATCATGACGTATTTAAGGAGTTAACTACTGACTTGAAATGTCTAGATTATGTGCAAAACACTTGTGCTCTGTTATAAATAAAATTAGAATACTTTAGAAGGATTTTTTGCATGATTTTCATTTAAATTGATTGAGATATGCTATTTTTAGTAAGTGAGGGTCGCTGCTAGAAATTACATTCCTAATCATGAGCCTTGTGATCATCATATAATCAATTAGTGAAATTAATGGTTAATTTTCTGGAAATATTATTGATTAATATTTTTTGAAAAAATTGATAATGATTATTTCCTTAATTGACATTGCCTTAACCAATAATTGATTAGATATGATCTAGATCTCAAATTGGTTACATAATCTTCTTTCCAACAAAAAAAGTTTCTTGAATTAGATTGGAAATTTGCTTAGTAAAGTTTCCTATAACATAAATCAAAATGGTTTGATTATTGTTATATTGTATAACTTCAGTTGAAAAACCGATTATCATCTCAAGTACAAAGTGTTCAATTGGCATTATCCTAACCTAAGGTGGATATGGTGTCTAGTCGAAGAGCGTTGGGGTAGCAGGTTGCTCCATGAGCAGTCTGCCCCACTCTTATCCGTATTGACCATGATAGCGGGCAAGGAAGGGATAATGTTTGAGGGATTGTGATGTATTTTTCTAATTATTTGAGATAATACCATATTTCATGTAACAATAAAGAAAGTTTGTTCGATTTTAATTGGATCATTGATTTAATGTGATTAGATTGATTGGAATCTAATTAAAATTAAAACGCTCTATTATGAATAGAGTTGTAATTTCCCTTGGAACAATTAATTACGTGAATATAATTCATAATAATTAATTAGAATTTGAACATTATATGGAGGATCACATAAGTGACATCCATGGTCTCTCGTCTAGGCTAAGAGTGTCGTCACTAGGGATTGTATGTAGGAGACGCCTTTCCGAAGGAACAACTCCTACTACATACAAGCGCTTCTGGATCGGGTTGTTTGGTTCTCGAAAGAGTAGGTCGTATACGTAGTGACCCCAATATCCGGTCCTCATATTATTGTGGTGATATTAGATTGCACATAGCGAGTTCTAATCTTGTTGACGGTTGGTTCAATTAATGAAAGGTCAACATCACCTCAGGGTTGGTGGGCTCGGGTTTTAAACACCGAATTTGGAGTGCAAGTTGGACTAGAAAGGTAGAATGTGTTCCTACTTCTTTTTCTCTGAGTTACAGGTTGTCATATATTGGGATGTGACAAAGATAAGAAAAGGAGATCCCAGATCTTGCTTGAGATATAATGGTAACTATATTTCCTACATTGAAAGTGATTAAGGGAATGAACATTTAGTGTTGACAAGGGAAGACAACTTTGATATAAAAAATCGTAAATCAAAGTAAAATATATATTTATATATATTTATGTAAATTATCCATTTTTAAATAATCCTCCCCAAACCCACTCAATAATAACCAGTAACATATCATGGATTGGATCCATGATCAAGATATTGTACTTGCAGTGGGTTTTTCAAATGGTGTCATTACCGGGAGGCACGACTTAGGTTGATTTTTTAATAATTTAGTTTTTAGGTTTTCCAATAATTCGGGTTGTCTGACCCCTGGATCACTTTGTAATTATTCCATTTTTTCTTCTTCAAATATTTTTATGCTTATTTTTTGTATATGTTTTGTTTATTTCTCTCTAACATAATTTTTATCTTTTTGTGCGAGGACCCGATGGACTTGGAGCATCTTTCTTGAAGTCGATGCATCTCGAAGTGCATAAGAGGCCAACGATTTGTGGAGCGAGCTGGTTGTTGAGGCGCCAACAAGAAAAGTTTATATGGGAAGAGAGATTTTAGTTTTCATTTTTTGAAAAAAATATAATTTATAATAATTTCTTAATTTCTAGTGAATTCCATTTGGAATCTTGCATGTGTATTAGGATCGGACATTAGACCCTTCATGGTCGTGTTGTTGATTGATTGACTTAGACTAGGACCTGCACTTGCGGCTCTTAGAGCATTTTTTTGTAGATTATTTTATTGCTTGTGCTCGTACCCTATAGGATCACGCATCACAATTAGCAAGACACAAAGCTATTAGTCCAAAATAACTAGTTCATCACTCGATAGAATTACCTATCTGCAAACGGTTTTCTCATTTGCATTTAATATAATGTAAAAATTCAATTTTGTTTTTCATCCCGCATGTAGAGCATGAGGATCGATGTAAGTCTTATGAACTGGGCATGCATAATTGATTTTTCTGATTGCATTGGCCTTTCTCGACTCCCTTTTACTTGGTTTTACAACATAGGATCAAACGTAAATCAGGACTGAAGTAGGCATGCCTTACTTGGTTGACTAATAAAGTGATAATAAGGACTGCTAATCAGATTTGACCAAAAAAAGATGACTAAAACTAACACTTGTTTTGGGAGAGTAACCCCCTCATTATTTAAATTTACTTGCAAGTGAGAGAGAGAGGAACACTAGGATAAAGTCAATCCAGGATTTTCATATTGACTACTTATTCTACAAAAATGTTTAGCTACTTCTCAGTGAGGAAATACAGGTAGCCAGTAAATGGTCTGGATTTCCTTAGCAGAGTGGATGGTTTATAGGACATTGCGTAAGGCTCGATCCTTAAGTAACGGGTAACCGTTTTACGATCTGTACTTACATCCTTACTAGCTGAAAGTAGTTGCAACTAGTCTTAAGGGTCGGGCGAGTCTTTAGGAAAATACGGGTACCTAACAACTTGTTAACTCTTTCAAGGTTTGCATTTATCACCAAATAAAATTGAAAAGATAAAAGACCAAGTTCTCGTGGTCTTCACTTGTGTTAAGTTGGTGAATCTAGGGTTTGCTCTTGTATTTGTCTTGTGTCTTTATGTGTATGTATCCTTCTGTGCAATTGCACATTTTCAACCCCCATCAACTTACATTCATCTCTCGAAGATGTCAGGATATTGGTTCCCATACCCTGACCTCTCTGGTCACTCCTCCTCGACTATCTACCGTTCATCTTCGCCTTCTCCTTCTTCCATGTATCCTCTACCATCTGCAGGAGACCTTTACCCATGGTCGGTTCCACCTCAACCTTATTATAAAGTCAGACATTCGACTGACTTCCCTGCTTCTTCGCATTTCTCACCTACCCTAGCTTCTTACACCCCAGATCCATTTCCACCTTGGGTTGGTTCATCTTATAATCGGACGCTTGTTGGAGTCAAGAAATCATCTGAAGAGCAAGCTACTACTAAGATCGAGAAATGGTAGAATTATTTACCCCCACATATCTCTTTCTCGCCTCAAGTTGGGGCCGAACAACAATTTACATATATACACCCCAACTTGACCTTAGGGTATAACATGGTCGATCGAACAAACCAAATGGAGAGGCCTGTACTATATGATGTTCCTCTCTTGATTGGCCCTAACAATCAAGCCTACATTGACCGGCCTTCGTATCACACTTTCAGAGAGCCTACACATGCATGGGCTTGGACTCGTGAGCTAGACATACAAGCCCCTCTTTCATTGACTCCATTTTTCAAGGCTCCGACTAATATCTACAATTCAAATGGTCCATACTTGACTCATCATTACATGCCAAAGTCTAGGTATGTTGAGTTTGAGACTTCAAGACCTCAACAGTATCCTCCAAGGGAATAGAATGCTTCCATGATTTGTTATGAGGAATTTTTGGAGGATAACATTTCTAGGATTGTTAAGAGTTAAGAATTAATTAAGGATAAAAATAGAAATGTCATCAACCAACTGATTTCAATTTATTCCAGCACAGGTATGGAAGTGGGGAATAAAATCAGTGAATTCAATGTTGGAAGTAATATAGAGGACACAAGGAAACTCACACACGTTGTACATCTAGAGTCCTTTCTACTTTCCCCATATACTAACCATTCATTTCTAATATGGAGTATGTACATCCTCCCACTCCTATTTCACCTATTCAAAATAAAAAAAATTGAAAATTCCAAAAAGATCAAAAAATTTGAAAAACCAGGAAATCTAATAAAAAATAGAAAATGAAAAAGATCTAAAAAAGTAGATCCTGCCCTGATGGAAGAATTCGATGAGGAATTGATTTTTAAGCTTCCCTTAATAAAGGCCATCGAGTACTTCCCCGACCTCAAAGATTTGTAACAAGTAAATTGATGCCTACGTGGTCAAGAAATAAGAGGACAAGGACTGAGAGACACATAGTGTCTATGGTGACCTCTTGGTCATGGGGAGAAAGACCAAGAGCCGTAGAGTAAAGCAGTTGCCTAGGGTTGACTCTGAAATGAAAGGCACTACTTTCACCCGTGCCAGAATCAATGATGACTCGACAATAAATATCCTCCTGACCTCCGTGTTTGCCAAGTTCAAACTCGGGTCAAGTAGAAAGACGAGAGAGATCGTTCAGCTGGCTGATCGATCTATAAAATGACGAGAGGGAACATTTTAGTCATCATTACTTTCCAAGTTGCTCTACTGTAGGTAGACTTCACAGTCATTAAGATTGAGCACCGAGGAGAGTTCACACAGTCTCCACTCATTCTCGGGAAGCCGTTCTTAGCCTTGTCTAAGTCGACAATAGATTGTGAGACTGGGGAGCTCGATTTCAAAGCATTGGGAGCACTCCGACCTCACCCATTCTTTGGCACACTATATTCTAAGGTAACCAGTAAAGTCACAGACAACCGTGACCCCCAAGAGACAGATGAGTCCCATCTCTCTACTACACCCTAATGTACTGACTATATAGACAACCATTGGTTCATAGACTCCTAACACCTCTACATCACCTAATGCTTGCATCACCGCCACCATTACAACTTCTAAAGAGGACACACAACCAGAAGCTAATCCTGAGTTGGGCACGATCATTTCTGATTTCCTTGACCACTTAGATTATCCGACGCATGAGCCGACCAATGCAATGCCAATTGAGAACACTAGCTCCTACCTGAGACGTGTGCTGAACCTTCAAGAATTTTATAATCTATATGGTGACTCGTCTAATGAGGAACCCACGACCACATCTCGGACCTTCAAAGAAGACAACCAGGACTGAATGGACCAATCCAAAAACATGGTTCCTCCTTCCTCTAGTCGATTATCTAGTGAGAGGAAGTTGAGAATTGATTCCTTGAGGTATTCCCTCGAACTCCTCCTCGTGTGTCAGTCTCCTCTCCCTCTCAATACTTCAGGTTCTAGAAAACTGACTAAGAATGTCTTCTTCTACATACCGGAGAAGGAATTTTTTGAGGAGTCCTCATCGGGTCTTGATGAGGCGATATATATGACTGATCTCAGTTTGACTATTCTTAAACCATATTCGAGCAAGCAACAGTGTGTTAACCCCAGTTGGATGATCCCTTCACCTCACTTCTATTCATCTGAGGATGATTCCACAGTAACACATTTGTATATTACTCACCTCCTTGCTCTCGTAAGAAGGTTAGCCACAAACATTCTTGATCCTTGTATATTCTTGAAGGATATGCGAAGATCCTTAAGCATATCACAGAAGCGTGAGGATCGCATCGTATGCGATCTGGAGCAACTAGTCGCACTACTTGCTCAAGGCAATAGAGTTTAAAAATTTTTAATGTGGTGAAAGCACATGATCCAAAGATACTTCTCGGATCGTTTCATCTAAATCACAAACAAGTATTAGGTTTACCTCTTGAAGCGCGGTTGTGATTGACTCTCTAAAGTAAGAGACCTCCTGTCTCAAGTCCTATCTGACGAAAGAGATGCTTGCGAGTTGTTGATGAAACGTGTGCTTCTCGAAATCCATGTTGATGATCCAAGTGCCAAATCTACTGATCTCATCACACGAGATCCGATGTCTTCTTCACGAGCGAGACGCACCAAAGAAGACGGAGATCCACGAGCAAACAATTTGACAACATAACGACGATGATGCGACGATGGCGACTCTCTCAAAGGCTCCATGGTGGACGACCACAATGAGAGAGAGAGAGAGAGAGTTGGCATGTAGAAATAGAGAGAGCATAATAAGTTGTAGTTGTTGTAACTTGAGGAACAAGGGATCCCTCTTCCTATATAGTACTTTGGGAGTCCATGGATCACAATCCATGGACTACACAAAATCAATAGGTAAGATTGATTTGTGCTTCTTTCAATGGATAAGCTTCTGTTGAAAAAACACAAAAAAATTAACTTAATTTAGATTAAATATATAGATATTTATGAATTAATGTAAATTGATCCCAAATAAAATTAATGATGCATTGGAGACTATGGAATGGAGATTGCCTCCTTCAATATTATGGGACTGGATGGCCTCCCTTTCCTAATGGGAGTTGGTGGCCTCCACCCTCCCAACTGGGAAGGAGCCAATGTCATGTAATCTCATGAGATTACATTATTCCATGGAAATCTCTCATATTTACAACAACACTTGTTATAAAATATTCTACAAAAAAATTTCATAATTATTTTGTGAATATGCTATCATGCCATTGGAAAATTGTGAATCACATTCACAATGCAAAATAAAATGTCATTTACATTTTCAATTAATTATCCAATGTGAATCCAATTCACATCGATAATTAATCCACAAATATAAATCATAATATGCTCTTCTAATACATTATAAATCGCATTTGTAATATATATGAATAATTTGGATATTGTTATCCATATTATTCATATCCATGATAATTAAATAACATTTAGTCATCTCGGATCTCTATTCCCATGTGCCCAAATAATATGAATCACATTCACATTATTCACATCTATAACAATTAAATCACATTTAATTATCAATTTTCTCAATGCTCGGATACATATATCAACAATGAAATTATTCATGAACCCTTTCAAGAACAATGCACTTTCTCTGCGGATACTTTGAGATAAGGACATGGTGATTGTATTGTTCCATGTATAGTGATTTGGTTGAGATCACATCTCAAATCCAGATCTTGGGACCTTTCGTAGATGCTTGATCAAATCAAGACCACAAATCCTATCTTCTCATTGCATCTGAATTACATTCAAATCAATGTCCAATATTTAGACCAAGTTCATATCACTTATCTATTGAGAGGAGTCACTAAAATCCAGACCTGTTTCATCACTCCCTAGGAATGGAAGCATTATGGTTATACAATCGTTTATGATCACATCACCCTTAGGTATTCCAAATACCTATATATCTTGTATACTGGAAGACCAAGAATAAACCTGGAGTTTTAGATCTATTTAGATTGTCTTCTTCTGGGTTTTTCATTAAGTTTCTCATTTAACTGTTGGGAGTTGGTATCGATCATATACTTTCCAAAATCATCTATCATATCCAGGTGTTAATCATATACTTTCTAAAAGCATATATCAAACCTGAAAATTCAGTCAAGCTTCCAAAGCAAGATGACCATGCACGGAATTTGATTCTTCCCATTATCTCATGAGTGAGATCATGTCTACCGGTTCAGTAAATGAACCTGTATGATCCCTTTGAGAGATCGTATTACTGATATACCCTTGCATGCACACCAGCGCGTCGGTTTATAGACCATGGTTAGGTCATCAACCTATTGGTTTGCCAAATGTACATACTCATACATATAGTAACACATCTGTCTCCGGTCAGATGATACATGCATGTATCATGACAACATACGACATAGGTCTTTGGTTATCTCAATCTCATAAAGTCAACTCTTTGCCATAACTAATCTGACACCTCTGAATCTCTATTCCTATGCAGAGGACCTGCATTAAGAGATTGGTCAGATATCAGCCTTTAGAGAAAGGATTTCCATCTCCTTCTCAAGCTTGGAGATCCTCTCTTAATAATCACTTGAAGATGCCTGATGAGTCCTTAATCTAACACTTTAGATATTCATCCAAGCACTAGCCTCTATGATTCAACAATTGAATCAACAGTTGTATGATCATTAAGATATCTATGGTATACAACCCTAATTGTATTAAGAGACCAATTATGGAAATTAGTTAATCTTCATTTCAGATCATGGATTGATACTTACAATAACATTTATTGCATAATGGCTCATTGTGGGCTGGCATGTCCAACAATATCCCACTAGCCCAAATAGACATTAATGTGCTAATCTTTAAACCCACACTCATGTGACAATCGTAGGCTATTTAAAAATAGCTAGGTAAGCTGATTAGTCACTCTATTCCGGAGAGACTACGTCAAGTCCTTTTACGACACTTGCATATGCCACAGTTTTTTCTCACATCCAATGCGAATGTTGCATCTTATGCAACCAATACTCAATTTTGTCAGTTATAGAGTCCTTAACACTACAACCAAATAATTAGTATAACTAGCATGTAAATTTCAATATCCTTATCAGAACACCCTTGTTCCTGAAGATCTCTATTTCCTAGGGTATGCACAGTTAAGACCATTTAGATTACTATCTAGAAAGTCATAAGTGTTTGAAGATAAGACTTAGACATCACTATCTCTAAAGTCTTTTCATCTTTGAAGATATTGTTATTGCTGCAATCAAGTGTTTTATCTCCATAGTAGGATTAGTAGTAGTTTAGTACTCCGATTACATGGTTGACGTCTGGCTTTTGTACATGTCTAGCATACATTGAGCTTTCCAAACCTGATGCACTATGGCATATAGTAGTGGTATTAACATCCTCAACTCTTTGAGATGTTATCCCTTTAGATAAGTCAATACCATATCTTAAGGAAAAGAAGTCATTCTTGGAATTTTCCAAAAATGGAACATATCCAAGGTGTATCCCTAATGTGACCCTCCCAATACCCTCTTCTCTATGCCGGTGAACATCTTCAGCACTAAGATCTAAGAGGTATCCTTGAGATCATATCTCAAGGTATGGAATAGCTATATTAGAAAATACTTATTATCATTCTTATATCATTCCAAATGATTAGGATATCGTCTACATTTAGCACGATGAACACAATGGCACTCCCACTAAGCTTCACAAGGCTCATCAAGATTCTATCTGAAATTACAACATCTATAATTTCATCAAATCTGATGTTCCAATTACAAGACGCTTATTTGAGTCCATAGATGGAGTTTCTTAGCTTGTACACCTTACTTTCCTCAACCATGAATCCTTGGGGCTACTTCATGTGAATATCCTCAAAGAGGTATTCATAGATGAATGCAATATTGACTTACATTGAAGATGTCCAAGTCAAGTTGTGTAGCTATAGTTAGCAATATTCCGATGGATTCAAGCATGGTCACTGAAGAGCAAGTCTTATCGCAAGCGATGTCTTCTCTTCTGAATATGAATCATGCTTTGAATGTCTCTATCTGCTCATCAGGTTTCTTATTTCTCTTGAAGATTCATTTACACCTAATAGGTTTTACTCTTATAGGTGGATCCTCGAAAGGTCCATATACAACACTTGTATATGAGGTCTACTTTAGACATTATTGCTAACATCCATCTTTCCATGTCATGAGGTTCAGAAGCTTCATCACATGAAATAAGATCATTATCAGACTTAACTGACACATAGAATCCATCCTCAGACTCATTTGAAGAAATATTAGCGTTTCATTGTTAATTGTTCTTTCAGTTTCCAATTTTAGGATCATCATTATCTTCTCAAGATTCAATGAGTTCCTTACTTCATTTTCGAAACATCCTCTAAGAATCACATTCTCAGATATGAAATCTTTTAAGAATCTCAAGGTCATAAAGTAGGTATTCAATACCATCCTTTATTTTCCTAATGAACTAGCAGCCTTTGGTGCTAGATTCCAGCTTACTTGCATCCATGACAATGTTATGGACTAAGAAACCTTAAATACTCAAGTGTCCAACACCAAGCTAGGTTTCAAACCATAGCTTATGAGGATGTTCGGGTTTAGATTTGCATGGAATCTTATTAAGGATATATATTGTAGTCTTTGCTATGTATATACCTGAAAACTAATAGGTCATTATGCTAACATTACTCATCGATCAAATCATGTCACACATGATCCAATTGTATCTCCCTATAACTTTGTTGAGTTTAGGTGTATTAGGAGGAGTGAGACATGAATGATATTCCTTTCTTCATAAGGTATTCCATGAAATCATTCTACAGGTACGTGCTACCTAGGTTAGATCAAATTCATTTCATCTTCCATCAAACTTTGGTTCTAAACCAAAATTATGAAATCTTTGAACATTTCAAAGGTTTCTAAGGTGAAGGTAAGAAATCTCACATCATAAAAATCTTCGAATGATATGACATATCATCATTATTTATTATGATATATATGATCCACATACATCCATATGTATGAGATCTTGAATACCTTGACATCTTACACCATTACCAGAGAAGGGTGTATTGGACATTTTTTTACTCTGAATATAATATTTACAAGTATGTAAGATTTTAAAATTCAGACATTCTAAAGTTTCATCTCTTACTAGTCTATTGATCTCATCGATAAACATATGTCCAAGGCTTGATGCCAGATCATTATCAAATGATCTTCATCCTTCTATTGATCTTTAATGTTCTAAATTTTCAGTATTAGAAATGTAAATGAACCATTCATTAATATACTTTAGCATAGGACTCTAGAAGTTAGATTACAATATGAAATCTATCCATTATAACTCTTTATGATAGGTCTATTCCAGATTCATGATTATTTCCAACATTTAAAAATAAACGATGAGTGTATTCTAATATCTAGGTCATAGAGACATTCTCTAAGACTAAGGGTTCTCCCATTGAAATTATGAAGTCTGTCAATCCAATGGAGAATGTTGCAAAAATTGCATCAACATCCATGTGGATGACTATTAAACCTTAAGATCAAATTTTCCAGTCTTCAACAAATATGCAAGCAATTGCAAGTGTTATTAGAAGAATGAGATACAATTATTAGACTTTTAATCTTATCCAATAAGTAAGTCAATTTCAGTGATGATATGTAGATGAAGATTATTTTGATGCACTATCCGAGTCCTTCCCTTACGGATTCTAGATAGACTTGACAGTTATACCGTCAAAACATCGGCTTATTGCAGTATTGGCATTAATCCAACTCTTTGGATGTCATATGAAATTCATAGAAGTATAATCAACGCTTAGACTTTCCTTCTTAACTGTGATCTGACCCATGCTTCCACTGCGCCTCCTACATCTATAAGCAACCATTGCTTAAGACTAAGAATATCTTTTGTTGAACTCAAAAGAATTCAATGTAAGTGTATTTCAACATTTATACATGCTTCTTTTAATTCATACAATATGAATACTATGAAGCTTCGTGAATGAATTGAGTGTAGATAGTAGAATGATGACATTCAGTATCTACATCCATCTAAACTCTAAAAGACTTTGGTTTAGGTAGGTATTCAAACATTTTGAATACATCATCTCTTATAGAGCCACCATTCTCCATAACGTAGAGAACCTTCACTCATTATTAAATGTCGAGAGGACATATGTTTGCTAAAACATTTTCTTAGATTTTATAAGGATTATTTGACAATTGTGATCATTATTGGCATGTCACTTCCAAAGTACATTCGATGAGAGATCAAGACTATATAGACATACAAACCCTAGGATTGTAGTGCAATTGTCTATTTAATTGTCATTCCTCATTATTAAGAAGAAACTTGCAAATTGCAACCTCATACATTATGTGTACTCTCAATAATTATGTGGAATTTACGTTAATTTTTATTGTATTTTGACAATTAACAGATCAATCAAAAAAACGATAATTAATGAATTAATTGATTAATGCGAGCAGTCAATTAATTTTTTACTTGGTAAGTCCAAGGTCAAACTCGGGGAGTCCACTGTCTCCTTAGGACAATTTTTAGGTAGTATAGAGGTCAGGTTTCAAGAATATTTTTTTGGGTGTTTTTAAATGCAATTTAATGGATGAAATGCAAATTTGGCAATGTTCGGGGAGTAAAATCTAATTTTCATTCAAACAATGTCCAAAATTATGAAACTTAGCTAGAAGATGAAAAATGATGAAATTAATCTACTATATTTTTTGGAATTTTCTAATATAATACAAATTAAATACAAGTAAAATATGCAGATTAAGTGATTTTAAAAAATTAATTTCAATAGATAACAAACACCAATACTATTATGAGATAAAACTATCCTAGATAGGTCTACATGAGAAGTATCTAGAAAATTCTTTAATTCTTTAAAATGTTAAGTATGTAGTTAATTAAAAAATAATTAGTCAAATCAATGATTATTTTATTGTGACCCCTACATGTGTGCAAATGACATGAAATTTGGGCACAATGTAAAACATCCTAAAATCTACCTACTCTGAATTTTTGAGAATTTTTGGAGCAATGGTTAATTTAATAATTGTTTATTAGTACGTAGTGGGCAAAATATGCTCTTTTCCACAAATATTTATATATTAAATAAATCATGTCTCATAAAAAACATAGTTAGCATCCATACTGATAGAGCACTAGTTGTTCTACAAAATGCAATTTTAAAATTGAAATATTATGCGAAAATGACGCTTAAATGACAAGACAGCTGTAGGGGCTTGATTGCAATACAGAAAAAATAAACAAAATAATTGTAGAAAACATGGACTAGGATGCGAATACCTATACGAGCAAGGGTATTTATGTAATTTTCGACTCCGGAACATGCAATGCGTGTGATTTCCAACTAGCAAGGAAATGAGCATGGTTTGCAAAAGGTGCGGGGAGGTACATGTAATTCTCCCCCCCACGAGCATGTGTCTTGCATGTGCCATGTGCTCTGGATGAGGGTCGGGACTGAATACTCGAGATGTTTGAGGGTGGCTATGCAAATAACCCAAAAGGGAGGCTCCCTTCACGTGAGCCATCTGGACTCCCTTTTTTTGTTCTTCGTTCTTTCCTAGGAGAGTGTGGTTGCTTTGGGAGGCTAGCGTTGGACGATGCGGGTGGACTGGAGCAGGCGGTGGACGACCATACCATGCGGCTGCTTATGCGACGGCTGAAGACAAAAGCAAATCTGGTGTTGAGGGTGGCACAAAGGCGAGCAATGGCACTACTACGCGGCTCGAGCAGGTTGGAGAAGAGGTGTGGGACGAGGCGAGAGAGGCGCAAGGATGCTTCTCGCAGATGATGAGAGAGGAACTCAGTTGAGGAGTTGCAACGGCGTGAGGGTGCGATGGCTTGACAGTGTCTACATGTGCGACTCGCTGAAGCTGATGTGGAGTTGTTGGAAGCGGTGCGGGCTGATGGAGCACCTGCTTGAGGTAGCACTACTACAACATAGTGCAACCTGAGGCATGGCTACGTCGACCGACGTATGATCAAGAGAGCGATGCTCCAAGGTGACCCTGGGCGGAGGAGCAAAAGGGAGAGGTCGAGCATGGATGGCGGTTGTGTTCGTTTGTGGGTGGAAGGACGATTGACAGTTGAGCTTCAAGGTGGTCAACTTGAGGCGGTGTTGGTGGGATGCATGGAGGCTGTTGTTGGATGGCGGTGAACGAAGGCGACTGCAGTAAAGGCAGCTGGAGCTAAGATCAACGAAGCCTCGGTCGAAGTGGAGCACAGGGCCATAACGATGGAGGATTGCGTAGAAAGAAAAAGAAAGCAGAGAGATCGAGAGGATGATGGCAACCGTGATGTAAGGGATTTGGTGATTCCTGTAGGGATGATGATCAAAGGTGGTTGTAGGTAAATTGAAGTCGAATGGGCAAAGGAGAACTGGTGAAGAAAAGCATGGTTATGGAGTGATGTGAGGTCGGCTCCTGTTATCGCCTCGAGAGCTGTTGCGTATAAGCTGCTCGTAGCTTGGTGCTTGCCGGAGTGATCACGGTGTGGAGATGGGTCCACGGATCACACCTTCACGTAGGAGGATGCAAGGCAATTGTCACTGCAAGCCCATCCTTCGAGATGTCACCGGGAAGGGGTTGCGCTGGTGGCTGGGATCCCCTGAAGATGGATGTTTCTTGACGACGGCGATGAAGGCATTTTAAGGGTGGTTAGCGTCCTGTGATCAACGAGAGGAGAGAGAGGGGGAGAGAGATGCAAGGGAGAGGACGACCAGGTCTTGCGGGAGCATTTGCTATCGTGCGGAAAGGAGAGAGGGTATATGGTTGGGTGCGAGTGTTTGTGCAACCACCACGAGGTGCGGGGGCGTGGGGACAGGTCTTGCGCAGCTTGTTCAACCGTGCTTGAAAGACGAGGGGAGTTAGCACGGGAGAGAAGGGATGGTGGCACTCTTAATTGCAGGGGGTTGGGCAGGTGATGAATACTCATTTCATCACTTTTATTCTATTTTTTTGCCTTAAAAACTTAGTTAAGGCATGTAAATAGTATTAATTTATACAAATTAACATTCATTCTTTATTCCGTTTATTATGTATAAAATATTGTTTTTAATGCCAAAATTATATAAAAGAAAAGAAAAGAAAAGAAAAAGAATAAAATATCAAAGTTATCTTATGGCCCTAAACCCCGAAACCTATGCGTCTTGATGAGTAGGTCCACAAGGAATAAAGTAGGGGGAGATAAGGGCCAATAATACAATAAAATTCAAATTATTTTATTCATCATTTATTTATTTTTGGGACCTCTTTTATTTAACATTGTTTATACTCAAATAAAGAAACATTGTATATGAAAATTTGTAGATAATATTATATAGAAGAATACAAAATTAATTTCATACAAAAATAATGTACAGTGTACTTTTTATACTCTAAATAAAAAACCAAAATCCCAACTTTCAAGACTCATATCTCTCAAATAAAAACTCAAAATGTATCAAAATAACCCTTAATTGCATATAACTTTTAATAAGTTATTTATTGAAGATGATTTCATATTTTTTAGAGTTAAGGAATGAAGATTAGGTTTTGAACAACTATTGTATAGTATACATGTATAAAATATTTATTTTATTTATTCTTAATTATATTTATAAATTTATATTTTTTATAATTTTTTAAATATTGTTTATAATATATGTACATATAAAAACTAAAATAAAACCATAAAGAAAGAAATAAAATAAATAAGAAAGAAAAATACATAGATAAAATACTTGTACCTATACCTATAAACAATATACTCATATTTATTTGAGTGTATATATTATATCATAAAAATATAAAGAAAATATATTTAGGTATATAAAATAAATTATAATTATATAAAATAACAAAATAAAATAAATTAATTGAACTTACAAAATAAAAATAAAATATTTAATCAATAGGTAAATATACCTATAATTAAGCACTAAAAATTAACATGTAAATAATAAGCTCTAAAATATAAAAAAATCGTATAAAAATATTATAAAAATATTAAAGAACTTTCATTTTAAAACTTTTTTAATTAAATCATTTACTATTTATTATATAATTTCTAAATAATTTTGGGTAGGTTTTCCTAGTTGGTCCATGTAGACCAACCAGGTAGCTCTTCTAAATGACCTCGGTCAACTAGTTGACCTCACATGCCATTCTGACATGCCTATTGTTTTGACCCATGCTCGCCTTTTTCCTATGATCGATGCAAGCATCGAAATGAGTTGGTCCCTTTACCATTTTTTCTCCTTTATCCACGAGCTATCACGCTTGTATGAATTTATTGGATGAGGAGCTCTGTATCACTCGTTGCACCTCGATTCTTCGGCCGTTCCAGCCATCCTGTACATAAACCCTTCTATCCCTTCTTCATTTGAATCCCCTTTAATCATTTCTTCTCCTTCCTTCTACGCTCCCACGCTCGAGCTCCGTGACAGGAAGCTCACCTGGCTTTTGGGTGGATCGATGAAGCGGTGCGAGGAGGCGTTCCACCATCTCCGTCCATCTTGGCCGTGAGGTATCATCTCATCGGTTCAGGCCAACTCGAGGTCATTTTCCTCATTCTTGTTTACATTTTAGCATCTACGTTTAATTCTTGCACTTAATTTCTACTTTAATAGTGTTGTTTAGCTGTGAAAACACCAATAGTAGTTCGGCGGAGCCCCGCTCTGACGAACATTCTCCATCGTCACCCCTTGTGTACTGACGGGCTAACCATATCATATCTCTTCCCCTTAGAATCTGCTACGCAACCACCCTCTCCGTACAACCTGATCCTCCCAGGAGCAGGATCTGTGTGCCTAAACTCTGCCGCCTCACCGGAGCACCAACACCCCATTCCACCCTTCATACATCACCGCTAACAAGAGCCAGAAGGATATGAGAAGAATCCTTAAGCACATCACGGAAGCGTGAGGATCGTATCATATACGATCGAGTGTGACTAGTCGTACTAGTAGCTCGATGCAGTAGAATGTAAACAAACTTTATTGATGAAACTACATGATCCAAGAACACTTCATAGGAGGACTGGTAACAACTTACCACTCCCAATGCATGACAGATACCTTGCCTAGTATAGATCATGTCATACATTAAGCTTCCTACAGCTGATGCATTGGAGCATCTAGCATGGCCTTCTTTTCCTCAACACTTTGAGGAGCCATCCCTTTAGACAGGTGGATACCATATCTTAAGGGGAGGAAACCTTTCTTGGAACTCTCCACACGGAAACGCTCAGGAATTCTCTTAATGTACCCATGTTGTGATAATCCTAATATCCTCTTTTCTCATCTTCTGAATAGCTTCATATCCAAGATGTAAGAGGCTTCTCAAACATCTTTCATCTCAAAGGTATGAGATAGCCAAATCTAAACACTGGTCATCATCCCTTTATCATTTCCAATGATAAGGATGCCATCTACATAAAGCACGATGAACATAATGATGCTCCCACTATGCTTCTTGTATACACAAGGTTCATCAGGATTCTGCACAAAATCATAATGCTTTATGGTTTCGTCAAATCTAATGTTCCATCTACAAGAAGCTTGTTTGAGCCCATAGATGGATATCTTCAGCTTGCAAAGTTTGCCTTCCTCGTTTATGAAGCCTTGGGGATTCTCCTAGATATCCTCCTCAAGGTATCCATTGAGGAAAGTCGTCTTGATGTCCATCTGTCTGATGTCGTAGTCAAGAGATCCAGTGATAGC
Source organism: Ottelia alismoides (assembly GCA_037367405.1). Taxonomy (NCBI): domain Eukaryota; kingdom Viridiplantae; phylum Streptophyta; class Magnoliopsida; order Alismatales; family Hydrocharitaceae; genus Ottelia; species Ottelia alismoides. The sequence goes on along the minus strand of JAZKJV010004786.1, from coordinate 300,593 downwards.
TTGCAGTGTCCTGATTGACTTAAGCATGGCCACAGGAGAGAACGTCTCATCGTTGTCTGTGCCTTCTCTCTGTGTGTAGCTTTTTGCTACGAGTCGTGCCTTGAAAGTCTCTACTTTCTTATTAGGTCCCCTCTTTCTCTTGAAGATCCATTTACATCCAATGGACTTTACCTCTTCACGTGGATCCTGTAGGGTTCATACACCATTCTTATGCATGGAGTCAATCTCTGACTTAATTGCTAGTATCCATCTATCCATTTCATGACCTATGAGTGCTTCATCAAATGAAGCAGGATCAATGTCAATTTCACCTGACACATGGGATCCATACCTTTCAGTTGGTGCAACCACCCTTGAACTCCTTCAAAGAGGTATGAGTGTTTCATCTTTATTTATCTCTTCAGTTTCTGGTTCAGGAAGCTCAAAATCCTCAAGGGACTCAATGATTCATCATCCGGTCATTTCCCATTTCTAGAGACGAAAACCTTCTGGGTCTCAGGGTCATAAAAATGGTATCTAATACCATCTTTAACATACCCAATGAAGTACCACTCCTGAGAACGTGATTCTAGCTTACTTGCATTCACGTTCTTTGCATGGACCAAGCAAACCCAAACCCTTAAGTGATTAACACTAGGTTTGTTTTACATACCAAAGCTCATGAGGAGTCTTATGTATAGACTTGATAGGAATCTTATTGAGGATATTGCAATCTCTACTGCATATCCCCAGAAAGTAAGTGATAAAAGCATTATGCTCATCATTAAATGGATCATATCAATAATGGTCTTGTTGCGTATTTCAGCAACACCATTAAGTTGGGGGGTTCCAGGAGGAGTGAGATTGGAGACAATTCCATTCTCTTTAAGGTATTTCCTGAATTCATTTGAGAGGTACTCTCCACCTTTGTTAGATCAAATCTGTTTTGATCTTTCTATCGATTTGGTTCTCAACCAAAGCCCTGAACTCTTTGAACTTTTCAAAGGTTTCACATTTAAGATGTAGTAGAAAGATAAACCCATATTATGAATGGTAATCAATAAACGTCAAATAATATCGATATCCATTTCGAGTTGTGGTACTGAAGAGACCAGATACATTAGTATGTATCAGGTCAAGAATACCCTCGCATCTTGTAACCTTGTTACGGAAATGCATCCTAGTCATTTTACCTCGAATACAATGTTTGCAGGAAGGTAAAGATTGAACCTGTAGAAAATCTAATGGTCCATCCTTTATCAATCTATTGATCCTATCAACAAATAAATGATAAAGCCTTTGATGCCAAATCATATTCGAATGATTTCAATCCTCCCTTGATCTTTTATGTTTTTATTAGTGGTAGTAACATTCATGACATGTTCACCAATGCTCAATTCATAGAGTCCACCAGAAGTCAAAACACCATCTGCAATATGCTTATCACAACGATTTATGACTAGTTTATTACAGAAAAGGAATGAATATCCTCTTCTAACAAGCTTATATACAGATATAAAATTCCTTCTAACTTCAGGTACATAAAGACACCCTTTAAGTATTAGGACACTTCCACTAGATAACGATAGTTGACAGGCCTCGACGGTAACTGTTGCAACACTTGCATCAGATCCCATTTGGATGACTATCTCCCGCTCGTCAAGATTCTTTGTTTCATGAAATAGATACAACAAATTGCATACATGGACAGAAGCACCAAAATCAACAACCCAACTTCCTTCTTGTCCAACGATAAAATTAGTTTCAATGATGAAAGTAGATTTCGTACCTGCAGGGGCTTTACCTTTGTCAGCATACTTCATGTGTTCTGGGCAATTACGCCTCTAGTGCCCCGGCCTTTTGCAGTGGTGGCAGACATCGGTTTTCTTTGATGTCATCAGAGTGGGTGCATTGAAAGATGAGTCAACTCCTTGACTCTTCTTATTTCTCTTTTGGTCTGGGCCCTTCCGATAACAATGCTTCCGACCGCGCTTTCCTTTGACTTGTGCAACCATTGTACTACGAGAGAGGCCATCCTTCTTCATTACATCTTCTGCAGACTGTATTGCAGCCAATAGCCCAGTGTTAGTATAATCAACTTTTCTCATGTGGTACGTGACCACAATGTTAAGGAGCGACAACAGAATAAGTGAGCTTACATATATGCGTCCATGTCAGCTCCTATGGTTTACAGCTCAAAAAGGTACCCGAACATTTTGAGCACTTGTTCTCTGACAGATGTCCTCTCCTACATATTGCAATGAATAAGTTCTTTCATTATATTATAGCGTTGTGTGCGTCTCACATCACCTAACATTTCTTTTAGATTCACCATAATACCATGACAAGTGTCCATTTCTATGTGTAGCCTCTGAAACACATTGGACAATGAACTTAGTGTTGGACATGCGAGCCCACGACGAGACATTATGCAATAAATGTTATTGCAAATATCATTCCCAGATCTGAAATAAAGAATAGCAAATTTGTATAATAGTTCACTTATTGCAATTAGGGTTATGTACCATGGCCTTCTTGATGATCTTATAGCTGTTGATTCAATTATTGAATCATAGAGGCTTATGTTGTGATGAATATCAAAAGAGTAATTTGGGTTGTGAATGTGATTCATAATTTTCCAATGACAAGATTGAAATATTCACAAAATAATTATGAATTATTTTTGTAGAATAATTTACAACAATTATTGTTGTAAATATTAGAGATCATGGAATAATGTATTCTAAGAGATTGCATGGAGATTCTCCCCTTCCTAATAGGAGAGGTGGATAGCTACCAATTCCTAGAAGGAAAATATGGTTGTCCACTCCATCTATATGGAAGAAGGCAATATTCTTTCCATTGTCTTCAAGTTTGATTGATTTAATTTTAGGATTAAATTATATTGATTTATCAATATATTTTTAATCTAAATTAAATTGATTGTTATACTTTTCCGACAAAATCTTGGCCATTGAAAGAAACACAAATCAAATCTCATCCACTGATTTTGTGTAGTCCATGGATTGTGATCCATGGACTCCCAAAACTCTATATAAGAAGAGGCACCCCTTGCTCTTCTTGGTTACAACACACAAACAAGTTGTGAACAACAACTCTCTCTCTCTCTCATTCTCTACATGCCATCTCTACCTCTCTCTCTTGTGGTCGTCTACCTTGATGCCCTAGAGAGAGTTTTCATCACCACAGCGTTGCCGTTATGATCCCGGAACATTCACTCGTGGATCTCTGTCTCCTTCGGTGCGCCTCGCTCGTGAAGAAGACATTGGATCTCATGTGACGAAATCAGGAGATTCGCCGTTTGGATCATCAATATGGATTGCAAGAAGAACATGTTTATTCGCGCTCGCAAGCGTCTTCCCTGTCGGATCGGACTTGAGACAGGAGGTCTCTTCATTTAGAGACTCAATCGCAACCATGCTTCAAGAGGTAACCCTAATACTTGTTTGTGGTTTAGATGAAACTAACTGAGAAGTGTTCTTGGATCATGTGGTTTCATCGCATTAAATTTTTTTCTAAATTATGCTGCCTCGAGCAACTAGTGCGACTAGTCGTTCCTGATCACATACGATGCGATCCTCACGCTTCCGTCATGCGTTTAAGTATTTTACCATATCCTTTACCTAGAATGTAACACCTTGTCAGATTATGATCTTCATCATATTTTTCATTAAAAGAAATTTCTTTCGGAGTCTTCGGGTATGTGTACTTGTCCTTTTATAGCACATAAGAGTTGTGCTCGACGGATAGGACAAGATCCAAATTTTGGATCCAATCTGAAAAATTTGGTCCGGTCAACAAATTGACCTCCAGGAGCCTGCTAAGAGGGTTCATGGACTTTATTTTATGAAATTAAGAATGCACTATATTAGAACATATAAATAATTATATATTAAATTGTAATTACCTGATTAAGGAATTTTTAATCAAATTAGTTTTGCTTTTTCAACTTTGAAAGCCCTTAATCACATTCAAAGCAAGAGATATACTTACTGCTATATCTCTAGCAGGTACTGGTATCTCCTCTTTACCTGTGTGATATCCCTATAATATGAGAACATGTAACCTGGATAAAAAGAAGCTGTAACACATTCCGCCTTGCAAGTCCAACTTTCTTTTTCCAATTCAGTCTTTAACACCCAGGCCCACCATCCCTAAGTCGATGTTGACATGTCTTTAATTGAACCAATCATCAACAGGATTAGTACTCGTTATGTACAATCCAATATCGCCCTAATAATATAAGGACCCGATATTGGGGTCACTATGCATACGGCCTTACTCTTTCGACAAGCAAAGATCCCGATCCAGATGTGCTTGTATGTAGGAGTTGTCACTTCGGACAGGCATCTTCTACATAGAATCCTTGGCAATGGAACCCTTTGCCTTGATGGGAGACCATGGATGTCACTTATGTGATCCTCCACCTCATATTAAAATTCTAATTAATTATCATGAATCACATTCATATAATTAATTCTTCCAAGGGAAATACACATCTATTCATAATAGAGTGTTTTAATTGGATATAATTAATTTAAGCACATTAAATCAAATATCAATCCAATTCAATCAACAAACTTGATTGTTAGTTGAAAGGATGGTATTATCTCAAAGTACGCATTATTAGAATTTTAATAATTAGAAAAATACATCATGATCCCTCATGAATTATCCCTTCCCTACCTACATACACGGCCAGTACCGACGGGAGTGGGATAGACCGCTCGTGGAGCAACCTGCTAAACCAACGCTCCCCAACTAGACACCATATCTGCTTCAATTTAGGATAATATCTATTGACCACTTTGTACTTGAGATATAAATCGGTTTTTCAACTGAAGTTATATCCTATAATAATCAAAATCTTTTTTATTATAAGAAATTTGCTAAACAAATTCCCAGTCCTATTCAAGCAGCTTTGTTTGTTGGAAAGTAGATCATGTGATGAATCTTGTATTCATCAAGCTAAAATTGATTTATTAGACTTTGTTCCCCGTAAATAAAAACCGAAGTTATATCATATAATAATAATGAAAACCTTTTTATTATAATAAATTTGCTAAACAAATTCCCAATCCTATTCAAGTAGCTTTGTTTGTTGGAAAGTAGATCGTGTGATGAATCTCCTATTCATCAAGCTAAAATTGATTTATTAGACTTTGTTCCCCACAAATCATTTGCATTTAATAACTAATAGAGCATCATTATCTTTCTTACATGTGTAAATAATATTTGCATTTCATCATGCATAATTGCATTAAAAATTCCAGGTGTAAATTAGCTTAAAAAGTTGCTAACTCTCCATATTTTTAATTAATTCATCCTAACACCGATTGACCCCAAATTACCTCCATAGTGTAAGTATTACTAACAAGAATAAATAAAAATAATAATAATAACTCAAATAAGCGTCAAATAATCCCAAAGTCTAAATTAACATCTGACAGACTAAAACGCACATATCTCTCTCATACAGTGTCTAGTTTTGGTCTATTCACTTTTAAAGTACTCCATTTTCAAATACCTTCAAAACAAGACAAATTTCATAAAATTCGGAGCTTATATGTGAAAGTTGGGTTTTGGGTCTCTTTTGTGCATCTTAACTTTTTGCTATTTTTGACCGAACTTTTTATGTACATAATTAACCCTTTTAACTTTATCTCTTAATCATTCGTATTCTTTGATGAAAGTTTTAATAAGAAACTCAAAAATCTAAATTTTTATCAAGACTGAAATCAAAGAAACTGACTGTGTCCCGGTGTTGTTTGTCGGTATGTACAAAAGTTGCGTGATTTATACTTCTATTTTATTTTCCTAATTTTCTAATTTATTAAAAATCCAAAAATATTATATTAGCATGTAATTATTTTCTTGTATCTTATCATATTTTTTCTAGATTTTTATCCCCCTATAAACCACCAAAAAATTGCAAAACTCCAAAAAGCTGGTTTTCTATACACATGGAGAACCACAAAAAATATCACTTCGCACAGATGACCTCTTTTGCTTCCAAATCCTCATGAAAATTGTAGATCTTGTCATGACGAACAACCTTCATGAAGGAATTTTTCGATCTGAGGTCTTCTTCTATTTCTCTTCTAATTTTCTTTCTCTTTATTTTTGAATTTTTTTGCGGTGCCACATGGCACCCCTTGGGCATGCCATGTGGCACCCCATCTCACCCCTACACCCTCTCTCCTCCCCCAGATCACGTGCCACGCACATGATCTCTCCTCCTCTCTGGTCATGTGCGAGGGACGTGACCCGCACCCCTTCTCCTTCCTCCTCTAACAATGTCTCCTCTTCCCCTCTCGTAACCGCCGCCCCGCCACCCCCGTCTTGGCTCCGGCTGTTACGAGCACGCCCGTTACACCCCCCCGCACGAGTAATAGTTGCTGCCACGATGTTACCACCTCTCACCGTTACCATCTTGTCTCCTACAAATACCAACCATCGCCAACCGTCTACGCCATCTTCCATTCGACAACTGAGGACTTATCCCCCTGGTGGTAACAGCACCGGCACCTTCCTTCACTTGGCGAGATCCGAGGTGCTTGGCACCTCGTCGCAGCTTTCTTCAGAGAGGCTGCTATAGCCCCGGTCAAGTGGTCGTCGAGCATTGCTCAGGTATTTCCCCTCCCCTTCTCTCTCTTTATCTCTCCTTCACTTCCGTGCCGCACACCTCCTCTTCCGACCTACCTCCTTCCGTAAGCCCACCGCCACGCAGCTCCGTCACTCCACCTGCTCATAGCCTCGACCGACGCTCCGCCTCTGCACATAGACGTGCCATCTCGCAGCCTCCGACCCATTTCCCGTGGTTTCTAATAGAACCCCCTGCAGGTGATCATCTACACCAAGCCCACCCGCGGAGGGCCATCTCCATCTCCTGTGCGGCTGCTCCACCATCTCGCCGCTCGCGCCACCAGTCTTGGCTTAGCCTCGGTCGTGTGTCGGTCGATGTCTTCATCACCTCCGCCTCCGCCTATGCCAATCTTCATCCTCGACCATCGCTACTGCGCTCGACCATTCTCGACTTCTGCCGCCCCATGTCGATGACACTGCTCCGGCTCCAGACGCCTGCCACAGCTTGCCCTCACGTCGCTCGGTCGAGCCTGAGGATCTCCTCCGCTGCTGGCCCTTGCTCTGTCGTACGTCGATGAGCAACGTCTCTTCGACAAGCCGTTGCCGACCACAAGCTAGCTGCTCCGACTCCAGCTCATCGCCCACCCTTCGTGCTAGGCTGCTCCACTGATGCCCCCGCCTCGTCCAGCTACTGTCGGATCAGGCAAAATAGCACTTGATCCGACGTCTCTCCCAAGGCCACGTCACATCCTTGAGCTAGTCCCAGACTTGTGGCTCAGGGCAGCTGAACCTTCTACCAAAAGCCACGCTTAGGCTCGGTTCCTGAGCCTCTACATCGGGGCCGCCCGAACCTCTAATTGCCGCCACATGGAGCCTCGGATCTCTAAACCTCCAGCCTCGCCCCTGAGCCTCAAGTGCACGTGCTTTGCATGTGCATCTTAGGGAATTTGTGCCTGACCCCCTGGTGTTCTAAGAAATTGCACAAACGTCCCCGCCTTAGAAAGCACGTGTGGTATGCGTGCGGTCTAGGAATTTTGCACGAAAGCCCTCCAACGTTTTGATATTTGCAGAAAAACCCCTACCTTGGGCAATTTACAGGAAGACTCCTCTAGATTTCATTATTTACAAATATGTCCCTATAGGGACTATTTTGAAAGAAAAACATTATTTTTTCACATTTAGTCCCTACATATTCATTTTAGCATATCTTTCTCATACGAACTCTGTTTTTAGCGCATAATATGTCATTTTGAAGCTCTTTGCATGCTCTATCATTTAGCGTAGTTTCTGGTGAGATCCAGGATATTTATTGAGATTTATCATTTGAGGATCTATGTTGTCAAAAATAGGCTGATTATTGGCATATTGTACTCTATTTTCATTGAGAAATTAACGGCATCTTTTGCACAAATTTGGATGAGGATTTTAATTTGATTAACTCCTTGTGATCATTGTTGATTATTCCCAATAATTTAATCTTTGCAGGGGATTAATTTAGATTTATTTCATTAATATTATTGTCGACTATTTGAGGAATTAAATCACAGGAATCCTGAGGCCAGATATTTTGCTTCGAATCAATTGATTTATTGACTTGAAGCATTGGATTCAATTTAAATATCTTTTGAGTTTAATCCTTTTTGATTTGCAATTAATTTTGCAAAATTATAGATCATATTATTCAAATATTTAATATGTTTAAAATCACAGGTCCTGGGAATAATCTTCTCCGTTTATTTTCTTTGCATCGCATCGTCATCATTGTATTGTATTATATTTTCCTAACACAGAAATTAACCAAGCATTAATTAAATATTTAATTTAATTTAAAACCATACAACTAAAAGTCATTGTTCCTTGTATTCGACCTTGGTAGACATGCCAAGTAAAAATAATCCACATAATTCAAAGATTGTGGTTTTTGGTCGACCGATTTTCACCTCCTATACTACAATTCTCTATAATTAAAGAGGCGGGTTTTCGTGTTCATCATCGTGTAACCTATTTGTGATCTATACCATATCTAATCAACTATTAATTAAGGCAATGTAATTTAAGGAAATTAAGCATCAACTATTTCTCAAATATTTATCCTTAATTATTCTAGCAAATTAGCCATTAATTTCACTAATTTCCTAAATGATAATCACAAGGTTCTTGATTAGGAATGTAATTTCTAGCAGTGACCCTCACTAACTAAAATTATGATATCTCAATCAATTTAAATTCAAATTATGCATAGTAAGTTTCCAAAGTTTGCTAATTTGATTTATAAAAGAACTCAAGTGATTAGCATGCATTTCCAGGCGTTTCAAAACAAGTAACTAACTCTTTGATTACGTCACAATTCGCCATCCCCGAAACAGTTGACACATGTTCATTTAAATGATCAAAACTTGAGCAATCGGATTCCAAATCATGCAAACTCAAATCTCATGATTTCCTTATTTAATAGTAAACAATATTAGAGTAATAATTTCATGTTTACACATTTTAAACATGTCCGAAATCGATCGCAAAATAGGGCTGCGAGAATGGAATGCGATAACATTTTCACAAGCCCTAATAAGCCCAAGTCTTCATAAGTCCATGGATTGCATCCAAAAACCTTTGACCTAAGGCTTCGATACCACTTTAAGGATATGGTAATAATCCTTAAATGCATCATGGAAGCATGAGGATCAAATCATATATGATCGAGAGCGACTAGTCGCACTAGTTGCTCGATGCAGCAGAATTTAAAAAAAATATTGATGAAACCACATGATCCAAGAAAACTTCTTGGATCATTCCATCTAACCACATAATACATAAAGAAATACCTCTTGTAGCATGGTTGTGATCAAGCCTCTAAGGGAAGAGACCTCCTGTCTCAAGTGCGATCCTTCGGAGGAGACGCTTGTGAGCACGGGGATCAGTCGCATGCTTCTCGCAATCCATGTCAATGCTCCAAGCAATGGATCTCCTAATCTCATCTCACGAGATTGAATGCCTTCTTAACGAGCAAGATGATGGAGACCCAAGAGTCGTTGAAGCGGCAGCACAACGACGATGCGACGACGAAGGCGACCTTCTCTTCATGAGAAGAGTGGGCGACCACTCAAGGAGAGGGAGAAGGGTAGACGCGAGAATTAAAGACAGAGAGAGACGTTGTCAAAAATATCATCTGAAGAGCAAGGGGTGCCTCTTCTTATATAGGGTTTTGGGAGTCCATGGATCTCAATCCGTGGACAACTTTAAAATCAATGGATGAGATTGATTTGTGTTAATTTCAATGGCCATGATTTTGTTGTCAAAAACACAACAACACTTAATTTAAATTAAATTAATATATATTGATAAATCAATATAATTATTTTCAAAATTAAATCATTTAATCTTGGAGATAATGGAGGAAGAGATTGTCTCATCCTTAAAAAGGGGGATGGCCACCATGTCCTTTTAGGAGAATGTGGCCGTCCACCCTCTTGACTTGAGATGAGTCAATCTCATTCCAATTCATGACATTATATTATCTCATGAAATTTCCAAGATTATCTCACAAATATGCTTCATAATTATCTTGTGAAGATTGGAACTACGCCATAAGAATTATGTGAATCACATTCACAAACCAAAACAAAATGTAATTATATTTTCAATTAATCATCCGATGTGAATCCTATTCACATCAATAATTACTCAACAAATATAAGTCACAATTGATCTGTCTCTAATATATTATAACACATTATAATATATGTGAAATATTGGATAGTGTTATCCACGTTATTCATATCCATAATAGTTAAATCACATTTACTTATATTGGATTATCATTCTCATGCATTCAAATAATATGAATCAAATTCACATTATTTATGATATTTAAATCACATTAATTATCCATTTCTCAATGCTTAGATATACTTCAAGAATGGAATTATTCTTGAACTCTTTCAAGAATAATGCGTTTTCTCCGCAGATACTTAGAGATAAGGACATGGCGATTGTACGTTCCACATATAGTGACTTGGATATTGAGATCACATCTCAAATACAAATCTCATGGACCTCTCATAGATGCTTGATTTAATCAAGACTGCAGATCTAATCTTCTCATTACATCTGAATCTCATTCAGATCAATGTCCAACACTTGGACCAAGTTCATAATACTTCTCTACTGAGAGGAGTCCCAAAAATCCAGACATGTTTCATCACTCCCTTGCAATGGAAGCGTCATGGTTATACAATCGATTATGATCACAACACCCTCAGGTATTTCTAATACCTATATATCCTGCATGCTGGAAGACCGATGACAAACCCAAAGATATAGATCCATTTTACATTGTCTTCTTTAGGGTTTCATCGTCAAGTTTCTCAATCTTGGTCAATGGGAGTCGGTATCGATCATAGGCTTTCCAAAAGCATATATCATAACTACAAATTCTTCTCATGCTTCCAAAGCACGACAACCATGCATGGAATTTGTTCGATCCTAATACCTCATGAATTTGCTCATGTCTTCCGGTTCACGAGTGAGCCTGTATGATCTCTTTGAGAGATTGTATTACTCATATGCCCTCATATGCATACCAGCTCGCTGATGTATAGAACTTGGTTAGGTCATCAACTTATTTGTTTGCCAAATGTACACACTCAGACATATGGTAACACATATGTCTTCAGTCAGAGGATGAGTGCCTATATCGTGATACTATATGACAGAGGACTTTGCTTATCTTGATCTCGTAAATTCAACTCTTTGATATAACTAATCTGACAGCTCTAAATCTCTATGCCCATGCAAAGAACGTACATCAAGAAGTCGGTCAGATATCAGCTGAATAAGAAAGGATTGCCATCTACTACTCTGGCTGGAGATCATCTCTTAATAATCATTTGATGATGGTTGATGAGTCATCAGTCTAACTCCTTAGATTTTCATCCAAGCACCGGCCTCTATGATTCAATTATTGAATCAACAGATATATGATTATTAATATGGGCATGGTCCATAACCCTAATTGTACAAAGGGACCTTATAGTGCATTCATTCATTTAATCTCAGAAAAGGTAGTGAAAGAATCAATAAATTTTAATAATAAATCAAATATTATAATAACATTTATTGTAATAATGGTTCATCTCGGGCTCACAAGGCTAACAGGGCCCCAGGACCCCTTTTTTCTTGTTTATGCTTTCTTACAGGTTCTGGATGCTCAAGACCCCTCGAAGGGGGATCGATTTTGTGTTCACTGGAGGAACCTAGGGCTCTCTCTCGACCCGACACCGTGGGAGATCTCCGGTGGTCCTCGAGCCATTTTTGTGCCACCAGTAGAAAGAGGAAGACCCCTGGAGTCATTTGGACCTTTATGGAGCAGCAAAGGATGTTAGAGGAGGAGGAGCTCGCTGGAAGAAGCTTGCCCCCATGGTGTGTCATCCCAGTTCGTCCACCACCCTTCTCCGTTGTAGAATCAAGAACAGTGCCCCTGCTTGATCGTGGACCGTCGGATCTTTCGAGCCTTCACCGTCTGATCTCTCCCGGAGATCTAATCTTGGACGAACATCCACGATGCATAATCGTCACGCTGGAGAAGGCCACGTATTTAAGTGTCTATATCACCACCGTCTGTTCCCGCAGAGGAGTTGCGTATTTTGCACTTTTGCTTGGCTCAATTTTTGTATTTAATATTTATTAATCTTTCATTTGCCTTTTAAATATTTTTGTAAATTTTGAAAAACAACCCCCTTATCTTATTTTATTTGCCTTCCAATCCTTTTCCAAGTCAACCAACAAACCTTGGATTATTTGCATCTAAACCCTTGTGGGTTTAGTTTATTGTAGTTTGGTCGAAAATTTAGAATTTTCAGATATGTTTTTGGATATTTTACTTCTTGGCCTATGGACTTTATTTTAATTATTTATATACCTTTGCTAGATTGTAGTTTCTTTTTGTAGTCGCTCATTTATTAAAATTATCATTTGTGCTCTAAAAAACCTCAAAATTAGGATTAGCTGCTTGACATGTCATAGATTCATGCCACATTCTTGTATTTAATTTTAGCCATATTTCCAATTTTATAAAAGTCAGAAATAGCACAAATATTCCTTGTTTACAGTATAAAACCATAAAAATATAAAATGTTTTTTAGAAATCCCAAAAATATATATTATGTTTGTCTCTTTATTTTCTAACTCCACAAACTAAAAACCCTAAAAATAGAAAAAGAAAATTCATGAAAATCAAAAAGCACCAAAATCCATTATAAACATTTAAAAATTCCTAAAAATCCTAAAAATATTATTTTCTATTTTGTAATTTTCTTTATATTATTATTTATATATTAAAATTTATTTCAAGAATTTTGCACTTGATTTGATATTTTTCATCCTCCTTTCAATTTCGATTATTTATTAAATCCTTTATTTAGGGTATTTTTTTTCTTTAGAAATATAAAAAAATGGAAAATTTACTAAAAAGTATAAAAATAGTAGAAAAAGATGTAAAACCTAAAAAGATTTTATTTTCTTTATTTTGACTATTTTTAGTTGTATATATTTTTCATTTACTCTATATTGTATATATGACCTATTACATTCCTACATTACTTATTAAAAAGAAACATAATAAAAAATATGAAAATACAAAAAGAAAAAAAAATTGGAACATTAAAACCTATTAAAAAATACATATAAAAACATAAACATAAAAAATATAAAAAGAACCCATATAAAAAATGATTTAAAAAGAATAAAATAATAATTAATTAAAAATGATTTAAAATGACCATGCAACAAAAAAATTTAAAATTAAATTAAAAATAAATAATAATTAATTAAAAATGATTTAAAAATAATAAAATAAATAAAATAAACAACTAAATAAATAAATAACTAAAGTACTAAATAAAGATAAAATAAAAAAGTAAAGAATAATAAATAATAATTAAAAGAAAAAATAAGGATAAATAAAATAATAAAAAGAAATGGAAATAAATAAAAAAGGGGAGGAGAGGCTACGTGGCGCACGGGGAGATGACCATGCAACAAAAAAATTAAAAATTAAATTAAAAATAAATAATAATTAACTAAAATGATTTAAAAATAATAAAATAAATAAAATAAACAACTAAATAAATAAATAACTAAAGTAATAAATAAAGATAAAATAAAAAAGTAAAGAATAATAAATAATAATTAAAAGAAAAAATAAGGATAAATAAAATAATAAAAAGAAATGGAAATAAATAAAATAAAATAAAAGGAGGGACACATGGCATCTTCAGGAGGTGCCACGTGTCGCTCGTAGAAAAACTAGTAAATAAATATAAATAAAAATAAAAAAGAAATAACAAAAATGGTCAAAATGAAAAGTTGTCAACATGAAAGTTGTTCGTCTTGATGAGATCTACAATTTCATGAAAGATCAAAAATCAAAAGAAGTCATCTGTACAAAAAAAGTATTTTTTGGGCGTACCATGTAGGTATAAATATCTCATTTTTATCTTTTGCATATTTTTTAGCATCTTAAAAATAAGATAAAAATAAAAATAAAGTTAGATAAAATATAAAACAAATATATACAATTCCATCTATTTTTTGGATTTTGAATAACTTAATAAATAAGAAAGATAAAATAACGGGGTAGTTTGGTCAATATGTGCAATATGCAATTGGGCCCAAAATGCAAGTTTCACAAACGAACTCTGATTCTTTTGAATTTGGTCTTATTTTAAAGGTAATTAAACATACATTAATTCCAAAGTGAATAGGGTCCATAGGAGGTTGTATGAGAGAGATATCTGCATTTTAAGGTTCTTAGTCTCAATTTATGATTTGAGTTTTATTGATCAATTTTACGAGTAAGTGTTTTTTTTATAATTTTCATTTATTTATGTTAGTAATATATACAATATAGAGTTAATTTTATTCAATTCGAGTTAGAGACAAATAAATAAAAATAGGGGAATATGTTAATATACATGTGATATTTACAAGTGAATTTGGCTTCTTATTTCATGCACAAATGCATGCTAAAATGCAGAGATTAATTCTAAATGCATGAATGAGAATAATACAAAATAAATGGAGGTATGCAGCTAATTACTCGTGAACAAAGCTCTATTTTCGACTTTTAGAGTGATGAATCACATATTCATCAATGTCCTTTAGATCTCCTTGAAAAAAAGATAACAATTCTAGTGAGATGTTTGCACAAAAAAGGATATATGCATTTTTAGATGTGTAGGGAATAAGCAAGAAAGTGCATTTCAGTGAGTGACTGGAATTAGATAAATTCCAAAAATCATGGAACCTAATTATGGCTACTCGCCATTTTTGCGTTTTACATTATTACAAGAATTAGCAAGACCAATAGCAGACAGAAGCTCATATCTTCTCCTCCTCCCATGTTTGCAACTATGTCTTTCTACCTCTCTAAAGTCTATTGAACATTGACGGCAAATACATAGCTATCATCTACACTTGAGTTACATGTGAGGATATTTATCATTTTTTTGAGGTGCGTTCAAATTGTCCTTTTTCATATTCAGTGAGTAGGAGTCTTTCAAATATATTCTCCAGTAAGATTTGAATAAATAGACTATTGTTAGATTCATGATAAATGGGTTTGTGCTCAATGGGAACCCTTTTTACGGGGTTCTCACCTACGATGTGATGATTTGATCTTAGGTGACATGTGGGTAGTGGAGTAGTTGTCTCCAAGGGAGGGGCATGCACCCTTGGGGCCCCTATGAGAATCCTAGACAGTCGCGATCCCTACTGCTACTACATAGCTATGACGGTTGGAGGACATGTTGCCTAGCACACTGAGGAGTCACCATGCGGTGTTCAGCCTCAGCACTTGCATTCCTTTATCCCCATGCTCCGAGTGCAGGCCAAGTAGTCATGGTTGGTGGTCTAGTGTTTTTTTGTTCACTTAGGGTTAACACTCATGTACTAGCTACTGTTGGTCACAATGGTTAGTATTCCTAGAGGGTGCACTAAAAAGGGAGTCTCAAGAAATATGGTTAATAAATTGGGAATAAAATATGAATCTCTTGTGCATAAGGAGGATTGGGATAGTTGTTGTATCTTCAACTACAGACAAATAATCTTGATAATCTATGCCATGACTCGTTCCCTATGCCATGATGGACTCTTACACGTTGGTGGTGGACTTGGACGGTTCGCAATGATATGTGGTTTGGAATCTAAAAATGGAATAGGGAATTTAGTTGTGAAGTGGATCTAATTGGATGTCATGGGAACTTAATTGGGATCATAGAAACTCGTATCGATATCGACATCATTTCGATCCGCCCAGAAAAGGATATATCGTGATATATCCTCGATATATCGACGATATCGGTGGAAATATCAGAAATGAATGAAAGGCTATTTTGTCATTTTTTTCACAAATTAAGATCATCCAAAATATTAAAACAACAAATAACCTACAAATACACACTTATGTCACACATATCAGTCATTTATAGCCCATATATCGCACATATCAGTCATATCGAACATATCGCTCTTAATTTTTATTCATGTCCTATAGATATTGGAAATGGATTCCATTCAAGTTCTTATAATATAAATAACATACAAATATACATTTAGATGACACACACACACACACACACACACACACATATATATATATATATATATATCATCCATACTCCTTATATCGCACATATTGGTCATATCTGGCACATAGTGAATGGCATTGAGATGAGTCATTTAATTTGATTCAATAAATGTACTTAATGATTAATGAGACAATGTTTCTTTAGTATAATGATTTATCTATTCATAAAAATAAATGAAAAAATGTACGTTAATGCAATTGTGTAAATGAGATTACCTAGAACTAAGAGTTCCGTGGAGGATCTGAATCGGCCTCCCTGCCCTATTGTCTCTCATAGTGGATCTCGGACTCAACGAACTCGTAGTAGTTTTCTCCTGCCATGTACGAGTACATGGCCTTGTAATCCATGACATACTTCCGATATTGATGGTCATCGGTCCCCATGAGTATCCCATGATGAGGATAGGCAACACTAGATCCAGTATCACGAGGTGTACGACGAGGTTGCGATGTACTAGCTTGAGATCCTTGGGATGACGACGATAGAGTAGGAGAAGAATTCTGTGGAGAAGGAGGACCAGGAGGAGGAGGCACAAGTGCATACTCGGGGAAGAAACCTAAACTGTCACCTCCAAAGAAGCTATCCTGGCTCAACTTGGGTTGGCTACATTGGTAGTTCTCATTGTCGTAACTGTTATATCCTCCATACATACCGTAACCATATCCATATGATAAAGGAGTATACACCTGAGGAGGAGGTCCAGAAGGAGGAACATGCATCTGGGGAGGAGGTCCAAGAGGAGGAGCATGAAAATATTCAGGGAAGACGCCAAATGATCTCTATCTTATGAAGATACATACCTGCCCAAGGGACTTGGTGTTCCTCCATGGTATGGGAAATGAATGCCATTGCAAATCAACGAACCTAAATATGTTATCAAATCTTCTATGTAGCTATCTGTAAGATGATGGCCATGTTGTCCGTATGCATCATAAACATAGGTCCTGGACTCAAACTTGGGAAAAACTACCAATTTGTGTTTTCATGCCGATGCATGTTTTCTCGCCTTGCCTCGAATCTTGTATCATCATGTGGTCCATGACCACCCCCTGCTGACCCTGACCCCCATGAATATAACCCATCACCTGGTCCACCACGACCACCATCAACACCATCATCATCATCATCACTTCCACTGGATTGGATTTAGATTCGATCCAGTAGAGAGAATGTCGTCCGCAATTACATCAAGCTCCACCCCTCCGCGAGGGTTTGTGATCGCCCAGATTTGTCGAAGTAGTCACCAACGTCTGCTCCCATTTGTTGGCTTATATTTTGATTCGGTTGGAATCTCTGTTGATCGAGCAGTGGAGCATTGTTGGAATCCAATTACCTCTGCAGAAAATCTTTATCTACACCGTCATCGTGCATCTAGAAAATGTATGCGAGATCAATGGGGTTTGTGTAGTCCTTCTTTTCCTTCCCCTCCCTTGCATTTTCATCTTCAATCTAAAGTTGTAGTTCACAAAGACAAGATCATGGAGCCTATCTTCTCCCAACTTATTCCGTTTCTTCGAATGAATCAAGTTGAACGTGCTCCAGTTCCTCTCACAGCCTCCAACAGATCTAGTTTAGGACAATACTTTCACTACCACTTTCTGTAGGTTGGGAGCTTCCATCTCGTACAGTAACCACCATTCAAATGTGGAAAATCCAAAAGGAGATAAATAAGTAATAGTAAATTAGCAATACATCACAGAGTCACTGATCAATGGACTTAATTGTCGCAGTCCTTACCAGGAAGAGTACTACTCCGTCCACTAATTGCGGTAATTCAGCAGAAAGAACCCAATGCCTCCCTAAAGTACTTGACCTGCACATTTTTAAGTCGTAATATGTTACATAATGTTCTTAGTGAATATTTTGCTACTCATTCATGCAGGAATCAAAATTACCTCATTCATGCATGAGGTCTATGTCTTCTCGTCCTTGACAAGCTTCTCCACCACATCTTGTACAGCTGCTAGAAGCTCAGCATTTTTACCAAGACCGTTCTTATATTGGTTCTTAGGATTGAATTAATAAGCTAGACACAAACACAACAATTCTCAAATTTAAACTCATCCAAAGTGCTATCAAAAATAGGAAAAAAATTATTAGATATTACATACAAGCCTTGTCAAGAGGATGTGAGAGCATCTTGGACTATCGCTCGTCTATAATATCCAACCATACTTTGAATCCTCTCCCAATTGCTTCTCTGACCTTCTCTCTCATGCAGTGCATTGCCTCATAGATCATTCCCATGGTAGGATTCTTATTGCCATCTACGATCCACAATGCAGAAACAACTGAATCCATTATCTTCGTGACTTGAGTCATGTCATCCCAAACGTGGAGATCGTTTATTGACCCCACTTTCCGTCCTCCTTCAACCAAGATTCAGGTATCTCGAACCATTAACTTTGGCAAAAGAAGGTCTTCAGCCCTGTCTTCTGTTGTTTGAGGCTTTGCATTGCTATAAAAATGGTTGCAAAGCATGTGATGGCAGGCCTCACCAGCTCACCATTGCATGTCTGCCTCATCAAAGCCAACACATTGGAGTGGTTGTAAATGAAGGTGGTGATCGTTTGTGCTTGCTCCACCACCTAGGAGACAAGTTTCCTTCTGCTGAGCTCCTTAGAATTAAATCTTTACAATGTGCAGCACAAGGTGTCCAAAAAATACTGTAGTTGCTAGACTTCATTATTGTTTCACCTGCTTTCTTGAAGTTGCTACTATTGTCCATGGAAATCTGGACAATGTTCTCGTTCCCGACGTACTTGGTGATGTTCTTCATCAACATCAGCAGGTACTTGTGATCCTTCACTTGTTCAGATGCATCGTCGTATTTAAAAAAATGATCTTTCCATAGCAATAAATAAGGAAGTTGATGATATTCTTCATTGTGTAGCTCGTCCAGTCATCGCACATCAATGTCACCCCGTACTCTGGCCATCTCCTCCTCAATTTGGAGATGCACTCATTCATCTCCTCCTCCTCCTGCACAAGATACTTGTTCATTATCTCCTTAAATGTGGGAGCCTTCAGCCACATTCCCGCTGCAGCGACATCGTCAATGGCGTGCTGCAAAAAGGTCCACTAGCGACATGGGATGGAATGCTCTCTGAAAAGAAGAATTCGTTGATGGCCTTCCCCACTCTTTCCCGTGCAGCGAACATCCCTTTCACCGTCTTCTGCCTTGGATCCTTGCTTGGCTGGTACTGCATAGACCCGCTCCTCGTCAAGAAGGGTTCTAGTCCCTCCCCCTTGTGTTTGTTGGTGGGTGGTGGTATTGGTGCGCCTCCAGAACCACTGTCACTTCCATCAGTACTATGGAACATGCCACGTGCACCACCGAGTTCCCTTCTCTCGAACTCGCTTCTCATAGACTCCTCTGTGGCTCTCCTTTATGCCCTCCTCTCTAATGTAGACTTAATGTCACTAGGTAGACAAAGTCGTCATCGTCTGAATCGGAGACGACATTGAACTCCTTCTGGAGCATGAACTTCTGGACCTCTCAACATCCTTGCCCTTCTTCCCTTCCAAGTTGGTCTTCACCAACTAATAACGACAAATTTTCAGCAAGAGTCACCATAATAAATGTCTCAAGTGTCGCTGAGGCGACCACTCACAAAACACCCGGGTTGATCAACAATTAACCCACAACCAAAGAATACAACAATCAAGCTCAAATATAAATGTGAATTAATCTTTATTTACTCTACCATAAAATGTATAGGGAACAAGCATGTAGAGGTCGAACCATAGAGAGCAATACAAAAATGCAATAGCCTACATGTATTTCAGAGTCATCCTTGAGTGGGTTTTTTTATATATTTTTTTATATTATTATTTATATTATTATTTTTTATTTTTAATAATATAATTAGGTTATATATATATTTAATATACTTATAAATATGTGTATACCCATAGAGGGTTAGTATATAGCTTATAATGCTTACAATATATATATATAGGTATATATAAGGATAACAAAAAAGGATATATATTTTATATTTTTTCTCTTTTTTTTTATATTAAGGTTAATAAGTAGATATAAGAATACATATACATAAATAGATATATATCTATATATATAATTTTTTTATTTTTAGGAAATACATATACATATACATAAAGGGGTATTATAATATCTACAAAAATACTCAAAAATAGTAAAAAATTCAGGAATAGAGTCTTTTTGGGATTTTCATGGTTTTTTACTGTTTTTGTGATTTTTGTGCATTTTTGAAGATTTTTTAGTATTTTTAAATAGCTAACTAATAGCAAACAGTGGAATAGGTTCTGGCTGTTACAAAAATAGACCTTAAAAATAGCTAACGGCCTCACAAATTTTCCACACTATTTTTCTTATAAAGATAGTAAAACAAAGCATAAATAGGGCCTGAGTTTATAATTTTCTGATTTTTCTTTGATTTTTTATATTTTTTTTGAAGTTTTTGGGTATTTTTGAATTTTTAAGGTTTTCCTTTTGAGATTTTTAGGGATTTTTGGGCTGACACTAAAATAAGTCAAAATACACCATAGGGAATTTTTTTGGAATTTTTCAAGCATTTTCATATTTTTTTGGGATTTTATAAATTAGACAGTGAATAAAAGACATATTTTTGATTTTTAATAAAAGCAAGAATGCAACAAAAAACTAAAAATATAGCATTCAAGCACAACCAAACAGGAACTTAAGTCTATTTTTGCAAGATTTTTAGATTTAATATGGAGCATAAAATAAATAGACAAAGCATTCAAAAATTAAATGGCCTGACAGGGGTATTTTTGCAAATAAAAAAGTTGATAGGGGCATACATGCAAAAATCACAATAAAAATACACGTATGCTTTTATTTTCAGAACCATTTTGTAATTACAGAAACCCGGCGGGGTTTAAATGCAAATTTCACGCGCCTCACGTGGTTGCTGCACGTGAGGCGCGGAAGGACTAAAGTGTAAATCTTGAAACATCGGGGGTCCTTCTGTAAAATATACATTTTATTTACAACATGACTTTTTATTTTAGGTATTAAACTATAAATACAAAAAGGTGGGGGCTTGATGTGAAATTTACCCCCAAATAAGGCGTGTCATCCAACGGCGCTAGAGGCGCCACTTAACCACGTGTCACGCATCGGACGACGGATGTCGGTTCGGCGATGAAGGGCCTGGATTAGAATCTCCTGGCTGATCTGACGGTGGGCGTACGTCTTCATCGAACGGTCGGCGTTCAATCTGGAACTCCCCTCACGATCCAACGGTGTTGGAGGCATCTGGAAGGACGGGGAAGAAGGGGACCCCCAGCGAGCTTCGATCGGGCAGCTCGGGCTCCTCCGGGCACCTCCCGCACATCTGAAGTTCTCTGATCGTAGCTGGGAGGCTTCCGCGTCGTCTGACGGTTCTTTCATGGCTCCTGGAGGTCCGAGTCGGTGGAGCGAGGTCGGAGAAGATGGGGACCCCCAGGAACCTCTTCCTGGGTCAATGCAAGCCCAGATGGGATCTATTCTTCGATATACCTGCATAGGAAGAACCGCGGGCGAGAGAGCTATCTCCTCGACCCGGGGTTTTGAAGCTGCAATGCAAGATGGAGGTGGGCGGAGGGGCTCCGGCGAACGACGGAGGAGGAGCCCCGATTCGCCAAGACCTAGGGTCCTGGGTTGAACAAATGTGTGCGATAGATGGAGAAGGCGTTGAGGTTTGAAATGGGATGCTTGGGGCGGTCAGAAACAATAGGGTTCACGGTGAAGAAGTCACCGGAGCGGAGCTCCGGCGAACTTCGAATTTTGATTCTTACGCTAGGGTGATTAACTAACAACTAATCTAACTACTAGAATGAAACGCTAACATTAAAAGCTAACGAAAACGCATAAAAGGGCAGCTCTTATACCTGGGGGCCTCCAGGGAGCAGGGCGGACGCCGGAGCTCCGCTGCGTCAAAATTCTCTGTCCTCCGGCCAAGTCGACGCGCTGGGCGACTCCCCCTGTCACGAGAAATGGTCCAGGAGCAAGATCAAGGCGTTTGGGTGGAATGAAAATGGCCAAATTCGAGGAAGGAGGCGGAGCTACTTATTTATAGACATTGGCAAGTAGCCTTATTGACCGGTGATTATTGGTTGATCCAATGAATATCTAATTGATCTAAGATTTTGGCGGGCATCATGGAAGATTAGAGAGCAATTCTTGTGAAGGAAGCATCGTCGATTGATGGATGGTGTGCCCGGGAAAAATGCATATAATCGTGGGAATGGACAGTCCAGAGGCGTAGGGCTTTGGATGGGACAGTTGACCAGAGGTCAACGAAGGCCGGCACGTGATTGGTCCACGTCGGCCGCTAGCCGCCAAAATAGGAGACCTGATTAGAGATTGATTTATTTGACACCCTAAATGATTTTATTAATTTTTTCTTATAAAATAAAAAATGTGTATTATTTCGTCTAGTATTTATTTATGATTTTTATTGAATTTTTCGAGGTGTTTTATTATAGTTTTATTTGAATAATGTGTATATGTATGTATTTACATGTATTTTTTTGTATTTTATTTTTAATTTGTTTATTTTCTTTTATTATTTTATTGGCTTATTTTATAAATTTATAATTTATTTTTGTGAGTATAAAGGTATTTTTATTTAATTTTTAGGAGTTTATTTATATTTTTAAAGAAATAGGTATAGGTATGTTGTAGGTATCCTTATAGGTCTTTTACCTATGTATTTTGTATACTTAATTTATTTATTGTATTTTCTTAATTTTATTTTAGATTTACATTTTTAATGAGTTATGTATAATGTATACATTATTATAAAAATATAAAAGAATAAAAGAACCAAGGAATAAAATCCTTTTTATTTATATATAGGTATATAGCATAGGTATTTTGTCTATGCATTTGTAGACTTATTTTATTTTACAAATTAATTTTCGTTTTCTTTAACTTCTATTATGTGTATGCATTATATACATTATTTACAAAATTCTAAAAATATGAATTTATACAAATAATGAATATTGAATAAAATGCATATTTTAATCAGTCCTATATACAAGGAGGGCCAAAAACCTAACTTCTGCATATGGACTCCAAAAATTATGAAACCAATTTTAGAAAATAATTCTTGGAATGCTATATACAATTAAAGGTGAGTTGGGTGATTTGGAGTTTTTATTTGCAAGATATGGGTCTGTGAAGTTGAGATTTTGGCTTTTTATTCTGTGTATAAAATGTACACTGGGTATTATTTTTGCACAAACTCAATTTTGTATTTTTATTTACATTATTATCTACAACTTTCATGTATAAAGTTTCTTTATTTGATGAAGAAATAATTATGTACAAAATAGGTGCCAAAAATGCATAAATGAATGAATTAATAAATGAGGCATTTATTGTACACTGGCCCTTATCTCCCCCTACTTTATTCCTTGTCGACCAATACCATGCTGGCCTTGGTCTCGGGGTTTGGGTCATAAAATATTTACATTATTTTATTCTTTTTTCTTTTCTTCTCTTTATTCTATAATTTTGGCATTAAGAACCTTATTTAATGTGGAATTAATACAATGAATCATGAATGCTATTATATACAATTTGATGCTATTTACATGCATTTGCTGGGGTTTTTGAGGCCAAAATGATAGAATAAAGGTGATGAAATGGAGATTCATCACCCCCCTATACTTGCCTTTGCTAGTCCCTAGCAAACACTTATGCAATAAGTACAAAAAGAATACAGAAAAGAAAAAGGAGAATAAAAGAAAGATAGAGTGAATAGGGGTGCTTTCAGTGCAATGCATGTCTTTACAAAATCTTAATTTGGAGCTCCTGTCAGACATTGGGTGTGAATGTGTGTGGAACCTAGTCGGGAACCAGATCTAAAATACAACAGCCTTCGATAGTCACAGACCTCGGTTCAACCCACCTCAATAGCCGGGTCAGAACTAGTCTACATCATACGCAAACCCTTATAACTATGAGGCTGACTTGTACTGTGTAAGTGATAGTGGCTTTCCTCAACTGAAATGATAAAAGAACTGACTTCTCCAGAATGACAACCCAATGATTCCCCAATCCAACAGCTCTTTCCTCGAGGAGCAGGGTATTCCCTTCTAAGTTCAAGTGGCAACCAGCTCAAGAGGAGGGGGTGAAGAGAATAATGGATGGTAGCCAGTGTAGCTACCTATCCCGGGATGCAAGACCAGTGTAGTCAAGTCATCCTGCTGCAGGCTCACATATTTGACTTTGGAGCTTAAGCTTGCTTATTGACTTTACAACATATGTACATACTTCGCAGGCATTTTATTTTTGTACAGGCTTGACCATTTGTTTTTCAACATACTATTCACAACAGCATTTACATAAGGAGTTTTTCCTCTTGAGCCAGTAGACTATCCCTCTTTTGAAGCTTTATCGCAACCCACAATCTCCTGTCTTTAGACCTCATGGCTATTGGACCAGGTTGGGGTGCACTTCCCTCCCTAGACGAGGACGAATGTTTCCACCCGTGTGCATCTCAGACTAGCAAATCCAACCCCCTCACCACTCCAACTGAGTTGAGCCAAGTGAAAGGTGCAAATGTCCAAGTTAGGTCACAGTCGGCAAGAGTCGTACATGTGTCTCGAAAAGTTCTAGTTAGTCCACTGAGGTGACTTGAACCCAGCCCTGATTTCTCAAAGAATTAAGTCTGAGTAGACCTGAAGTACCTTAAACCTAGTTCCCATAAGGTTCCAGTGCAGTTAGGTGCGGTAAGGTCCAACCGAGCTCCAATTCGAGACTTTATTAGACTGATTCAATCATCAAACTAACTCAAAAAGAATATGAATGGTATGCTTATGCTATGCACAATGAATGATGCAAATTTTTCACAAAGAGTTTGAAAGAATCAAAGAATGTCTTTACACAAGAATTTCTGCAAATAAACTAAGAACTGGACACATATACAAAAAAGTATATACACTTATTTACACGGGCGTGCTGCTTTATTTACAAAATGTATAAATTTCTAAAAACTTTACCGGTTTGAATGGAGTAGTTTATTTAGAATTTTATTGCAAGAATTGTATGTGTCTTATTTAGGATTTACAAGTATTTGTAAGTGTGTTCTTATTAGTTTTTTGAAAATAATTTTGCAAACTATAGTACACAATAATTTTTGCAATCATTTACACACATTTGAAAACTATTTTTGCAAAGATTTGTCACACTATATAAGTATAATTTTCACAATATTTTTGGCAAGCATTTTTCAAAATATTTGCACATAGGTTTTTCAAATCCTTTCTTCCACACAAAGAAAAAGTTTTTCAATCAAAATAGTTTCACACATTTGAAATCATTTCACATCAAATTTTTCAAAACTGGTCACACTATTTTTCAAATTATACTGAATAGGTATCTGATTTATTAATCAGTATATACAAAAGATGAAAAATTGTATTTGATGTACAATATGGTTTTGTTTCTTATAGGCTTTGTTTGGGCTTATTCATTATTTACAAATGAGAGATTTTTGTGCGTACTCCTCAGACTGATTCGAGAATCATTTTCACAAGGATTTTGAAAACTATAGTCCAAGATAATTTTGCAAACATGTTCACGCATTTGAAAATCCTTTTACAAAGGTTTACACAACATAGATATATTTTTCAAAACAATTTTGACAATCAAATTTTCACAATCATTTGCACACTGATTTTCACACATTTTGCTTTCACTCAAAGAAAATAAATTTTTCACACAAAACTAATTTTTCAAACGTTGAATACTTGTACACACTATTTTCAAATAAATTTTACAAGATTTTTCAAAAGAGAATGTTTTGCACAAAACACTTTTCTGACTCAGTAATCAGTACACGTATAAAGAGTCTGAGGAACTCACAATCATCTTTCATTATTATAAAGCTACTTTTTACATTTTATTTTATGTTGAAGTGATATTTTATTTTTCAGTATGAGTTATGGCTTTTAGTATATACAGGGTATATACGACCCCCCTATACTTAGCTTGAGCTATGTCCTCATAGATCGAAAGGAAAAAGCAAAGACATAACTCAGACTGAGCATAGACAGATCGAAAGAATAAATATGAATGAAATGAATGAATGAGAAGTTGACCGTCCCCCCTATACCTAGGATCAAATAATCCTAAGTATAGCAGACTGTACAAAAAGCAGGGAGGGTCAAGGGTGGGAATACACAGATCGTACTCAGATTGTCTCCCCCTATACTTAGGGTAAGATACTCCTAAGTATAGACAAGAAGAGGAGACAATGGAGAGGATGGGAATGAAATGAAAAACTCTAGGTGCACATCCCCCCTATACTTAGGACAAAGTACGTCCTAAGTATAGAAAACTGTCTACAAGGGTGGCACCTTTTAGATAGAAAAAGAAAATAGAAAAGGAAAAGAAGAAAAGAAGAAAAGGAGAAAATCATAGAAACAGTGGTTGGAGTACATCGTCTGAATCTTTCGATGCCGCAGGTGCTGTGGAGATGTCATCGTGGTGCACTAGCTGAATAGAGTCTACAACGGCCAAGAATGCATCTGGTTCGAGGTAAGGTTTCAGTAGTTGGCCGTTGACGACAAAGGGCTGTGCGTCAGGGGACAATTCTGATATAGCGATGCTTCCATTGTCACGCACTTCACATACTCGGAATGGCCCTGTCCACTTACTCTTTAATTTGCCTGGGAATATCCGCAGCTTTGCATCAAATAACCACATTTTCTGTCCAACATCGAAGGTCTTTCATCTGATGTGCCGGTCGTGTCAGCGTTTCACCTTCTCTTTGTACATCAAGGTGTTATCGTATGCACAGTCTCGGAATTCCAAGAGCTTCTTCAGATCATCTTTTCGCTTCTGACCACTTCTGCGTGAGTCCAAATTACAATTGTTGATTGCCCAAAGAGATTTGTGTATTAATTCCATGGGCAGATGGCATGGTTTCCCATATACAAGACGGTAGGGCGACATGCCCAAGGGAGACTTGTAGGCGGTTCTGTAAGCCCATAGAGCTGAGTCCAAGAGTTGAGACTAGTCTTTTCTGTTCGGCCTAGCAAGTTTCTGCAATATAGTCTTGATTTCTCTGTTTGACAACTCCGCCATGCCATTGGTCTGCGGATGATAAGGAGATGCGACATGATGATCGATGCCGTACTCCTTCGTTAATTTCTTGACCTCTTTGTTGATGAAGTGACTACCCCTGTTGGAGATGAGAATCTTTGGTATCCCAAACCGCGAAATGATATTCTTCTTTAGAAACTGGCAAACTGTTTTGCTATCGGCAGCTCGGGCGGGAATAACTTCAACCCAACGACTCACGTAATCGACGGCAAGAAGGATGTGCTCAAAACCTTGACTGTTAGGGAAAGGCCCATGAAGTCAATGCCCCATGCATCGAAAACATCTGCTATCTGAATGATTTTCAGGGGCATCGAATCTTTGGCAGTTAGTGTTCCTTTCAGTCTCTGACAGTCAATGCATCTTTTGACAAACTCAGCTGCATCCTTAAATAAAGTGGGCCACCAAAAGCCACACTGAAGTACTTTGGCTGCCGTCCGATCTCCAGAGTGATGTCCACCATATTCGAGCGAATGACAATGCTCGAGGACACTAGATTGCTCCGTCTGAGGGATGCACCTGCGCCAAATACAATCTGCTCCTTCTCTGAATAAAAGTGGATCTTCCCATTGGTAGAAACGAATGGTCGACATGAATTTGTTCTTTTGATTCTTCGTCCAATCCGAAGGTATTACCCCAGAGGCGAGGTAATTGACTATATCAACGTACCAAGGGAGAGAATCCACGGCTAAGATGGCTTCGTCAGGGAAGGTTTGTGTGATAGGTGCATTGATCAGAGGAGGCTCATGTTGTTCAATTCTGGAGAGGTGATCTGCTACCACATTTTGAACTCCAGGCTTGTCCTTTATTTCCAAATCGAATTCCTGGAGGAGAAGGATCCAACGAATCAGCCTTGGCTTGGCATCCTTCTTCTGCTGTAGATACCGGATAGCAGAGTGGTCCGTGAAAATTGTGACTTTTGATCCCAACAAATAGGATCTGAACTTCTCTAAGGCGAAAACCACAGCCAGCAATTCTTTCTCTGTCACTGTATAATTTCTTTGTGCTTCATCTAATGTTCTGCTGGCATAGTGAATGGCATAGGGCGCTCTGTCTTTCCTCTGCCCAAGAACAGCTCGGACTACAAAATCTGACGCATCGGTCATTATTTCAAAGGGAAGAGTCCAGTCATGAGGCTGCAAGATTGGAGCCTGAGTGATGAGCTCCGTCAACTGATTGAAAGCAAGGAGAACTGGCTGATCAACAATGAACTCAGTCTCCTTGCGCAAGAGTTCTGTCAGAGGTCGGGCAATGCGGCTGAAATCCTTGATGAATCCTCTGTAAAATCCCACATGCCCCAGGAATGACCTCACATTCTTCACTGACTGAGGTGGCTGAAGATTTGAAATGACATCCACCTTTACTGGGTCGACTTCCATGCCACGTTTGGAAACGACATGGCCCAGTACAATACCTTCAGTGACCATAAAGTGGCTCTTTTCCCATGAGAGCACTAGATTGACTTCACGGCATTTCTGAAGCACTCTGTCTAGGTGCTCAAGACAAGAATCGAAACTATCACCATAGACAGAGAAATCGTCCATGAACACCTCAAGAAAACTGCCTACCATCTCGGCGAAGACTGCTAACATGCATCTTTGGAAAGTTGCAGGTGTGTTGCATAATCCAAAGGGCATTCTATTGAAGGCGTAGGTGTCGAACGGGCAAGTGAAGGTGGTCTTCTCTTGATCCTCAGGTGCGATCGCTACTTGGCTGTACCCGGAGTACCCATCCAGGAAGCAGAAGAACTCCTTGCCTGCTAATCTCTCCAGACCTTGATCAATGAATGGCAAGGGGAAGTGGTCCTTCTTGGTTGCTGCATTAAGCCGGCGGTAGTCAACACACACCCGCCAGGATGACGGTACCCGAGTTGAAATTTCCTCTCCTTTATCATTTGTAACCACGGTAAGCCCAGATTTCTTTGGAACTACATGCAGTGGGCTTACCCATTTTGAATCGGAGATGGGATAGATGAAGCCTGCGTCACACCATTTCGTGATTTCTTTCATAACGACGTCCCGAAGGTTAGGGTTCAGCCTTCTCTGAAATTCACGGGACGGCTTGACATCTTCTTCTAGATAGATATGGTGTGAACACAGAGCTGGATTTATCCCTCAGAGATCTGATACGCTCCAACCAAGTGCCTTGCGGTTCTTTTCTAGGACCTTGATAAGTCGAGATTCCTGATCCGGATTCAGCCTGCTGCTGATGATGACCGGATACATTTGCTCTTCACCTGCAAGGAAAGCGTACTTCAGGCCTGCAGGTAGTGGCTTATGTTCTGGCTTTGATATGTCCACTTTATCTGTCACTTCAGATACCATGCTGGTGGTGGAATGCACTTTGAGGCTGCTACCATCCTCATCATCCTGTTGAGATCCCGGAGATGCACCGAACGGTTCTGCGCTAAGCTGATCATGTTCGGTCTGGAGTGAATGCTCAAGAAGATGCGCCTGCATATGAGAATCTGTCTCCCAAGAGTCATCGGAGCATATGCTGACTGCGCTTTCCATGTCCTGCTCAAGAGTGAGGATTTCTCGGGTCCATGGATCGTCCAATGATAACTCTGAATCTCTGATCTCCGCGATGAAATCACAGTCTGCTTCTGATGTTGCCTGGCTCTCATCAGTCGTGGCATTCTGCTCTTTGTTCATGTTTATCGTTATTTGCTAGGTGTTCGAGCTGAAAGTGATCTTCCTAGACCCGTAATCAACCACGACACCTGAAGTACGGAGGAATGGTCTGCCAAGGATGATAGGGGTCTGGAGCAGGGGTGCAGGTAAGTCCATATCAAGGACTACAACGTCAGCTGGGAATTTCATCTCCTGCACGGTAACTATCACGTCTTCCAACAGACCTCGGGGCCGCTTGAAGGATCGGTCAGCGAACTGAAGGATCATGCGTGTCTGCTTGAGCGGTCCCAGCCCGAATTCTTGCATTATGGACGAGGGCAGAAGGTTGATGGAAGAACCACTGTCAAGAAGAGTACGCTCGAAGACCTGGTCAAAAATCACACAACTGATCAGAGGTGCTCCTGTATCATGCTTTTTCTGGGGGAGGTTGCTGATAGCTGCAACTGTGGCCATGGAGAGAACGTGTTTTTCTACTTCTCGGTGTCTGTTGTCTTGCGCTGGGCGACGCCTGTTAGTACATGCCTCTTTCAGTCCTTTCTTTACAGCTGGCATGTATTCCACGGCCTTCAACAAGGGAATCTCAACAGTCAATTTATCCAAAATATCCACAACACCTGGATCAGACAATGCCTTTTTTCGTTTTGCAATTTTTTTGGTTTTTGTATTGCATGCGGAAAAGGAATATTTACACCACTAGAAGGAAAATGAGAGTTCTTATTTACATCAAAATCATTGCCCACAGAATGTTGTACATCCGGACTACAAAAAGGAGTACAAGCTGGATCTGAAAATGCTGGTGCTGCGGGGCGATCAAAAAGGGTAGCGTCGGCTCCATTGGCTGGCGAGGGATCGGCTGCTGCTGGCGGCTCCTCCAAGGCTGGCGCGGCTTCGCTTCTGCTACAAGCTTCTTTTTGGTGTTTTTGCTTTTGCTGATTTTTTTGTGTTTTTGGCTGGAGTTGCTTCTGGCAAGGCACGACGGCTGGACGGGCTTCTCCTTCTTCTTCCTCCTCACCCGCCCCTGGAGCTGGCACGGCTGATGCGGAAGATGACGATCCACCTGTTTCTTTATTGACCCCACTGGTAGTAGCAGGCGGAGGCAAGGCCCTACCGCTCCTGATAGTAACAGCATTA
This sequence comes from Ottelia alismoides, assembly GCA_037367405.1. Taxonomy (NCBI): domain Eukaryota; kingdom Viridiplantae; phylum Streptophyta; class Magnoliopsida; order Alismatales; family Hydrocharitaceae; genus Ottelia; species Ottelia alismoides. Next base: position 269,493 of record JAZKJV010004786.1, on the reverse strand, counting down.
GAATAAACAGTAATATTGTTACCAGACACGGACAGGACATCACATTCTACCTGCTCTTTCTTCTTGAAATTGTTGGGGTTGGCTTCGACCTGCGTCGGAATAGTGGTTCGGGTGGCGGTCAGGTCATCAAGTCGTTTTGTCATCTCCGCTAGCCCTTTAACAAGCTAGGCTAGACACTCCATGGTGGGATTTGCAGGGGACATTTCAGAAGATTCAGCGTGCAGACCACGCTGCTGTTGGGTAGATGGGTGGGGAGGTTGTTGCTGGTGGTGTTGCTGTGGTGGTGCAGGAAGTTGAAGTTGTTGGTAAGACGGAGGAGGATACTACTGATATTGGGGAGAGGGGGCAGCCGCATACTGGTGATACGGCTGTGGGTGGCGGTACTGTGGTTGCTGGTTGATGAATCTGTGATTCATCACATCAAAAGTCAAAAATAGAGCCTTGTTTCCGAGAAAATAGAGGCATATTTCCTTTTATCTTGCATAAATAACACTCAAGCATGCATCCATAATTCATGCATTTTAGCAGCTCATCTGCATTTAAATAAGAAGCCAAAAATCCCCTGTAAAATACCTCTTCATCAAAATAACTTCTTCTCTATAATATATGTAAATATTCCTTAATAATATAGGGAAGATTGCTAAAAATCACCCTTGTAGAATAGCCACAATAGCCGGAGAACCTTTGTACATTGAAACACAAATAAAGCCCTCATACAAACTCCTAATTAGGTCTACTCACTCTTAGAATACTACACATTAAAAGACCTTCAAAATGAGACTAATTTCATTGAAATTGGAGCTTGTATGAGAGACTTGGGTTTTTGGGTCAATCTGTATACTAGATATCTATATTTATGTATCCTTGTATTTATGTATCATATTTGACCTCATCTCTGTCTTTGGTCAACATGAAACTTGTAGATCTCATTAAGATCTACAACTTTCATGTTTTGAGTTTTTCCAAATTCGGCTTCCTCTTCTCTCTACATGTGTTTCTTCATCCAACCATTCACAGCAGGCCACGTGGCGCCCTCTGGTTGCGCCACGCGGCCCGCTGTCCATCGCCTCATCCGCCCGCGCCTTCCACCGTTGGATCTTGCTTCAGATCCAACGGCCCAGGCCTTTCCACGTACGTGACCATCTCCCAGCCATCAGATCCGCTTCACACTTCATCTCCACCGTCCCTTAGCGCCGCGCTCTCAGCTTTCCACGTGGAAGCACCTGCGCCGCTTGATCGCGCCCTCGATCTTCTCATCACAGCCGCCCATCTCCCCGCGAGTCTCGACCCTCAGATCTCCCCCGCGCTCCATCTGATCCCTCCATTCGCGCCGCTCCCTCAGCCAGACACGTGGCGCATCCATCCACCACTGGATCACTCTTCTGATCTTCCATCTCAGCCGACGCTTCCACCTCGATCCTCATCCGCTCGATCGGCCCCCACTGTCCATCACAGCCGTTCGTAACCGCCTGATCCACAGCGCGCCACTTGGTGCTTCCATCCGCCTCTGATCGCTCCTTCCCTGATCAGATCTACACCGTTGCTCCACGCTCTGATCTCCACCGTTGGATCACAAGATCCAACGGTGGAGACCTCGTCTCCTACCTCCAGGCGCCCCTCTCCCCCACGTCCCTTGCCTTGCGGGAGGGGCGCCCCCTTTCCTTTTCTGGGCACACGTCAGCCATCTCCTCCGGCCGCTGACCTCCCCACGACGTCCCCCACTCGTCCCTCTCCCTCGCCAGCTCCCTCGAGCACCACCATCTCCACCACACTCGCCCCACGACGACCACCAACCTCGCCACTCACCCAGCCAGACCACCTCCTTCTCCTTATAAATACCCAGCCACTGGCACCGTTCACCCCCATCCGCCACTCCAGAGAGGTCCCTCGAGCTCCAAGCTACCTATTGGTGACAACAATTGGTTGAGTTGTCGAGCGAAGACAGAGATCCACTCCGGCGAGATCCACGGCCGCCACCGCCGTGCTGCAGCCTCCCTCGAGCAGCTGCTAGAGCTCGGGACCCTACCGATCCCTGGAGCGACGACCTGGAGCTCAAAGCTGAGCCCCATTCCCCAGGTAACTCCCTCCATCCGTCCGCCGATCTTCTTCTCCATTTTCTTGAGTTTTCTCCATTTTTATTCGCCGTCACTGACCATCCTCGCGCCTTCCAATCACCTCGACGAGCTTCGCGTCGAAGCTCCGATCCTCGCGGTATCTTCCGCGCACTCCGACGACAAGTTTCACCTTCCTCCGACCAACAGCTCCGCCATTTGGCTGGAGCTCGTTCGCCGGACCACCTCACTCCGCTGTAGGCCTCGCCGATCACTCCACTCTCCTCCACGAACACCTGCACGCCTCGGCTATACGTCTAACCCTTTGCAGGTCCTAAATTCTTCATTGGCCGGAGCCTCGCCGGTGCTCCCTTCGAGCTTCATCGACATCGAACTCCAGCACCCCTCCAAGGATCTAAAGGTCACCGGAGGCTTCGCCGTGCACTTCCGCTTCTTCCGAGCTACGTGGGAGCTGACGAAGCTCTTCATCGGCGCTTGGCAACCGAGGCGGAGCTAGGCGACCTTCACCGGAGCACCGCCTCCTCCTCCGCAGGTGGCGGAGGACCGTTCGAGACGAAGAAGCAGCGGCCGTTCGATCATCCGATCGAACGGCCCTCGTCCCGCCACGTATTCCACCACCGCGACAGTCCTCGACCGTTAATCGCGCTTCTGATCCGACGCCTCGCCAGGAGCCACGCATCTTCATCGACAACCCTTGGATCCATCTTGATCCAAGGGCCTTCAGGCCGCCACGTCTACGCATCCGAGCCTCGGTATCCAAGCCTAGGCTCGGGCTACCCGAGGCTGCATCGAGCCATCGTCCGAACCTCCAGAGGACCCGAGCCTCGCTCCGAGCCTCCGACGCCATCCGAACCTAGGTCGCCCACGTGAGGAGCACGTGCGGCCTGGGTTATTTACACAGACGCCCCTGAAGCTTTCGGAAATTACAAAAAGGTCCCTGTGAAGCAGACCCCACGTGAGGAGCACGTGTCTCGTGGAGAAATTGCATACAAGTCCTGCATGTTATCGGTAATTGCATTTTAGTCCTTGTCAGCATATTTATTTATTGAAGTTTTAATTTCCAGTATTGCATTTACACCCTTGTGTTTGCACGTGTCCCTAGAGTGCATTCTTCATCATTTTGAGATTCTAAAAATTGCATGTTGTTGGAAATCTTGTCCTCTATTTGTTAGTACACGTGTCTGGTTTTTGTTGGCTTACTTGAATTATTAATGAATTAATTGGATCATTTGTGACATATTTTGCCCAGTGATGACTTTTGATTTTTAGTTAATTATCTGTGCCTTCAAAAATCACCAAAAATTCACAGTAGCTTAAGGACTTCATTTCTAACACACCATAAAAATTTCATAGCTTTTGCACGCATATCGAGGCCTAAATAAATAGTTTAGTGATTTTCTTGAATTAATTTTAATTAATTCATTTCACAGTAAATTTAAGTCCTGTTAATTCTCCTAGGTCCCTTATCACTAGACCCACCTAGGAAAATTTTAGTTCTTGGAAAAATTGTGATTTGATATTTATTAAAAATTAAATACTGAAAATCACTCTGTCTGTTCATTTAATTCACAGAAAATTTATTTTGAGTCGAAAAATTCCAAAAAAATTAGTGTAGGTCATTTTCTTCATAAATAATCATCTGGCCAATTTTCATTATTTTTGGACTTCATTTGATACATCAATTAAACGCTAAATTGGCTCACCTTGTCTGCATATGTCTGCATAAAAATTAAAAAGACCAAAAAAATTTTGATCCTCGAACATCAACACTTGAACAATTGCTGTAATTCACCTAAGGAGACAGATGCCTCCCTGAGATCGACCTTGGACTTAACCCAAGTAAAAAATATTGCCGCTTAAAGTTAACTTCACATTAATCGATAAGTGGTTTTTGATCAACCCCTCGTATCCGACTGCAACGAATCATATCAATTGATTCGGACATTAATCTGCCCGAATTAATTAAGGGTGCAGGAGCGTTATCAAAATGGTGCCGTTGCCGGGGAGGCACGGCTTAGGTTAATTGTAACATATTTTTGAGTGTTTGATTTCCAATCCCTGGGTAGTCTGACCCCCGGTTTTTCTTATAATTATTTCTCTTATTTATTTTCTTTTTGCATTATTTTTGTGTCACTCTCTGACCTCCATTTCATTTTTTGTGCGAGGACCGCGAGGAGTCGGCGACGCTTCGAGGACTTAGCATTTAAATTGTGTTGAGAGAAAGAGAGGCATTGTACTTTTTATTTTTCCTTTGCATTATTTCCAGCGGTTCCCGTTTGGGATCTCGCGCGTGTAAATATAGTGGAAACTGTGTCCCGTGTGCTGTGTGGGTGATTGGTAATTTAGCTTGCACTAGCAGCTCCTCGAGCCACTCTAGGACTTGTTTGTGCTCGTAATCAATAGGACCACACAACACACTTAAAAGACGCACCTAGACCGCATGACTTAGTCAAAATTAAACCGTTCTTCACGCTAATAGAACTGCCTGTCTAGGAGCGGCTTTCATCGCCTGCATTTGCATGTAGAATAAAGTTTTCAATTCTGTATTGCATCCTGCATCAACAAGCGAAGGGATCACTGTAAGTACTCTCTACTTAGCATACGCATCATTGATTTCAACTTGCATCGGCTTTTCTCGATTTCCCCCTCTGATTTTCTCACTTAAATTAAAAAGGAAATTGGGACTGTCCGATAGGCGTGCTTTGTGGTGGATAAATTAAAGTGATAACTTAACTTAAAATCGGGACTGCTAACAGTATTGACCAAAAAAAAAAGAATAAAAGCTGAAAATTGTTTGCGGGAGACTAATCCCCGACCTTGTTTTCAGGCTGAGTGAGGGTACCTGAGTGTGTGTGAACACCCTAAGGTAGAGCCCAAATCCCCGTCTTCCATATCACGCTCTAACTGATCCTAGCAAATATCACGAGCCGGATATTTTCAGATTCTTTGACTAGTACCAAGTAGCCTCCGCCTGTCTCAGGTAGATAGGGGCGAAATTGCGGTACATCGCGACAAGCTGCCAGTAACCCCCCGGGGTGAAGTTCCGGCCTTGTCAGCCTCCGCCTGCTTGCAGGTAGATAGGGGTGTGGTCACTGAATCCATCGGCTTGGGATAGGAGCGAAGAAAGGAAGGAGCTGCAGTATCTTAGACGACAGGATAAACAGGGAAGACGCATCCGGCTCTGAGCCGACTTCCCTCTAGGCCGCGTAATCCTTGCTATTTTTGCTTGAATATCACACTTAAAAAACTACAAGATAAATTGGACTCAACTTTGAGTCCTTCACTGTGTTGAGTGTGAAAACCAGGGTCTTGGATTGTTCTTTTTGCTTGCTTCAGGTAGGAGTAAAATCCTATCTTCTTCTCGCTTATCAAGATGAGTGAATGGGGAGATCTCGACGCACTATTAACTGATCCTCTCTATGAGTCCCCCAAGTAACTCGTCTTTCGCGGTCCGAGCGCACCTTGGACCACCCAGGACTCATGACCCTCTTGAGTCCTGGTTCCCTCATGCTCAGGGTGGTTACTCTCAAACCAACCCTTTTATCTCCTCTGAGATTACCGAGGAAGACCTTTGCCTCGGTAATCCCTTCCTTGAATCACCCTCTAACACCGACCTTATTTTCCATTCCCCAGAACTAGAGGAAGAAATGCCGCCAAGGATGTCGCCCGATGAGGACCAGATGAGACAGATTCTTAGACGCCTTGCTGAAGCCGAACAGAAAAATGCTGATCTCACTGCACGAATGGGGCAGATAATAGTAGCTGAAGGGATCGACCGACCAATGGTCGATACCTACAACCCGGCGGAGAACGAGATCCAAAATTGGCTAGCACCTGCAGTTCCCGACCAGGCATTCGAGCTGAAGCCCCATTTCCTTAGCCTGCTGCCGAAGTTTAACGGAAACCTCAGCGAAGAGCCTTACACTTTCCTCCGTGACTTCGAACTAGTCTGCAACAATCTTAGCCATCCCAATGTTGGCCAAGATTATATCCGGCTGAAGGCCACCCCGTTTGCCTTAGGAGATAAGGCTGCACATTGGCTGAAAAACCTAGGGGTGGTATGTACTACCTGGATGCAGTTCAAGGACATCTTCTTGAAGAAGGTCTACCCACTCAGTAGAACCAATCAGATGCGAACAAAGATTGCCAGCTTCGCCCAAGGACCCTGCGAACTGTTCCATGAGGCTTGGGACAGGTTCAATGACTTAGTACAGAAATGCCCATGCCATGGCATTTCTAAGGCAATCTTAGTCCAGACCTTGTTCTGCGGTCTAACCCCAGAGATGCAGGGGTTAGTCAGTGCCGCCTGTGGAGGAAGCTATCTGAACAAGAACGAGCACGCCGTGTGGAAAATCCTAGAGCAGATGGCAGAAACCGGCAGGTCACAGGCCACAAGGGCCTATCAGTTGTCTCCCTCGATTCTATCCAATGAGACAACTAGAAGGACTGTTGCAGATCTGACTGAGGACCTCATCCCCAGCATGGGGATGATTGCAGACAAGCTTACCATGGTCGAGCAGATCCACAAGAGAGTCGTGGAGATGGAGTCTCTTTCGAGCCTTCCCAAGAAGGTGGAGGAACTCTCTGAAAAGGTAGCCAGGATTAAGCTACCTACCCCTTCTGCACCACCTGTACCTGTACATCGAGTCCATCTTGTACAGGAACATGCATCGGGGTCTCAGAGTAGCTGGGATCAGACCTATACCCAGCCGAACCATCATGCACCCCCACCAGGGGACACTGAATACGAGGAGCCTCCACCCGTTTACAAGATCAACGGGCTCTGGTATAGCCGTGACCCGCTAGTCCGGCAAATCGAGATGGGGAAGGATCAGGCACATCGCCCAACCCCAGTCTACCAGGAGACCTGGCCCGTCACAATCCCGCGATACCAGTCCAGGCCAAAACAGGGGTACCAGCCGCAGTAGCGCACCTACCAGCAGGGGCCAGCACCGCCCCATCAGCAGCAGTATCGGCACGGCCAGCAGGGCCAGCTCAGGACAGCATCCACTCAGCAACCAGCCCAGCCCACCGAATTGGAGTCCCTCACCTTGGCGATCCAGACCCTGTCTGATAGGGTCCAGCAGATGCAACATGACTACCTGGACATGAGAACCGACATCAATCGGGTCTCTCGTGCTCAGGACCAACAAATGGCGCCTAGGACTCCAATTCCCGCACAGGTTTAAGCCAACCCAAATAGCATACAGCAGGGCCAGAATCGACCCCGAGATCAGGTATACTATTCAGATAATTATTTATCTGAATATGAGATCCTTTCGTACGATAATGTTAACCATATGTCCCTCGGGAGTGGAAGGACCGTGACCATACCTGATTGGGCACGGGCGCAAAGAGAAGGAACCTCCGAAACTCTACCTGAGGAGAATTCGGAGGAAGAAGAGGAGGAGCATCACCACCGCCACCGCCAGCAGAAGAAGAGGACATCTGAGTCCTCGAAGCACCAGCCCCGCAGTCATCCAGAGTCTGACGACACCGATAAGCCCGCACCTCCATCTGAGGAGGACCATCCAGAAGAAGCAGAGGAAGCATCACCGGTTTCGCCCAAGCATTTTCCTTTTTGTCAGAGTCCGGGTCAGAGTCTGTATAAAAGTCCAAGTCAGAGTCTTGTTCAGAACTCAGTTCCAGCAGTTAATGAAGATATTTCAGTTCCAGAACCTGAGTTAATAATCCCTTTCCCCCAAGCTCTCAAGGGTGGGAAGAAGAAAGTCAAAAAAATCCAAAAAGATGACCCTGAGATGGCTGAGTTTTGCAATAAACACATCAAGGTCACAATCCCCTTTGACAAGTTCGTGGAAATGACCCCTGCATTCCAAAAATACCTTAAGGTGAGATGCACACCTACTAGGGTTAGCAGGAAGACCAAAAGCCGTGTTGAGAAACACGTTCTATCAGTAGCCACGACTTGTGCAATAAAAAACTCGTTTCCTCGGAAACGAAGAGACATGGGTGCACACTACGTAGTGAGTCATGTTGATGACATCGCGTTTGCACGCACTCTCCTGGACAATGGTTCCTCGATCAACTTGATGCCCACAGCCCTCTATGAGCGGCTCAATCTCGGACCTCTCAAGAAATCTAGAGCTATCCTTCAGTTTGCTGACAAATCTACTAAGAGGTCCCAAGGAGAGTTAAGGAACATTGTGATCAAAGTCGAGGGTCAAGAATACATGGTGGACTTCACTGTCCTCGATATGGAAACCCCTCGTAATTGGAGAGATTCCCAGATCATTCTAGGTAGGCCCTTCCTCAGAACAGTAGGGGCCTTATTCGATTATAAGAATGGGAAAATTCAGTTCCAAACTCCAGGCGGAGATGAGGAACTTGAGATGAAGCAAACAAGATGGCAGAGACCGGACTCCGAATCCAGCACCGAATACTCTTCTCTCGAAACAGACTGGGAGCATGTAGACTTAGTTGGGCCATGGAGACAGAACCCAGCCAGCACCAATATGTCCATCTCCGTTGAAGATAATCCAGTGCATGAGTCAGTCTGCGAGATCGTTAGGAACGAGTACAGCTCTGAGCCTGCATCGCCCTACATCTTCGATGACGTAGAGGCCCAGTTGGGCCTGTCAGTCCTTACATCCTTAGGACAATCGGAAGATGAGGATGACGAGTCGGACGAGGCGTTTGCCGATTGCATGGAGACCTTTGACGATCCGACTCCAGAGCCGAGCTTGGTGGCAGCCACTACCAAACAGGATCCAGCCACTTCCAACACCGAACCAGATCAGATTGAGCCAGACTTCTTAGACGATCATACCATCCCTGAGCTCAAACCTTTACCCACAACTCTGAAGTATGCCTTCCTTGTGGGCCAAGACAAGAAGTTTCCGGTCATTATCAGTTCGCAATTGACCGAGGAGCAGGAATCTAGCTTGCTAGAGATTCTGGAGAAAAACCGCAAGGCAATAGGCTGGAGCATTTCCGATCTCCACGGGATAAATCCCGCTCTGTGTTCGCACCATATTTACTTGGAGAATGAAGCCAAACCCTCTCGTGAATTCCAACGCCGGTTGAATCCAAATTTACGAGAGGTTGTGAAGAAAGAGATAGAAAAATGGTGCGATGCGGGTTTTATTTATCCAATCTCCGACTCTAAGTGGGTGGCCCCAATCCATGTTGTCCCGAAGAAGTCGGGAATTCAGACGACCACCAACGAGGACGGAGAAGAGATCGTGACGAGAGTACCCACGTCGTGGCGCGTTTGTGTGGATTACAGACGCCTCAATGCCGCGACGAAGAAGGATCATTTCCCCCTACCGTTCATTGATCAGATCCTAGAAAGATTAGCGGGGAAAGAATTCTTCTGCTTCCTTGATGGGTTCTCGGGCTACAATCAAGTAGCCATAGCTCCGGAGGACCAGGAAAAGACCACGTTCACATGCCCCTTTGGTACCTATGCTTTCAGGCGCATGCCTTTTGGGCTATGCAATGCTCCAGGTACTTTTCAAAGGTGCATGATTGCTGTATTCGCCGAAATGGTCGGCGAATTCCTGGAAGTCTTCATGGATGACTTCTCGGTCCACGGCGACTCTTTTGATTCCTGCCTTAGGAATTTGGACCGAGTCCTCAAAAGATGTTGTGAGGTCAATCTGGTGCTCTCCTGGGAGAAAAGTCACTTCATGGTGACGGAGGGCATAGTGTTGGGGCATGTCATCTCCATAAGAGGAATGGAGGTTGACCCTGCCAAGGTGGACGTGATCAGACGACTCCAGCCACCAACCAACGTACGGCAGTTGCGGTCGTTCCTCGGGCATGTCGGATTTTATCGAAGGTTTATCAAGGATTTCTCTAAAATTGCCCGACCGCTAACTGAGCTTTTAGGCAAAGACACGGAGTTTATTGTAAATCACAAATGTCTTGAGGCCTTTAAGCTGTTACAAGGAATGATCATGGACGCACCCATCTTACAAGCCCCAGATTGGTCTTTACCTTTTGAGATCATGACGGACGCCTCAGATTATGCTGTTGGGGCTGTATTGGGACAAAGAAGAGATGGCGTCCCGTTTGCAATTCACTACGCAAGCAAAGTGCTTGATTCTGCTCAGCGTAACTATACAGTTACCGAAAAGGAAATGCTTGCAGTAGTGTTTGCCTTGGACAAATTCAGATCTCATTTAATCGGATCCAAGGTAACTGTGTTCACAGACCATACGGCACTACGATACTTGATGGAGAAGAAGGACGCGAAGGCGCGTCTTCTTCGTTGGATTTTACTTATCCAGGAGTTTGATTTGGACATCCGTGATAAACCTGGAAAGAAGAACGTAGTGGCCGATCATCTCTCTCGTCTCGAAAATCTTAATACTACCGAGGTTTCCCCAATTCGAGACTCCTTCCCTGACGAGTCGATTTTTGTTATCGACTCACTCCCATGGTACGCCAATATCGTGAACTATCTTGTCTCCAAGAAAGTTCCCGAGGATTGGCCCAAGAGCCAAATCGACCGACTAAAGTCGGACGCTAGACACTACCATTGGGAGGATCCGATCCTTTTCTTTGAAGGACCGGATTGTGTCTGGAGGCGTTGTATTCCTCAGGAGGAATACCAGAGTGTCCTTTCTTTATGCCATAGCTTAGAGGCAGGAGGACACCACTCCGGGAAGAGGACCGCATGGAAGGTACTTCAGTGTGGTTTTTACTGGCCGACTCTGTTTCACGATGCCACCGCCTTTGCGAAGTCGTGCCCAGTTTGCCAGAGAATGGGAGGAACCGTTGGTTCCAAGGATGAGATGCCAATGCAGCCGGTCATCATTTGTGATGTCTTTGACGCCTGGGGCATCGATTTCATGGGCCCATTCCCTGTCAGCCACGGATTCGAATACATCCTTCTTGCGGTTGACTACCTATCCAGATGGGTGGAGGCTATCCCGACCCGAGCCGCAGACAGCAGGACTGTCTGTAAATTTATCAGAGAGCACATAATCTCTAGGTTCGGGATCCCCAAAATGATGATATCAGATGGGGGTAGCCACTTTGTGAATCGGGAGGTGAAGAAACTCCTGAAGGACTACGGCATCGAACACCGTGTCGCGAGTCCTTACCACCCACAAACTAATGGTATGGCTGCGGTGTCCAATAGGGAGGTGAAAACCATATTGCAAAAGCTTGTCCGCCCGGACAGGAAGGACTGGTCTCAGATCTTGGATCAAGTCCTCTGGGCGTATAGGACGGCTTACAAGACACCGTTAGGCACCTCCCCATTCCGAATGGTATTCGGAAAGCCGTGCCATTTGCCCGTAGAGTTAGTGCACAAATCAGAATGGGCAATAAAGAAGGTCAACTGGAACACACACCTGGGCCAGAAATAGAGAGACATGGATCTGAATGAGCTTGCGGAAGTCAGAAACCGAGCATACGACAATAGTGTGGTGTACAAGGACAAAGTGAAGCGTTGGCACGATAGATATATCAGACGAAAGACCTTTGCTCCTGGACAGAAGGTATGGTTGTTCAATGCCAGGCTGAAGACTTTCCAAGGCAAATTAAAGTCTAAGTGGACGGGACCATTCGTTGTCCGAACGGTGCATGATAGTGGTTGTATCGAGATCTCAGATCTCGCAGATGACGCACCGACATTCCTAGTAAATGGACAGCTGTTGAAGCACTTCGTCGAATCCAATGAACAGTTAGTCCATGTAGAGGAGATTGTATTCATACGCGAGACAGATACAGCAGATACATCTCAAGCGGCGTATGAGACCTTGCAGCAATGAACTCCAGCCATCAGCAGCATCTTCAAAAGATTCAGACCGACTCATTTGTATATATCTCATTCTTCCTGTATATCCTATCCTTTACCTCCACGATTCTAGTAACCCATCCCCACATCATCGAACCATTATCTTGGACTACACTTTGGATGACCAAATCCTAAGTATAGGGGGGAGGGGTAACCCGAATTGAGTCACTGTACATTCTCCAAATCACATCGGTTCTCACACTCATTCCGGTCCTATACTTAGGCTGACTAAAGCCTAAGTATAGGGGGAACCGATGCCCGCTTTATACACTCATCTATCCCTCGTCCGCCCCATTACTGATCTTCTTCTACACTTAGGCTGTCAGAGCCTAAGTATAGGGGGGCGAGACGACTTCTATACTTTCTATTCCTCTTTGGCTCTCCTACGCTTAGCACGAGCTATGTCTTTTTCCTCGCTCTTCGTGCTCTGAGGACATAGCACACGCTAATTATAGGGGGGCGTGTATATATTACATATATACTTTACCCATAGCTCGTACTTTCGCGTATTTTTGTATATATATTTACAATAATTACGGGTGGGTAAAAAGGAAAAAAAAATTTTAATATAGGCTTCTTATTTACTCTCGCATATCATCTCTGCATAAAAAAATAACAAGAGTCTTGCATTTTCATAGCATGACATCTCATCTCATCTGCATACCTTGCATATGCAAAGTGAAAAGTTAGTGGGTTCTAGACCAAGTTATGAGTAAATATTGAGGATGGACTTGATTTGACCTTAATTCACCTAATTTCAGAGGAACCTTATAGGAACTGGAGTTAAGATTTCTCAGGTCAAGAGACTTAATTCTTTGAGTCCGCATGTCTATATTCACATGTCATCTTAACCAGTCTAAGTAGAATATCTCGTGCATACGCAGGATTCTTATAGATAATGACCTAACTTGGACAAGCACTATGCACGTAGCTCTTCACTGATGAGGTGGTGAGGAGGTAGAATCCTTTGACTTGGAGTAGCACACGGGTGGAAACATCCGTCCTCCTCTAGGGAGGGAAGTGCGTCTCAACCTAGTCTAGTGATGTTGACATCTAAGGACAGGGTGCTGTGGGTTGCAATAATGCTTCAAAAGAGGGATAGTCTATGACTCAAGAGGAAAAACTCCTGATGTACATGCTGCTTTCTAAAAAAAAAAATTGCAAAAACTCCAAAAAATCAGACAGGTTCAAGAAGAAAATAAAATACCTGTCGGAGCCTGTATACTAGTAAAGAAATGCAGCTGGATGACTTGGCTACACTGGTCAGGAATCCCGGGATAGGTAGCTACACTGGCTACCGTCCATTCTCTTCTCTACCCCCTCCTCTTGAGTTGGTCGCACTTGAACTTAGAAGGGAATACCCCGCTCCTCGAGGTAAGAGTTACTATACCGGGTTATTGAGTTACCTTGTTAGAGGAGGCTGGTTCTGAGCCATTTCTGATGTGGAGAGTTGCAAATCACTTACACAGTACAAGTAAGAATCATAGTCATCAGAAATTTGCGTTTGAGGACTTGTTCTGACCTGACTATTGAGGCGTCTTGAATAGAAGACTTGTGGAACTTGAAGTCTGTTAGGTCTTAAGTCCAGGTCCAAATAAGGTTCCGCCACACAATTAATCCAAAGTTTGAGTCAGGATCCATTTTTCAACTTTTGTTCATGACCTTGGTATGGAACCCAAAATCATTTCACTCTTGCATTTCATTTTAGTTGCTCGGGGACGAGCAAGGTTTAATTATAGGGGGTTGATGAATCTGTGATTCATCACATCAAAAGTCAAAAATAGAGCCTTGTTCCCGAGAAAATAGAGGCATATTTCCTTTTATCTTGCATAAATAACACTCATGCATGCATCCATAATTCATGCATTTTAGCAGCTCATCTGCATTTAAATAAGAAGCCAAAAATCCCCTGTAAAATACCTCTTCATCAAAATAACTTCTTCTCTATAATATATGTATATATTCCTTAATAATATAGGGAAGATTGCTAAAAATCACCCTTGTAGAATAGCCACAATAGCCGGAGAACATTTGTACATTAAAACACAAATAATGCCCTCATACAAACTCCTAATTAGGTCTACTCACTCTTAGAATACTACACATTAAAAGACCTTCAAAATGAGACTAATTTCATTGAAATTGGAGCTTGTATGAGAGACTTGGGTTTTTGGGTCATTCTGTATACTACATATGTATATTTATGTATCCTTGTATTTATGTATCATATTTGACCTCATCTCCGTCTTTGGTCAACATGAAACTTGTAGATCTCATTAAGATCTACAACTTTCATGTTTTGAGTTTTTCCAAATTCGGCTTCCTCTTCTCTCTACACGTGTTTCTTCATCCAACCATTCACAGCAGGCCACGTGGCGCCCTCTGGTTGCGCCACGCGACCCGTTGTCCATCGCCTCATCCGCCCGTGCCTTCCACCGTTGGATCTCGCTTCAGATCCAACGGCCCAGGCCTTTCCACGTACGTGACCATCTCCCAGCCATCAGATCCGCTTCACACTTCATCTCCACCGTCCCTTAGTGCCGCGCTCTCAGCTTTCCACGTGGAAGCACCTGCGCCGCTTGATCGCGCCCTCGATCTTCTCATCACAGCCGCCCATCTCCCCGCGAGTCTCGACCCTCAGATCTCCCCCGCGCTCCATCTGATCCCTCCATTCGCGCCGCTCCCTCAGCCAGACACGTGGCGCATCCATCCACCACTGGATCACTCTTCTGATCTTCCATCTCAGCCGACGCTTCCACCTCGATCCTCATCCGCTCGATCGGCCCCCACTGTCCATCACAGCAGTTCGTAACCGCCTGATCCACAGCACGCCACGTGGCGCTTCCATCCGCCTCTGATCGCTCCTTCCCTGATCAAATCTACACCGTTGCTCCACGCTCTGATCTCCACCGTTGGATCACAAGATCCAACGGTGGAGACCTCGTCTCCTACCTCCAGGCGCCCCTCTCCCCCACGTCCCTTGCCTTGCGGGAGGGGCGCCCCCTTTCCTTTTCTGGGCACACGTCAGCCATCTCCTCCGGCCGCTGACCTCCCCACGACGTCCCCCACTCGTCCCTCTCCCTCGCCAGCTCCCTCGAGCACCACTATCTCCACCACACTCGCCCCACGACGACCACCAACCTCGCCACTCACCCAGCCAGACCACCTCCTTCTCCTTATAAATACCCAGCCACCGGCACCGTTCACCCCCATCCGCCACTCCAGAGAGGTCCCTCGAGCTCCAAGCTACCTATTGGTGACAGCAATTGGTTGAGTTGTCGAGCGAAGACAGAGATCCACTCCGGCGAGATCCACGGCCGCCACCGCCGTGCCGCAACCTCCCTCGAGCAGCTGCTAGAGCTCGGGACCCTACCGATCCCTGGAGCGACGACCTGGAGCTCAAAGCTGAGCCCCATTCCCCAGGTAACTCCCTCCATCCGTCCGCCGATCTTCTTCTCCATTTTCTTGAGTTTTCTCCATTTTTATTCGCCGTCACTGACCATCCTCGCGCCTTCCAATCACCTCGACGAGCTTCGCGTCGAAGCTCCAATCCTCGCGGTATCTTCCGCGCACTCCGACGACAAGTTTCACCTTCCTCCGACCAACAGCTCCGCCATTTGGCTGGAGCTCGTTCGCCGGACCACCTCACTCCGCTGTAGGCCTCGCCGATCACTCCACTCTCCTCCACGAACACCTGCACGCCTCGGCTATACGTCTAACCCTTTGCAGGTCCTAAATTCTTCATTGGCCGGAGCCTCGCCGGTGCTCCCTTCGAGCTTCATCGACATCGAACTCCAGCACCCCTCCAAGGATCTAAAGGTCACCGGAGGCTTCGCCGTGCACTTCCGCTTCTTCCGAGCTACGTGGGAGCTGACGAAGCTCTTCATCGGCGCTTGGCAACCGAGGCGGAGCTAGGCGACCTTCACCGGAGCACCGCCTCCTCCTCCGCAGGTGGCGGAGGACCGTTCGAGACGAAGAAGCAGCGGCCGTTCGATCATCCGATCGAACGGCCCTCGTCCCGCCACGTATTCCACCACCGCGACAGTCCTCGACCGTTAATCGCGCTTCTGATCCGACGCCTCGCTAGGAGCCACGCATCTTCATCGACAACCCTTGGATCCATCTTGATCCAAGGGCCTTCAGGCCGCCACGTCTACGCATCCGAGCCTCGGTATCCAAGCCTAGGCTCGGGCTACCCGAGGCTGCATCGAGCCATCGTCCGAACCTCCAGAGGACCCGAGCCTCGCTCCGAGCCTCCGACGCCATCCGAACCTAGGTCGCCCACGTGAGGAGCACGTGCGGCCTGGGTTATTTACACAGACGCCCCTGAAGCTTTTGGAAATTACAAAAAGGTCCCTGTGAAGCAGACCCCACGTGTGGAGCACGTGTCTCGTGGATAAATTGCATACAAGTCCTGCATGTTATCGGTAATTGCATTTTAGTCCTTGTCAGCATATTTATTTATTGAAGTTTTAATTTCCAGTATTGCATTTACACCCTTGTGTTTGCACGTGTCCCTAGAGTGCATTCTTCATCATTTTGAGATTCTAAAAATTGCATGTTGTTGGAAATCTTGTCCTCTATTTGTTAGTACACGTGTCTGGTTTTTGTTGGCTTACTTGAATTATTAATGAATTAATTGGATCATTTGTGACATATTTTGCCCAGTGATGACTTTTGATTTTTAGTTAATTATCTGTGCCTTCAAAAATCACCAAAAATTCTCAGTAGCTTAAGGACTTCATTTCTAACACACCATAAAAATTTCATAGCTTTTGCACGCATATCGAGGCCTAAATAAATAGTTTAGTGATTTTCTTGAATTAATTTTAATTAATTCATTTCACAGTAAATTTAAGTCCTGTTAATTTTCCTAGGTCCCTTATCACTAGACCCACCTAGGAAAATTTTAGTTCTTGGAAAAATTGTGATTTGGTTTTTTTTAAAAAATTAAATACTGAAAATCACTCTGTCTGTTCATTTAATTCACAGAAAATTTATTTTGAGTCGAAAAATTCCAAAAAAATTAGTGTAGGTCATTTTCTTCATAAATAATCATCTGGCCAATTTTCATTATTTTTGGACTTCATTTGATACATCAATTAAACGCTAAATTGGCTCACCTTGTCTGCATATGTCTGTATAAAAATTAAAAAGACCAAAAAAATTTTGATCCTCGAACATCAACACTTGAACAATTGCTGTAATTCACCTAAGGAGACAGATGCCTCCCTGAGATCGACCTTGGACTTAACCCAAGTAAAAAAAATTGCCGCTTAAAGTTAACTTCACATTAATCGATAAGTGGTTTTTGATCAACCCCTCGTATCCGACTGCAACGAATCATATCAATTGATTCAGACATTAATCTGCCCGAATTAATTAAGGGTGCAGGAGCGTTATCACTGGTTATAAGGAAATTTCTGCCTCCACTGATGTGTAAACTGGGAAGGCTGCTGGTGTTGCTGGTTAGGCTGAGAGGTTTGACCAAAACGACCACCCTGAGGTTGGTGGTACTGCCGGTTGGCAAATTGCTGACCCTGGGGTTGTCCCTGAGGACGGGTCGGCAGTGCATCATTACTCCATACCCCATTGACTTCTTGGATCAGGGGTGGTGGTGGGAAGACTGGATCAGGAATAGAAAGGAACTCTAGCTGGTATACGACCATCTGCTGCTGCGGCGGGCCCCGATCGGGTGCCTGCACGTAGTACACGTGCTGGACTGCCGGTGGCTGCTGGCTCGGCTGAGGCTGATGCTGCGGTTGCTGCTCGTCCTTCTTCTCAGTGGGAGCGTTTGATGGTGTAGCCGACTGGACAGAGTTGATCGTGCTGACCAACAGTTCGAGGTACTTGTTGATCTGATCTAGCTTATCCAGGTTCTGGGTCCTCTTCTCGATCACAGCGAGTTTCTCGAGGTCCTATGATCGCTTCTCAATGATATCTACTTTAGAGAGATGGCCCCCGATGATGCTGAGGTTGGAGCTCTCATCTCTCTCTGCTTCCTTGGATGCAGCCATGTGAACTTCTTTCTGGAGGATCTGGGGCTGCTTATGGTATGCCTTGGATGAAGAGAGGGTGGCCTCTCCTTCGGCCATTTCTTCAAAAATCTACCAGACAACATCTTCATCCTTGTTGAAATGGTAGCCCCCACATGCTGTGTCCACGAGCCTTTGGCTTTCAACGTTTAGTCCCCCAAAAAAATGTTGGACCAAGCTGGTCTTAGGCATCTCATGGTGGGGACACTTTTCCTGCAGGTCAGTAAATCTCTCCCATGCCTCGTGTACTGACTCATGTGCTCCTTGGAAGAAATTACTGATACGGGCTCGCATCTGGTTGAGCCGACTGAGAGGGCAGTATTTGTGCAGGAAGGCGGACTTTAACTCCTCCCAGGTCGTCACGACCTTTCCCAAATGATTGACCCAATAGAGGGCCTTGTCCTGTAGACTGAAGGGGAAAGCCATCATCTTTACAATGTCCAGAGGGACATTGGGATAGTGTGTGGTACGGCAAATGCGGGAGAATTGCTGCAGGGGAATGTACAGCTCTTCGCTTGTGTTTCCATGAAAGGCAGGGAGAAGGGCTATGAACTGGGGCTCCAGCTCAAAGTGAGCGTGTACCGGTGGAATGAGAATCCACTCGGTCATCTGGTTGTCTTCCGGATTGTATGTTTCTTTGAGTGTCGGCTTCGGTGGTGGTAATTCAAGGTCATCATCAGGAGGATCACCACCTCCACCTCCACCTCCTCCTCCCCTGCCTCCTCTGCCTCTGCCTCCTCCTCCATCGTCACGGTTCATCATGTCATTCAACATATCCTGGAACGCAGTCTGTGTCAGGGCCTGCTCGGTCAGCTACTGCTGTATGGACTGGATAGATGCCAGCAACTGTGCATTGACTTGGTTTTGATCTAGCACCTGTCCCTCTGGTGGTGGATGCTGACCCTTGCCCTTTCCTCCTGGAGCCATGTCAGGGTCTGAGTCCGACGAGATGAACTCCGGAGTAGTCTCCAGGGCTCGCACTGGCTTCTATCTGTAGAATGAGATAGTCCGAATCAGATCACTTGCAATTAACTTTCAGCTGTCGTGATTAAGCTGGAATTCAGGTCAACCCCAGCATGTTGTGAACGGAAAAGGATGTAGACTGTAATCGACTGCCATTCACAACGGCGGATGTGGGACAAAAGTGATCCCAGTTTATTGGGTGGCCAAGAGAAAGGTAGAAAACGAGGAGTCTGGAGATCGATCCGCAAAGTCCGGATCGGGTTCTCGGGAATCGCCTCGAACTTATTGGCGGAGTTGAGTCCATGGAATCGATGTAGGTCTCGGCATGGTCCCGACGAAAGCCATCCATGGATCAACTTCACGAAGCACAAGAGAGTGTCGGATGTTGGAAGAATGATACGATGGTCAACGAGAAATAAAAGGAGTGTATAACAGTAGAAAGGCTCTGTTGAGCGGGGTGGTCAAAGGGAGAAACAACAAAATGTGCGCAAATGCGCGGGACTTGATCTTTGAACCTTAATCTAGATCCATTCAAACACAACACAAAATCGGGTTCACCAACTCACGCCATGTGAAGCCGTGAAAGCTCGGCTATTTATTATCTTTTCATTTTTAGAGTTGTGATTTTCAGGCATATCTTATAACAAGTCCTTAGTACGCTACCCTATAGGAGAGAGAGTACTACCGGAAGAGTATCCCGTTCTTGTCCTCCTCCTATGTAACCTGTAGTCTATACTTTTTGCAGTCCTTGTAACCCTTCCTGGATCCCTACTCAGCCAAAGAAAAGAGAGAGGAAGCCGATAGGCGAAACCAATACTTCGGTTCTCGCTCGCAATGGAATCACCCGTGAGCGTGCAAGAACCTACTCGGACGCAGGACGATGAGACAGACACCCCCATGAAGGCGTGGCCTATACTCAATACTTCAGACAGGGTCGATGCTCTCACAACAGAGAGTCACCATTGGTGACCAAGTCCTACTCGCCTACGTACGATAGAAGCGCCATTACTTCGGAAATCCAGGCGATACACAAGGCAGTTGCAGACTGGGTTTTGGGCTTTAATCCTTAGGGGTCGCACTCGCTCAAGGGAGTAGGGTTTTGGTCCCCCTCCAAGGTACCTGAAAACAATGAGGGCTTTATGAACCCGGTACAATGATAGTCCATTACAGATTTTAATTAAGGTCAAAGTTTATTTAGCAGTCCCCTTGTTTTAATTTTTGGGTTTTCACTTTTTTTTGGATCTGTTTCATACCAGCGCCTAATGTTTTTGTAGATTTTCATTTAAGTCCTAGGTGCTCAAAATCAGAGGGAGATAGCGGAAAAGCCGTACAAGTGGTTCCTTGATGGAAATCTCACCATTGAACAGAATGATGCATGCTGAGTTAGAAGACTTGCAGTGCATCCCAGCTCTCTCCATGTGGTATGCAAAATAGAATTTTTAAACCTATCTACATGTCGGTATGCAAGGCATAAAATCGCCCTAAACATAAGCTGCTATTAACGTGAAGAACCATAAGTCACTCATTTATCTCTATCCCGAAGGGTCCGGTCTTGGCTCACCCCTCCTCTGTACTCAACACACTTGAGCTTAGGAGAAAGCGCTTTATAGGGCTCGCTGCGGCACAAGGGCTAAGAGATAAATGAACGGCTTGTTTAAGTTTGACTAGATCCAAGCGAAGTAGACTATAGGAACATGCATTCTTATTAATGTTTGGACCTAACTACCGAGTCAAGCAACCTATATCTAGGGGCTCCATGCACATAAAACAAAATAAAAGAAAAGCGGAAAGCTCAAAACTTCGGAAAACAAAATAAAAGAAGGCGATGAAAACTCGAAAAAGCCGCGATGAGGCCCCCAGGTGAACAATCACCCGGGCACTGGACCTCATTGTGAAGAGTAGAGTCCTATTTAAGTACATGCCAAAAATGTCTCTCTCTCACCATAAATTACAAAATAAATAATCCTAAGTGTCTAGCTCTAACTAATGCCCATCTCTTTGCTTCCTTGGTGCTCTCTCCAGATGGTCATGAGAAGAAGACCATCCTCCTCCAAGCTTGGCTGCATTGGCCTCCTAAGAAGCCATCCTTGCGTGGCGGGCCCTCGCATCAAAGTCACAGAAAGAATGCATTAGTAGAGCTCAATCAATCAAATGGAGCAGATGTAATAATCACAATAAATAAATAAATGAAGCATGGTGATTAATAGCAATAAAAATAGCTGCTCACAAAGAGGAATGATAAATCAAGAATTTTTTATACAAGAATAACAACATGAATTAGGCTATGCTCATTGCTCCCCGGCAACGGCGCCATCTGATAACGACAAATGTTCAACAAGAGTCACCATAATAAATGTCTCAAGTGTCGCTGAGGCGACCACTCACAAAACACCCGGGTTGATCAGCAATTAACCCACAACCAAAGAATACAACAATCAAGATCAAAAATAAATGTGAACTAATCTTTATTTACTCTACCATAAAATGTATAGGGAACAAGCATGTAGAGGTCGAACCACAGAGAGCAATACAAAAATGCAATAGCCTACATGTATTTCAGAGTCATCCTTGAGTGGGTTTTTTTTATATATATTTTTTTATATTATTATTTATATTATTATTATTTTTTTTAATAATATAATTAGGTTATATATATATATTTATTATACTTATAAATATGTGTATACCCATAGAGGGTTAGTATATAGCTTATAATGCATACAATATATATATAGGTATATATAAGGATAACAAAAAAGGATATATATTTTATATTTTTTTTTCTCTTTTTTTTATATTAAGGTTAATAAGTAGATATAAGAATACATATACATAAATAAATATATATCTATATATATAATTTTTTTTCTTTTTAGGAAATACATATACATATACATAAAGGGGTATTATAATATCTACAAAAATACTCAAAAATAGTCAAAAATTCAGGAATAGAGTCTTCTTGGGATTTTCATGGTTTTTTACTATTTTTGTGATTTTTGTGCATTTTTGAAAATATTTTTAGTATTTTTAAATAGCTAACTAATAGCAAACAGTGGAATAGGTTCTGGCTGTTACAAAAATAGACCATAAAAATAGCTAACGGCCTCACAAATTTTCCACACTATTTTTCTAATAAAGATAGTAAAACAAAGCATAAATAGGGCCTGAGTTTATAATTTTCTGATTTGTCTTTGACTTTTTATATTTTTTTGATGTTTTTGGGTATTTTTGAATTTTTAAGGTTTTCCTTTTGAGATTTTTAGGGATTTTTGGGCTGACACTAAAATAAGTCAAAATACACCATAGGGAATTTTTTTGGAATTTTTCAAGGCATTTTCATATTTTTTGGGATTTTATAAGTTAGACAGTGAATAAAAGACAGATTTTTTATTTTTAATAAATGCAAGAATGCAACAAAATGCAAAACTAAAAATATAGCGTTCAAGCACAACCAAACAGGAACTTAAGTCTATTTTTGCAAGATTTTTCGATTTAATATGGAGCATAAAATAAATAGACAAAGCATTCAAAAATTAAATGGACTGGCAGGGGTATTTTTGCAAATAAAATAGTTGACAGGGGCATACATGCAAAAATCACAATAAAAATACACGTGTGCTTTTATTTTCAGGACCATTTTGTAATTACAGAAACCCGACGGGGTTTAAATGCAAATTTCACGCGCCTGACATGGTTGTTGCACGTGAGGCGCGGAAGGACTAAAGTGTAAATCTTGAAACATCGGGGGTCCTTCTGTAAAATATACATTTTATTTACAATATGACTTTTTATTTTAGGTATTAAACTATAAATACAAAAAGGCGGGGGCTAGATGTGAAATATACCCCCAAATAAGGCGTGTCATCCAATGGCGCTGGAGGCGCCACTTAACCACGTGTCACGCATCGGACGACGGATGTCGGTTCGGCGATGAAGGGCCTGGATTAGAATCTCCTGGCTGATCTGACGGTGGATGTATGTCTTCATCGAACGGTCGACGTCAATCTGGACCTCCCCTCACGATCCAACAGTGCTGGAGGCATCTGGAAGGACGGGGAAGAAGGGGTCCCCCAGCGAGCTTCGATCGGGCAGCTCGGGCTCCTCCGGGCACCTCCCGCGCATCTGAAGTTCTCTGATCGTATCTGGGAGGCTTCCGCATCGTCTAACAGTTCTTTCATGGCTCCTGGAGGTCCGAGTCTGTGGAGCGAGGTCGGAGAAGAAGGGGACCCCCAGGAACCTCTTCCTGGGTCAATGCAAGCCCAGATGGGCTCTATTCTTCGATATACATGCATAGGAAGAACCGCGGGCGAGAGAGCTATCTCCTCGACCCGGGGTTTTGAAGCTGCAATGCAAGATGGAGGTGGGCGGAGGGGCTCCGGCGAACGGCGGAGGAGGAGCCCCGATTCACCAAGACCTAGGGTCCTGGGTTGAACAAATGTGTGCGATAGATCGAGAAGGCGTTGAGGTTTGAAATGGGATGCTTGGGGCGGTCGGAAACAGTTCCGCTCCGACGAACTTCGAATTTTGATTCTTACGCTAGGGTGATTAACTAACAACTAATCTAACTACAAGAATGAAACGCTAACATTAAAAGCTAACGAAAACGCATAAAAGGGTAGCACTTATACCTGGGGGCCTCCAGGGAGCAGGGCGGACGCCGGAGCTCCGCCGCGTCAAAATTCTCCGTCCTCCGACGAAGTCGAGGTGCTGGGCGACTCCCCCTGTCACGAGGAATGGTCCAGGAGCAAGATCAAGGCGTTTGGGTGGAATGAAAATGGCCAAATTCGAGGAAGGAGGCGGAGCTACTTATTTATAGACATTGGCGAGTAGCCTTATTGACCGGCGATTATTGGCTGATCCAATGAATATCTAATTGATCTAAGATTTTGGCGGGCATCATGGAAGATTAGAGAGCAATTCTTGTGAAGGAAGCATCGTCGATTGATGGATGGTGTGCCCGGGAAAAATGCATGAAATCGGGGGAATGGACAGTCCAGAGGCGCAGGGCTTTGGATGGGACAGTTGACCAGAGGTCAACGAAGGCCGGCACGTGATTGGTCCACGTCGGCTGCTAGCCGCCAAAATAGGAGACCTGATTAGAGATTGATTTATTTGACACCATAAATGATTTTATTAATTTTTTCTTATAAAATAAAAAATGTGTATTATTTTGTCTAGTATTTATTTATGATTTTTATTGAATTTTTCGAGGTGTTTTATTATAGTTTTATTTGAATAATGTGTATATGTATGTATTTACATGTATTTTTTTGTATTTTATTTTTAATTTGTTTATTTTCTTTTATTATTTTATTGGCTTATTTTATAAATTTATAATTTATTTTTGTGAGTATGAAGGTATTTTTATTTAATTTTTAGGAGTTTATTTATATTTTTAAAGAAATAGGTATAGGTATGTTGTAGGTATCCTCATAGGTCTTTTACCTATGTATTTTGTATACTTAATTTATTTATTGTATTTTCTTGATTTTTATTTTAGATTTACATTTTTAATGAGTTATGTATAATGTATACATTATTATAAAAATATAAAAGAATAAAAGAACCAAGGAATAAAATCCTTTTTATTTATATATTGGTATATAGCATAGGTATTTTGTCTATGCATTTGTAGACTTATTTTATTTTACAAATTAATTTTGGTTTTCTTTAACTTCTCTTATGTGTATGCATTATATACATTATTTACAAAATTCTAAAAATATGAATTTATACAAATAATGAATATTGAATAAAATGCATATTTTAATCAGTCCTATATACAAGGAGGGCCAAAAACCTAACTTCTGCATATGGAGTCCAAAAATTATGAAACCAATTTTAGAAAATAATTCCTGGAATGCTATATACAATTAAAGGTGAGTTTGGGTGATTTGGAGTTTTTATTTGCAAGATATGGGTCTGTGAAGTTGAGATTTTGGCTTTTTATTCTGTGTATGAAATGTACACTGGGTATTATTTTTGCACAAACTCAATTTTGTATTTTTATTTACATTATTATCTACAACTTTTATGTACAAAGTTTCTTTATTTGATGAAGAAATAATTATGTACAAAATAGGTGCCAAAAATGCATAAATGAATGAATTAATAAATGAGGCATTTATTGTACACTGGCCCTTATCTCCCCCTACTTTATTCCTTGTCGACCAATACCATGCTGGCCTTGGTCTCGAGGTTTGGGTCATAAAATATTTACAATATTTTATTCCTTTTTCTTTTCTTCTCTTTATTCTATAATTTTGGCATTAAGAACCTTATTTAATGTGGAATTAATACAATGAATCATGAATGCTATTATATACAATTTGATGCTATTTACATGCATTTGCAGGGGTTTTTGAGGCCAAAATGATAGAATAAAGGTGATGAAATGGAGATTCATCACCAACTCCCTCACATCTCTTTGACAACAAGTGCACTCGCCAACATTCTTGTTGTTACCAACTAGATGGTGCTTCAATCTTGTAATCCCACCTCCACCAAACTTCTTCCCATAGAAGTTGCACTGTGGTTTAGATTTGCTGTCATCTGAAGTGGTTGCATACTTCCAACCAATCTCTCCATTGTCCGAATGATGACCAGCATCACCAGATTCCGAACCTGAGTCAGAGTGTGAACCCATGATGTTTATTACTGAAGCCTAAAATCTGCAAAGAAATTACACAAAAAACATTCATGACATATCCCATATGAGGACAATAATCAATTACTGACACAAGCTAATTACTTTTTGTTTTAATTCATAGATTTAATAAAATACTAAATTTTAATTAACATAAATCAACATGGAATCTTGTTTTCTATGACTAGAACATAAGATCTGGCTTTATTCTTTCATAACTTAACTTAATTTCACAACATAACTAAAAAATCCCAAAGTATTTCTCTCAAATATCTCACTATATTAGAGATCTAATATTTAATTCACGGAGTTAATTAAATACTAATTTTTAGTTAACATAAATCACCATATAATCTTGTTTTTTATGTCTAGAACATGAGATCCAACTTTACTCTTTCTTAACTTGAATTTCACAACATAACTCAAAAACCCCAAATTAGTTCTCTCAAATATCTAACTATATTATAGATCTAATACTTAATTCACATATTTAATTGATTAATAGTATTTAGTTAACATATCCACCATAAGACCATGTTTTTTTGTGTCTAAAACATGAGATCTAACTTTACTCTTCCATAAATTAACTCAATTTCAGAACATACCGTAAAATCCCAAATTAATTCCCAAAATATCTCACTAAATACTTCAAATCTTACCAAAAACAAAAATATGCATTAGCAAACAACTACAAACAAAAGACCTTGCAAATTTCACAATTTCTACTAAAAATCGGATTAGATCTAGAATTTATTTACCTCAAGGAAGCTAAGAGATAGCATTGGAGAAGAAAGAGGCAAATGGCAATCTAGACGATATGCCCCAAATGGGACCGAAATTGGACCGATATTGTGCATTTCCACACTGTAAGATTCCATCTGTTGGCGATATATTACCGACATGCGATATATCACCGATATACCGCCGACATATCGACGAAATCTGGTAAAAAGATATAAGGGATTATATCAATATGTTGGAAGCATCGATACCGATATATCGCATTGTGCCCCACCTTATGCTTACGGAGGTACCCCAACCTTAAGACCTTCTTCTTGCCATAGAGTCACAGTGTGAGGTCTCCCTGGAACAAGACCATAAATTATCCATGAAGCTCGACTACTCATATCCAAGAAATTATGATTATGTTGTGTTTTCCTTGTGAATATGATTTACCCAATTGTTTCTTTTGCACATTTTTAATTATAACTTGCATATTGTAATTTTTATATCATACTGGACAACTTTGCTCATAACGTACCTATACATTGGATCTGTAGGTTCTCAGCAAGAGCCGCAGCAGTGAACGATACTTATTTATTAGGAGCTACTTCTTTTTATGCAGCTAAACAACTCTCCTTTTTGGTGGTACATTTACATGTACTTTTCATTATTCTTGGTTTCCTTTAGATATTTGAGAGACATGAGATGCATATTGTATGCATGGACACACTTTTGATGCATACATGTTATATATTTTGTGCATATGGATGGGTTTGTAATGGAATGCAATGATGAACATATTATGAATGGATGAAAAAACTTTTAATTCCACTATTTCATTCCATTTTCTCCGACTTTATATGAAATTGTGTATTTTGAATGCGGAGTGGTATATGTGTGTAATCGGTTTGTCGGGTACCCGGATTGTAGGGGGACAGTCGTCACAGTTTGGTATTAGATCAGTGGTACTCCATTCCACGCATGTCAATCCTCATTGGTATTCGAAATATTGGATAGTGTTGATAGTCTTCTGAATCATCATGAGTCATATGGAGAAAAACATATTTTATGTATATATGTTCATATGTCTCTCTTAAGTAAAGCAAGCCTATACGCTAGGGTTCTACATGTAAAATCATACCACCTCGTTTGGATATGGATATGATGCGACTGCTAACCCTCCTCACACTAGCTGAACAGGGCATCTAGCAGTTCCAAGAGGATATGGAACAGAGGTGCCAACAATAAGACCTCGCCTCGTATCATCCCTTTCATGAAGAAAAAGGATGGATCCTTGAGGCTATGCATAAACTAGATAAAATTGAACAAGAGAACAGTCAAGAACAGTTACCCACTTCCGAGGATTGATGATATCTTCAATCAATTATAAGGAGAAGCGATGTTCTCCAAAATTGACTTGCAGACTAGATACCCCAAGTTGAGGAGCAAGAATGCAAACTAGATGAAGTCCGCATTTCATACTAGATATAGTCACTACGAGTTCCTATTAACGGCTTTTGGACTTTGTAATGCACCTATCATGTTCATGGATTTGATGATTCGAGTCTTCGGTCGTACTTGGACAGGTTCATGATCGTATTCATCGATGTTGTTCTAGTCTGCTCCCATGGTGGGTACGAGCACGAGTCCCATCTTCGCACTGTGCTAGAGACACTCTGAGAGCACCAGTTGTATGCCAAATATAGCAAATGCGAGTTATGGCTTTTTAAGGTGCCATTTTCAGGCCACGTTGTTTCAGGGGCGGGGGTGTCAGTTGACCCCATCAAGATAGAGGCAGTGGTGTCTTTGGAGAAGCCCAAGACAGTTACAGATATCCGTAGTTTCCCTTGGCCTCGATGGTCGCTATAGGAGATTTGTCAGAGGGTTCTCCTAGTTAGCCCTACCCCTCACCCAGTTGACATATGAGAATGTCCCATTTTTCTAGAGTGACAAATGTGAGTAGAGCTTCCGTATGCTCAAGGAGTGATTGACTTCTGCTACTATCCTCACCCATCCTTACGGCACCTTAGACTTCACGGTTTACACTGATGCTTCCAAGGAAGGGTAGGGTGGTGTGTTTATGCAACGAGGAAAAGATGTGGCTTATGCATCATGATAATTGAAGAACCACGAGTGCAACTACCCCACTCATGACTTGGAATTGGCAGTCGTAGTATTTACATTGAAGGTATGGTGCCACTATTTGTATGGGTGGCATTTGAGATCTTCACTGATCACAAGAGCCTTAAATACATCTTTGATCAGAAGGAGTTGAATATGAGGAAAAGGCAATGGATGGAGTTGCTAAAGGACTACGATTGTACCACCTCCTACCACCCTGGTAAGGGGAATGTGGTGGCAAATGTATTGAGTAGGCAGTCACATATTGAGGGTTCAACATCTTGGTTGTAGACTTGGGATGTGCTCACTACACTTAGTGAGAGGCCTCCATTTGAGAGTATCTGATGTAGTGACCGTGCCGGCAACGTAGAGTAGCTTGTGGGACAGGATCGTTCAAGGGCAACAGATAGATTAAAGGATCCAGGACTTATACCACATATGCTTGAAGGATGAATTCGACAGATTTCGAGTACGTGAATCCGTCCTATGAAACGAGGACCATGTGTGTGTCCTAGATGATGAGGAGCTGAGGAGGGATATATTGGATGAGGCGTACAGTTCTAAACTTTCTATACATCTAGAAGGAATGAAGATGTACTGAGACCTCCATCAACTCCTTTTGTGGGAGGGCATTGATGAATCCTTATTTCATCACCTTTATTCTATCGTTTTGGCCTTAAAAACCCAAGCTAATGCATGTAAATAACCCTAATTTGCATAAATTAACATTCATTCTTTGTTATATAAATACTGTATAAAATACTATTTTAATGTCAAAATTATAGAAATAAGAAAAGAAAAAGGAAAAAAAATTCAAAGTTATTATATGACCCTAAACCCCAAGACCTAGTTAAAAATTGATTTGTTCAGCAAGGAATAAAGTAGGGAAATAAGGACCAATAATACATTAAAAATTACATTCTTTAATTCATTATTTATTCATTTTCGGGACCTATTTTATTTTCTATCTTTTATACTTCAAATAAAGAAACTTTGTACATGAAAGTTACAGATAAAATATAAAATTGAGTTTACACAATAATAATATAAAATGTACTTTTTATACTCGAAATAAAATCCCAAAATCCAAACTTCACATACTCGTATCTCCTAAATAAAAACTCAAAATGTAATAAAATCACTTTTAATTGTATATAACTTTTAATAAGCTATTTAATGAAGGTGGTTTCATATTTTTTAGATTCAGGGTATGAAATTTAGGTTTTGGGCCCCTATTATAGTATATATACATGTATAAAATATAAATTTTGTTTATCCTTTATTATTTTTATAATTTTATAATTTTATTAATGTGCAAATATTATTTGTAATATATGTACATTTAAAAACTAAAATAAAATCATAAAGAAAATAATAAAATAAATAAGAAATAAAAATACGTAGATAAGATACATATACTTATACATATAAATAATATACTCATATTTATTTAAGTGTATATATTACATCATAAAAATATGACAAAAATATATTTAAGTATATAAAAATAAGTTATAATTATATAAAAGAATAAAATCAAATTTACAAAATAAAAATAAAATATACTAAAACATAGATAAATATACCTATAAAAGGAACCCAAAAACTAACTTATAAATAAAAAACTCTAAAAAATAAATAAATAACATATTAAAATACTATAGAAAATAAGAAACATTTTTATTTTATAACATAAAATTAATAAAAATAATTCATTAATTATTTTCGGATTACTTCTGATTTTTCCTCTAATTTGTCTTTTTGCAGATGACGTGGCCCAATCAGGCCATGTCCCCCATTGACCTGAGGTCAACTCTAACCATAGGTCTGGATTCTAACACATCTAGAGTTTGACCTCTTTTTCTCGATTTTATCCCCATTCATTCTTCAACTAACATGATTTGATTCCTCTATCACTTTTCACCTCGATCATCCACCTACCACGCCCTCTCGTCTCCTCTATCCATGGAACACTACATTGCATGTTCTTCCTCGATTCCTCAATCCCTGTCACCACTTGTACAAAAATCCACCTATGAGCTTCATCCCATTTCGAATCACCTTGGGACCCTGTTTTGGTTCCCTACCTTGCACTCTAGATTGAATTTGGTGACAGGACCTTCTCCAGTCGGGTTCAATGGAGTCAGGCAAGGCTTGGAACGCATTCCACCATCTCTAATGGCTCGTCGTAGTTAAGGTTAGCTTCGTGGTCTTCCAACCACTGAGGTATCCTTTTTATCGCTTTTCTTGGTAGCTTTAGGTTGCAGATTTCGATTTCTGCAAATAGTTTTTTATTTTTACTTCGTGATTTAGCATAAATCCACTCTTTCGTAGTTCATCGGAGCTGAACTCATGCGAACCCATTCATTGTGCTTCACCAGTTTATCGACTCTCCACCTACCGCCACCTTCTTTCCCTAATTTTTCTGGACGGCCCAGACCAAGCCATTCAACCTGCTCCTCCCTAAGGAAGGATCCGAGTGCTCCACCACCTACTTCCCATCGGAGCACCTCTGCCCAAACCACCCACGCTTCCATTCTCCCCTTTGACGGTCGATGCAGTTTGCCCTCGACCTCCCCTTTTCTTCATGTGTAGGACTGTACATCAAAGACCCCGCTGGAGCCATGTTGAGTCTCGTTGGAGATATCTAGAGCACCTCTGTCCCTCCACCCTCGTAGGTGAGTGTTGGTTACCCTCTGGCCATTTTGAAGCATCTAGTGGATAGAGAACCTTTCCAGGTGCCTTTTGGGTCATCTTGGAGCATCAAGGCACGTCGGAGGAGGCTGATTTGGTCGAAGGAAGCTCTCTTAGTCGAGGCTTCTTCCAAGTTAATCAACCGCCCTCCTCCATCGTTGGATTGGCACTTATTCTTCGTGAACTCTAGTAGTCATCAGATCAAAGCACGCCTCCACCGTTGATATCTCATAGCAGAGCTAATCTGGGACGTCAACTGTGAACCGGTATCAAGCATTATGGAGTGGACACGTGTGCTAGTGAGTTGATCTCAGTTGTCCTCCTCTTCGCATTTTTTGGGTATTTTGCGCACTTAACCCATAAACTTTTGTATTTTAATATTTAGTGTATAAACTTTCATTTGACATTTAGATAACTATGTAAAATTTGCAAAACATCCCCTGAACTATTTTTATTTGCAATTCAGTCCATGCCAGCTCAACTAATGTGTGGTCTAAGGTGAGATGGGCATTTTGCAGGCAGACCCTACAAATTATTGTATTTTATATTAGTCTAAGAACTTTTTATTTAATTTTTTGTAAAATTGCAAGTAGGACCTGGACTTTTATTTTATTTAAATATTACCCCCACTAGTCCAGTTATTTATGTATGTTTTCTCTATATATTAAATATAGCTACTGTGCTCCAAAAATCACCAAAAAATACTTGTAGACTCCCGATTGCACACATTTATATGTCACATTTTTATTTTTGTAATTTATTACATTTTATTATTTATTCAAAATCATTTAGAGCACATTTTTCCCTGTCAATAGTATGAAATACCAAAAAATACAAAAACTTTTGAAAAATTACAAAAGTATTTATTGTGTTTATATCTTTATTTTCTAACTCTAGAAATTAAAACCTCTAAAATTATAAAAAGAAAATTCATAAAAATCAAATAGCTCCAAAATCCAGTATTAAAAGATTGAAAATTCCCAAAAATACAAAAAATATATTGTTTTCTATCTCTGAATTTTATTTATATTATTATACACTTATAAAAAATTATTTAAAGAATTTTGGACCTATTTTGCTATTTTTAATCTTCATTTCAATTTCAGGTATTTATTAAATCCTTGTTTTAGGGTATTTTTTTACTTTAAAAATATATAAAATTTTGTGAAACTCAAAAAATAATCAAAAAAGTAGTAGAAAAATATTTAAAACTCAAAAAGATTTTATTTCATGTATTTTATGTAATTTATTAGTTTTATAATTATATTATCAACTATTGTATATATAGTACTACATATCTTATATTATGTATTTAAAAGAAAAATATATTAAAATCTAAAAATACTAAAAGAAGATATAAAATATAAAATCAAAAAATATAAATCAAAAAATAAAATAAAATAATAAAAAATTAAAAACCCACTAAAAATTAGACAAGAAAACCACACAATCATTTTTCCACTCCATTGCCTGATCTATCCATTCTACTCACAGTGTTTGACCACTACACAATACTTGCACTTATACATATCTTTGTTGTATAGTTATAATAAATTTTAACTCCACAAAGTATTTTCATTTCTTGATTATTATTATGGGTTAATTGTTGTTTAAAGTTAGGTTTCTTGTGGGTCACCGCAGTGACTGTGTCTCTGCCTTGTGTGAGGCATATCTAGACCCATGCAAAAATCCTCTTCAACAAATGACACTGTTACTAGGGAGCGACTATGCATATATTGGTTTTGTCTTATTGTGTATTCTTTGTCTATATTTTTACGCTATTTATTTTCTGATTTATTTGATATAATTGTTGGATGGTCTAACCACCCTCCTTGTTTGAATTTTTTGTGAGGAACGCGGTCGAGGGAGGCACTCTTTTAGGAGCGCATGCACACCCACGTGAGGCGACTTTCTGACATAGCATCAAAGAATTACGTGGAGAAATTTTGTAGACATAATTTTTGTGCATTTAATAATTATCTTATTTGTAATTTACAGTGAGAGAGAGACCATTATTGTAATATTCAGGACACTCTTTCACACCGGTCCACTACCCGAGGGATTGTTTCCTTGGGGGCCTCGTCAGTTTTGTCACGATTTTTCTCCATTTTTTGTTTTATTTTTTGATTTTGTTTTCCTTATTTTTTGTGTGATTTGTCCTAGCATAGTATTTGCTTGATTCGATAGATTAAGGCTAAACACCTAATTATCATTGCATGCACCTATAGTTCTTGTTTGGACTTAGTCAAATTTTGAATTGCTATTTATTTTGATTTGAGACCGCATGCCGAGAGAGGTCGCATACAGCGCATGCAGGACCTATTGTGGTGGGCACCGAGTGCCATCGAATATCGGACCTTGGTCTCTTATCTGGATAATTAGTATATTGTTCTTCATGATAATAGCAATTCTTGTACTTAGGGTGATTTCATTGTCTTGCATTTACATATAGTGTAGGTTTCAATTCTACTTAGATCTTGTATGTAGAGAGCTGGAAACAAGGTGAGCATTTATTCTTTGGCATTTACCATCGATTTATCGCTTGCATTTCTTTTTCGGCTCTCTCCCTCTAATTTTAATCACCTAGGTGGTAAAAATAATTGACTACTCGATAGGATAAAGCATTTTCATCAAAAATACAAAAAAATGATAATCAATAAAATTAGGATTGTTAATATTACTTGACCCTAAAATAAATTAAAAAAGAAAAATCATTGTCTTGGGGAGAGTAGTCCCTCATTGTATTCATTTTTATTTGCTTGTGTACACACTAAGGAGTAGTGCCCAAATCTCATAAGCCTTCCTAAGTGTTTGTACAATTTTGTGGTTCTCACCTAACTCTAAAATAGACAAGACAAAAAGATCGAGCTTTCACGGTATTCATCAAGTTAAGTAGGTGAACATAGGGGTATTGTTTTGTATGTGTTTGTTTGTGATTGTTTGTGTGTATCTTTGATCTCTCTATGCATTTTTTGCTTTTTTCTCACACCTCTTGAATTGACCATCGTGTTCTACTGATCATTTTATCTTATTTCGGAGATGGCCGACTGGAGTGATTTTAATCCGGGCATTGTGGATCCCTCGTACTGTCCAACCAGTTCACCTTAATTTTTTTAGGAGGACTATGCTCATGATTTTTGTACATATCTGACTAATCCCTTATTTAAGGATGTAGATTTTAATTTTGATCCACCTCCATGTTATCAGGAGGATCTTGCTCCTGATTCTCGTTTTTGTGCATATCTACCTGACCCACTTTTTCAGGACTTCGACCCACCACCACCACCTCACCCACCCGAGACTGAGCTTTGGAAGTCACCTTTATTTATGTCCGAACTTGAGTCCTTGAACTAGATGATGGAGCATATGAATTCGAGGGTTGACAACCTATTTAGCATGAATAAAAACCATAATGTTGCTCCACTATTTGAGGATATGGATTCATTTGAGGATTTTCATTAGAGCTTGCAATCGCCAAAAATACAAAAAATGAGAAAATTTTAAAAATACAAAAATAATTTATGAGACACGTTGTTTATTCATTTTGTAAGGAGAGGGCCCACTTGCCTGACCATTTACCCACACATGCATTCACCCCATGTTCCACCTTTGACACCGATGATGACACTGTACAGACTGCTCTTAGTCATCCTTGTGTATATGTTGATTTTGATCTCCTCCCTTGTATGGAGGAGGTCCAAAAATTCAAAAAAAATCTAATGAAATCGAAGTGGTGACTGTTATTCATAAGATCATTGATGCCCCACTTCACCAGGCCATGACTCATTTATCTGCTCCTCAACCCAAAAAGAGAAAGCAAAGGAGCAGATCTGAGTGTTGTATCTTGACCATGGCCACTTCCCATGACATCATCCACCATCGTTCTTCTAGAAAAGGGAACACTGCTACACCATTCATTAGATGCACCATCTCTGACTATTCGTATGATCACAGTCTCCTTGATTGCAGTGCTTCGATTAGCATAATACACTTCTCATTGGTACAGTCTCTTCATTTCGGGTCTACAGTCTCTTCACTTCGGGCCAGTTAAAAAAACAAGATGATCGTTTAATTTTTTGAAGGATCAATCAAGAGCCCGAAGGTTATTTTAGAGAACGATGTCATTTAGATTCAGGGCATGAGCTATACTATCGATTTTGTCATATTGCCCATGGAGACCCCTACCGCTAGGGAACACTCTCCAATCATCCTGGGAAGACCCCTTCTCGCCTCTATGAGAGTTGTAATTGATTATGGATCAGGAGAGATTCGCTTTTGTCCTAATGACGAAAGCATTGTGGTCATTACTGCACCTACTTCCACCAGAGACCTACATTTGATGCGACTACACCTATCTTAGCTGACCCCATGGACTATGACCTTAATGAGACTATCAGAGATTTTTGATGTACGTTTGATTCTACTGAGACATGAGAATTCCACTCCTAGGAGGAAGACTTGGAAAGCATAGACCTTCGAGTTCCCTCTTCTAGTACATGGCGATGTGTTGATGATATCCGCAGGATTTACACAATTGACACCTTTGAGCGGAGGGCAGATTTAGACGAGACTAATGAGCTGGATTTGATCTTATTGCTTTTATGAATGAATTCAGGCCTTTTGATGATAATAAATGATACGGTTGAGACCTTAGAGGACGAACATGATCGGACTACTTCCACAAATGAGTTTGTTTCCTTTTGTTTTAACCTAGTTGAGAGTACCTTGGCCAGACATGACCATACTAATTCCACTAATTGGTTTGTGCATGCACACTCTGAGAATGCTGAGGATGCATTCCTAGTTGATCCTAATCGGTTTGTCTAATGATGACCCTGATATCAACCTACACCTTGTCAAATCCATTCATCAGCGATCCCACAAGAAGGTTCGTTTTCTACCTTTTTGATTGTTGTATATCCATTATGGTGTACACTCGCTTTTGTTTTACCTCTTTATATCTACCATCTTCGCTAATCCACCTCATTTTCGTGTGTTGCCTTGCTTAGGACTTACTTTATCCTAAGTATCAGGGGGTGGATGAGTCGATGTTCTCTCTTCGTTTTGTTTAATCACTCTTGTTGTTGTCTATACTTAGGGCTCTTTTACTCTAAGTATATGAGGAGTGATGTGTACATTTTCTTCGATCATTCATTCTATCATCATTTGTCTTTGCTTCTTTTCTTCTTTTCATTTTTATTTTTCTTTTACTACCAAAAGGTGCCTCCCCTTTTTGTCAGTCTTCTATAGATAGGACGTATTTTGTCTTAAGTATAGGGGTGTGCACCCCGAGTTCTTTCATTCTTTGATCCTCTCCACTATCTCCTCTTATCGTTTATACTTAGGGATATCTTACCCTAAGTATATGGCGGACAGTGTGAGTATGATTTGCTCATTCCAACCCTTGAGCCTCCCAACCTTGTGTACATTTTGCTATACATAGGATTATTTGATCCTAAGTATAGTGGGAAGGTGGACTTCTCATTCATTCATTTCTCATTCTTTCATTCATTCCTTATTCGTTATTATTTATACTTTTCTATACTTAGTACGAGTTATGTCTTCTCTTTTTCTCTATGATCTATGACGACATAGCTCAAGCTAAATATAGGGGGTCGTATATACTGCATATTTACTTTAAGCCGTAACTCGTACTTTCATATTTTCAATAATTATGGATAAAATACTGTATAAAGCACTATATTTATATACTATAAAATTCATTAACATTTATCAATAAAAATATGTTTATTATTCCTAAAATCCTTTTTGTATATATTGATTAATAAATCAGGTAGAAAGATTTTTTCCAAAATGTTTGAAAAATAGTTCGAAAATATTTTTCAAAAATCTTTTGAAAACTATTTGGAAAATTTTTTGTTTTATATTTCCAATCTTTGTAAAAATATTTTGTTTGTTAAAATTTATTTTAATTGTGTGACATAAAAATCTTTTGAAAAACTATTAGCAAATGGTTTAAAAATGGTTGCAAAAATATTTGGAAAATATATATATTGTTTGAAAAAACCTTTGCAAAATGGTTTTCAAATGTTTGTAAATATTTGTCAATATTATGTGCAAAAAGTATTCTGGACTATATTTTTCAAAAAATATTTGTAAAATAATTTTCAAATAAATTTGATAAATATATACATCACACCAAAATTCTTTACTAACTGTATATATTCTTATCTATAAAAAATTAATTAATTAATATCCTTTGTAAATCGTCAAAATCTCTAACTCTTGTGAATATAAGATGCATCCCCATGTAAATATTTGTACCTATTTTCTTAACCAAAATTTTTTGTTTTGAAAAAACACAAAAACGTTTGCAAAACCTTCTTCAAAAATCCATAAAAGTTCAAAGTTGGAAATTTGCATCACAAAAATATTGTCTGCATTGTACATAGCATTTGCATAGCATTCACATTTTTTGGATTGACTTTGATAATTGAACAAGTCTAAGTAAAATCCAAATATTGGAGCTTGGTTGGACCTTAAATCAAACAAATCATAGGAACCTTATGGGAACTGGAATTGAGGTACTTCAGGTCTAGTTGACTTAATTCTTTCATAATTCTGAGACTTGGTTCAATGTACTCTTGATTGCCTAAGTAGATTATTTCAGAGCGCACACATGGCTCTTGTTGATAATGACTAACTTGGACACCTGCACCTTTCACTTGGCTCAACTCAGTTGGACTAGTGAGGAGATTGGATTTGCCGGTATGAGACGTACACAAGAGGAAACATTTGCCCTCGTCTAGGGAGGGAAGTGCACCCCAACTCGTCCAGCGGAGGTGACGTCTAAAGATAGGAGAGTGTGGGTTGCAATAGTGCTTCAAAAGAGGGATAATCTACTGGCTCAAGAGGAAAAAGTCCTTATGTAAATGATTCTGTATATAGTATTTTCAAAAAAAAAACTCCAAAAACGTGGACAGGCCTGAATGAAAATAAAATTCCTATCGGAGTGCACATATTTGTATAGTCAATAAGCAAGCTTGAGCTTCAAAGTCATATTATGTGATCCTGCAGCTGGGTGACTTGACTACGATGGTTATGCATACTAGGATAGGTAGCTACATTGGCTACCATCCATTCTTCTCTTCACCCCATCCTCTTGAGTTGGTTTTCACTTGAACGTAGAAGGGAATACCTCGTTCTTCGACTTGAGCTCCAAACTTT
Organism: Ottelia alismoides; assembly: GCA_037367405.1. Taxonomy (NCBI): domain Eukaryota; kingdom Viridiplantae; phylum Streptophyta; class Magnoliopsida; order Alismatales; family Hydrocharitaceae; genus Ottelia; species Ottelia alismoides. The sequence goes on along the minus strand of JAZKJV010004786.1, from coordinate 231,279 downwards.
GATTTTGTAAAGACACGTTTAAGAATTTAATTCTATCCACTTTCTTTCTTATTCTTTTCTTTGCTTTTATTTTTCTGCACTTATTACATAATTATTTGCTAGGGACTGGCAAAGGCAAGTATAGGGAGTTGATGAATCTCTATTTCATCACATTTAGTCTATCAATTTGGCCTTAAAAACCCTATCTAATGCATGTAAATAATCCAAATTTGCATAAATTAACATTCATTCTTTGTTGTATAAATACTGTATAAAATGTTATTTTTAATGTCACAATTATAGAATAAATAAAAGAAAAAAATAAAATTTCAAAGTTATTGTATGACCCTAAACAACAAGAGCAAGTTAAAAATTGGTTTGCTCGACAAGGAATAAAGTAGGGGAGAAACGGACCAATAATACAATAAAAATTACATTCTTTAATTCATTATTTATTCAATTTTGGGACCTACTATATTTTCCATCTTTTATACTCCAAATAAAGAAACTTTGCACTTGAAATTTATAGATAATAATATTTAGAAAAATACAAAATTGAGTTTACACAAAAATAACACACAATGTATTTTTTATACTTAAAATAAAATCCCAAAATCCAAATTTCACAGACCCGTTCCTCTCAAATAAAAACTCAAAATGTATTAAAATCACCTTTTATAACTTTTAATAATCAATTTAAGGAATATGGTTTCATATTTTTTGGAGTTAAGGAGTGAAAGTTAGGTTTTGGACCCCTATTGTACTATATATACCTGTATAAAATATTCATTTTATTTATTTTTTATTATAATTTCGTGAATAATATTTATAATATATTTACATATAGAGAAATAAAATAAAACCATAAATACAATAATAAAATAAATAAGAAACAAAAATACATAGATAAGATACCTATATTAATACCTATAAATAATTTACTCATATTTATTTAAGTATATATATTATATCAAAAAAATATAAAAATATATTTTAGTATATAAAATAATTTAGTTATATAAAATATGATAAATAAAGTAATAAAATCGAATTTACGAAATAAAATTAAAATATATAAAAATATAGATAAAGATACCTATAAATGGAACCCTTAAAATTAACTTGTAAATAAAAAGCTCTAAAAAATAAATAAAAATCATATTGAAATACTATAGAAAAAAAAGAAACATTTTTTATTTTATAACCTTAAATTAATAAATTCATTTATTAATTATTTTGGTATTACTTCTTATCTTTCCTCTGGTTTGTCTTTTTACGGGTGATATGGCTCAATTAGGTCACGCCCCCTGTTGACCTTGGGTCAACTCTGACCCCAGGTTTGGATTTATACACACCTAGAGTTTGACCTCATTTTCTCAATTTTATCCTTGTTGCTTCTTTCACTAATTGAATCTGATTCCTCTTCCATTTTCTCACCTCGATCATCCACCTATCACGCCCTCTCGTCTCCTCGATCCATGGATTTCTACATCGCATGTTCTTCCTTGATTCCTCATCCCCTGTCACGACTTGTACAAAACTCCAACTCCGAGCTTCATCCCATTTCGAATCATCGTCGAGGTTACCTTCGTGGTCTTCCGGCCACTAAGGTTTCTTTTGTATTGCTTTTCTAGGTAGCTTTAGTTCTAGATTTCAACTTCTACAAATAGTTTTGATTTTTACTTCGTAATTTAGCTTAAATCCACTCTTTTGTAGTTCACCGGAGCTGTGCTCGGGCTAACACATTCATTGTCTCATCGCCACCTTCTTTCCCTGACGTTTCTTCTCTCCCCAAACCACTCCATTCAACCTGCACCTCCCTAGAGTAGGACTCGGGTGCTCCACCACATTCAACCCGTCGGAGAACCTCTGCCCAAACCACCCACGCTTCCATTCACCCCTTTGATGGTCGATGCAGTTTGCCCTCAACCTCCCCTTTTCTTCCTATGCAGTACTAAACATCAAAGACCCCGCTGGAGCCATTTTGAGTCTCGTCAAAGATATCTAAAGCACCTTTGCTCCTCGACCCTCGTGGGTGTGCGCTGGTGACCCTCCGGCTATTTTGAAGCCTCTAGTGGATAGAGAACCTTATCAGGCACCTTTTGGTCCAACTTGGAGCATCAAGGCACGCTGGAGGAGGTTTATTTGATCTGAGGAAGCTCGCTGAGGCGAGGCATCTTCCCAGTTCATACACCGCCCTCCTCCGACATTGGTTTGGACCTTGTTCTTCGCGAACTCCAGCGATCAGATCATCGCATGTTTCCACCGTTGATCTCCTGCAGGAATGTGTACTTATTTACAAAAATTAAGGGTATATTTTACACTGGGAATTTATAAATGGTAAGTGTTATTTGTAATTCACTGGTTATATATATATATATATGAAGGTTATATAAATAATTTTATTTGCTACAATTATATACAAGGTTCTAAAAATAGTTTGAAAATATTTTTGCAAACATTTTGAAAATTTATTTTGTAAATGATTTTTACAATCAATTTTGCAAACATTTACAATGTTTAAAAATCATTTTGCAAAGAATTTTTTAAAGGTATAGATAGATTTTTCAAAAATATATTTACAAACATTTTCCAAATCATTTGCAAATTGAATTTTGAAAAAAAGTTATTAAAACAAATGAACAAATTTTTGCAGAGAATATCAAATGATTTTTACACGGGATTGAAAATATTTCACAAAAGTTTTCCAAACAATTTTCAAAAGATTTTTCAAGTCATTTTCCAACCATTTTTCCACTCATTTTGCAATATTTTTAAACCAGATTATTCAAGAATTTTGAAAAATTTTATATGTATTCGTAGGGTATATTCTTTACAGTTGATTTACCATATGCCCTAACCTATATAGTATTTTAGCCATATTATTAAAAAAATACGAAAGTATTAGTTATGGCTAAAGTATATAAAATGTATATACGACCCCCATACTTAGCATCAGTTATATCCTCATAGGGATCAAAGAGAAAAAGGAAGACATTAAACGTGCTGAGTGGTGGAAAGCCTATACTACAATGACTAAATAAAGAATAAGAATTCGGTCATCCCCCTATACATAGGATTAGCTAATCCTAAATATAGCAGTTTGTACACAAAATGGGGTTGATCGAGGATGAGAATGTACGAAATCAAATGGTTTGGCTTGTCCCTCCTGTACTTAGTGTAAAATATCCTTGAGTATGGACAAAACATGAAAAAGTTGAGAGATAAGAGAGAGAATGAATAATAAATAACCCGAATACACTCATCTCCCCAATACATAGGATGAAGCATATCCTATGTATAGTATAGATGAATGGGATGAGTGAAATACAGAAGAATGAAAGAATTGGAAAATAGAAATGAAAAGAAGAAAAGAAGGAAATAAATTAAAAATATTTTTGGAGGCATTGTTCGGTTCTGCTGGAGCCACAACTCTGAAATCTTCATCAAATACCACATGAATCGAATCAACAGTGGCCAGGAATGTGTCGTGCTCTAGATGCAGATTCAACAACTGATTGTTTATGATGAATGGTTGTGCTTCACCTGACAATTTTGTATGAGAATACCTCCATTGCCACATACAGTTTTGACTATGTAAGTCCTTATCCATTTACTTTTTAATTTACCTGGGAATTTCTTCAATTTCATGTCAAATAGCCAAACTTTCTATCAAGATTCGAAAGTCTTTCATCTGATGTGCCGATCGTGCAAATGTTTGACCTTCTCTTTCTAGACCAAGTTGTTATCGTACACAGTTTCTAAATTGCAGAAGATTGTTCACATCAACCAGTCTCTTCTGACCACCTTTCTGTGAGTTGAGGTTATAGAGTGTTAATTACACAAAGAGATTTATGAATGAGTTCCACAGGTATATGGTATGGCTTCCATAGAAAAGATGATAGGGAGACATGCCCAAAAGAGACGTGTAGGTGGTTCTGCAAGACCAAAGATCTGAGTCCAGAAGTTGTGATCATTTCTTTCTATCCAGCCTCATAAGTTTCTACAAGGTAGTCTTGATTTCTTTGTTTGATAATTCAACCAGACCATTGGATTGACGATGATAAGAAGCATCGCCATGATGATCGATGTCATACTGCTTCACTAATTTATTTACCTCTTTACTGATGAAGTGGCTACCCCCGTCTGAGATCAGAATCATCGGTATCCTGAAATGTGAAACGATGTTATCTTTCAGAAATATATAGATTGTTCTATTACCGGTGGCTCGAGTAGAGATAGCTTCTACCCAATGACTCACATAGTCTACAGCAAGCATGCTATATTCGTAACCCTGACTGTTAGAAACTGAGCCCATGAAATCAATTTCCCATGCATCGAACACATCAGATATCTGAATGAACTTGAGGGGCATATAATCTTTTGAACAAAGGGTTTTTCCCATCTTCTGACAATAAGTGTTGGCTATGACGTATTCATATGAACCCTTGAATAGTGTCGGCCACTAGAGGCCACACTATAATATCTTTGTTGTCGTTCTGCTTCTAGAATGATGTCCACTAGATTCGAGCTTATGACAATACTCGAGGACACTTTTGTACTCCTCCTGAGAGATACACCATTGTCAAATGCAATCCACTCCTTTCATTAATATGTATGGATCTTTCCGTTGGTAAAAATGAATTTAGGGCAAGAAGTTATCCTTCTTGACTTTTGTCTAATCATGTGGGACTACCCATGCTATGAGGTAGTTCACAATATCGACATGCCAATGGAGACATGCCACATTGAGAATGGATTCATCAAGAAAGGTTTCTGTGATTGATGCAGTGCTCAGTTGAGTATCGTGGCATTCAATTATGTATAAGTGATCTACTACCACATTCTAAACTCCAAGTTTGTCTTGGATTTCCAAGTTAAATTCATGGAAGTAAAGAATCCATCTGAGTAGGGATGCTTTGGCATCCTTCTTCTGTTGTAGGTACTTGATAGTAAAGTTGTCAGTGATAATAATAACTTTTGACCCAAGAAGATAGGATATGAACATCTCCAAAGTGAAAACAATTGTCAGCAATACTTTCTCTATAATTATGTAATTTTTCTTTCCATCATCTAATGTATTGTTGATATAGGAATGTCGTAGGGTAATTTCTCTCTTCTTTAACCTAAGACAGTCCCAACTACAAAATCTAACGATTCAGGCATGATCTCAAATGTAAGAGACCAATCAGATAATCGTAGGACTGGGGCCTAAGTGGCTAAATCTTTCAACTGATGAAAATATTAGAGAACCTGCTGACCAACAATGAACTCGATCTCCTTGTTGTGGTTGACTATGTGTATGAAAAGATTACATTTCACTCTTGCAGTGACATAGTCACAATGAATATTATCAGCGAGCCGAAAGCCTCCCATCAACATCCTGCTCTACCGCCCTCTCCTTCGCCTCCCGCTCCTTCATCGACTCCTCCTTTGCACCCCTCCATCACCCTCTCTAGCGCTCCTTCCAGCCACCTCCTCCACCCCCTGCAGAGCCCCCTCCTCTGCCCCCTCCATCGCCCCCTCCACCACCCCCCATTCAACACCCCATACAACCCCCTCCATCGCCACAATCCAGCCCCCTTTCCAAGCCCCGCCACCCCCTTTAGTGCTCCCTACGGCCACCTCCTCCGCCCCACCTCCAGCGTCTCGTCCAGCCCCCTCCTCCACCTCCCTCCATGCCCCTTCTAACCACCACCTCTGCCACCTCTAGTGCCCCGGCCAAACCCCTCCTCCACCCATTCCATCGCCCCCCTTCTAGCCCCCTCCACTGCCCCCTTCCAGCCACCTCCTTCCTACGTGCATTTAGCACCCCGTCCAGCCCCCCCTCCGGTCCTCCTTTACCGCCGCCATTGTCTTCTGCTCATACCATGTGTCAACATTCTTCTTCGACATACAGTGGGGCGTGGAGGATGAGCATCATGATTGTTCAATGTAAGGAGGATATATATATGGTAGTAGTCAATAGTAAAAATTGGCAACCTAAATGGGTAAAGTTGTAAAATTTTAATGTTTTCCATCAACATTAATGTGGAAAATGGATGGAGATTAAAACAGTGCCATGTTACATAAGAGTTAAGCATTAGTTGGGATTTCTCCTGTAATTCAAGTTTATCGAGGGTTATATACGAAAAATACGAAATTAATCAAGGTTATAGGTGTAAATATCCCTTATCATTTTCAATCCTCGCCGTTGTCATTTTTTAGAAAACTTGCAATTGGTGTCAACGTATAAAATGTCTAGAAAAAAGTTTGTAAATTACTTTAAAAAAAGCTTTGTTTGTGGTAGAAAGAAATGCCAAAGTCAATGCTCTGTCCTCCATAATAAGTCCTCTAAAATTGTCTCCCGTTCACAGGAAAAAGTAGGAGACAGAGGGGCGGGGATATGGGTTGGGGAACGAAGTGGGTGGTAGCCATAGCTGTGATGAAGCTGGTTGTGGTGGCTTTGCAGGCGCGGGATACACCACCACCTTCATCGGGAGGAGCAGTTGCACTGTCGGGATGCCCCTCACACTGTGGTGGGGTTCCCATCCCCTTCCCTTTCGGAATTGGCGAAAACTGCTCTCATCCGTCGAGCAAAACCTTCCAAGTAAACTGCACAAGCAACAAGCCCATGTTAGCTGATTACTACGGTCAACTCAAGTTCGAAGTCAGAGAGATCTCTCTCTTGAATTCCACCGTTCGTGTTTCAACCACCATGCCACCGGTCTGCAATTCGAGCTGGACTTTCCAGCCACTCTGGGGCAGCTACAACTTAAGACTTGCCCCCGCAGCCAACGTGTTCGCAGTCCTCGGCTGCAAGATTTTGGGATTCTTCGATGCCAATACCATTATAAATAGAGATTTTGCTAATACTTCTTCCAGTGGTGATTACATTCACATAAATCAAACAGTTGGTTGCGTGTCTGCTTGTCTTGATCCACAGGCTAATCGGCGGACCCAGCCGGTGGAAATGGGAGTCTGCGACGACCGTTGCTGCCAGACATCGGTTGATATTCATGCCTGGGGTTACCAGACCGTTGGCCGTAAAATAGATAACGTCATACTCACGACCCTCAGCAATGTCACGGAATGCTTCTACACCTTCGTGGTTGAGAAAGGGACGTTCAACTTTTCGGGAGCAAAACATGATTTCCTTCCAAAAGACAGCATCACGACCCATTTATTGGCGGAGTGGTCGATCATCATGACATGCGAGGAAGCCCTCAAGGACAGGAGCAGTTACGCGTGCGCGAGCAGTAATAGCGAATGTGTTAACTCCAAGACGATGGGGTACAACTGCAGATGCATGTTGGGTTACGAGGGCAATCCCTATCTCTCAGATGGCTGTCGAGGTAACTTATTTTATGTTGACCTACCACATTAATTTCTTCACTTATTTTCCATGAATCACTAGCTTTCATCTTTTAATTTAAGGTTTTTATCAGTTGTGTCCCTATGAGATATTGCAATATCAGTTATGCCCCTCTTTTTTGGGAATATAAATTATGCCCCTGACTTCTTGTCGTTCGAGCAGTTGCGCCCTCAGGTTAGTTGACGTCAGTCCTCAACACAAACGGACGTTAACTCTAGGACACAAAAGGAATTAAATTTAAAAAAAATGACTAAAATGTCTTTCTCCATCCCTATCTCTCTCTTCCCCCACCTCCTAGTCATGTCCCCAACCTCCTCCTCCACCCAATCTCCTCCTCCGCCCAATCTCCGCCTCCTGCCCTCCTCCTCCTCCGCCCAGTGTCCTCCTCTACTCCCAACCTCCTCCTCCCCCTTCCTTCTTCCTCCGCCTCCTCCCCATCACTTCCTCCGCCCCCAGCCTCCTCCTCCCGCCCATCCTCCCCCTCCCTGCTTCTTCCTCCTCCTCCCATCACCTCTTCTGCCCCAACCTCTTCCTCCATGTCTCTGCTTCCTCCACCTCCTCCCCACCACCTCCTTTGTCCCCAGCTCCCCCCCCTCCTCCCCCTCACTGCGTCGTCCTCCTCCTCCCTACCACCTTTTCCGCCCTCAACCTCCTCTTCCATGTCCCTGCTTCCTCCGCCTCCTCCCCACAACCTCCTCCACCCACAGCCTCCTCCCCCGCCCATCCTCCCCCTCCTTGCTTCTTCCTCCTCCTCCCCATCACCTCTTCCGCACCCAACCTCCTCCTCCTCCTTCATGTCCCTACTTCCTCCGCCTCATCCCCACCACCTCCTCCGTCCCCAGCTTCCTCCCCTCGTCCGTCCTCCCCACCACCTTTTCCGCCCTCTGCCTCCTCTTCCATGTCCTTACTTCCTCCGCCTCCTCCCCACCATCTCTTCCGCCCCAGCCTCCTCCCTCGCATGTCCTCCCCCTCCCTGCTTCTTCCTCCTCCTTCCCACCACTCCTCTGCCCCCAGCCTCCTCCTCCTCCCTCCCCTCCCCCCTCCCTGATTCCTCCTCCTCCTCCAACCACCTCCTCTGATGGTGGCCAGCCAAATGACATCCTCGCACTCTTTGGATGACCCTTCCGAGTTGGTTCGTCTCTACCATGTGCAGGGTGGCGAGCTCCCAACGCTCTCATCCTCGTTGTTGTCATCATCGACGTCCTTGAGCTCGTCATTCACGACGTTGTCCTCGTTCACGGGGATGCCAATGCTTGACGAAGTTGTGCAGATTCATCAGCATGGAGGTGTAGGCTTTTCTACCAAATATACCCCTCTTAACAACACATGGTGTGATTAAACCATGGTTAAGTTTGACTTATTGACAGCCAAAGTAACGGAGGAGCACAACTGATAGAACGACAAGAAGTCGGGGGCATAATTGATATTCCCAAAAAAGGAGGGCCATAACCAATATTGCATTATCTCAGAGGGGCACACCTGATAAAAACCTTTTAATTTAGGGTAAAATGGGGCTGCCCCCATGGAGTAGCCAACTTGGCTACTCCCACCCCTATTTTCCCCTCTTTTTTTTTGAAAAATAAAAATTTGTATATTCATCATTATATCCCTCCCACATTCTATTAAAATTTCGTCAGAAACAGAGACTTCTAAGCCATCCATCCAGACGTCATTTTTTTAACGGTCGCGGGATTTTTTAAATCAACCATGTTTGGATGGAGGTTGTAGGAGTCTCTATTTCTGACGAAATTTTAATAGAATGTGTGAGGGATATAATGATGAATATAGAAATTTTTATTTTCCAAAAAAATAAAAAAATGAGGGGAAAATAGGGGTGGGAGTAGCCAAGTTGGCTACTCCCTGGGAGCAGCCCCATTTACCTCTTTAATTTATTTGATAGAAAGTTTAGTCTCATGTGTTTAAATATGTTAGGCGCATAAGTTTTGTTAATTTCCCGGTAGACGCAAGAAAAAAATCATTGCTCATCTCGGAAGTTAGCAAGGGATAACGGCAACAAGAGTAAATACAACGAAATGATAACTATTTGGGTTAAATGGAGCTTCTCCTCGAAGATCACACGTTCCATTTTTCTCATTTTTTTGAAAAAAAATCCATTGATTTTCATCATTATAATCTTATATCATATTATTCAAGTTTTGTACCAAAAATAAACTCAATACGTCGTTGTTGAGGTTATTAATATAGGTTTGCCAGTTTACCCTTAATGGGTTCGCATGCCTAAGCCCACTAACCCGGTAGGAGGACGTTGATAACCTTAGTGGCATGTTTGGTTACTGGGTTGAGTTAGGTTGGGTTTGGTTGGGATATCCTCCTGTAAATAGTAGATGTTTGGAGGGTTGGGATGGTTGGAATGATAATTGTGAAGTAATGTGACATTGATTATGTGTTATATTAACTTTTTTTATGATTATAATATATTTTTTATGTTAATAAGTTTATTTGAACAAGGTTAAAAATCATTATACCAAAGAGATTGTAAGGTCATACAAGTATTCCCAACCCAGGAATGCATGGTTGGAGACAGAGATATGACAGGGTACCCCGAAGTACCCTCGCAACCAAACAGACCCAGCTCTATTGTGACAAGCTGTATTGTGCCTTGCGTCGTTCTTTTTTCTTTCTTTCCTCCATCCGTCTTTTCCTCTCCTGGAATATCCATATCATTTGTAACTCACACCTACATTTCGTCACTTTTAGATGAGAGACCATAATTAGAGGTTGAGGCGTTACTAACGGTCACATCATTATTACATTATATGTTATTCTCCAGATTGAGTATCTAAGGGTGCGTTCGGTTCGGGAATAAGCAGAAATAAGGATGGGGAATAAAGAGAATAAGGGTCTATCCTTTGTTCGGCTGGAAGATAGAAAAAAAGAGAATAAGGTGAAATAAATGTAGGTATAATAAAGATAGGAATAAGAGTGAAATAAGATAGAATAATGGAGAATAGTCGTACCACTGGGAACCGTGTTGGGAGGAGAATTGGCCCCTTATTTCAGGGCCTATTCTCCAACCAAACAGGGCCTAAGGCTTCCATTTTTCCTACACTCAATTATGTCGGTGGTATGCTCTTGGATTTAATTATGAGAGAGCTAAACACATTGGGCTAACATGATTTTTTATATCATATCGTGATGATATTTAATTCATATGATTACATTTTACTCGATAAACATTGTGCAGCACATCTAAAGTAATTACCTAGAAATTCTCTTATGTACGGTCATATATAGGAACATTTGTTTCCTAACTTACATGGTCTTTTAATGAATTTCAAAGTCAAGTGTGATATACAAGATTATGAATTTTATCGAATTAACATGATATTGTGCACATCTAAAAGTCCTGTTTTTAAATTTCGATCAACATGACTAGATTTAATTCAATATATTTTTGGATTCCTATCTTGCTAATAATTTTAATTCAATATTTTTTTTGGAATAGGAAGCTAAACATATCCTATTATCCATATGTTTAGCATATCGAAAGTTTTAGAGTCAATTTCTTACTTCTTCATTAACTTTATCTATTGGATTAGATTTAGGTAGTATTTTATTTTTCTTGATTGTCGACTTATTTTATTTTAAATTACATATGTACTTTCCTTAATAGTATTGTTGTTTTTTAAGTGTAAACCATTAAATATCATTATTCCCGGATTTATTGTTGATAAGTGAGCAATCAAAATTGTCTGAAAATATCCAACTAATTGACCATTCAACATATAATTAATGTCAACTAGATTTAATATACTTATTACATCTTATGTTAATGCAATGTGTAGATGAGATTTTTTGCTTAGTATGTATTCATATATTGCAATCAAAAAAAACCTGTAGTTACAACTAGGGGTTGCAGTGTCCCCAACAGGGCTCATGGCCAGATATACTTTATACCAAAGAAACACAATAAAATTAGACAAAGACCAAAAAAAACCTGATGGAATTTATTTGAGAGTGGTTGTCACTATTCTTGAGACTCATCGGATCGTATCAGCAGCAGTGGAAGTTCGCCCATCGCTCCTTCTTGAATTAAACTCCTCCCAAATAGCTCAGGTGGTCGCAACAAGTACGACGTCGGTTGATGACATGCCCAAGCGAGTCGGGTCAAGTATGCAAATAATGAAGGGTGGTTATGACCCAAATCACTAGACCCGATCAATGAGAAAAATAAACCACTCAAGGAAAATCAAGCAATGAAGCGTAATGTAAGTGGTTCGCTATTTTATTAACGTGATATAGCCACTAGGGTCGAACACAAGAGCACGAGAAAAATATGAAGTAGTCAAATTTCAAAGAAATATAATATTTTTAGTTCTTTTTAATTTTGCAATTTTTTATTTTGGAATGAATGTAAACAAGCTCAAAAATAAAAAGAAACAAATACAATAATCTTTTTAGATTTTTCTAAAGAACCAATATTAGTCAGAAAATTAGAGTACGAATATTTTTTATTTTCTGTTTTTTAAGTGTTTTTGGTAATTTTCCTGGATTGTTCAAATATTTTTGTGATTTTATAAAAATCAAAAAGTGCTCAAAACGAAAATAGTGCACAATCAGGACCAAATTGCAAATTAAAAATATCTAAAGTGCCCTCAGATCCTGATCAGAAAATTTTATGATAAAATAGAGATAAAAATATACAAATAGGAACTGGAAATGGAATTTTTGGAGTTTTCTTTTCTTTTATATGATTTTTATTGGATTTTGAGTGTTTTAAATTTTTAGTGTTTTTATAGTGAATTTTCAAGTAAAATTAATATAGAAATTAAAACACAATAAAAGGCACATACAGTTATTTTTATGGAATTTTGAAAGCATTTTCGAATTTTTAGGATTTTCATAAGGCAAACAAGATCTTTTTAAAGGATTTTTTTATTTTTAAAAATAGAAAACGCAAATAAATAAACCCATGAAATTTAAAGTAATAATTACACACTAATAGGAGCCAATGGTAATTTTTATGTAATTTTTAAGGTTAATTTAATATTTATTAAGTCCAATACAAAAAATGTAATTAATCACAGTTCATAGGGACCTATTCGTAATTACTTTAAGTATCTGGACCAATGAATAACACAATTTGAAAGCTCAGGGTTCAACATGCAAGTTTCCCAACAAATTCACGTACATGCTCAACAAACGAGGCACATGGGTATAATTGCAATTTCAATAAACATAACATTCAAGCAGTAACGCTATAAGAGTTCAGGACGCAAACTGCAAATAACCCAGAAATCATGTGAGCACGCACGTGCTTCAGACTCGAAGGGACTAAAATGCAAACACTGCGAGGACCAAATTGTAAATGTACTTAACTACAACTTCTATTTAATGGACTAAATATAAAAGCAAAAACATGTGGGGCACTAAGGAAATATACCCAGGGAAAGGGCACATGGTGCACGCTGGAGGCAGTTAGAACATACGGCTCTGATCGTTGCTGATGACAGATGTGACGGTTGTAGAGAATGTCAAGGATGTGTGTGGCAGATGTATCAGAAGCTCTGATATAACGGCCAAAAAGCTGTGAATGTCGGGTGGCTCGGATTAGATCCAGTAGAGGCTAGGTAATCCGACAGCTAGGGAGGGGTCTACAAGAACATGCCTGAGTTGAACTTCGATAGAATGAGGGAAGGGATCTGCCAACCCGATGAAGGATATGGGGGGTCCCGACAGACTCATGGAGGTGATGCGCGTCGAACTAGGAACTCTGATGGAGGCGATGATGGCTGAATGAGCATGGTGATGGCTGCTCGCCTGGATCTGCTTCACCTGAGCAGCTGGAAGTCCAAATGGTGCTCCACATGTAAGTGCCTTCAAGGTATCCTAAGCTCGGGGCGAAGCTCTGATGGGGTTATTTGAGCATACAAACAAGTGAAGCGACGGGGAATGGGGTACGACGTCCGACGTGCATGAGGGTAGGACGTCCTAGCTTAATCTTGCTCTGGTGAGCAAGGATCGAGGGGTTAGGTTGCGTAAGAAGATGAAGGGTGAGGTGTGGCATCGATTTGAACGGATAGGTGGTCGAGAAGGAGCTCCAACCGACTGGTCGGAGCTGAGAAGCTGCAGCAGGTATAAAATGGAAGATGGAATCGAAACGAGAAATGAGGGTGAAATGGGTGATACCTGAAGCTTCTGAGAAACTCGGCAACGTCAGGGGATCGCACGGCAAGGGTTATGGCCTCGATTCCCTAGCGGGATGAGGAAGAGGCTTCTCTCGATAGAGGACTCTGACCACGACGTGAGCTATGAGTCTCCCGACTCCTCTGGATGGTCTTAAGGCACTCTTCCAACGATTGTCACTACAAGAAAGGTGGCCCAAGGTCTGTGGTGGCGCGAGGGACGAGCTGTGGTGCTGGAGATGAGTGCGAATATTATTTATAGGCTACATGAGGGTCCCAAAGGATCGGAGCAATACACGGAACCCTAGGCAGATCCGGCTGTGCCTAGGGATCCACGAGGATCATGGATCATCATGCTTCAATTGGGTGCAGGAATCAATGCAAGTGTTGATCGGGTTCGGGCAAGAAAAATCAGAGGAAAAGCTCCGGCGAAAGGGGTGTGACCCGACTCGGTCTGGAAGGGGACGTTGATCTGGGTCAACAATCCCAACTGAATCAATCAGAAATAGGATTTACAAAATTCAAAGAAAATAGGATTAAAATAGTAAATGAATTAAATAAAAATGTGTAAAAAAATGTTTATTATTTATTTAATTATTTTTCTGTGATTTTTAATCATTTTTATAAATAAAATAAAATAATGTGTACAGCATATAGTATTGTATACACGTATAATATACCTATGTATTACATACAAGTATTTTATTTGATTATTTAAAAAATAATTTTATTTTAATTTAATTATTTACAGCATGATTTAGGAATATAAAAAAATATTTTATTTTACAAATTATTTGAGGGAATAGAATAAATAGTGAATGTAGCATGTACAAGTGTATTTTGTACAAAAGGTTTAGTAATTTTATTTTTACTTTTATATTTTTTTCTGATTTTTATTTTATTTTTTAAAATATTATAAAAACTATATATAATGGTGTAAAAGGAATAAAATAATTTTATTTTGTCAAAAAGAAATAAATAAATAATATGTACTGGTAGGTTATATGTACAATACATAGTAGACCCTTATCTCTATCTTCTTATTTTCTTTTGCTATCAGGTTAAGGCTTGACCTTCTCTTAGGGTTTGGGTCACTTTTTATTTATTCTAAATACATCATTCTTTTTCTTTTTCCTTTATTCTTTTATTTTTTGTAAAATATATGCTATATGTATTATTATCAAAGACATGCAGAATGCTAAGTTATTGAATTTACATGCATTTACAGGGTGTTTTTGGCAAAAAGAAAAGCTAAAATAAAAGAAAAAAGAGTGAGAATTATGGATTCATCAACCCCTATACTTTACCTTTGCTAGTCCCTTAGCAAACACTTATTTGAAAAAGAAGTGAAAACAAAAGGAGAAGAAAAGAAAAGAAAAAGAATTAAGGTTGATTATTAAACTTATCTTCATTAAACTGGAGTATGGAGCTCAGTCAGACCTTCGAATTATTAGTTTGTCAGAACCTTATAAATTGGTTTAAGACTCAACATCGTCTAAGTCCACAATTCTGTGGTCAAGACTCTTTAATAAACCAGGTCAGAACAAGTCTACGTACGTAAGCTCTAATGGCTATGCATCTTTTCTTGTATTTTGTGTAAGTGATATGTAACTCCCCACCTCAAAAATGACAAAGAAACAACCTCCCTCAACAAGGTAACTCTAATTCCCCGCTTTGATCGTTCTTTCCTCGAGGAGCGGGGTATTCCCTTCTAAGTTCATGTTCAACCAGCTCAAGAAGAGGGGAAAGAAGTGAATGGACTGTGACCAGTGTAGCCACGTATCCCTTGGAGCAAAGTCAGTGTAGCTAAGTTTCTAGCTACAAGCTTCCATGAGATGAGAAGGTGGAATACACAAGCTTTGCTTATTTACTATATACACTCCGACAGGCATTTTATTTTCAATCAGGCCTACCCGCTTTTTTGGAGTTTTTCTTGATTTTGCACTTTTTTTATGATGTGCATATATACAACATATTTACATGGTGCAACATGTACATAAGGAGTTTTTCTTCTTGAGCTAGTAGACCATCCCTCTTTTGAAGTATTATTACAACCCACAAACTCATGTCTTTAGACCTCAATGCCATAATACTAGGTTGAGATGCACATACCTCCCTAGAGGAAGGAGAGAGGTTCCGCCTAGAAGTACTACCCTCGTATGCTAATACCCCAAGCCAAAGAGTTCTGCCTCCTCACCACCTCATCCGTGTTGAGCTACGTGTAAGATGCGTGTCCAAGTTAAGCCATTGTCTATGAGAGTCATGCTTGAGTTGTTAAGTGTTCTGCTTAGGCTCATCAAGATGAGATGTGAACATAACCTAGTGGACTCAAAGAATTAAGCCACTATGGACATGAAAAGTATTAACCCCAAATCCTATAAGATCCTTTGAAGTTAGGTGGATTAAGCTCTTAACCAAGCTCCATTTTCCAATTTAATTCCAGACTAGTTTAATTGTAAGCTATGATTGAGAATAATATACAAGCACATATGTACAAAGCTCTTTTTGAAAACATTTTTCAAAAATATGCATATTTGAATGCAAGGGAGAAGGGAAAATTTTGCAAAATATTTACAACCAAATTTTTGCAAACTTTTATTTTCAAACATTTTTCAAAAATTGTGTACTATATACATAATTTTGATGAAAAAATTTTACAAACATATTATAATCAAAACATTTTTACAAACATTTGTAAAAAATTAGTTTTTTACAAAAGCTATTTACAAACAATTATGTGCAAGAAAAAAACATAAATTTTTTATGTTTTTTAGTTTAGTGAATTTTAGCTAATTTTATTTTATTAACATACTCACACAAAGTATGAGTTATGGCTAAAGTATATATACAATATATACGACACCCCCTATACTTAGCTTGAACGAGGTCCTCAGAGTGATCAAAGAACGATGAAAGGAAGACATAACTCGTGCTGAGTTGGGAAGTGAAAAGAAGTCTATAATGCAATGACAAATGAAAGAATGAATCGAGGCCAGTAATTCCCCCTATACTTAGGATCAAGTGATCCTAAGTGTAGAAGTTTGTACACAAGGGGGAAACCGAAGAATATGATGTACATGATTTACCTCCCCTATACTTAGGGTAAAATATCCCTAAGTATAGGCAGCAAAACAGATGCAAAAAGAATAAAATTAATAATCACTAGTCTAATACCCCCCATACTTAGGGTAAAGCACACCCTAAGTGCAGCATACTCATAAGATGAAAATGGGGTATTAGACAAAAAGAATGTATGATATGGACAACTGGATCTATACAGCTGCGGAAGAGAACTATTAATCAGTCATGAGATGCAAATGATGTGAGTCAAAGACCACATATCATGCAAAGTGAATAAGGGAAATGTCAACGATCAATTGATCATGATCGAGATATGGCTTCAGGTGCTGATTGTTAACACGAAAGGTGGAATCAGATGAATACTCAGATATGTCGCTACTTCCATTGTCATGCACCTTTCTGACCAAGTATGGTCCCTTCTATTTTCTTTGCAATTTCCCTGGAAATAATCTCAATCTAGTATCAAATAGTCATACTCTCTAGTTCATCTCAAATTGCTTATGGCTGATAGAATCATGCCATATCTTCACTCTTTCCTTAACTGTAGGATACTCAAAAAGGTTGTATCTCT
Source organism: Ottelia alismoides (assembly GCA_037367405.1). Classification (NCBI taxonomy): domain Eukaryota; kingdom Viridiplantae; phylum Streptophyta; class Magnoliopsida; order Alismatales; family Hydrocharitaceae; genus Ottelia; species Ottelia alismoides. Next base: position 214,148 of record JAZKJV010004786.1, on the reverse strand, counting down.
CAACTCCTCTAGGGCTGCCAACTCCGCGTTCCTCTGCTCTCCTACACTCTTGAGATCCAATAATAACCCAGTGGCTGCACATAGTGACTTATGTTTAATTTCCACAGGTAAATGGCATGGCTTGCAATAAAGGAGACGAAAGGAAGATGCACCCAAAGGTGTCTTGAAGGAAGTCATATATGCCCACAAGACCGAATCCAAAAGCTGTGACCAATCTTTTCGGTTTGGGCGGACAACCTTATGCAATATAGTCTTGATCTCCCTCTTCGATACTTTAGCAAGACCATTGGTTTGAGGGTGATAAGGAGTGGCAACTCGATGGTCAATGTTGAACTCGTTAGAAAGGGCCCTTACCTTGTCGTTGATAAAGTGAGTCCCCCCGTCGGATATCAAAACACTATGTATCCCTAACCTTGAAATGATATTTTCCTCGAAAATTTGCATATGATCTTAGCATCTGTAGTTCGGACGGGGATGGCCTCAACCCAACGACTCATATAATCTATAGCAAGCAGAATGTACTCGAATCCCTGACTCTTAGGGAATGGACCCACGAAATCGATACCCCAAGCTTCAAAAACCTCAAAAAAGTGGATGGGTTGCATTGGCATCATATCACGTTTCTACAAGTGTCGATCCTCAGACAGTCAGTGCACCTCTTCATGAATTCATCCCAATCCTTGAAGAGGGTAGGCCATCATAGGCTGGATTGGAGCACTTTCTTTGATGTCCTCCTCCCAGAATGATGTCCTCCAGCCTCAAGCTTGTGGAAGTAAGTGAGGATGCTGTGGTGCTCCTCTTGAGGAATGCATGATGCTAGACACTATCCCCCCCTTCATGATAAAGGATGGGATTCTCGCAATGGTACGACTTGACCTTCGCAAGGAAAGTATCAAGTCGTTGTCTGGGCCAATCTTGTGGAACTTTCTTGGCAATAAGATAGTTCACAATGTCAGCATACTATGGAATGGAGGTGATAGTAAGAATCGCCTCGTCTGGGAAGATCTCTATAATAGGTGTGATCTGATCAGAATCCTCAAGGTTCTCTAAATGGGAGAGGTGATCTGCCACCACATTCTTGAATCAAGGTTTATCCTTAATATATATACACACATATATATCAAACTCTTGGAGTAGAAGGATCCATCTGGTCAATCTGGCTTTGGCATCCTTCTTTGCCATGAGGTATCAGATGGTGGTGTGATCCGTAAATATCGTCACTCGAGATCCAAGAATATATGATCTAAACTTGTCCAAAGCAAAGACTACAACTAGCATCTCCCTCTAAGTCACAATATACTTCCACTGAGCGGCATCCAAAGTCTGGTCAGCGTAGTGTATGGCATAAGACAATCCATCTCTCCTTTGTCCTAGCACAGCCTCTATGGCAAAATTAGAAGCATCCATCATGATCTCGAATGGGAGAGACCAATCGGGTGGCTGAAGGACAAGAGACTCGGCAACTAATCCCTTGAGAGTCTCAAATAACGCTAGACACTTATCATCTACAATGAACTCGGTGTCTTTAGTCAGCAATCAGTAAGTGGCCGTGCAATAAGACTGAAATCCTGAATGAATCTTCAGTAGAAACTGATATGCCCCAGAAAAGACTGCAACTGTCACAAATTGGACGGTGGATTGAGTTTCTTTATGATATCCACCTTGGCCGGATCAACCTCCATGCCCCTGTTGGAGATTATATGGCCAAGCACCATCCCCATAGTCACCATGAAGTGACTCTTCTCCCAAGATAATAGAAGATGGACCTCTATACAACACTGAAGTACATGATGCAGGCAGTCAAGACAAGCATCGAACCCATTGCCACAGATCGAAAAATCATCCATGAAGACCTCCAAACAATCACCCACCATATCCAAGAAGATGGAAAGCATGCACCTTTGGAATGTAGCTGGGGGCATTACATAAACCAAAGGGCATCCGTATAAAAGCATACGTCCCAAACGGATAGATGAATGTCATTTTATCCTGGTCTTCGGGCGCTATGGCCACCTGATTGTATCCAGAGTACCCTTCAAGGAAACAGTAATGACTCTTCCCAGCTAGCCTCTCGATAATCTGATCAATAAATGACAGTGGGAAATGATCCTTCTTGGTGGCCTGATTCAATCATTTGTAGTCCACACAGTCCCTATAAGAAGTGCGTACCTGGGTTGCTATCTCCTATCCAGACTCGCTCAAAATTGTAGTGATACTTGTCTTCTTAGGTGCCACATGTAATGGACTAACCGACTTGGAGTCGGAGATGGGGTAGATAAAATCGATGCTCCACCACTTTGATATCTCCTTCATGACCACATCTCGATGATTCTGGTTCAGCCGTTGTTGGAACTCACGCGAGGGCTTGGCATTCTCTTCGAGATAGATGTTGTGGGAGCACAGGGCCGGACTTATCCCCTAGAGATCAACTATGGTCCATCCAATCGCCTTGAGGTTTCTTCCAAGAACCTCCATCAAACGAGATTCTTGATCTCCATTCAAATCCACTGAGAGAATGGCTGGAACATTTCTAGATCACCCGCAAGGAATCTGTACTTCATCGACTGCAGCAAGGCCTTCAGCTCTGGACAATTGGGAGCTGACAAATCTAGCTTCTGAAATATTTGAGTGAAGGCTACCAGATCTACATGAGAGAACTCTTGCTGCATGTGAAAATCTGATGAAGGCGATCTTGCTCGTGCATCTGTAATCTATGATGGCTCGCTCTCTGCCATATTTGTCGGCTCTAAAGGAATTAGACATGGCAAATAATCATCAAAGTCAACCCAATCAATGCCTGAATCCGAGGGATCTGAATCAGAAAAACATGAAATGTACTCCGCTTCGCTATCTTGACCATGATCATCACCTCAAATGTGTCTAGTGCCAAGAGTGTGCTCTCTGAACCCTCATCTTCCAAAATATGTAAATCTGCAGTGTCTGAAGGCGTGACAAGAGCTCGTGATAAGGGGGTTTGACCAAACTGCCTCATTGTCTGTGATCACAAAATCACACTCCTAGTGGACGTCTCGCCCTGCATCTGTCATCTGCTCTGAATCACTTGACTGCTCTGAGCAGGCTAAATCTCTCGCTCTGGTCTCCTCAATCGTCTCTATTTGTATATTTTCGCCATCGACACGAAAGTATACCTTACCGCTATCATGATCGGATACTGCCTTGGCTATGGCCCATAATGGGCATCCTAGTATGACGGGGGTATTGATGAATCTTCGTTTCATCATCTTTATTCTATCATTTTGGCCTTAAAAACCCCCAGTAAATGCATGTGTATAGTCTTAATTCATGCATTTTATCATTTATGCATCATTATGTAAATACTGTATAAAATATGGGTTTTAAAGCCAATATAGAATAAATAAAAGAAATGAATAAGAATAAGAATAAAATATTGAAAATATTTTATGACCCAAAACCCCAAGACCTAGGCATCTTGATGACTAGGTTGACAAGGAATAAAGTAGGGGAGATAAGGGCCAACATACAAATAAATTTCCGTTTATTTTATTCATTTTCCTTTATTTTTGGGACCTATTTTTGGTTCCACTTGTTATACCTCAAATAAAGAAACTTTTTACATGAAAGTTATAGATAAAAAAATATAGAAAAATACAAATTTTATTTCATACAAAAATAATGTATATGTAAAAAGATATGATATGAATAAGATTCTAGAACCCCAACTTCCCAGAACCATATCTCTCAAATAAAAACTCAAAACATATCAAAATCACTTTAATTGTATATAACATTTAATAAGCTATTTAATGAAAGTGGTTTCATATTTTTTGGAGATTCGGTTTGAATGTTAGGTTTTGGACCCCTATCGTATGCTTTACCTGATTAAAATATTCCTTTATTTCTTATTCAATACTTTTATTCTTTTATAATTTTGTAAATATTATTTATAATATATGTACATATCAAAATAGGAATAAAACACTAAACAAACCACTAAAATAAAATATGTAAAGAAAACACATAGGTAAAATACCTATATCTATATCTATATAGATAATACTCCTATATATTTAAATGTGTATATCATATCAGAAAAATAAAAAAATACTTAAGTATATAAAAATAAGTTATAAATATATAAAATAATAAACTAAATTAATAAAATTAAATGTACAAAATAAAAATAAAAGATTAAAATACATAGATGAATATACCTATATATATGCCTCGAAAAGTAACTTGTAATTTTAAAGCTCTAAAAAAGGAATAGAAATTCATAATAAAATACTTTAAAAAATAAAAAAATATTTTTCATTTTATAACATAAAATTAATACAATAAATTATTATTTTTTATTGCTTTTTTTTATCTTTTTCAGGATGCTTTTTCCTGGTTGGTCCGCGTGGATCAACCAGGTGGCTTGGGGAGTTGACACGCGGTCAACTCTCTGGCCCTAGCTCTTGTAGCATGTCAAACCTGCGTTGTTGACCTACTTCTTGACTTTTTACAAGTCAATTCTTTCATCAATCGGCTTGGATTTCTTCTGACATCTTCCTCCTCGATCATCCCTCAAACTTGCTGGCATGATTCCTTGGCCAATGGGCCACTAAATCAATGTCATTTTATCGATCTTCTTGCCCCCTTTCCAGCTTTTTAAAAAACCCCCTGATTTTCCCTTGACTCTTTGAACCCTTTCGACCGGGTTTCATCTCCTCCTCTCTAGTGTTATAGGTAGAGGAGGTTGACGGCCTCCTCCCAACTCATTTTGCGTCGGATTTGGACGAAGTTGAAGGCGCTCCACCTATCTCCGGCGAGCCCGCCATCAAGGTTCTTCTTCCAGGTTTCCCAGCCAGTCGAGGCCGCTTTTATTCATTTTTCTTGTTTCCCTAGTTAGTTGTAGCATGTACTTTGATTTCGCGTTTTTCATTCGTACGGTTCACGCTTGTATCACCTTCGCCACCCCTCGCCGGAGCTCGCTCCGACGAGATTTTATCGTGCTTCCTCCGCCCCCATACCATCCCCCTAACTGGTCGAGGCATTTTGCCCAAGACCTAGCTAACTCTTGTGCAGGTTCAAGGCTCAAAGGATATCTAGAGGCTTGTTTTTGGAAGTTGCCAAAGGTACATGGGGGGTTTTGCTTCTCCGCCTCCAATGGCATGCTCTGGTGGCAACTGGGCCATTTTGTAGCCACCAGCAGAAAGAGAGGACCCAGGCGCCATTTTGAAGCATCAAGGACTCCCGGAACGGTACGATCAAGCCAGTGGAACTTCGCCTCAGCGGAGTTCTTCCTGGTTCTTCGTTCGACTATCTTTGTCGTTGGATCGTGAGGAAGCCCTAGACTGTACAACTACCATCGGATACTGTAGCAACACCACCGTCGGATCATCGTCGATGATCTTATCCTAGCTGAGCATCTGCGAAGCGGCATTGCGCGTCAAGAACCTGACACGTGTATTAGTAGGAGATATCAGTCGTCTGATCGTGCCTTAGGTTGGGGTTTTTGCAAATTTTCCACTATCATTTTTTTATTTATTATTTAGTATAAACTTTCGTCTATCGTTTATTTACTTTTTGTAAAATTTACAACAAAACCCCTATGCTTTCTATATTTACTTTTAGGTCCATGCCACGTCACCTCACGTGATGCATCATGTGAGGTGGCGATTTTGGGGTGAGACCCTTCGAGTATTGCGTATTTCTAATTAATCCAGCAATTTTGTAATGCAATCATAATCTTTTTGGATAAATTGCAAACAAGCCCCAGGTTTAAATTTAATTACGTATTGGTCCCTGCCAAACTCATGTGCTCATACATGTGAGATTTGGCGATTTTGCAGACAAGGGCTTCGAGTTTTGCCTATTTAGGATTGGCCGAGAAATATTTTTAGGGCATTATTTATTTCTGTAAAAATTAAATCTAGCCCCTATGTTTTCTGATATTTATAAAAATACCCCTGCTAGGGGTGCAGTTTCTCTTTGCTTATAATATTTTTTCATGCATCTATATTGCTATAAAAAACCCTAAAAAATAGACTTAAGCTCCCGGTGCATTTCTCTTTCACGTCATCATTTTTATTTTGTATTTTAAAACTATTTATTATTTATAAAAAAATTAAAAACATATATTTTTGACATTCTTTGAAAAAGAAAATAAATAAATAATAATAAAAAACTTTTAAAAATTTGCCAAAAAAATATATTTTGTTCCTTTTGTATTTTTGACCTTCAGACCCAAAATCACTAAAAAATACAAAAGAAAACTCAAAAAATAGAAAAACTCTAAAAACTTTATAAAAATTTATTAAATCCTTAAAAAAATCCAAAAATTTTATTTTTGTTTATTAAATTCCTTTTTTTATTATCTTTGTTTTAAAATTAATTTGGAGATTTTTTGTTACTATAATATTTTTAATCTCCATTTTAAATTCGACTATTTATTTTAAATATTGTTTTGGTTATTTTTGACTTTAAAAATTTATAAAAATTAGTAAAATATCTTAAAAAATCATAAAAATAGTAAAAAATTATTAAAATCACAAAAAAATTATTTTCTTATTTTTGATTTTTTTCTGTTAATTATTATATATATTATATCCTATATTGTATATATAACCTACAACTAGCTTATTATATAAAAATAGAAAAGGAAAATTAAAAAAATATAAAATATAAAAAGAAAATATAAAATCTGAAAATTAAAAATCAAAATATAAAATTAAAAAATCAAAAATAAATATAAAAATCAAAAATAAAAAACCCATAAAAAGATAATATATAGACAAATGCATCACATTCACTTTTGTGGGTATTTTGCCCGATCTATCCTGCTTATTCCCTGTGTTCGACACTCTATTCATAGTTGCACACTATACACATCTTTGTTGTAGAGTTATAATAAATTTTAACTCAGCACACTTGCTTTTCATTCCTTGATCATCTGTTGTGGGTTAATTGTTGTTTTAATCCGAACTTTGTGTGGCCGATTCGACGAATATGTTCCCGCCTTGTGTGGAACATAACATCGCTCGATTTTCCGCTTAAACAAATAGCGCCATTGTTGGGGAGCATTGGCTTGTAGATTAGATTTTTATCTCTTCACTCACTCTTTGCTTGATAAATAATTTTGAACTATCTGACGTCTCTTTCTTATCTTCTTGCGAGGGATCACAGACTGAGGAGGATCGCCTAGGTAATTCTACACAACCTTGAAAAGCGGAGCCGACTATTCTACCCTAGCTGGTAGGAGAGAGCAGGAGGCTCCTGAGATAGAGAGGATAGTTTAGGATTTTTACTTTTTAGTCAGAGAGAGAATTTGACTATTAATTTGTAATAATACATGTACTTTGGACTTTGGACATTCAGGCCCAATTTCCAAGTGTTTGTTCACTTGGGGGCTCACCATGGATTTCCGAGTTTTTATCTCTTTCTTTTACTTTGTTTCCCACGATTTGTGCTTTCTGCCTTTTCTATTTGTTTTGTGGAATGAGCCTTAGTTTTTAGGCTTGCTTGATCGTGTAATCTAAGGCCAAACACCTAACAATTTTGCATTTACCTATAGTCTTCAAGTTTGGACTTAGAAATTAATTAATTGCTAAAGTACTCAGTCTCGAAACCGCATGCCGCTGGAGGTCGTATACATGGCTTGCAGGACCCATTGTGGCAGGCACCGATTGGCATCAGAGATTGGACTTAGGATTCATTCTGAGTACTTAGCATTTGATTCTTCACGTGTAGCAGTTGCCTGCTTTGGATGATTTCCGTGTGCATTTCGGCATTTAGTATAGGTTTATAAATTCCAGTTTTGCATCCCGTATGGATAGAGTTGGGAGGTGTTGTAAGTCTTTTAACTGGGCATTCATCATTTAGGAATTAAGGTGAGATTTCCATATTAGTCTCGCCTTGCATTGCTTTTCCGACCTTCTCCCTCTATTTTTGGATCAAATAGGAATCAAAGAAAATACCAAAATGTTAGGTGCTTGTACTGAATCTACTCAAAGCAAGTGATAACACAATTTTTTTTAAAAAAAAAGGACTGCTAAAAATACTTGACCTAAATAAAATTGATTAATTGGACTCATTGCCTTGGGTGAGCAAAGCCCTCATTTGTTTTTAGGTTGCATTGGAAGGTCTCCTTTCCAGAGAGAGAGCAGCTTCGTAATGATTAGAGCCCAAAACCCAGTCTGTGGCTGTCTTGTGTGTCGCTTGAATTTCTGAAGTATTGGCGCTACTATCGTACGTGGACGGGTAGAGATTGGTTGGAAATGATGTTCTCTATTGTGTAAAGCATCGACCTTGTCCGAAGTATCAAGCATAGGTTGTGCCTTCACGTGGGTGTTTGTCTCATCATCTTGCATTCGAGTAGGTAATTGCACGCTCACGGGTGATTCTGTTGCGAGCGAGATCTGAAGTATTGGTTTCGCCTATTGGCTTCCTCCCTCTATTTCTTTGGCTGAGTAGGGATCCAAAAATGATTATAAGGACCTTAAAAAAGTGCAGACTACATGTTACAAAGGAGGAGGACAAGTATGGGATACTTTTCCGGTAATACTCGCTCTTCTATAGGAGTAGCGCTCGAAGGACTAGTTGAAAGATAAATTGAATGAATTAAAATCTAAAAATAACAAAGATAATTGCCGAGCCTTAACGATTCGAGTTGGTGAATCCATTGTTTTGAGGTTTGATTGATTAGTCTTATTAAGGTCAAGATCAAAAACAACGCGAACTTGCGCAATTTTGCTCTCCTTCCCATTTGACCCATGCTCATTGTGAGCCTTCTGTTGTTTTACATTCCTTTTATTCCTTGTTTGCCTCCGTACTCGTCATCCATCATATACACATTTTGACCAACTCAAGATGTCGTCACACAGATGGTTTAGTCGGGATCCTGCCGATGCCCACATCGATTCCGCGTCGCCCACATCTTCAATAAGGCGGGGTGATCTCCAAGAAGTTAGCTCAGATCTCGTAAATTTCTCCTTGGACTCCCCTATTCTCTCTTCCTTCAACACTTGTCTTTCTCCAATAAATCCGTTGTTTAAGATGAACTCACAACCCAAATCAGCTCTTTCCCTACAAATAAACCTGGTTTACTCTCGTCCCAAAATTAACCTCGTGTGGATGGAGATCGATTTCAGTCAATATCATATGCTTCGTTCATAGTACTATGGGATTGACCTTAATTCCAGATTCATCTCAGCAGTTGGTGTTCAGAAAGAAACTGACCAGGGTTTACTCTGTCATGCAGATTCTCAACCTAATCACGAGCTAGAGGTTCAAGTCGATTCTAAGATGGCTCCAACTGGAAGAGGAAAGGGTCTGCAACCCCAGCTAGCCGAACCAGCATATCAAGGGGAAGGATTGAATACGACACAAAATGAGGTCAACAATCAGCTTCTTTCTTCCATCCAAGCTATCCAATAGCAGCTGACCAACCAGGCTTTGGCCCAAACGACATTCCAAGATATGCTGAATGATTTGAGGAGGAGGGCTGATGAGATAGATGGTAGAAGGGAGGGAGAACCGGAACATGAGGATGAACCAAATCAGGGAGGTGCAGGAAATGAATTTTCCATTGGTAGACCCTATTTTGAGAGAAGGGAGGAAGGACCACCGCTGTTGAAGCCCACCTTAAAAAAACATATAACCCTGGAATGGGTTGCATTACCGAGTGGATTCAGATTCCATAGATCCATGCCTATTTCGAGATAAAGCCGTAGTTTCTATCCCTACTCCCCACATTCCATGGGAACACCACCGAAGAACCTTATATCCACCTCAAGAAGTTCGGCAGCATCTGTGTCACAGCTCACTCCCCGGTATTTCGCTGGGGGTAGTCAAGATTACTACTTTCCCCTTCAGCCTCCAGGACAAGGCCTTGTATTGGGTCAACCACTCGGGTAAGGTAGTCACGACATGGGTGGAGTTAAAATCTGCATTCCTTCAGAAATTCTATCCTCTCGATCATCTGAACCAAATGCGCACTTGCATCTCTAGCTTCTGCCAACAACCCCACGAGACAGTCCATGAAGCGTGGGAGAGATTCAAAGAATTACAAGAACGGTGTCCCAACCACGAGATTCTCAAGACTAGTCTCGTGCAATATTTCTTCGATGGGCTGACACTGGAAAGCTAAAGACTCATCGATGCCGCTTGTGGAGGCTCGTATTTTAACAAAGATGAGGACGTTGTGTGGAACATTTTTGAGGAGATGGCCGAAGGAGAGGCTGCTCAGTCCTCATCACGTGCCTACATGAATATGCCGGCTGCCATCAGCAAGCTGTAAATATGGCTACCCACACCGAAGACAAGGATGAAAGCTCCAACCTCAGCATTATTGGGAGCCTTTTGTCTAAGGTCGACATCATTGAGAAGAGGTCGTAGCACCTTGAAAAGCTGTCTGTTATTGAGAAGAGAACCCAAGGCTTGGAGATGCTCGATTTGATTTCTCAACAGCTAGAGCAGCTAGTCCGTGCCCTGAACGCCAACACGTGCAACTCTGTGTCTGCCACTGCTGAGACTCCAGCTGAGTAGAAGGACTCACCACCGATACAATCTCCTCAGCCGAGTCTCCCTCAGCCTCTACCAATCCAGGACGTATATTACGTGCAGGTCCCGTAGCAGCCCCTACAGTCTCAAAACCAGATGGTTGTTTATTAACCAGAGCAGCATCCAGTTTACCCAAAGCAGTTTCCTCCTCCCCCACCACAAATTCAAGAGATCAATGGTGTGTGGGAACACAAACAGCAGCTGACCCGTCCTCAGGGACATCCCCAGGGTCAGAACTCGGCTAATTGACCACCTCCCCAACAGCAGCTTGGAGGGAGAAACATCTAGCCCTACCAATCCCAAAACCAACAACCTCCACAATATGGGAACACATGGAGGCAAGGATATCAGCAGCAGACCGGCTACCGTCATCAGGGCTTTTCTCCGCAGCAGTCGGCTGCATCATATCGAAATTTCATCTCTCTCATCAGTATTCACAGTACCCCTCTTGTTCCCCTCCTCAGCAATTCTCACAGGGCTACCAACAATAGCATCCCCCACATTATCAGCACTAGAGGCCCCAAGCGTGCGATTCTTCTGAGGTTGCACCAGTGAACCCGACCCTCGCCTATCTGGAGCAACTCATGAAGAATATGGCTGCGATGACCCAGAAGATAGACGACCTGACAGCTTCCAAAACCGGCATTCCAGCCTAGGTTGAGGCCAATCCTAATAATTTCCGATGTAAGTAGCAGGTAGTTTGCAGTGATATGCCCGATTCAGGTAGAAATGATTTGTTTATATCTAACATTCTTACTCTCAGGAGCGGTAGAGCGTTGCAGCCATAAATAGTTGCGAAAGGAAAGCACATTGCATCTGACGGGATTCGTTAGTCCAGCTAGTGCGAGTGCCAAGCCACATTTTTGGAGGAACACCATCTGCAGAAAAATCACAAAAAATGAAGAAAATACAAAAATATAAAAAGAAGATAATTGCCTCGATGGAGACCAGCCAGCACTGGAGATGCCTGCACATGCCCCAGAATAAGCTCCTGACGTGAAGAATCTTGCACCTGCGGCGAGTCCAACGCCAGCACCAGAAGCCAGACCTGCAATTTTTGGTCCACATACTATGGATGATTCTATACCTTTATTCCATCTACCTGTAACCAATGATATGGACACAGTCTTCAATGATATTATTGAAGGTTGTGTAAATATTCCTTTTACAGAAGCAATGAAAAAGCACAAAAAAATGAAAATTTTGAAAAATGTTTTGTTTGATTCTGCCATTATGGAAATTATCCAGAATTTGGTATTGAACATGCTATTGATGAAAGCTCTTGAGTACATGCCAGCTGTGAAGAAATGACTAAAAGATGCATGTACAAATAAGCGTAGGCCTCAACCTCACAACTTTATAAGCAAAGGTGGAAAATCTGAGAAGCACAATCTTACAATGGCCACAGTCAACGCAATAAGCAATCTCCCGAATAAGAAGCCAGATAAGGGAGCACCGCTTGTTCGCCGCCAGATGTTTAATTAGGAGTTCGAACGTACTTTGCTGGACAGTGGGTCTTCTATCAACCTGATGCCAGCCTCACTACTTACAGAATTTAGGTTAGAACTGCTCAGACCCATAAAGATGATTCTGCAATTCGCAGAAAAATCAGTCAAGCGGCCTAGGGGCATGTTGGAAGACGTAATAGTCACGGTTCAAGGGAAGCAATTTCCAGCCGATTTTATCGTACTCGATATGGATGTCTCCACTCCTTTGCTCCTCACCCTAATCATACTTGCACGACTGTTCCTGCGAACAACCAATGCCATAGCGAATTATGCCACTGGAGAAATCACCTTCGATTACAGCAGTAATAAAATCAAGTTAGAGACCATGTCTGATGCAAGACAGTCAGAAGGGACATCTGCAACATGTGCAAGGGTGACCAACCACTCTGAAGATTGTAAATTTTTGGTCAAATTTCAAGACATCAACCATTTTATGTATGATAATGAGATCCATGAATTCCTCTGCCCAGAGGAGGGAATGGAGAACGGGTCGAATTTCCCCTTATTGATCATGATGAGATATTTGCTGAGTTACTTGAGGAGACCCAGGTGACAAGGATGTGCTTTCAAGACCAAGAGCAGGATATCAAAGAGTTCTGAGATGAAGAAGTCATTGAAGAGTTCTATAAATTATTGAATGATGGGGTAGAACAGAGCATGGTGGACTCCAAACAGATGAAAGAACCACTGCCGGTTATTATAGCTGAAGTCACCATTGAAGCTGCTCCGACTCCACTTGAGCTGAAACCATTTCCCTCCAATATGAAATATGCCTTTCTTGTGGGAGAACCTAACATGTACCTGGTCATTATCAATACTCATCTGACCGCAAACCAAGAATCTCGTCTGATGGAGGTTCTTGAATGCAACTGCAAGGAGATAGGCTAGAAAACTTCAGATCTTCATGGGATCAATCCATCCTTGTGCCCACATTGCATTTTCCTTGAGGAAGATAGCAAACCCTCCCGAGAATTTCAGATAAGACTTAATCCGAATCTACGGGAGGTTTTTATGAAAGAAATTCAGAAATGGTGCGATGCGGGATTCATTTATCCCATCTCCGATAGTAAATAGGTGAGCCCTCTGCATGTGGTGCCAAAGAAATCAAGAATCACCATCGTGAAGAACGACAAAGGAGAAGAGATCGCTACCAGAGTACCCACTTCCTGGAGAGTATGCGTAGACTATAGAAGACTTATCTCACCACAAAGAAGGACCACTTTCCGTTACCCTTCGTCGACCAGATTCTTGAGAGATTGGCCGCGAAGGAATACTTCTACTTCTTGGATGGATACTTTGCGTATAATCAAGTGGGTATAGCTCCTGAAGACGAAGAGAAGACCACATTCACTTGACCCTTTGAAACGTATGTCTTCAGACGGATGCTGTTTGGGCTATGGAATGCCCCAACCACATTTCAAAGGTGCATGCTTGCAGTTTTCGCTGATATGGAGGGAAATTTTCTCGAGATCTTTATGGATGATTTCTCGGTCTACAGAGATTCTTTTTACCAATGCCTTGACTATTTAGACTGAGTCCTACGGTGGTGTTGTGATGTGAATCTGGTGCTCTCATGGGAAAAGAGCAACTTCATGGTGACTGAAGGAATCGTGCTGGGTCATGTTGTTTCTAAACGTGGCATGGAGGTTAACCCGGCCAGGATGGAGGTAATTTCAAAGCAAGAGCCACCCACAACCATTAAGCAGGTCATGTCATTCTTGGGCCATGTCAGTTTTTACCAGTGGTTTATAAAAGATTTCAGCAAGTTGACCAGACCATTGATCGAATTGCTAGGCAAGGAGAATGATTTCATTGTGGATGACCACGTACTCCTTGCCTTCAATCAATTGAAGGAACTTATTACTCAAGCCCCTATCTTACAACCACCAATTTGGACACAAACATTTGAGATAATGACAAATGTGTCAGATTATGCCATCGGTGTTGTGCTCGGACAGAGGAAAGACAATGTGCCATTTGCAATTCACTACTCTAGTCTAACGCTCGATGATGCCCAAAGAAACTACACAGTCACCAAAAAAGAGATGCTAGCGGTAGTTTTTGCCTTGGAAAAGTTCAGATCCCATCTTCTCAGATCCAAAGTTATTATTTATACAGTTTATTCGGCCATCCGGTACTTACAGCAGAAGAAGTACGCCAAACAACGTCTCATCCCGTGGATCCTTCTCCTCCAGGAATTTGACCTTGAAATCAGAGATAAACCTGGAATCAAGAATGTGGTGGTCAACCACTTATCTAGACTTCATGAACCTGAATCTCCTGAGCTGAACTTGCAACCAATCACAGAAAACTTTCCAGATAAGGCAATTTTATCGGTTACTTCGCTCCCCGGGTATGCCGATATTATGATTTATCTTGTGACCAAGAGAACCCCACAAGATTGGTCGAAACTGCAAGTAGACAATTTTTTTGTTAAAATCCATTTCTATCAATGGGAGTATCCATATCTATTCTTAAGGACATATTGCATCTGGAGGAGGTGTATTCCTCAGGAAGAAGTTCCTAGTGTCCTTGCACTTGCCATGATCAAGAATCTGGAGGACACCATTCAGTCGACGAACGACAACAAAGGTTCTTCAGAGTGGTTGGCGGCCTACATTATTCAAAAATGCAGAAGATTATGTCAAGTGCTGCATTGATTTCTAGAAGATGGGCAGAACCATAGGAATGAGAGACACGATGCCTATAAAGTTCATTCAGATATCCGATGTCTTGATGCCTGTGGCATCGACTTTATGGGCCCATTTCCTAATAGACAGGGCTATGAATACATTCTGCTTGATGTCTATTATGTAAGTCACTGGGTGGAGTCTATTCCTGCCCGAACTACCGACAGTCAGATTGTCTGTTGCTTCTTAAGAGATCACATCATCGCACGGTTCGGGATTCCCTAAATTCTCATATCAGGCGGGGGTAGACATTTCATAAATAGAGAGGTGAAGAAGCTTACTCAAGAGTTCTGTATCGAACACCGTGTTGCCTCATCATATCACCCACAGTCCAATGGCTTAGTTGAATGTTCAAACAGGGAGCTAAAAACGATTCTACAGAAGCTTGTGTGTCCGGATCGCAAGAATTGGTCTCAACTGCTTGATTTAGTTCTTTGGGCTTACAGAACTGCGTACAAGTCACCATTGGGAATGTTTCCCTACTGCCTTGTGTATGTCAAGCCATGTCATCTGCCCGTGGAGCTAATTCACAAATCTTTATGTGCCATCAACATCTGTAATTTGGATTCTGAGAAAGATGGGAAGAATCGAAAAGTGGATATGAACATATTGTCGGAATTCATAGGCTATGCATACAATAACATCCTGATGTACAACGAGAAGGTGAAAACATGGCAGGACAAGCATATCCACTGCAAATCCTTTGAGCCATGTCAGAAGGTGTGATTGTTTGATGCGAAATTAAAGATCTTTCTAGGTAAACTGAAGAGCAAATATATTGAGTCATTTATAGTGAGACGTGTGTATGAAAATGGAAGCATAATGATATCCAGTTTGACAGCTGATGCACAACCATTTGTAGTCAATGGACAGCTTCTGAAGCCTTATCTTGAACATGATAAGTTTATGTCTATCATTGACTCCATTCAAGTGATCTATGAGGATAAACCGAATACTTCTGAAATGGCAATAGAAGACAAAGCAAATCAAAACATTTTTGAATGACTTCTCTTCTTTTCTTCTTTCCCTTCTCTTCTCTTATTCTACCGATAAGGTGCAATCCCCTTTATCATTGCTACACTTAGGATGCACTTTATCCTAAGTGTAAGGGGGTGTGCATCCTGAGATTTTCATATTCCTTCTTCTATTTCTTTTCTTCTTTCTTCTTTTCCTTTTTTATTTTTCTTTTTGTATCAAAAAGGTGTCGCCCCTTGTTATCAGTCTTCTATACTTAGGATGTACTTTGTCCTAAGTATAGGGGGTGTACACCTATTCTATTCTTTGATCCTCTCCACTGTCTCATCTTCTTGTCTATACTTAGGGATATCTTACCCTAAGTATAGGGGAAGACAGTCTGCGTACGATCTGTTCATTCCCACCCTTAACCCTCCCTTCTTTGTGTACAGTCTACTATATTTAGGATTAGTTGATCCTAAGTATAGGGGGGACGGTCAACATCTCATTCATTCATTTATTCTTTAGACTTTTCTATACTTAGTACGAGTTATGTTTTCTCTTTTTATTTCTGATCTATGAGGACATAGCTCAAGCTAAGAATAGGGGGTCGTATATACTACGTATATACTTTAGCCATAACTCATACTTTCATATTTTTATTAATAAATATGGCAAACACTAGTTAAATTCATTAAAATCACTTAATAAAGAGATGTTGATTATCCCTCAAATTCTTTTTGTATTTACTGATTAATAAATCAGGTGAAAATGTTTTTTGCAAAATGTTTGAAAATCTTTTTTGTAAAATCTTTTAAAAACTAAATGGAAAATGTTTTGTTCAATATTTTCAACCTTTGTAAAAATATTTTGTTTTGTAAAATTTCTTCTGTTCATGTGAAATAAAAATGCTTGAAAAACGATTAGCAAATGGTTTTAAATTGTTACAAAAATATTTGAAATATATGTAGTGTTTGAAAAATCTTTGCAAAATGATTTTCAAATTTGTGTACTTGTTTGTAAACATTGTTTGAAAAATTACTTTGGACTATAGTTTGCAAAACTATTTGAAATACCTTTAGCAAAAAAGTTTGAGGAATATATACATCACATTGAAATTTTTTATTAATACAAATGTATAAAATTGACCACTTAGCCTTTGTAAATTATTAAAAATTCTAAATATAAGATGCATCCCTGTGTAAATATTTTGACCTAGTTTTTATCCAAAAAAATTGTTTTCAAAAATCAAAAAAACATTTGCAAAACTAAAATCCAATAAAATTTGTAAAATATTTTGGAGAATACAAAAATTACATTTAAATCATCCTTTTCAAAAATCCATAAAAAGTTCAAAATCTTTGAAAATTGCATCACAAAAATATTTTCTGCTTTTTTCATAGCATTTGCATAGTGTTAACATTTTTCGGATTGAGTTGATAATTGAACAAGTCTGAATAAAATTCGAAGATTGGAGTTTGGTTGGACCTCAAAAGCTACCTAATAACAGGAACCTTATAGGAGCTGGAATTGAGGTACTTCAGGTCTAGTTGACTTAATTCTTTGAGGATCACGAGACTTGGTTCAATGGATTCTTGACTGCCTAAGTAGAGTATTTCGGAGCACACGCATGACTCTTGTCGATAATGACCTATCTTGGACACCTGCACCTTTCACATGGCTCAACTCAGTTGGAGTGGTGAGGGGATTGGATTTACCGGTATGAGACGCATACAGGTGGAAACATTTGTCCTCCTCTAGGGAGGGAAGGGCATCCCAACTCGTCCAGTGATGATGAATTTTAAAGACAGGAGAGTGTGGGTTGCAATAAAGCTTCAAAAGAGGGATAGTATACTGGTTCAAGAGGAAAAACTCCTTATGTAAATGCTATTGTATATAGTATTTCAAAAAAACCTCCAAAAAAGTGGACATGCCTATATAAAAATAAAATGCTTGCTGAAGTGTATATATTTCTATAGAAAATATGAAAGCTTGAGCTTCAAAGTCAAATCATCTGAGCCTGCAGCTGGATGACTTGACTACACTGGTCTTGCATCCTAGGATAGGTAGCTACACTGCCTATCATCCATTATTCTCTACACTCCCTCCTCTTGAGTTGGTTGTTACTTAAACTTTGAAGGGAATACCCCGCTCCTCGAGGAAGGAGTTATTGGATTGGGGAATCATTGGGTTGTCATACTGGAGAAGTTATTCTCTTTGCCATTTCAGTTAGGGAGAGCCACTATCACTTAAACTGTACGAGTCAGATTCATAGTCATAAGGGTTTGCGTATGAGTTGAAGTATTCTGACTTGGCTATTGAGGAGACTTGAGCAAAGTTTTAGGATTCTTGAAGGCTGTTGGATTTCAAATCTGGTTCCCATTAAGGATCCACCTGTACTAAAATTTCAAAGGTCTGACTTAAGCTCCAAACTTTGATTTTGTGAAGCAAATTTGATAATTAAATTTAATCAATTTTTCTTTCTTTTTCTTTTCTTTGTTTTTCTTTTTCTACACTTATTGCATAAGTGTTTGCTAGGGACTAGTAAAGGCAAGTATAGGGGGATGATGAATCTCCGTTTCATCGTCTTTATTCTATCATTTTTGGCCTTAAAAATCCCTAGTATATGCTTGTAAATAGGCTTAATTCATGTATTTTATATTTTTATGCATCATTGTGTAAATATTGTATAAAATACAGTTTTTAAAGCAAAAATTATAGAATAAAGAAAAGAAAAGAAAAGAAAAAGAATAAAATATTGAAAATATTTTATGACCAGAAACCCCAAGACCTAAGCATCTTAATGACAAGATCGACAAGGAATAAAATAGGGCGAGATAAGGGCCAAAATACAAATAAATTCCCTTTTATTTTATTCATTTTCCTTCATTTTCGAGACCTATTTTTTGTTCCACCTTTTATATCTCAAATAAAGAAACTTTTACATAAAAGTTGTATATAATAAAATATATAAAAATACGAAATTTATTTCATACAAAAATAATGTACAGGTAAAAAGATATGATCTGAATAAGATTCCATAACCCCAACTTCCCAGACCCATATCTCTCAAATAAAAACTCAAAATATATCAAAATCATTTTAATTTTATATAACTTTTAATAAGCTATTTAATGAAGGTGGTTTCATATTTTTTGGAGTTACGGTTTGAAAGTTAGGTTTTGGACCCCTATTGTATACTTTACCTGATTAAAATATTTCTTTTATTTATTATTCATCATTTTTATTCTTTTATAATTTTTAAATATTATTTATAATATATGTACATATCAAAACCACGGAATAACACACTAAACAAATCACTAAAATAAAATATGTAAAGAAAACACATTGGTAAATTACCTATAAAGATAATACTCTTATTTATTTAAATTTATATATCATATCAGAAAAATAAAATAAAAATATACTTAGGTATATAAAAATATGTTATAAATATATAAAATAATAAACTAAATTAATAAAATTAAATGTACAAAATAAAATAAAAGATTAAAATACATAGATGAATATACCTATATATAGGCCTCAAAAAGTAATTTGTAATTCTAAAGCTCTAATAAATAAATAAAAATCATAATAAAAAATTACAAAATAATAAATATTTTTCATTTTATAACCTAAAGTGAATAAAATCAATTATTATTTTTTATTGATTTTTTATTTTTCTAAGATGTTTTTTCCTGGTTGGTCCACGCGGACCAACCAGGTTGCTTGGGGAGTTGACTCGTGGTCAACTCTCTGGCCTAAGATCCTGAAGCGTGTCAAACCTACATTGTTGACCCACTTCTCGACTTTTTACAATTCGATTCTTTCATCAATCAACTTCGATTTCTTCTGATATCTTCCTCCCCGATCATCCCTCGTACTCGCAGGCATGATTCCTTGACCAATGGCCATTGAATCGATCTTCTCAGCTTGTTCAACACCCCCCCACCCCGATTTTCCCTTGAATCTTTGAACCCTTTTGACCGAGTTTCATCTCCTCCTCTATATATCTATAGGTAAAGGAGGGTGACAGCCTCCTCCCCACTCCTTTTGCGGCGGATTTGGATGAAGTTGAAAGTGCTCCCACCTATCTCCGGCGAGCTCGCCGTCGAGGTTCTTCTTCCTGGTTTCCTGATCAGTCGAGGTCATTTTTATTTGTTTTTTTTTCTCTAGTTAGATGTAGCTCGTATCTTTGATTTCGTGTTTTTCATTTGTGTGGTTCGCGCTTATATCACATTCGTCACCCCTCGTCGGAGCTCACTCCGGCGAGAATCTATCACGCTTCCTCTGCCCCCATACCATCCCCCTAACCGGTCGAGGTATTTTTCCTAAGACCAAGCTAACTCCTGTACAGGTTCAATGCTTAAAGGATGGCTGGAGGCTCGCTTTTGGAAGTCGCCGGAGGTACCTGGGGGGCTTTGCTCCTCCGCCTCCATCAGCGCGGTATTGTGGCAACTGTGCCATTTTGGAGCCACCATCAAATAAAGAGGACTCCTAGGAGCTCGAGGCCCCATTTTGAAGCATTAAAGACCACCAAAAGGCGTGATCAAGACAGTGGAACTTCGCCTCAACGGAGTTCTTCCCGGCTCTTCATCCGGCCTTTTCCGTCGTTGTATCGTGAGGGCACCCTAGATTGTACAATAGTCGTCGGATACTGCAGCATCGCTGTCGTCGGATCATTGTTGATGATCTAATCCTAGCCGAGCATCCGTGAAGCTACATTGCGCGTCCAGGACCTAACACGTGTATAAGTGGAAGATATCAACCGTCGGATCGCGCTTAGGCTGGGGTATTTTGCAACTTTTTGCTCACCATTTTTATATTTACTAATTAGTAGAAAAACCTTCATCTATCGTTTATTTTTTTGTAAAATTTGCAACAAAACCCATGTGCTTTCTATATATACTTTTTGGTCCACACCACATCACCTCACGTGACGCATCACGTGAGGTGGAGATTTTGCGACGGGACCCTTCAGGGATTGAATATTTCTAATTAGTCCAGCAATTTTGTAATGGAGTTATAATCTTTTTGGATAAATTGCAAACAAGCCCCATGTTTTAATTTAATTATGTATTGGTCCCTACTAGATGCATGTGCTTGTACACGTGAGATTTGGCAATTTTACAGACAAGGGCTTCGACTTTTGGCTATTTCTGATTGGCCCATAAACATTTTTAAGGCATTATTTATTTCTATGAAAATTACATCAAGGCTATTGCATTTTCTGATATTTATAAAAATACCCCTACCAGTGGTGCAGTTTCTCTTTGCTTCTAATATTTTTTCATGCATCGATATTGCTCTAAAACCCACAAAAAAACTTAAGCTCCTGGTGCACTCCTCTTTCATGCCATCATTTTTATTTTGCATTTTAAAGCTATTTGTTATTTATAAAAAAAATCAAAAACATCTATTTTTGACCCTGATTAAAAAGGAAATGCATAAAAATTATAAAAACCTTTTGAAACATTACCAAAAAAATATATTTTGCTTATTTTTGTATTTTTGACTTTCAGACCAAAAATCACTAGAAAATATAAAAGAAACTCAAAAAAATAGAAAAACTCTAAAAACCTTTATAAAAATTTATAAAATTATTAAAAATCAAAAAAATATATTTTCTGTTTATTAATTTTCTTTGTTTTCTTATCTTTATTTAAAAATTAATTTGGAGAATTTTTGTTATGGTTTGATAATTTTAATCTCCATTTTAAATTCCGCTATTTCTTTTAAACCATGTTTTGGGTATTTTTGACATTCAAAATTTATAAAATATAGTAAAATATCTTAAAAATAAAAAATAGTAAAAAATACTAAAAACCCAAAATATTTTATTATCCTATTTTTTTGTTAATTATTAATTTCATCTTATATTGTATATATAACCTATATCTAGCTTGTTATATAAAAAAGGAAAAAAGAAAATTACAAAATTATAAACTTTAAAAAGAAAATATAAAATCAGAAAATTAAAGATCAAAATATAAAATTAAAAAAATAAAAAATAAAGTAAAAAAATTAAAGTAAAAACCCCACAAAAAAGAGCATATATAGACAAATACATCACATTCACTTTTGTGAGCATTTTTGCCCAATCTATCATGCTTGTTCCCAGTGTTCGACACTCTATACATACTTGCACACTATACACATCTTTGTTGTAGAGTTATAATAAATTTTAACTCCGCACACGTGCTTTTCATTCCTTGATCATTTGTTGTGGGCTAATTGTTGTTTTAATCCAGACTTTGTGTGGTCGATTCGACGATTGTGTTCCCGCCTTGTGTGGAACATAAGACTCCTCGATTTTCCGCATAAACAAGTATCTATCACGGACTCAGGGATCTCCATGTCCAATATAACAAAGTCCATGGGGAATTTCAGACTCTGAACTGTGACGATCACGTCCTTCAATAACCCCTTCGGCCTCTTGACAGATCTATCAGCAAATTGAAGAACTGTCCTGCTCTGTCGAAGAGGGCCAAACTCGAATTGAACGAGTAAGGCAGCTGGAAGAAGGTTAATAGAAGATATGTTGTCTAATAGGGTATGATCGAACCGTTGCTCATGGATATAGCATCTGACATATGGAGCCCCTACATCAGGTCTCTTGGCTGGCAATCGGTTTTGAATGGCGAAGCAAGTGGCACGAGTAAGCATATGGATGACTGCATTATGATTCCTTCTCTTCCTGTGGATGGTGGTAACTTTTTCTCTTAGTGTCACTTTCTTGATCATTTAAATTCCATTAAATGAAATTGGGTCTATTTTTGATGAATCGAATGTTAATGAAATTAATCACCTAATTCTTGCTCAATAAATGAATTGATTTTGGGGCATAATTTTGCATTAATCAAGGTTTGCATATTATATCATTTTGTAGCATTCTATCAGATAACTTAACTTGCATGAAATCCATAAAATGCATTATGTGGCTTATGTCTTGTATTGCATTGTATTGTCTGCATTGTTGACCTAGGTAGATTAGTGGTCACTTAACTTAGGTATTAAGATATGATTAGTCACATTAGATAGCTCATGTCCCTGAGAGCGACCCTAGGCTTATCTAAGTTAAAAGTTATTAAAATCGAGCTCTTACTCATGGAGGTAATTCGAGCTCTGTTTATGATAGATTGCTTATTGGTCGTATTGGTCTCGGAAATGCATTATGCGGCTTATGTCTTCTATTGCATTGTATTGTTTGCATTGTTGAACTAGGTAGATTAATGGTCACTTAACATAGGTATTAAGATATGATGAATCATATTAGATAGCTCGTGTCCCAGAGAGCGACCCTACACTTATTTAGGTTAAAAGTTATTAAATTCGAGCCCCTACTCATAGAGATAGTTCGGGCTCGATTTATGATAGATTTCTTATTGGTTGTATTACAATGAATACAAATTAACTTAGCCGCTTAGTGGTTCACCACATTTCCATGACACGTTTCTATTTCCAATATTTGGACACTGAAATTAAAATTGGATTCAAATGAATTGTGGTTTATTCCAATTAAATTACAAATCATCTAACTAAATGGATCCACTAAAATCCATCATTTTTCATTACTACCTTGGAGAGGTGCCATTGTAGATGATCTATTATGATAGATTTAACCTGGAGTATTCTTAATACCCATTCCGCACACTTGAAGACAGATAAATCCGAAGTTCAAACTCTGGTTTGACTATCTTCTTCAAAATATATCAATAGATTTCTCATTTGATTATGAGGCGACAATATTAATCATATACTTTCTAAAAGAATATATATTAATTTCTCTAATTCATGTCTTATTTCATAAACAAGATGACCATGCATGGAATTCCTTTTGACCCCAAAATATCTCATGAGTAAGCTATGTCTCCTGGTTCATTTACTATGAACATATATGATTCCTTCGAGAGATCATATATCTCATATGACTTCATATGCACAACAATGCACCAGTGTATGGACTTTAGTTAGGTCACCAACCTATTGGTCTGTGAAGAGTGCTCACCCAGACATATAGTTGTATATTTGTCTCTGGTCAAATGATGTGTTTTTTTATTGTGGCGGTTACGATCCAGGTCTTAGTTTTCTCAACCTCATCAAGTAAACTCTTTGACTTGATTATTCCATCACTTCTAAATCTTCATTCCTATGTAGAGGACTTTCATCAAGAAGTTGGATGGAAATCAGTCTTTAGAGAAAGATTGCCATCTCTTTCTTAGAATGGAGATCTATATTGAATATCACATGTTTGAAGTCAATTGTGTCCTCCGAGCTGCATGGTATTCAATATAACCATGGTACATAACCCTAATTGCACAAAGGTACCTTAATTGTAATGTGCATTAACATTCATTCATTCATTTCATTTCTGATGGGCATGATAAAACAATAACTTTTTTGCATCAATGGGTCGCCGAGGGCTTACAAATCCAACATTTTGCTCCATGACAAGTACCCATACATCTTAAATAACCTAGTAAAAAACTTCAGGAAACTACTGTCCTACAAGATCCCCTTCCTCTTCGAAGATTGTGATGATGCCGGCGGGGTCTGACTCCTAGTCCATATACGAAAAGTCTAGGCGAATCCCCAAGCCATTGAGGTGGTGACTACATATGGTGTCTTCGAAGCCACGTTCCATCCCCTAAACTAGCGACGTTAACTGCGACATCCCCAAGTCTCCTTCGTTCACTGCGACACCCCTTCCTTGGAAAATACTACCACCCGCCTTTTGATCACCTTGCCAACCTGCTGATCCCACCCCACAATACCCCTTTTCTTGGAACCTAAAAAAACCAAACTCCCACTCCATGGTGGAGCTGTCCCAGCAAACTTTGATCTATGCCCGTATGCGGCTTGGACCAAAGCAAGCATCGATCCCCTTTGTTTCCCAGCTCACTACGGTTTCTCCTCTGATGCTGGATTCCGCTTCACCAAAGACCTCAACCGATAATTGGCCGAGAACACCATTCAATGGCTGAAAGCTCTAGGAGCAAAATTAGATGATTGTGTCATCAAGAAAGCATCGTGGCTCCCTCTAAGTAGGCTAATGAAAGAATGCAGACCATGTTGAACCCAACCCCACCTCAGCTCCCAGTGCCCTTTGCAGATCCTCAAGCTTCACTACCAAAACCCCAGATCCCCCTAACAATAGCTCCCAAGAAAGACTACTCAACATCATCATCGAAAAAAGCACAGGACCCTTCGAATCAGATACACCTCCAGCTTGGCCTCCTTCTCCACCCTCCTCAATTTTCGGAACACAGTTTTCTGAGAAATCCTCGCCTTCGAAATTTAACTCATTCATTTCCCCTTTAAGTAAACTAGCATGTGAAAGCATGTTGGAGTGCCTAGGACTATCATTCATCGATACCCATAATAAATTCTTCTTCATTAATAGAGTTTGGAGCCATAAGATCTCTACGTTCTAAAGACATATATATGAGCAACGCATGAAAATATTCTGTCTCCATGGATATTAATATGCTATCATGGAACATCTAGGGCCTGGGTGGGGCTTGGAAGAAGAAAAGAATCATAGAGCTTATTAAGATCCATGCTATCAACCTACTGACGTTGCAAGATTCAAGATCACGAGATGTAACGTAGCATTCATGACTCACCAAATCATGGGATATCCTCACCGGTTGGGACCCCCCCTACTCTTCAAATGCCTCGACTACACTGACTCGGACTTTTACACTTTAATTCGTCTGCTACATCTCTCATGTGGTAAAATTCTCCATTTATACAACATCTATGTCCCCCCACACTCAAATGAAAGAACAAATTTCTTAGAACTGACGGAATACATCAATCTGAATAGCCCCAACCTTATTCTAGCCGGGGGACTTCAATATCTTCTGCTTCCAATCAGAAACCTCCTCCTCCCGTCCACCCTCATCCCATTCCAGATGTTTCAATGACTGTTGTCATGACTCTGAGTTAATTGATCTCAGAGATCCAGGTACACCCTTCACGTGGAGTGACTCGACCCAAAGAAACTAGGCTCTTCTATACGTTGTCCTCATTTCTCCCTCTTTACTTGAATTTAACCCCTAGCTAAAACCCAAGACTTCTAAAAAATTTCTCAGACCACAAACTCCACCTCGCCACCATCTCATCTCTCAAACCAGTTTGTCCCCTCTTTAATATGGAGGCCTTCTTGTTCAAAAAAACTTTTTGACATTAGTTGAAAAATCTTGGAATCAAATGTGTGCGAGTTCTAACCCATTCCACTACTGGTATCTCAAAGTCAAAGGACCTAAATAAGACATAATCCAGGAGAAAAAAGAGAACATTACCCCATTACACAAAGCCAAAGCTACCGTCTTCTCCCAAATCAATGCACTAGAAGTGGACCTTACTTCTATAAATCCAAACTTGGAGACCCCTTCACCCGCCTCCACAAAGAACTCGAACTCCTTTTACGAATACCTAAGGCTAAGTCAATGCATTAAGGTGTGCTAGCTTCAGGAAGGGCACCATAATACCAAACTTCTCCAGGTTGTGTCTTCTACACGAATAAGTAGAAATACCATATCAGACCTCAAGGATAAACAAGGAGTGGTTCATACCTCAATAGCTAAAACATCACAATTTGCCATGGCCTTTAACCGTAAACTTTACACTGCGGATGACACAAATCCACCACCCCCCTTTGGTCTAGAGAACTCCCTTTTCGGTCAATTAGACAACCCACTAGAGATGATTGAACCCATTTCAAAAGTAGAGACCTTTCTAATTATTCAAGGCCTAAATACCTTAAAGCCTTGGCTCCTGATGGGTGTACCCCTGAATTCTTCAAAAAGGACTGGTACGTGATCAAACACGCTTTCATGATCCTAACAAAATGCCTCTTCTCGCCTTCATTTTCAGATGTGGACCTCAAATTTTTCAATAACTCGATGTTACCTTAATCTTAAAAAAAGGTGACCCCCAAGAAATAGGCAATTATCGCCTCATTAACCCAATAAATCCCCCCTTCGGATTCTATCTAAATCCTAGATAATAGGTCCCCCCCCCAAGCAGAACAAACTTATCCGCCGTCTCCCACAACACGCGTCCCTTAGGGGTCGTGGAGCATGCGATGCCTTCATTGTGAGTTCTGCAATCCTAGCTCATTGACATCAAAAAATGACCAAAGTAGTTGTAGTTAAAGTCGACCTCAAAAAAGCATTTTCATCATTAAACTAGAATACTATGCTTAAAACCCCCTCCCTTTTTGGGTGCCCATCAACCTTCGTCAACTGGATCGCAACTCTCCTTAATAGTACAACCATTTCTCTAAAGACTAACAACACGACCTCAGGTTTCTTTGAATCCACTAATGGGGTTAGATAATGAGACCCCCTCTTCCCCCTCATGTTTATAAACATTATAAACATCCTAGAAGGCATGCTCCAAAATTTAGCCAAAGCCAACCAAATTGAAGGCTTCCACATCCTTGGAGAAAACATTTTTTTTTTGAATGACATCCTTGGAGAAAACATAACAATCACGAACATGCTATTCGTAGATGGCATCCTTATTTTAATAAAATATGATCCTCAAGCTCTAAAATGCCTCAAATTCTTTCTCAATCTATTCTCAAATATCTCGGGACTATAGGTGAATGATAAAAAAACAACCATACACCCCTTAAATCTTTCACCTACAATAGAAACCCAGCTATCTTATATCCTTAATTGGTCTCTTCAGTCCTTCCCTATTACATAACTTGATATCCTGCTATCTCCCATTCCAGAAAAAAGAAACGAGTGGATCCTCATCATTGAAAAGTTTGAAAAGAAACTTCTGGGATGGAAAACCCGAATGTTATCGTTGCCCTTTAGAGTGTTCCTCCTAAACTCATCCCTAACACCGCAAATTCACCATATGCTAGCTCCACTCAAACTTCCAAAAAATGTTCTGGGCTTTTCTGGAAAAAAATTTCTAGTGTGGATCCACCTCTGAGAACCTACTCAACCATGTCTATTGGGAAACCATCTGCAGGCTTAAGGCTACGATGGTTGGGGGATACTGGATGTAGAAAAATTCATCAATGCATTACTGTCAAAATTATGGACCAATACTCAGGAAAACACCGACTCCTTTTTTTTGTGCATTGTCCGAGGACATCTACACGAAAACAGTTCTAGCCCTATGCTAGAACCTTTGTTACCTCACAACTGCACTTGCTGGTGCTCCATCAAAAAAGGCTCGATACACATCCGACATATGGCATCCAAATCCTTAGGCTCTAGTGAAAACACCTTCCTATGAACTGATATCATCAATCTTAAAATCCCCCTCCCATCACAACCCTCTACCCAAGCTCATGGGAGCTGGTGACGAACAAAATATGTACCATGGATAAAGCCCTTTTCTCCATCCACTCTAGGCAAAATTGGCTCAAAGACCTTGTTATATGAGCCCACAACATTAATACTCAAAGCCTTAGAAACTTTGTACATAACCTTCCAACTAACCTCAAAGCCCTAGATTAGTTCCTTTTTCCCATCAAACAATCAAACAAAAAAAATACAAACCAAGTCTACAACTTCCTAGCTCGGAGAAAAACTCCATGATCGGTTCTGGAAAAATCCATTTTACCCTGGAATCTCACTATTCCTTTGGTCCTTGAGCCACAACAAACTGTGCAGACAAGACTGCCCAATAAACCCAGACATACCGATGGTATCTGCCAGCCCACTATGACTAGTTGCCGATGAAACCATTCCCCACCTACCACAAAGCTGCCCTTTTACATTCTTCTTTTTTTCCATATTAAATACTTCTATTTACTGTGTAAATATTGGATTTTTTTTACTCAGCACGATTTACTCCCATCCTTCTCGTCCCTTTGGCATATTTCAACCACTCAAGAATTCATTTGGTGGTTGATCTGGAAAGAGAGAAGTACAAGGATATACCAAGGTATTCCGTTCCCCCTAAAGAGAGAAGTATGAGGATATACCAAGGTATTTCGTTCCCCCAAACTAAAATCGCCCAAGAGGCCATCCACCTTTTAAACCACTTCTCATCTTATTCATCTATATAATATCATCTTTTGTGTTGGTTTTTTGATATTGAAGGCATACAACTTTGATTGATTTGTAGCCATGTCCCTACCAGCACCCTAAGTCTGCTTTCTCGCATTAGGATGCAATATTCAATGAAGAAACAATAATTTCAGCATCCCACTCTAGATGGCTAGGAAAGAGTTCAAAGTTGCCCCCCTTTTACCAACTGATTCAGCTCAAGGCCCCTTGTTTTGCTTTAGTTTATTGTACTTATGCTAAGAACATTTGCCTTTCTTTCATTATGTAGTTTTAGTTGTACTAAATGTCAAAGCCATACGATGAATCTATTTTTTATTTTTTGTTTTTTTTTTGTTTTTTTTGATTCATTAACTCAACCATGGCTGGACCCAAGCCTGGGTAAATTGAGGAGGGTTGCGTGTTAGGTAGCTGTTGAACGCAAAAATCGGTGATCTTGAGTTCCACACAAGGCGGGAACTCAGTCGCTGAATCGACCACACGAAATCCGCAGTTCAAACAACAATTAACCCACAACAGAAATCAAGCAATGAAAAGTGGTGCGGAGTTAAAATTTATTATAACTCTACAACAAGATGTGTATAGATGCAAGTATGTGTAGAGGTCGAACACAAGGAGCGGACAAGATAGATCAAGGTAAAATTGTGCAAAATATGAATGTGATCAAGTGTCTACAAATATGCAAATTTTTGTGGGTTTTTAATTTTTAATTTTTTTATTTTTAATTTTATATTTTTATATTTTGATTTTTAATTTACTGATTTTGTATTTTCTTTTTATATTTTATATTTTTTTATATTTTCTTTTTCTTTAACTAGAATATATATACAAAGTAAGTAAAAGGAGAAAAGGTATTTATAAAAATAAGTAAAAATGCTCAAAATTAGGGAAATAAAGTGTTTTTGTGCTTTTTGTATTTTTCTAATGTTTTTGTGGTTTTTCTAGATTTTTACTAATTTTTTTGGTATTTTTAAAGTCAAAAATACTAGAAAACAGGGAACTAAGTTGCTTGCTGAAATGAAAATGAGGATGAAAAATATTAATCAGTACCCAAAATTCCCCAAATAAATTTTAAATAAAAGTTAATAAATCAAAGAAAATTCAGAAAGTGAAATTGTATTTTTAGGATTTTGTGACATTTTTAAGATTTTGAGGGAGATTTTTGGGGTTTTCTAATTTTTAAGGTTTTTGTTTTGAGATTTTTAATGATTTTTGGTAGACACTGAAATACACGAAAAATAATTTTTTTTGGAATTTTTCAAAAACTTTTACTAATTTTTATGGATTTTCTATGCAAACAGTGCTGAAAATGCATGTTTTTTATGTTTAATAATTACGAAAATGCAATAAAAATACAACACAAAAAATATGGCGTGAATGAGCAAGCAAACAAGAGCTTAACCTAATTTTTTGGTGATTTTTAGCAATTTATATGTGCATGGAATAAATACAAACAACAAATAAAAATCACACAGCTAGCAGGGGTATAACTGCAAATAACAGGGAATACACGGGCCAAAGTGTAATTTTTCACAAAATTTATAACATATTAAACAAGTTCGAGGATTGAATGCAAATAACCAAAGCCGCTGGGGCACAAGCGTAATTTTTCCAACCACGTGTGTGATTGACACGCGCCTGGGAAGGACCTAAGTGCAAAATACAAAACTTCCAGGGGCGATTATGCAATTTACCCAAAAGTATTATACGTAATATAAAAGTTCCTAGACTCAGAGGAAATAGACAAACTCGCGGGGGGTCCAGTGCAAAATCACCACCACCCCACGTGCACAGGTCACGTGAGGTGACAGGGACTGGACCTAAATGTAAATAACTAAAGTTCAGGGTCCTAGATGCAATTATTACAAAAACATTTAAACTACAGATAAAAGTTTATGGACTGAAATTAAATACAAAAATTGCACGGGGCTCAGATGCAAAATACCCCTTTGCGCACGATCCAACGGCGAGGAAGATGCCACTTGACACGTGGTGCGTTCTGGTCGGTCAATGACGCTTCGCAGCGGATGGCCACGATTAGATCCCCACAGGCTGATCTGACGGCTGATGCAAACTGGGATCCAACGGTGGCTGCTAGATCTGGAGAAGCGGCCCGATCCGACGGTGGGAAGGCAAGGAGGAAGAACGGGGAAGAACGCCGGCGAGGCGAACTTCCCCAAGCTCGATCTCGGTGCTACGGCGATCGTTGGGCTTCAAAATGGGGTTGCGAACTCCTGGGAGCTTCCTCTAGGTGTTGGTGGGTCCAAAATACCTCGGCGAATGCCGAGGTTTGCTGGAGACGACGGCGGAGCTGGTGGGGCTTCGTGGGTCTCCAGCGAAGGCCAAAATGACCCCCAGGGTCTCGTTACGGCCCAAGTACCTGCAAAAAGGGTGAGAGGGTCCAGGGCAAAGTGCCTGGACCCCACGGTGGTGAAGAGGGAGCATGGAATGGTGTGAAGGATACTCGGCCGGAGGTGCACTCCGGCGAGGTGTACGTGCGGCGCGATTTGGTGATCGAAATGCGAAGATATCTACGAGGAAATGATCCTAAGGGTGCTAGGAATAAAATGCAAAAGAAAAGAGGGGAGAAGGGATGCCTCGATGGCCGGAGCCATAGGGAGGGGGGTACCTCAACGCCGGTGAAAGGCAGAGGTGGTGGAGCCGCCTCAGGCATCGCTTGACCGGCCTGAAATGCTCCACGGAAAGCTGTCACCTTCCTGAAGCGATCGGGCACGAGAGGGGGAGCTAAACCTATGGAAGAGGGGTTCAAAATTCGAATCGAAGAGGAGGGTGCACTATATGGGGTTTGACTATGCGACTCTGGTGCTCCAAAGGCCGAGGAAGATGGCTCAAATCGTCGCTCCTCGGCCCTAGGAGAGCCTAGAGCGCGAAAGAGGGTCCATCGAGGAACAAAAGTCCTGCAGGGATTGACATGAATGGAGACAAGTTTTGACCTCGAAAAAATCGAGAAACTGGGGATGAAACGAGGTCTGACACAATGGTAGAGGGGGGAAACGACCAGTTGACCCGCCGGTCAACGAGGGTTGGCGCCTGGTTGGTCCACGTGGACCAACCAGGAAAAATCCCCGAGAAATGTTTTGGAAATTTGATAAAAAATAGAAAATCATTTTATTAATTTTAGGTTATAAAATAAAAAATATTTGTTATTTTCTAAGGTATTTTAATATGATTTTTAATTATTTTTATAAGGTTTATAATTACAAGTTACCTTTTTAGGTTGTATAGGTATGTATATCTATATATTTTATTGTTTTATTTTTATTTTATACATTTAATTTTATTTATTTTAGTTTATTATTTTATAAATTTATAAAATATTTTTATACACTTAAAGGTATTTTTATTTTATTTTTCTGAAGTGTTTTGGATATTTAATAAAATAGAAGTATTAACAATGTAGGTATGTATACAAGTATTATACCTATGTATATTATATACAAGTATTTTATTTTGGTATTTTAGTTAGGTTTTTATTCTGATTTTAATGTACAAATATATTATAAGTAATATTTACAAAATTAGAAAAATATAAAATTATAAAAATAGTTAATAAATAATAAAATGAATATTTTAATCTGTACAAGTGTACAATAGGGGTCCAGAACTCAACTTTCAAACCGCAGCTTCGCCAAATGCGAAACCACCGCATTAAAAAGCTTATTTTGAATTATAAATAATTAAAGGTGATTTTGACGCATTTCGAGCTTTTATTAAATAGATACAAGTCTAGGAAGTTGGGATTCTAGATTTTTATTCAGACCATAATTTTTTATCTGTACATTATTTTTGAATGAAATCAATTTTTGTATTTTTATTTAATTAATTATCTACAACTTTTATGTACAAAGTTTCTTTATTTGGAGTATAAAAAGAGGAACCAAAAATAGGTCCCAAAATGAATAAAGAATAAATAAAAAGAAAGGTATTTTCTTGGTATTCTGGCCCTTATCTCCCCCTACTTTATTCCTTATCGACCTATTCATCGAGATGCCTAGGTCTCGGGGTTTTAGGTCATAAAATATTTACAATATTTTGTTCTTTTTCTTTTCTTTTATTTATTCTATAATTTTGGCTTTAAATACAGTATTTTATACACTATTTACATGCACATGCATGAATGCTAAGATGCTGGAATTAATGGTATTTATACGCATTTGCCAGGGTTTTTGAGGCCAAAATGATAGAATAAAAATGATGAAATGTGGATTCATCATCCCCCTATACTTTGCCTTTGCTAGTCCCTAGCAAACACTTATGCGATAAGTGCAGAAAAGAAAATCAAAGAAAAGAAAAAGAAGAAATTGAATTTAGTTTAGTCATAAAACTTGTCTTCACAAAATCAAAGTTGGAGCTTAAGTCGGACCTTTGGAATTTTGGTGCGGGCTGAACCTTAATGAGAACCAGATTTGAAATCCAACAGTCCTTGAGAATCCCAATACTCTGTTCAAGTCTCCTCAATAGCCAGGTCAGAAATATCTCAATTCATACGCAAACACTTACGACTATGAATCTGACTCGTACAGTGTAAGTGATAGTGGCTCTCCCCAACTAGAATGACAAAGAGACTGACTTCTCCAGTATGACAACCCAGTGATTCCCCAATCCAACAACTCCTTCCTCGAGGAGCGGGGTATTCCCTTCTAAGTTCAAGTGGCAACCAGCTCAAGAGGAGGGGGTGAAGAGAAGAATGGACGGTAGCCAGTGTAGCTACCTATCCTAGGATGCAAGACCAGTGTAGTCAAAGTCATCCAGCTGCAGGCTCATATGATATGACTTTGGAACTCAAGCTTGCTTATTGGCTTTACAACATATTCACATACTTTTGCAAGCATTTTATTTTTGTACAAGCCTGTCCATTTTTTTTGAAATATTATTCACAGCAGCATTTATATTGGTAGTTTTTCCTCTTGAGCCAGTAGACT
The DNA here is from genome assembly GCA_037367405.1 of Ottelia alismoides. NCBI lineage: Eukaryota > Viridiplantae > Streptophyta > Magnoliopsida > Alismatales > Hydrocharitaceae > Ottelia > Ottelia alismoides. Next base: position 180,480 of record JAZKJV010004786.1, on the reverse strand, counting down.
ATCCCTCTTTTGAAGCTTTATTGAAACCCACACTCTCCTGTCTTTAGACTTCCTCATCACTAGATGGGTTGGGGTGCACTTCCCTCCCTAGTGGAGGACAAGTGTTTCCACTTGTGTGTGTCTCATACCAGCAAATCTAATCCCCTCACCACTCCAACTGAGTCAAGCCATGTGAAAGGTGCAGGTGTCCAAGTTAGGTCATTATAAACAAGAGTCGTGTGTGTGCTCTGAAATACTCTACTTGGGCAGTCAAGAATCCATTGAACTAAGTCCTGTGATCCTCAAAGAATTAAGTCAACTAGACCTGAAGTACCTCGAACCTAGTTCCTATAAGGTACCTGTTATTAGGTAGATTTTAAGGTCCAATCAAGCTCCAATCTCTGGATTTTGCTTAGACTCGTTCAACTATCAAACTCAATCCGAAAAATGCTAATGCTATGCAAATGCAGAAAATATTTTTGTGATGCAATTTTCAAGATTTTGAACTTTTTATGAATTTTTGAAAAGATGATGATGCATATGCATTTTTTGGTATTTTTTTCAAAAAGATTTTTCAAATGTTTTTGGATTTTAATTTTGCAAATATTTTGGGATTTTTGAAAACAAAAAGTTTTAGCTAAAACTAGGTACAAATATTTACACGGGGATACTTCTTATATTTACAAGAAGTGGATTTTAAGAATTTACAGGGTAAGTGATCAATTTTATAAGTATAATTAGTGAATTTTAGGTATGACGTATGTATTCCTCAAACTTATTTGAAAATCATTTTACAAACAATTTTTGAAAACTATAGTCCAAAATAATTTTTACAAATAATTTTACAAACATGTACACACATTTGAAAATCGTTTTTACAAAGGTTTTCAAACAGTATATATAGATTTTTTAAATATTTTCGCAACCATTTTTTCAAATCATTTGCAAATTATTTTTCAAATATTTTTATTTCACACAAAGAAAATAAAATTTTGCAAACAAAATATTTTTACAAAGGTTGAAAACATGTAACAAAACGTTTTCCAAATAGTTTTCAAAAGATTTTTCACGAAGATTTTCAAACTATTTTTCAAACATTATGCAAAAAACATTTTCACCTGATTTATTAATCAGTAAATACAAAAAGAATTTGAGGAATAATAGCATGTTTTTATTAAGGTTTTTAATGAATTTTAAAGAATTATTAGCCATATTTATTAAGAAAATGCGAAAGTACGAGTTATGGCTAAAGTATATACATCGTATATACGACCCCCCCCATACTTAGCTTGAGCTATGTCCTCATAGATCAGAGAGAAAAGAGAAGACATAGCTCGTACTGAGTATAGGCAAGACTAAAGAATAAATAAATAAAGGAATGAATGAACGAATGAGAAGTTGACCGTCCCCCCTATATTTAGGATCAAATAATCCTAAGTACAGCAGACTGTACACAAAGCAGGGAGGGTCAAGGGTGGGAATGAACAGATCGTACTCATATTGTCTCCCCTATACTTAGGATAAGATATTCCTAAGTATAGACTAGAAGAGGAGACAATGGAGAGGACCAAAGAATAGAGAAACTCGAGGTGCACACCCCCTATACTTAGGACAAAGTACGTCCTAAGTATAGAACACTGTCTTCAAGGGGCGACACCTTTTTGATAGATACAGAGAATAGAAAAGGAAAAGAAGAAAAGAAGAAAAGAAGAAAAAATATCAACAAGTGAAAGAATGATATGGACAAATGGATCTTTACAGTGGAAGATGGAGGTGATCACCATGTATGAGATGCAAATGATGTAAGTCAAAGAACACATCTCATACCAGAAGAATGGGGGCAACATCAACGGTCGGTGGATCATGATCTAGATATAGCTTCAGGCGTTGACCGTTAACATAAAAGGTAGAGGAATATGTTGGCTCGGATATATCAATACTACCATTATCATGTACCTTCCTGACCACATACGGACCTTTCCACTTGCTCTGTAATTTCCCTGGAAATAATTTCAGCCTGGAATCAAACAACCATACGTGCTAATCGGGCTCAAACTGTTTATGGCTGAAATGAGAATCATGCCATGTTTTCACTTTTTCCTTATACTGTAGGCTGCTAGAAAAGGTTTTATCTCTCAGCTCCTCCAGAGCTGCCAACTCTGCTTTCCTCTGTTCTCCTATACTCTCGGGATCCAATAATAATTCAGTGACTGCCCATAGTGACTTGTGCTCGATCTCCACTGGTAGATGACACAGCTTGCCATAGACGAGACGAAAGGGAGATGTTCCTAATGGAGTCTTGAAGGAAGTCCGATTGGCCCACAAGACCGAGTCAAAAAGCTGTGACCAATCCTTTCGGTCTGGGCGGACAACCTTCTGTAGGATAGTCTTGATCTCCCTATTCGATAATTCGGCAAGACCATTAGTCTGAGGGTGATACGGCGTCGCAACATGATGGTCAATGCCAAACTCATCTGCAAGGGCCCTAATCTTGTCATTGATAAAGTAAGACCCCCCGTCTGAAATCAAGACTCTAGGTACCCTGAACCGTGAAATGATATTTTTCCTCAAAAAGCGACACACGGTCTTAGCATCTGCGGCTCAGGCGGGGATGGCCTCAACCCATCGTCTCACATAATCTATAGCGAGCAAAATGTACTCAAACCCCTGACTCTTAGGAAATGGGCCCATGGAATCAATACCCCATGCGTTAAAAACCTCACAAAAGTGAATGTGCTGCACGGGCATCATGTCTCTCTGTCCGCAAGTACCCATCTTCCGACAGTCAGTACACCTCTTCACGAATTCATCTGAATCCTTGAAGAGAGTAGGCCACCAAAGGCCAGATTGAAGAACCTTCTGTCCTGTCCGTCTCCCACAATGATGTCCTCCTGCCTCAAGCTTGTGGCAGTAGGTGAGGACGCTATGCTGCTCTTCTTGAGGAATGCACCTCCTCCAGATTCTATCCCCTCCTTCATGATAAAGGACGGGATCCTCCCAATGGTAAAACTTGGCCTTCGCTAGGAAGGTCTCAAGTTTCTGCCTGGGCCAACACTGTGGAACCGTCTTGGCAATAAGATAGTTCACAACGTCGGCATACCATGGGAGCGAGGCGATAGCCAAGATCGACTCATCTGGAAATGTCTCTGCAATAGGTGTGCTGAGCTCGGATTCCTCAAGGTTCTCTAAGCAGGAGAGGTGATTCGCCACCACATTCTTAACTCCAGGTTTATCCTTAATCTCAATATCAAACTCCTGGAGCAAAAGGATCCATCTGGTAAGGCGATTTTGGCATCCTTCTTGGCCATTAGGTACCGGATGGCGGTGTGATCTGTAAAGATAGTCACTCTAGATTCGAGAATATACGATCGATACTTATCCAAAGCAAAGACTACAGCCAGCATCTCTTTCTCTGTCACAGTATAATTCCGTTGAGCGGCATCCAAAGTCTGGCTGGCGTAATGAATGGCATACGACATTCCATCCCTCCTCTATCCAAGCAAAGCCCCAACGGCAAAATCAGAAGCGTCCGTCATGATCTCGAATTGGAGAGACCAATCGGGTGGCTGAAGGACATGAGCCGTGACAACCATACTCTTGAGAGTCTCAAAGGACGCAAGACACTTATCATTTATAATGAACTCGGTGTCTTTCATCAGCAAATCAGTGAGCGGTCGGGCAAGATGACTGAAGTCCTGAATGAACCGTCGGTAAAAACCGACATGCCCCAGAAAAGAACGCAATTGACGCAGGTTGGACGGTGGATTGAGTTTTCTGATAAAATCCACCTTGGCCGGATCGACCTCCATGCCGCTGTTGGAGATGATATGACCAAGGACCGTCCCTTGAGTCACCATAAAGTGACTCTTCTCCCAAGACAATACAAGGTTGACCTCGATACAGCGCTGAAGCACACGATTTAGGCAGTCAAGACAAGCATCAAACCCATCACCATAGACCGAGAAGTCATCCATGAAGACCTCTAAACAGCCACCCACCATGTCCGAGAAAATGGACAACATGCACCTTTGGAATGTCGCCAGGGCATTACATAAACCAAAGGGCATACGTCTGAAAGCATAAGTCCCAAACGGACAGGTGAATGTCATTTTCTCCTGGTCTTCGGATGCAATGACCACTTGATTGTAACCGGAGTACCCATCAAGAAAACAATAATGACTCTTCCCAGCTAGCCTTTTGATAATTTGATCAATGAATGGTAGTGGGAAATGATCCTTCTTCGTGGCCTGATTCAATCGTCTATAGTCCACACAGACCCTCCAAGAAGTGGGTACCCAGGTAGCTATCTTCCAGACTCACTCACAACTGTAGTGATACCCGTCTTCTTGGGTACCACATGTAATAGACTAACCCACTTGGAGTCGGAGATGGGGTAGATAAAATCGGCACTCCACTACTTTGATATTTCTTTCATGACCACATCTCGAAGATTCGGGTTTAGCCATCGCTGGAACTCACGCGACGGCCTAGCGTCCTCCTCAAGATAGATGTGGTGGGAGCACAGAGCCGGACTAATCCCCTGGAGATCAGCTATACTCCATCCTATCGCCTTGCGGTTTCTTTCAAGAACCTCCATCAGAGGAGATTCTTGCTCTCCAGTCAAACCTACTGAGATAATGACTGGGTGCATATCTGGCTCACCCGCAAGGAATCTATACTTCAGCGACTGCGGCAAGGGTTTCAATTTTGGGCAACTGGGAGGTGGCAGATCTGGCTTCTGATATGTCTGTGTAAAGGCTACCACGTCTGCATGAGAGAACTCTCGCTGTGCATGAGAATCCGACGAAGGGAACCCTGCTGAATCATCTATGAACTGAACTAGCTCACACTCCGTCCTAGCTGTCGGCTCAGAAGGAATAAGACACGGCAAATAGTCATCGAAATCATCCCAATCAATGTCTGAATCCGAGGGATCTGAACTAGATGAACAAGAATGAAAATCTGCCTCACCACTCATCCCACAATTGTCAGCCTCAAAGGTATCCTCGTCCAGGGGTATGCTCTCCAGGCTCTCAACTGCCATAAGCTGTAAATATGGTGAATCTGTAGGCAAGGCGAGGGTCTGTGCTACAGGAACTATCCAAATGGATTCATCATCTGTCATCACAAAATCACACTCCTGGTGGATGTCTAGCTCGTCCTCTATCATCTGCGCGGCATCACTGGACTGCTCTGAGCATGCATATTCTCTCGCTCTGGTCTCCTCGATCGTATCTATTTGTATGCTCTCACCCTCTATGCGAAAGCACACCTTCCCACTGTCATGATCGGTCACCGCCTTGGCTGTGGCCAAGAATGGGCATCCAAGTATGATGGGGGCATCGGTTACCGACTCAGGGATCTCCATGTCCAATACAACAAAGTCCATGGGGAATTTCAGGCCCTGAATGGTAACGACCACGTCTCTCAACAACCCATTCGGCCTCTTAGTCGACCTATCAGCGAACTGAAGGACTGTCCTACTCTGAAGAAGAGGACCAAACTCGAATCGGTCGAGTAAGGCTGCCGGAAGAAGGTTAATAGAAGAGCCGTTTTCTAATAGAGTACGGTCAAAACGCTGCTCCTTAATCTCGCATCTGGCATAGGGAGCTCCTGCATCGGGTCTTTTGGCTAGCAATTTGTTCTGAATGGTGCAGCAAGTAGAATGGGTGAGCACATGGATATGATCTCTGTGGTTCCTCCTCTTCCTGCGACTGTACTCTTCTCTTTCAAAGTCTTTTGGAAAAGGGGGATGTGCTCAAGTGCTTCCTGTAGAGTCAGCTGGATCTGGAATCTATCAATCATCTGGTTGTTGAACTCTACCTGTTGAGTCTTTTTGTGATTTTCTCTTTTATTCCCCTTCGCCTAGTGGAGTGCTTGCAGGAAGAGGATGGTAGGGACCTCCTCAGATAGAGGACTAGGATGAGGTTCCTGCGCCTGTGAAGGAATAGAACTAGACAATGATAATCATGCAACACATATGGATCTGAAGTGTATACAGAAACCTTTCCTTTATTCATTTTTTTGTTCTTTTTGTTACCACAATCCTGAGATACAAAAGGTGGCAACACAACATGTGGGAGCTCAACAAAAGTAGAAGTGATGGCCTCAGTACCACCAACGGCATCTATCTTCGCGGCATCAGCACTGCGTTGTGGCTCTGCATCAAGTAAAATGGTGGTCTCAGCACCACCGTCTGCATCAGGTATCACGATGGCCTCAGCACCGTCATCTGGATCTCCATCATTAGTGGCATCAGCACCACCGTCATCAACATCATCATTAGTAGCATCAGCACCGCTTCTCTGCTCATCTGGCGCTCCTGATTCTTCATGTGGTTGTCGCTCAGATGAGGCGCTGCCGGCTGGCATTCTACCGCTCCTAGTAGTCACAAAATCAGCATCATACAAAGAAGACATGTCACTCAAATAATCACTAGGAGAAGTATCCTCTGTGAACTGTACCTACTCAGACTTCCTCTTCAGATTGTTAGGATTAGGCTCGATCTGTGCAGGTATGGCGGCCTTGCTCTTGATGGTATCCCTCATCTCCTATCGGAACTCATCCATTTCCTGCCGGAAGGATGCCTGCTGGTCAGAAATCAAGCAGTGAGGTCATCTAAAGCTGGGTTCTCAAAGGCGGGTGCCTGAGAACTGGAAGTGTTCCCCTATTGGAAATGAGGTTGTTGTTGCTGCTGATGGTAGTGGGGAGGATGGGAGTATGTCTGGTGAGGCTGCTGATGCTGCCTCCACTGATGTCCATGATAGACGGGATGAGGACCCTGCTGGTATTGCTGGTGGGCATACTAGGGTTGCTACTATTGCTGGCTGTTCTGATGGCCCTGAGCTGGAGACTGCTGCTGGGATGAGATGCCACCAGTGGTCCAACGGAATCCGGGGTGATCGTGACGGATCTCGGGCTGTTGTGGGTACCGGTCGTACCAAATCCCATTGACTTCCATTAATGGATCCTACTCAACGGGGGGTGGAAGAACTGCCAGTGGTTGATCCGGCTGATAGACCACCATCTGAGTGTCCTGAGATGGTGGCTATGATGGGTAGTACTGTAGCTGCTGGACCGGCTCTGCCTGGATGTGGTGAACCTGGCGGTACGAGGCAGAGGGCTGGGTAGAGCTGCTACTGCTGGGATCAGCCCGTGACCTGGGAGGCTGCTGAGTAGACGTTTGTGCCTCCTTGATGTAGAGAATCTGCGTCTTCAGATCACTCATGGTCTTCGTGATAGGGTCCATCTGGGCAAGACCTTAGCGCTGCTTCTTCTCAAGGATCTCGATGCGGTCCAGCTTCTCGGAAATGATCTCCATGTCTGCAGCGGTGGATTCATCCTGAGCTACGGCTGCTAACGGAGTGTGTGTACTGGCATCGATGTGTGCTATCCTTTGATATCCAACTTCCTGTGGCGTTAGCTTAGGCTGTGTGTAGACGCGGGCTTGGGCCATGACTGTGGAATTCTCTGCCATACCCTCATAGATCTCCCAAACTGTGTCCTCTCCCTTGGAGAAATACGATCCACCACAAGAGGCATTGACAAGCCCCTACAGCTCCGAGCCCACAAAAAAAACTCTGAACCAGATTGGGCTTTGATATATCGTGATGTGGACACCGGTCAATGAGCTCTCTGAATCGGTCCCAAGCCTCATGGAATTGTTCATTCCGGACCATGGTAAAGTTGCTGATCATAGCTCGCGTTGCGTTGGTACGGCCGAGTGGATAGTACTTGTTCAAGTACTCGCACTGGAGTTGTGCCCATGATGTGACGTACCTCCCAAGGTGTTTCAGCCAGTAGGCTTCTCTGTCAGCTAATGAGAATGGGAAGGCAATCATTTTGATTGTGTCCTCGTCCACTAATCTGTCGTGGACAGTGCTGCAAATCATCTCAAACTCCTGCAGATGAAGATGAGGCTCTTCAGTGGCTAGCCTGTGAAACTTGGGCAGTAACTGTATGGTCTGCGGGCGAAGCTCAAAGTTCCCAACAATGGGAGGGAGCTGGATCCATCGGCGAGTGAGGGTCGTGGCTGGGTTATGCAACTGCCTCATGGTCATCGACGGCGGCCTCTCCGGGTCAGGTTCTCCTCCTTCGCCTGCTCCGTCTGGTATATCACTACCACCGCCCCCAGGTCTTTCATCTCTTCCTTCTCGCATCTGCGCTATCTCCCTCATGAAGTCACCCATGAAAACTCCTGGTCTCTGATCTATCTCTGCATAGTCTCCAGGGATGCTAACAATGAGTTGTTGATGACAGCTTGATCTTATAGGAATGGTGGCGGTCTCTACTCGTCTGGGTGTTCCTCTCTGCCATCCATGTCTTGGGTCTCTACAAAGGCAAAAGAACCCATCTCAGGTGCCGACAAATGATCTGAGCTCTGTGTTGCACTAAACTCTGACACTCTTGGACTGATGGAAGGAGAAGGGTGGTCGAGGGGGAACAGGGTGGAAGTGAACTCAGGATCGGAGAGTGGGTCTGGACTCCTCGAGGTCGTCCTAGATGAATAGGGAGGAGTGCTGGATAGCGGTGCCGCCAGAGACGGCCTAAGAGTCCTCCTTCCCATCATCGTGATTTTTGCGAAGAGCAAGGTTGCGAAGTGAAGAGGGGGGGCAAAATTGTGCACAATTGTGCAGTGTTTTTGATCTTGACCTTTATACAACTAGACAATCAAACACAAAATAAGGGGTTCACCAACTCAACGCGTGAAGTCGTGAAGGTTCGGCTATTATCTTTGTAGTTTTTAGATTGAATCCAGGCAATTATCTTTGAACGAGTCCTTAGAGCGTTACGCCTATAGGAGATAGAGTACTGCTAGAAAAGAATCTCGTACTCGTCCTCCTCCTGTGTAACCTATAGTCTGCGCTATTTGAGGTCGTTGTAACCCTTCCTGGATCCCTACTCAGCCAAAGAAAAGAGGTAGGAAGCCGATAGGCGAAACCGATACTTCGGATCTCGCTCGCAACGGAATCACCCGTGAGCGTGCAAGACCCTACTCGGACGCAAGACGATGAAACAGACACCCCCGTGAAGGCGTGGCCTATGCTCGATACTTCGGACAAGGTCAATGCTCTACACAATAGAGAATCATCAATGGCGACCAATCCCTACTCGTCTACGTACGATAGTAGCGCCAATACTTCGGAAATCCAGGTGATACACAAGGCAGCCACAGACTTGGTTTTGGGATCTAATCCTTATGAAGTCGCTCTACTCACTTGGAAGGAGACCTTCCCATGCAACCAGAATACAACTGAGGGCTTTGCTCACCCCAAGCAATGACTCCAATTATCCAATTTTATTTAGGTCAAGTTTTCTTTAGCAGTCCCTTTTTTAATTTTTTTTGGTGTTATCACTTGCTTTGAGTCAATTCAATACAAGCGCCTACTATTTTTGTAATTTTTATTTGATTCCTATTTGATATAAAAACAGGGGAAGAGAGTCGGAAAAGCAATGCAAGGTGTCACCAAGATGGAAATCTCACCTTTGTGCCTAGATGATGGATGCAAAGATAGAAGACTTACAGTTCCTCCCAGCTGTCTCCATGCGGGATGCAAAACAGGAATTTATAAACCTAATCTATATGATATGCACACGGAAATCGTCCTAAGCAGGCAATTTCTAGCGTGAAGCACCATAAGTCGGTCACCGATCTTCAATCTAGGAGTCCGGTCTAGGCTCACCCCTCCTCCTCTCGACACATCGAGTTCAGGAGCAGCGCTTGGCAGGGTGGGCTCGCGGCGCAAAGGCTCGAAGATGATGAGGCAACTGTTTAAAGTTTTAAACTATGTCCAAACACTTGGAAATTAGGCCCGAGTGTCCAAGTCCGAATGTACCTGTATTATTACAAATAAACAAATGTCTCTCTCTCTCTCGAAAATAAAAAAATACTAACTATCCTCTCTCTCAAATCCTCCTACTCGCTCCTACCGGCTAGGGTAGAATAGCCGACTCCACCTCCCAAGGATGCACAGGATCCCCTAAGCGATCCTCCTCGATCCGCGGTCCCTCGCAAGAAGACAAGAAAGAAAATGGTCAGATAGCTCAATAAAGTATATCAAAAATGGAGAGATCAAATAAAGCAATAATGTAGACAATCACAATCAATCAAAAATACGATCTATACGCTGTTGCTCCCCGGCAACGGCACCATTTGATTTAACCAAAATTCACTGGGGTCTAAATATCTCACGCAAGGCAGAGACAATAGTCGTTGCGGCGACCCTCAATGAATCCCGATTAAGATCAACAATTAACCCACAATATCAGATCAGACAATAAAAATCAAATGTGGAGTCAAAAATTATTATAACTCTACAACAAGATGTATATAGGTGCAAGTATGCGTAGAGGTCGAACACAGGGAGCAGACAAGATAGATCAAGGTAAAATTGTGCAAAATGTGAATGTGATCAAGTGTCTACCAATATGCAAAATTTTGTGGGTTTTTAAATTTTAATTTTTTTATTTTTAATTTTATATTTTTATATTTTGATTTTTAGTTTACTGATTTGGTATTTTTTTATATTTTATTTTTTATATTTTCTTTTTCTTTAGCTAGAATATATATATATACAAAGTAAGAAAAATGAGATAAGGTATTCATAAAAATAAGTAAAAATGCTCAAAATTAGGGAAATAAAGTTTTTTTGTGCCTTTTTATTTTTCTAATGTTTTTGTGATTTTTCTAGATTTTTACTAATTTTTTTGGTATTTTTCAATTCAAAAATACTAGAAAATAGGGAACTAAGTTGTTGGCTGAAATGAAAATGAGGATGAAAAATATTAATCAGTACCCTAAATTCCTTAAATTAATTTTAAATAAAAGCTAATAAATCAGATAAAATTTAGAAAGTGAAATTGTATTTTTAGGATTTTTGTGGTATTTTTAAGATTTTTAGGGAGATTTTTGGGGTTTTCTAATTTTTAAGGTTTTTGTTTTGAGATTTTTAATAATTTTTGGTCTGAAGCTAAAACACACTAAAATACACGAAAATAATTTTTTTGGAATTTTTCCAAAAATTCTACTAATTTTTATGGATTTCTAATGCAAACAGTGCTGAAAATGCAAGTTTTTATTTTTAATAATTATGAAAATGCAATAAAAATGCAACACAAAAATATGGCGTGAATGAGCAAGAAAATAGGAGCTTGATGAGGCAAAAAGAATTGGTTTCGCGGCTTTCTTTTTGTTATTGAAGAAGGAAGTAGTCGGTTGTAGCCGAAAGCCGCGAAACAAAAATCGGTTCTTTAAACCTATCAAACAATTACGGTATTCGGTCGGAAAACCGTTCACTAATATTTTACCAGGCAAGTGTTCTTGTGTCGAACTCAAGGAGGCAGAATAAATTCCCTAGATTTTTATCTTCGTAATTTTATTTTTAATTCTTCTCTAAGTGGTCAAGTCAAAACACCTCTTTTTTGTTGATTTTTATTTTTATTATTTTTATTTGATTTTATTATTTTCAAATTTTTATTTAATTTTCCAAAAAGGGATATTTTTCAAAAAGATTTACTTACTATATAATAGGTGAATAATAGCTAGGTGATACTATATAGTATGGTGATCGGGGTTCGAGCCGCGAGCTCGAACTACACAAGAAATCAAAACAAAATGAGACGGGTTTCGATAAAACCAAAACACGTCGAAAACTCGTCAAAAATCCATGAAATCTTTAGACTAGGTAGTTGGGGTAGTTGTGTAACTACCCTCAAGAAATCGTCAAAATCCGAGGTCACAAGAAGAAGAAACAACCCCTACAGCCCAGGGCATAAGCACAAGAAAAACTAACTAAAAAGTTTGCAGTTAGGTCCGCAAGGACTGTTCTGAAGAAAAAATACACAAATCTTTACATTTAGGTCCCTGTAGAGGGATCTAAATGCAAATATCAGAAAATTGGGGAGCGGAGTTGAATTCTGGAGACTTGGCTGGATTTAAGATGCAATTTTCACACCTCTTCGCGTTTGACGGCTGCGATTAGATCTTCAGGCGCAAATCGGACGCGCCTGCTTCTGCCACGTGGCGTGAATCTGTAACCCCCCTGTTCTTGGGGTTGTTGAGCAGCTGGCGGACGGCGTCTCTTCTCCGATTTATCGCGGTCGATCTCCGATGACTTTGTCGCTCCGGTGGGGCCAGAGGGGTGGCTCCTCCACCCCTCGAGCTCGCCCGCGGTAGGGATGAGGCTGGCGCTGCTCCGAGCGGCGGTGGCGTCGCGATGAAGATGGTGGTCTCATCCACCTGGAGGATGTTCAGAGCCGAAGATCCATCATTGGAATTGAATTTCTGGTGGCGATTGATGATTCCAGTGGCGAAGATAGGCCTAGCGATGAAGATGGATCTGCAAACAAGAAGAGTGTATGCTCGATTCTCCAAAGAATCGGCCGAGGAGTTACAAATCGCAAGCTCAAATATGGTGAAAAACCTTAAATTTCCAGCTAACCTCCAGAATGAATGAAAGTGACAATGGTTTGAAATCGATTTGAAAACAATTTGGGAATGAATCAAAAGTGGATTACGAAGGTGCGTCTAAGATGGGTGATTAGACTACCTAAATCACTGATGAGCCACGCTAATCGTGACTCGACTATCGAGAAGAAAACGAAGAAAAGTGGAGGAAAAAGCATGTGGGAGTCTAGGTGTATTACCTGGACGAAGAAGCTCGATGGCAGCTTTTGACCGGAGCGAGACGCGGCGCTTGGCGACGATGCAAGGCGAAGCTCTGCCTTGGAACAATCCTCTGATGTGCCTTCTTCCTCGCGAGACGGCTTGCAGGTGCTGTCACCACCGGAGCGAGGCGGAGCGAGGTGGGGAAAGTGGGGCTATCGGTAACCTGGAGCAGAAGCTCTTGGGTTGTTGGAGAGTTAGTTAAAAATGGCGGACTTGGGGGGCTTTTATAGGAAGATTGGCGTGGGCTCCAAGGTCGGATGGACGGTGGGCGATGGAGAGGGTAGTTGGGGGAAGAAGTTGGACGGATTGAATCGGTTGGAAGTCTCTAGAATCGCGCGGGATAATTGGTTGAAGTAGGCCAGTCGAGCAGGTCCGACATACCAGAATCTTGGGGGAAGAAGACCCAGGTGCTGACAAGTGTCAGCACCTGGTTGGTCTAAAAGCGAAAATAACTTATAAATTAGATATAAAATAGTTAATTACATTATTTTAAATAGGTATAAATACAAGAAGTGTTAATAAATTAATTTTCTAATTTATGGCATAATTACTTTTAATAAATAATAATTATTATATAAAATATAAATATTATATTAATAAATATGTATTTATAAATAGGTTTTAGATTTTTATTTTAATAAATAAATAAGTAAAAATTAATTTTATATTTTCTGAATTATTAGGGTTTTAAATAAGGTTTATACGAATTTTTATAGATTTTTATGAACTAATTTTCATATTTTAATAAATAGGGTTAGTATCTAAATAGGTCATTTATACCTATATTTTAGGGTTTTTGATTTTATTAAAATAATAAATAGTCCCCAAAAATTATGAAATAATTTATGGTGAAACTACAAGATCATGAAATAATTTAAAAATTATAAAATTAAGAAAATGATAAATAGTGTGTGTTACATAAAATAAATAGCCTAGAAACCCCGTTGTCTTTTGGTCCCAAAACCGACTTTTTGCAAACGGACTCCGAATTCGATGAAACCACCTTTATTAATTAGAGAATATTATTTTATGAACTTTAAAGGTGAGTAGAGTGAAATTGGAGTTCGTATGAGGAAGTTATGATGTTCGGAAGTTGAGATTTTGACAATTTGCAGGCTGGGTTTCTTGGCATATATACAGGGTAATATTTTTAACTTATTTTTATATTTTTATATTCATTTTTAGGAATAATTAGGAGAAGAGTTTGGTGGAAAATATGTTCATATGAAATAATTAAAATTCTTTGAAGTTTTGTATTTATTTTATAAATAATGAAGAGTGTATATGTGTGTGTTAATTTTTTTTATGTTTTGTTTCCTTATCTCCCCCTACTTTTTTTGGTTTGTCGACCAATCCATGCTGACTTGATCTCGGAGGTTGAGCTATAAATATATCTTACAGCTATATTTATATTTTAATTCATATTGTATATATATACATATATTCAATCTGCCTTTTTCTTTATATTTCTGGTTCTTTATTTATTTACATGATTTTAGTGGTTAAAAGTGAATATTTACACATGAATGGTGTTTTGTTAAAATATGAGAATTAATGGGTATTTACATGTATTTGTTAAGGGTTTTAAGACAAAATGCGACAGAAAAGTTAATGAATCATAGATTCATAAACCCCCTATACTTAAACTTTGCTAGTCCCTTAGCAAACACTTATTTTGAAAAAGTAAGTGAAAAAGAAAGAAAGTTAGAATGAATTTGTTTTCCTAAACCAATTCATGAGAACAGACAAAGGACAGACCTCGATCGGGCCTGAAACAAGCATTTTGTCGGAACCTTAACTAAGATTAGGATTTTATCCTCAAAAGTCTTCAAGTTCCATAATCCTTACTCAAGATCACTTCATTAGCTAGTTCAGACTCACTTATTCATATCGCAAACTCTATCATCCTTGAAATCAACTTGTACAGTGTGTGAATTGATTTAGCTCTTCCTGCTTAGAGAACCGAAGAAACCGTCAATCCCGGCTATACACTCCTATGGATTCCTCATCCCGCTACTCTTTCCTCGGGGAGGGAGGTATTCCCTTCTGAGTTCAGTTATGCTATGTCCACAATCGAATATAGGAAGAAGTTAGAAGAATGAGAAAAGAAGTGGAGTGCGACCAGTGTAGACGCATATCCTTGTCAAGCCCAACCGGTGTAGCTGAGTCTCCACTAAGATGTGCAGGCATATTTGGTGGAAGCTTGGACCATTGTGGTCTTATTTGGTGGCTTATGTATTGCTTTGACTTTGTAATTTGCTTGCACTGCATTCATCTTTTGTGCCACGACGGATATAGCATCTTTTTAGTCCGTACATTTTTTGAGGTCTTATAAAAATTGTGTCAGCAGATCCTTCCCTCATCCGAAGCAACTATCGCAACCCCAATCTCTCCCGTCTTTAGACGTCAATGCCGCAAAGATAAGGATAGAAACGCACTGCCAAGGTGTACTGCCCTTCAGAACTCCATGCAAGTTGAGCTAAGTGCAGAGTGCATGTGTTCAAGATTGGTTCACTGGTGTAGAGTTGTACGGATGACTCCAAATGGTCTACTTAAGCTCAGATGACTTGATTTCCCGAATATGGTCTTACGGAACCCAAAGATTTAAGTCACAAGACCTGAAGAGTCCAAATTCCAGTTCCTAATCAGGCTCCTTACAACGAGAGTTAAAGGCCGTAATCAAGCTCCATCCTTTAGACTAGACTCAGTCCTTAGTTCTGGAAATCAAACTTATTCTGAAAAATACGAATGCAAATGCAACCATGTTTTTGTGAAGTGAATTTTCTGGATTTTACTCATTTTTATGGATTTTAAGGCTTTTGTAATTTTTACAAATTTTAGGACTTTGTATTTTTTATGGATTTTATGATTTTTATAAACAAGATTTTATTCACAAATTTTACAAGATATATTTTATTCAAGTTAAGTGTCTAATGTATTTTACAAATTTTATCTACAAAGTATTTTACAAGGGTTGAATGGTTTTTATACATGTTTTAATAAATAGGAATAATTATTATACAAATTTTAAGTACAAGTTTTAAGCATATTTTTACTTATTTACCAGGATTTTATAAATAAGAGAGTGGATTTTAGATTAACCCGTACCCACTTTTTATGGATTTTATAGATATAGAAAATACGTAAAAGTACGAGTTATGGCCGAAAGTATATATACAATATATACGCACCCCCTATACTTAGCTTGAGCTATGTCCTCATAGCATCAAAAGAGAAAAAGGAGGACATAACTCGTGCTAAGTAAAAGTGGGTGAAAAAGAAGATCGATCACAAGTCAGTCAACCCCCCTATACTTAGGATCAAGTCATCGTAAGTATCATGGGAGAGCAAAAACGGGATGATTGAATGAAAAGGATAATTAACGAAAGTTCAAAAGAAAAAGAATACGAAATCATCGAAATCACTCGGTCCCCCCTATATTTAGGATAAGGCATCCTAAGTATAGAAAAGAGTGTAGCCAAAAATTGGGGACCAGTGATTTGTGAAAAAGAATGGCTATACAAAAGAATCAGTACAAAAAAAAATAAAACGTAAATCAGCGGGCAATCAGTCCCCCCTATACTTAGGATCTGGTATCCTAAGCATAGAAGACGAGCAAAAACGGGGACGATTGTGGTCTACAAAGAATATACAAGTGTTGTGAATCTCCAGAAAAGAATGGCTCAAAAGAATTTGTACAGGAAGAAGTGAAGGAGTGATCATGATTCCTGTACAAAGTAGATCACTTCAGTACGGGCCAGATGATCAGTAGTCTCTACGAAGTGCTTCAGCATCTGCCTGTTAACCACGAACGGTTCTGCACCAGGTGACACATCTGATATCGCAATACTGCCATTGTCGTGCACCGTTCTGACTATGTACGATCCTTCCCATTTGCTTTTCAATTTGCCGGGAAAAATTATCAACCTTGCATTGAACAACCAGACTTTCTGCCCAGGGACAAAGCTCTTGTGCCGAATATGTCTGTCATGCCATTTCTTCACTTTGTCCTTATAGATGATTGTGTTCTCGTATGCTTGATTTCGAATTTCTACCAGCTCATTCAGATCTATCTTTCTCTTGGCTCCTGCTTTCTGTTCATCCATCAGTATCTCTCGAATTGCCCATTCAGATTTGTGCATGATCTCTACGGGCAAGTGGCACGGCTTTCCATAAACTAGCCTGAATGTTGAAGTACCTAAGGGAATCTTATACGCAGTACGATATGCCCAAAGAACCTGATCTAGGAGAAGTGACCAGTTCCTCCTATCCGGTCGTACTAGTTTCTGGAGAATTGATTTCACCTCCCTATTCAAGACTTCAGCCATGCCATTCGTCTGCGGGTGGTAAGGAGAAGCTACTCTGTGATCGATGTTGTATTGTTTCACTAGCTTCTTCACCTCCTTATTAATAAAATGGCTACCCCCATCAGAGATAAGAATACGAGGGATCCCGAACCGCGAGATGATGTGTTCCCTTAGGAACTTGCAAACGGTCTTACTGTCTGTGGTTCGTGCGGGTATAGCCTCCACCCATCTGCTAACATAGTCTACAACGAGAAAAATGTACTCAAAGCCGTTGCTAGAAGGGAACGGTCCCATAAAATCTATGCCCCATGCGTCAAAGATCTCGCAGATAATGACGGGTCGCATCGGCATTGCATCTCTGGCACTGACTGTCCCTACAGCTCTCTGACAATCTGGACAACTCTTCACGAATGTGCAGGCATCTCTGGTAAGAGTCGGCCACCATAATCCGCTCTGTAGTATCTTCTGCGCTGTCCTCTTCCCTGAATGATGTCCTCCTAATTCTAAAGAATGACACAAAGTGAGGACACTATTATATTCCTCCTGAGGAATACATCGCCTGTAAACACAATCCGGTCCTTCGCGAAAAAGAAGCGGATCCTCCCAATGGTAATATCGTGCCTCGGAAACTAGTTTCTCAACTCTGTTCTTCGGCCAACCCTGAAGACTTTTCTGCGTGACCAGAAAGTTCACTATGTCTGCATACCACGGAAGTTCTGTAACCGCAAAGATGCTCTCGTCAGGAAATCTCTCTGCGATCTCTGGCGTGTACTCATCTGAAGGATGATCTGACTGCAATCGGGAGAGGTGATCAGCTACCACATTCTTTACTCCAGGTTTATCCTTGATGTCCAAATCGAATTCCTGAAGTAAGAGAATCCATCTAAGAAGGCGTGCCTTAGCATCCTTCTTTTCCATTAAAAATCTGATAGCTGAGTGATCGGTGTAAACTGTGATTTTTGAGCCAAGCAGATATGATCGAAACTTGTCTAATGCAAACACTACTGCCAACATCTCCTTCTCTGTCACTGTGTAATTTCTCTGAGCATCATCTAAGGTTCTGCTGGCATAGTGAATGGCAACGGGAAGTCCACTCCTCCTCTGCCCTAATACAGCCCCTACCGTAAAATCTGACGCATCCGTCATGATCTCGAAGGGTAGAGACCAATCAGGCGGCTGTAGGACATGAGCACTGATTATCTTTTCTTTCAATGTGAGGAAGGCATTAAGACATTTGTCATTTAAAATGAACTCAATGTCTTTGCCTAGCAATTCAGTTAACGGTCGGGCAATCTTGGAGAAATCTTGGATAAATCGTCGGTAAAAGCCGACGTGCCCCAGAAATGACCGTAACTGTTTGATGTTGGATGGTGGCTCGAGTTTCTTGATGACATCCACCTTGGCAGGGTCAACCTCCATGCCTCGCTGGGAGATGACGTGCCCCAACACGATTCCGTGAGTAACCACAAAATGGCTCTTTTCCCAGGACAGAACGAGATCTACCTCACAACACTTTTTCAGAACCTGGTCTAGGTGCGCTAAACAATCGTCAAAGGACTCACCATAGATCGAAAAATCATCCATAAAAACCTCTAGAAAATCACCGACCATGTCCGCAAAAATAGCAAGCATGCACCTCTGGAAGGTCGTGGGAGCGTTGCACAATCCAAAGGGCATCCATCTAAAGGCATACGTGTCGAACGGACAAGTAAAGGTGGTTTTCTCCTGGTCTTCAGGAGCAATTGATACCTGGTTGTATCCGGAGTAACCGTCAAGGAAACAGAAGTACCCCTTCCCTGCCAACCATTCTATGACCTGGTCTATGAAAGGCAAAGGGAAGTGGTCCTTCTTCGTCGCGGTGTTCAGCTTTCTGTAATCAACACATACTCGCCACGACGTGGTTACTCTCTTTGGAATCTCCTCTCCACTCTCGTTTTTCACCATCTGAATTCCCGACTTCTTCGGAACAACATGTAATGGGCTGACCCATTCGTAGTTGGAGATGGGATAAATTAACCCTGCGTCGCACCATTTCGTAATCTCTTTCTTGACAACTTCTCGTAAAACCGGATTCAGCCTACGCTGAAACTCTCTGGAGGGTTTGCTGTCATGATCGAGATAGATATGATGTGAACACAAAGCATGATTAATCCCGCAAAGATCGGATACAGTCCACCTAATGGCCTTGCTATTTCTTTCTAGAATCTCCATCAGACGAGATTCTTGATCATCGGTCAAAGTTGAGCTGATAATGACCGGAAACCGTTGATGTGGACCTGCAAGGAAGGAATATTTCATGTTTGGTGGCAAAGTTTTAAGTTCTGGCAAGGTAGTATCTGGATCTGTCGAAACATCATCTGTAGTTGTATGGAGATCTGTATCGGTAGGTGATGTGTCTGTAATTTGATTCTCCACCATCTCAATGTGCTCTAGAGTCGGACTACAGAAGATGTTCAAGACATCATCCGACTCCTCAGAATGATCAGAAGAGAATAAGTCAGCTAGATAGAATTCTGATTCATCTGAGACGGAGGAATTAAGTAGAGTTTCTGATTCTGAAAGATCTGCATTGATTTCATCAGAAGTCTGATCCCTTTGCTCATCATCATCCAGACTAAAATATAAGGTTCCATCGGAAGAATTACCTCCTGAGGTCTCAGACCCGTCCTCTGTAAAACACTCTTGGGTCTCTACCTGATATCTTTCAAGGTCGTCAAGACGAACCTCATCCATGTAATCGCAGGAGGCTAAAGAGCTCAGAAAATCTGAAGATGAGTCACTGAAAGTGTTCGATTCTCTCGCCATCTCTATATGTACCTTTTCGCTCTCGGTGCGAAAAGATACCTTCCCTGTATCATAATCGAAGAGGGCCTTAGCGGTCTCTAGAAAAGGCCTCCCGAGAATGATCGGGGTAAGGTGTAACTGTGCAGGGCAATTCATATCTAGACCGTAAAGTCCACTGGGAATTGTAGACCTTGCACGGTTACGATAACGTTCCTAAGTATACCCTTAGGTCTCTTTACGGATCTATCAGCAAACTGAAGGATCGCGCGGGATTTGTAAAGAGGACCTAACTCGAGCTTCTCGAGTAAGGAAACGGGTATCAGATTGATCGAGGAACCGTTATCTAATAGAGTGCGATCGAACTCGGCTTTTGCGATCTCGCATCTGACATAATGTGCACGTGAGTCTTTCTTCTTCTTCTTCGGAAGCTTATTCTGTATCGCACAGGATGTAGACTTAGTCAAAACATGCTTTTCTGTTATGGATCTCTTTTTCCTATGCGTGGTGCATCTGTTTTTCAATTGATTCTTGAGCGAAGGAAAGCTATATAAGGCATCATGAAGAGGGATCTTCAGAAAGATGTGATCTTTGAGTAACTTTTCGATCTGTGGAGATTCGAGATTATTTTTGGTCTTTTTCTTTCCTTTTCCAAACAAAGCATCGGGAAAAGGAATAAAGTCAGGAGTCAGAAAATCAAAAGTTTTATTCAACTCAGAATCAACATTTACATCGAGAGTCTCAGAATTATTTACAAAACTCTCTAAAACAGGGGAAAAAATGTTTTTGTCCGGGCTCTCTGCCTGATCTGGCATGATGTCATCGTTTGAGTCGCCAGTATCCATATCTGATGAGTTGGCATTACTCCCGTCTCTTGATTCTGTGTCCTCATCCTCTTGCGGTTTCTCCTCCTCGGCATCTGAATCATGCTCGTGCTCCTCTGGTGCCCTCTCCTCTTCCCCAGCAGGTGTTTGCGGTGATCTACCGCTCCTGAGACGAATGAAGTTAGTTAAAAATTCAGGAAACGAGATCTTACCTGTAGGATCTACCTACTCTGGATGCCTCCTCTTGTTATTCGGGTTTATCTGAGGCTGGGCTGGGATAGTGGTCTTTGGTACGGTTAACTCGTCCAGACGACGGTTAACCTGCTCCATCTCAGTCTTGTGCGTGATCTGGAGCGTACTGAGCATATCCATGATTTGGTTGAGCGCCTGGGCCTATGAAGACATCTCCGGTTCGGTGTGCTGGCCGTGGCTTGCTCCTCTCTCCTGCCTTGGCGTGAATTGCTGAGAGGTGGAAGCCTGGGAGTAGCGCTTAGGTGTGGAGGAAGATTGTTGCAGCTGCTGAAAAGAATAATTCAGTGAAAACTGGGCAGGGTGCTGATATGAAGGCTGCGGTCTCTGATGGTAGACATTCGGATGAGACTGCTGTGGCATGAAGCTCTGGCGGTGCTGAAATTGTGGACGTCCATGCTGCGGATGACCATATGGCTGTTGCAGCTACTGATTTGGTATACTCGGTTGCTGCATCGGAGTATACCAAATCCCGTTGATCTTGAAAGTGGATTGCGGCTCCACCTCCATCTCTGCAGTGCTGATGATCTGGCTGGAATTGGCATGAGACTGATCCTTATGCCAATCAATCTGCGGAATCTCGGGCTCGCTCTGGACATAGTGTATCTGACGGGTGGGTGGAGCGGGTGCGATCCTCCGTGCTGATTGTGCGTTCGAAGAAGTCTGGTTCTGCTGGTACTGGATCTGAAGATCAGCGACCTTCTTCGATAGATCACTTAGCTGCTGAGGTAGAGATGAGAGTTTCTCCAACTCTCGCAGCGGTTGTAGGTCTTGGACCTGCTTGTGAATCACATCCACCAACGTCAATTTCTCGCTAATGAAGCCCATGTTGGTGTTGGATTCAGAGTCCGAAATGTTCGCCACCTTGTGATGTTCTCGGTGATGTGGTGGCTGTGGGGCTTTCTGAAATGCCCGAGTAGAGTCTACAACTCTCGAGTTCTCGGCCATCCCTTCGAAGATGGCCCAGACTGGCTCGGCATCTTTGTTCAAATAACTGCCGTCACATGCGGCACTAACTAGCCCCTGTACTTCCGGCTGGAGTCCTCCGAAGTAGTTCTGCACTAGCACCTTCATCGGGATCTCATGATGCGGGCATCTCTCCGTCAGGTCCTTGAATCGATCCCATGCCTCTTGGAATGATTCGTTCGGCAATTGCGTAAAGTTGGAGATCTGACTCCTCATCATGTTCATCCTTCCTAAAGGAAAATATTTGCGCAGGAAGGTGGACTTCATGTCATCCCAAGTGGAGATTTCTCTTCCCAGATGGCTCGGCCAATAAAGGGCCTTATCGGCTAAGGCAAAGGGGAAGGCTTTGAGGCGCACAGCTTCCTGCGACACTCCTGGATAACAAGTCGTTCCGCAGATCATCTCAAACTGCTGCAAAAACGTGAACGGCTCCTCTGCGGCATTCCCATAGTACTTAGGAAGCAAAGAGATGAAGGACGGTTGGAGTTCGTATGGCCCTTGATTCGGCGGTAGCCGAATCCAGTGATGGAGCGTTCGAGCGCCCGAGTCATACTCGTCCCGTAAAGTAGCGGGAACCACAGGCGGTAACTGGTTCCCGGCCCCTGCTCTTAGCGCGGCTATTTCAGCCTGCAGTTCGTTCTGAACTCTATACTGTTCTCGAATCTGTAGATTCATCTGTTGTAATGTATCGAGAATACCTGTCATGACATCTCCATTCAGCTCTGCTCTTCCCTCCTGATTGTCCCCAGCTGGTGGCCTCTCGTCTGCTGCTGGTCCTTTTCCGCGAGCCATCTGATCGTCTGTAAAGTAAAAACTCTCGTAAGAACTCAGCGAAAAGTACTCAGGAGATCTAGATGATGTATTGAGGCCAAGGTCTGCCTCAATAGTCTGGCCAGGAGGTGAGGGAGTCTGGGTCTGACTCACCTCGAGATCGGATGGGACCGGCTCAGGAAGAGGGTCATCCCGAGCCTGTGAAGACATACGCTCGACGGTGGATGGTCGAAAGCTCACAGAGTCTGAGCCGAAAAGCCGTCGAGACGTCATCTTCGATGTCAAGAGGAAGTCGGGAGAGCACGTGTACGATTCAAATGAGGGAGAAATGCGAAAGCCGTGGAAAACTCACGCCCCGCAAACAAACACAAAGCAAACCCCGTTTTCACCAACTCAACCCCGATGAAGACTGTAAGAGTTCGGTCTTTTTATCTTTTCGGTTTTAGGGTTGTGATTAGCAAACGTTTCGATTACGCGGGCTGAGCAAGCCAATAGGTGCCCGATAGTTTCCCCGAAACAATGGCCTGAATCCTTACACGAGACCGCTCGCACTCAGCCAGTATGGGAGTAAGTACGGACCGTTTCCGGCTACCCGTGTTACTTGAGGACGGAGCCTTGCGCAGTGTCCTCTAAACCTCCCACTCTGCTAAGTGAACCCGGACCGTTTCCGGCTACCCGAGCTTACCCACTGAGGAACATCGATCAAATGTATGGACTCAGTAGTATCACGCAAGAAATACGGGGTTTGGGCTCTATCCTTAAGTTTCGACTCTCAAGCTCGCGCACTCTGAGAAATGTGCGGGGGTTACTCTCTCCAAATCACTTGAATCGATTTACGGTTTAAGTCAGATATTTTTAGCAGTCCCGATTTTAGTTTTGCAATTTTTATGGTTTTTTCAGGCAACGTCTATCGATTTTTTTCTTTTTACTTAAAAACCCTAAAGCAAGCACCTAGGTTGCAAGTCCTAAAACTAACTACGCGGCACAAGCAGATAGAGTAAAAAAATCCTAAACAAACATCTAGCAAACCGCGGAAAGCCGATAGCGATGAAAATCGCGGTGGGTGCCCTGATCCTCGGATACACGGTATCCGGCAAATCAGGCCCCAAAAAAAATGGGGGGCGGGTTGTTTTATTACTAATTACAACTCTCTCCCTTTCTCTCTCTCTTTTACAAACAAAAGGAAACTAACTACTTTGCTCCTCTGCAGTCGACTCGTGAAGAAGAAGCCGACCTCTGCTCTTTCAACCGGCTCGGC
Source organism: Ottelia alismoides (assembly GCA_037367405.1). NCBI lineage: Eukaryota > Viridiplantae > Streptophyta > Magnoliopsida > Alismatales > Hydrocharitaceae > Ottelia > Ottelia alismoides. The sequence goes on along the minus strand of JAZKJV010004786.1, from coordinate 156,678 downwards.
TTCCGAAGAAGCCTGTTGATCCTGCAGGCCCTACAAAGATGGTTAGCAAAGAAAAGCCGATCGAGAAAGCCGTGAAAACTGCGAAGTCGAGAAAGCCGTAAGAAAACAAAAAAGAAACTCGAAAAACAGAACACGAATAAGCCGTACGAAAAACCGTACAAAACAAAGAGAAGAAAAAAATAAAATCACGAAGAATGAAAAATCAAAAGAATCTAATGCCTCCCCGGCAACGGTGCCATTTTGATGAGGCAAAAAGAATCGGTTTTGCGGCTTTCTTTTTATTATTTTTATTTGATTTTATTATTTTCAAATTTTTATTTAATTTTCAAAAAGGGATATTTTTCAAAAAGATATACTTATTATATAATAGGTGAATAATAGCTAGGTGATACTATATAGTATGGTGATCGGGGTTCGAGCCGCGAGCTCGAACTACACAAGAAATCAAAACAAAACGAGACGGCTTTCGATAAAACCAAAACACGTCGAAAACTCGTCAAAAATCCACGAAATCTTTAGACTAGGTAGTTGGGGTAGTTGTGTAACTACCCTCAAGAAATCGTCAAAATCTGAGGTCACAAGAAGAAGAAACAACCCCTACAGCACAGGGGCATAAGCACATGAAAAACTAACTAAAAAGTTTGCAGTTAGGTCCTCAAGGACTGTTCTGAAGAAAAAATACACAAATCTTTACATTTAGGTCCCTGCGGAGGTTCCTAAATGCAAATATCGGAAACCTGGGGAGCGGAGTTGAATTCTGGAGACTTGGCTGGATTTAAGATGCAATTTTCACACCTCTTCGCGTTTGACGGCTGCGATTAGATCTTCAGGCGCAGATCGGATGCTCCTGCTTCTGCCACGTGGCGTGAATCTGTAACCCCCCTGTTCTTGGGGTTGTTGAGCAGCTGGCGGACGGCGTCTCTTCTCCGATTTATCGCGGCCGATCTCCGATGACTTTGTCGCTCCGGCGGGGCCAGAGGGGTGGCTCCTCCACCCCTCCAGCTCGCCCGCGGTAGGGATGAGGCTGGCGCTGCTCCGAGCGGCGGTGGCGTCGCGATGAAGATGGTGGTCTCGTCCACCTGGAGGATGTTCAGAGCCGAAGATCCATCATTGGAATTGAATTTCTGGTGGCGATTGATGATTCCAGTGGCGAAGATAGGCCTAGCGATGAAGATGGACATGCAAACAAGAAGAGTGTATGCTCGATTCTCCAAAGAATCGGCCAAGGAGTTACAAATCGCAAGCTCAAATATGGTGAAAAACCTTAAATTTCCAGCTAACCTCCAGAATGGGTGAAAGTGACAATGGTTTGAAATCGATTTGAAAACGAGTTGGGAATGAATCGAAAGTGGATTACGAAGGTGCGTCTAAGATGGGTGATTAGACGACCTAAATCACTGATGAGCCACGCTAATCGTGACTCGACTATCGAGAAGAAAACGAAGAAAAGTGGAGGAAAAAGCATGTGGGAGTCTAGGTGTATTACCTGGACGAAGAAGCTCGACGGTGGCTTTTGACCGGAGCGAGACGCGGCGCTTGGTGGCGATGCAAGGCGAAGCTCCGCCTTGGAACAATCCTCCGATGTGCCTTCTTCCTCGCGAGACGGCTTGCAGGTGCTGTCACCACCGGAGCGAGGCGGAGCGAGGTGGGGAAAGTGGGGCTATCGGTAACCTGGAGCAGAAGCTCTTGGGTTGTTGGAGAGTTAGTTAAAAATGGCGGACTTGGGGGACTTTTATAGGAAGATTGGCGTGGGCTCCAAGGTCGGATGGACGGTGGGCGATGGAGAGGGTAGTTGGGGGAAGAAGTTGGACGGATTGGATCGGTTGGAAGTCTCTAGAATCGCACATGATAATTGGTTGAAGTAGGCTAGTCGAGCAGGTCCGGCGTACCAGAATCTTGGGGGTAGAAGACCCAGGTGCTGACAAGTGTAAGCACCTGGTTGGTCTAAAAGCGAAAATAACTTATAAATTAGATATAAAATAGTTAGTTACATTATTTTAAATAGGTATAAATACAAGAAGTGTTAATAAATTAATTTTCTAATTTATGGCATAATTACTTTTAATAAATAATAATTGTTATTTAAAATATAAATATTATATTAATAAATATGTATTTATAAATAGGTTTTAGATTTTTAATTTATAAATAAATAAGTAAAAATTAATTTTATATTTTCTGAATTATTAGGGTATTAAATAAGGTTTATACGAATTTTTATAGATTTTTATGAATTAATTTTCATATTTTAATAAATAGTGTTAGTATCTAAATAGGTCATTTATACCTATATTTTAGGGTTTTTGATTTTATTAAAATAATAAATAGTCCCCAAAAATTATGAAATAATTTATGGTGAAACTACAAGATCATGAAATAATTTAAAATTTATAAAATTAAGAAAATGATAAATATGTGTGTTACATAAAATAAATAGCCCAGAAACCCCGTTGTCTTTTGGTCCCAAAACCGACTTTTTGCAAACGGACTCCGAATTCGATGAAACCACCTTTACTAATTAGAGAATATTATTTTATGAACTTTAAAGGTGAGTAGAGTGAAATTGGAGTTCGTATGAGGAAGTTATGATGTTCGGAAGTTGAGATTTTGATAATTTGCAGGCTGGGTTTCTTGGCATATATACATGGTAATATTTTTAACTTATTTTTATATTTTTATATTCATTTTTAGGAATAATTAGGAGAAGAGTTTGGTGGAAAATATGTTCATTCGAAATAATTAAAATTCTTTGAAGTTTTGTATTTATTTTATAAATAATGAAGAGTGTATATGTGTGTGTTAATTTATTTTTTTATGTTTTCTTTCCTTATCTCCCCCTACTTTTTATGGTTTGTCGACCAATCCATGCTGACTTGGTCTCGGGGGTTGAGCTATAAATATATCTTACAGCTATATTTATATTTTAAGTCATATTGTATATATATACATATATTCAATCTGCCTTTTTCTTTATTTTTCTGGTTCTTTATTTATTTACATGATTTTAGTGGTTAAAAGTGAATATTTACACATGAATGGTGTTTTGTTAAAATATGAGAATTAATGGGTATTTACATATATTTGTTAAGGGTTTTAAGACAAAATGCGACAGAAAAGTTAATAATCATAGATTCATCAGAGCTTAAACTAATTTTTTGGTGATTTTTAGCAATTTATATACGCATAGAATAAATACAAACAACAAATAAACATCACACAGCTGGCAGGGGTATATTTGCAAATAACAGGGAATATAGGGGGCCGGAGTGTAATTTTTCAAAATTTATAACATATTAAACAAGTTCCAGGACCGAATGCAAATAACCAAAGCCGTTGGGGCACAAGCACAATTTTTCCAACCACGTGCGTGACTGGCACGCGCCTGGGAAGGACCTAAGTGCAAAATACAAAACTTCCAAGGGCTATTATGTAATTTACCCAAAAGTATTATACGTAATATAAAAGTTCCTAGACTCAGACGAAATAGACAAACTCTCGGGGGGGTCCAGTGCAAAATCACCACCACCCCACGTGCACAGATCACGTGAGGTGACGTAGACTGGACCTAAATGTAAATAACTAAAGTTCAGGGGCCTAGATGCAATTATTACAAAAACATTTAAACTGCATATAAAAGTTTATGAACTGAAATTAAATACAAAAATTGCGCGGGGCTCAGATGCAAAATACCCCTTTGCGCGCGATCCAACAGCAAGGAAGATGCCACTTGACACGTGGTGCATTCTGGTCGGCCGATGACGCTTCAGAGCGGATGGCCACGATTAGATCCCCACGAGCTGATCTGACGGCTGATGTGAACTGGGATCCAACGGTGGCTGCTCGATCTGGAGACGCGGCCCGATCCGACGGTGGGAAGGCAAGGAGGCAGAACGGGGAAAAACGCCGACGAGGCGAACTTCCCCGAGCTCGATCTCCGTGCTGCGGCGATCGTTGGACTTCAAAATGGGGCTGCGAACTCCTGGGAGCTTCCTCTAGGTGTTGGTGGGTCCAAAATACCTCGGCGACGGCCAAGTTTCGCTGGATACGACGGCGGAGCTGGTGGGGCTTCGTGGGTCTCCGGCGAAGGTCAAAATGACCCCCTAGGGTCTCGTTACGGCCCAAGTACCTGCAAAAAGGGTGAGAGGGTCTAGGGCAAAGTGCCTGGACCCCACGGTGGTGAAGAGGGAGCGTGGAATGGCATGAAGGATACTTGGTCGGAGGTGCACTCCGGCGAGGTGTGCGTGCGGCGCGATTTGATGATCGAAATGCGAAGATATCTACGGGGAAATGATCCTAAGGGTGCTAGGAATAAAATGCAAAAGAAAAGAGGGGAGAAGGGCTGCCTCGATGGCTGGAGCCGGAGGGAGGGAGGTACCTCAACGCCGGCGAATGGCGGAGGTGGTGGAGCCGCCTCAGGCGTCGCTCGACCGGCCTGAAATGCTCCACGAGAAGCTGTCACCTTCCTGAAGCGATCGAGCACGAGAGGGAGATCTAAACCTATGGAAGAGGGGTTTAAATTCGAATCGAAGAGGAGGGTGCACTATATGGGGTTTGACTATGCAACTCTGGTGCTCCAAAGGCCGAGGAAGATGGCTCGAATCGCCGCTCCTCGGCCGTAGGAGAGCCTAGGGCGTGAAAGAGGGTCCATCTAGGAATAAAAGTCCTTCAGGGATTGACATGAATGGAGGCAAGTTTTGACCTCGAAAAAATCGAGAAACTGGGGTCGAAACGAGGTCTGACACAATGGTAGAGGGGGGAAACGACCAGTTGACCCACCGGTCAACGAGGGCTGGCGCCTGGTTGGTCCACGTGGACCAACCAGGAAAAATCCCCAGGAATTGTTTTGGAAATTCGATAAAAAATAGAAAATCATTTTATTAATTTTAGGTTATAAAATAAAAAATATTTGTTATTTTCTAAGGTCTTTTAATATGATTTTTAATTATTTTTATAAGGTTTATAATTACAAGTTACCTTTTTAGGGTTGTATAGGTATTTATATCTATATATTTTATTGTTTTATTTTTATTTTATACATTTAGTTTTATTTATTTTGGTTTATTATTTTATAAATTTTTAAAATATTTTTATACACTTAAAGGTATTTTTATTTTATTTTTCTGAAGTGTTTTAGATATTTAATAAAATAGAAGTATTAACAATATAGGTATGTATACAGGTATTATACCTATGTATATTATATACAAGTATTTTATTTTGGTATTTTAATTAGGTTTTTATTCTGATTTTAATGTACAAATATATTATAAGTAATATTTACAAAATTAGAAAAATATAAAATTATAAAAATAATTAATAAATAATAAAATGAATATTTTAATCTCTACAAGTGTACAATAGGGGTCCAAAACTCAACTTTCAGACCTTGCTTAGCCAAATACGAAACCACCGCCATTAAATAGCTTATTTTGAATTATATACAATTAAAGGTGAGTTTGACACATTTCGAGCTTTTATTAAGGAGATACATGTCTGGGAAGTTGGGATTCTGGATTTTTATTCAGACCATAATTTTTTATAAGTACATTATTTTTGAATGAAATATATTTTGTATTTTTATTTATTTAATTATTTACAACTTTTATGTACAAAGTTTCTTTATTTGGAGTATAAAAAGCGGAATCAAAAATAGGTCCCAAAATGAATAAAGAATGAATAAAAAGAAAGGTATTTTCTTGGTATTCTGGCCCTTATCTCCCCCTACTTTATTTCTTGTCGACCTATTCATCGAGATGCCTAGGTCTCGGGGTTTCGGATCATAAAATATTTACATTATTTTATTCTTTTTCTTTTCTTTTATTTATTCTATAATTTTGGCTTTAAATACAGTATTTTATACACTATTTACATGCACATGCATGAATGCTAAGATGCTGGAATTAATGGTATTTATACGCATTTGCCAGGGTTTTTGAGGCCAAAATGATAGAATAAAAATGATGAAATGTGGATTCATCAGTAGCCAACAATTAGTGCAAGAGAGATAAATTTCTAAATAGTGTTCTTTTGAAAATGCTATTTAAGAATTTTTCTCGAAATAGTTCGGATCTTTTAAACATTGATTTAAGCAAACATTTAGATTTCGTTGGAGTGTTCCCTACTAGCGACGTGTTGCATCGCCCGAATGAAATAAGAAGGTGGCAAGGGTCGATACATCGCTGCTCGAATGTAGTTCAATATTTGTAAGGGTTCTCTCATGAGGAAGACGTGCAAGTAAATAAGATAGTTCCACTGCATCACCGTCCAGATGCAGTCCAAAATTTGTAAGGGTTCTCACATGATGGACGCATGGGGGTAAAGAAGTTTGTCCAAAAGTAGTTGTAACAGAAGTTGCCCATAGGTAGTTAGAATATCAACACTTCGATTGCAAATCGATGGAGATAGTCAATACGATGGAAAGAGGGAAGATAATGATATTATGTCCACAAGAGACAAAATGGGTTAGAGAGAAAGCAAGAGAGATCGAGAAGACAAGCTTTAAACTGTGGTATTCAGGTAAAGATAAGGGCAAAATGGTGTTAGAGTGGTTGTTCATAAGGATTTGAAGGATTGTGTGGTTGAGGTTCAAAGATTCGGGGATCGGATTATTTTGCTAAAAGTGATGCTCGAAGAAGAAATTCTGAATGTCATCTCAATGTATGCACAACAAATTGGTTTAGATGAAAGGATTAAACAAACTTTTTGGGAAGATTTGGATAATATTATGAAAGGAATCCCATAAAAAGAGATGATTTACCTTGGTGGAGATCTTAATGGATATGTGGGAAAGGATGCTTTAGGGTATGCTAGTATTCATGGAGGCTATGGCTTCAGGGATAGAAATGAAGAGGGAAATGTCCTTATGAATTTTGTAACGACATATGATCTTTTCATTGTAAACACTCTATTCAAGAAGGGGGAGGATCATTTAATTACTTATAAGAGTGTCTCAACTAGAACATAGAAAGTTAACTTTGCGTTGAGGAGAAGAGATCAGTTGTGCTGCAAAGAATGCAAAGTAATCTTAGGATAGAGTTTAACCACCCAAGATCGCTTCTTAGTCTTGGATGAGCAAATAAAAGGGATCGTAAAGAAAAGCAGGGTTTATAAGATCATTAGAACCAGATGGTGGAGTTTTCAATTGAAGAAATCAAGTCTTAGGGAGAAGGTTTTAGAAGACTTATCTTGGGATTTTAACGGAAGTGGAAATGAAACGTGGGACGTGGCACCATCTTGTATCCGAAGGGTAGCCAAAGAGATGCTAGATGAGTCAAAGGGAGGTGTTCTAGGCTAAAAGAAGGCTAGATGGTGGAGGGAAGGGGTGCAAGAGAAGCTCAAAATTAAAAAAGCATGCTTTATAACTATGTTTAAGGATAGAAAAGATAAAACTGTCACAAACCATAAATTAGTGAAGAAGGAGGCAAAGAAGGTGGTAATTGAAGCTAAGTAAAAAGGCTTATGAAGTTTTGTACAAAAATATTGACTCTAAGGATGGTCAGAAGGATATACTCACATTGGCTAAAGCAAGAGAAAGAAACACCAAAGATCTTTCTCAAGTGAGATGCATTAAGGATGAGGAAGGTCACATGCTTATTATTCAAAAGGATATAGAGATTAGAAGGGAGTCGTACTTCCATATGCTTTTCATTAGAGAATGAAATGGAGATATCACTTTGGTAGATATAGATAGTATCAGAAGTTATTTGAATTGTGCAAGCTATAGATGAATACAAATAAAAGAAGTAGAGGGGGCTTTGAAGGTTATGAGATCTGGAAAAGGTGCAGGACATGATGACATTCCTATAAATGTTTAGAGAGTTTTAGTTGAGCATGGTCTTGTCTTGACTTTCAAATTTATTCAATGTTATTTGACGAAGCAAGAAAATGTCCGAATATTGGAGGAAAAGCATTGTACCTCTTTATATGAATAAAGGCGACATTCAAAATTGTTCTACAGAGGTATCAAGCTGATTTGTCACACATAAAATTTGAGAATGTGCGATCGAAAGAAGGTTGAGGCAAATTTCCAAATTAAAAAAAAATAATTCGGATTCATGCCAGGTCGCTCAACTATTAAAGCCATCCACTTGTTGAGGATAACAATGGAGATTTATAGACCTAAAAGGAAGAACCTTCATATGATTTTTATTGATTTAGAGAAGGCTTATGATTCTGTTTCATAGGAGATATTGTGGAGAGTTTTGAGAGGAGACAAGTACATGTCCTATATATTAACCTTATAAAAGATATGTATGATAGGGCTTAATCTTGTGTAAGAATAGAGTCTGGGAAGACTTACTATTTTGACATCAACATAGGTCTGCATTAAGGTTCAACTTTGAGTCCATTCCTTTTTACTTTGACTATGGATGAGTTGACAAGGCACATTTAGGATGAGATACCTTTGTGTATGTTATTCGCTGATGATATTATATTGATTTATGAGACTAGAGTGGGAGTAAAGAAAAGCTCGAAGTTTGGAAATATGCATTCGAGACTAAAGGACTTCGTATAAGTAGGGATAAGACTGAATATATGGAGTCACTTTTGATGGAAGCAATGGTGAAGGAATGGAGGTTAAGATTGGCGTCGATAGCATTCAGAAGAGAGATTCTTTTAGATACTTGGGATCTATTTGCAACATGTTGGAGATATTGATGGAAATGTTACAAATAGTATAAATGCAGATTGGCTAAAATGGAGAGGTGCCTTTATTGTTCTATATGATAAGAAAAATCCTTTTAAAATCAAAGGAAAGTTTCACAAAGCAGCTGTGAGACCTGCTATGCTCTATGAATCTGAATGTTTGCATGTGAACTATAGACATATGCAGAGAATGGTAGTAGTAGAAATAAAAATGCTAAAGCGGATGTTTGGACATACACGAAAAGATTGGATTCGGAGTGATACCATCAGAATGAAAGTTGGTGTAGCTCTGATCGAGGATAAGATGTGAGAAAATCGCTTAAGGTGGTTTGATCATTTGTAAAGGAGGTTATATGATGCACCGGTGAGGAGATGCGAGTTTTGGGATGTTGAGCCGGCTAAGAGAGGGCGAGGAAGGCCCAAGAAGTGTTGGAATGAGATTACTCGAAGGGATCTTAGTTTTTTGGATCTATGCTCGAGAATGACCCAAGATAGATATGAATGGATGCAAAGAGTTCATGTAGCCGACCCTACTTAATGTGGGAAAAAGCTTTGTTGTTGTTGTTGTCTTTTTTGTAGTTCATTTCCTACTCCCATGGGCTTAAAACTCCTTTGGGCGGACTGTTACTAGGGTGGAACAAACATACATGTTTTGTTTTTGTTTTTGTTTTTTTGGTATTTTTTTGATAGAGGGGTTGTAAATGATTTTTTTTATAATAGTAGGCAAGGTAATTTTAGGGGTCTAGAGCATCCCCATTGAGATTCGAACCAGGATCCTTTAAGGTGTAGGCACACTGCACTACCACTAGATCACTTCTTAGGTTCTTATTTTGGGGTTTCCTTATTTTAATGAAATGAAAGCTATTGTTTATCTAAAAAAATCAAATTAATCCAATTTACATGATTTTGTGCATGTCTAAAGTCATATCTTTACATTTGGATCAATATGGCTAGATTTGGGTAGCATTTGATTTGCCTAGGTTATCAATGATTTTAATTTAATAATTTCTGAAATGGTAAGCTAAGCATATCCTATTATCCATATTTTTGGCATATTAGAAATTTTATAGTAAGTTGCTTCGTTTTTTCATCAACTTTCTATATATAAGGTCAGGTTTAGGTAGTATTTTGTTTTCCTAGTTTGACGATATTTATACTAAATTATGATGAGTTGAGTTATGAATATCTCCTTTCCTTTAAGCAGATGTTTTTTAGGGCAAGCCTTTAATTATCATTATATCAAGGCTCGTGTTTGTCTAAAAATATAATTTTTTTTAAGAACTGGCCACTAAATAAATAGTTAATGCTTCAACTAAATTTAATGTACTTATTGCATGTTAAATTCATGCAGTGTATGGATAAGATGATGAGGCATCCATCCCCAATGTACTAATCTCTGCGTAAAAGATAATAAAATTAGTGAGTGGAATCCAACACACATAAAACAGTGTGCATTCCTAATTGGTTACGTGATCACATCTGAAAGTCCAGTTAGATAATAATTTGTTTAAAATATGGGTCAGATGTAGATCACTTTGATAATAATTTAGGCATGACCAACATTTACCGTGATCTCCTAATTTAGCTGCAATAACTTCCTCAATCATGCGAGCTAAATGTAACTATGGATTATATCTGTATCAGGTTAGTTGTCTCGCTAATATTATCTAAGAAAGAGGTCGTTATATTTGGCTATACGAAAATATTTACATTGGATAACTACGTTGTGATGAACATTTTGTTTACCTTGTGGATTAATATTCTAACTCGGTAAGATATTTGATTGTGGCATAAAGTCCTCGACAATTAGTGGTTAGAATCTTAAATCATGCCATCTTTGACAACTGCTTGTTTGGCAGAGGCACATCATACACTTATCATGGGATAAATGAGCTTTATCCAGAAATAAGTTGAAAAGGATAAAGGGCTACTTCATCTCGTCATTTATTATGCATCTGAACGTTGTATTTATACATATGGTATCTCTCAAATCAACAGAACAAAAATTGAGGATATTATAAACCTCAATCATCCGTCACCTTTTTCATTATTATTTTATTTAAATGGTATCATTTTTTTATTAATATGGCTGAGAATGTAGTGTAGGCATACATGTGTATAATAGGAGGATTATGCAACATTCTAAAGTACCAAATGTTTCTTTAGATATCTTCTTTCCAAAATATGATATACGAGCCGTTGACATTGCAATCAGTATTATATTGCTCGTTAAGGGCCTGTTTGGTTGCAGGGTTGGGCAGGGTTGACCCAACCCTAATTACTATTCACAAGGGTACTTCCTCTTCACAGATTACTATTCACCCAGCCCAACCCAGCCCAACCCAACCCTGCAACCAAAGAGGCCCTAAGGGTAATTATTCAATATCTCTAATCATTCATTTGTCTTCATATTCTTCAGACGTTGATGAATGTCGCAGTAACAATACTGTATGCCCAAAAGATTCGATTTGCATTAATACGCCTGGAAACTATACATGCCGGTCTCGCCTGCCGTCAAATATAGAAACCACAGATTCCAAAAAATCAACTAGAGGTGAGTTCAACATTCTTCATCGGTACTGTTTATGGGAAATTGTGTTCTGTATCCCTTAGTATATATACTTTTTAAAGTACAATAAAATTATTTAAAGTTACCGCAAGTAGAGGAGGAATTCATTGATTAATCATTGGCTTGATAAAAATAATAAAATGCTATGAATAATAAGCATATACAAGTTGACTTGCTTTTTAGAAATTATTTGAAGCATCTACCAGAGATAAATCTGGCGTAGGGTGAATTATCTAGCGAAGAAAGAAAGTGGTGTCCGAAATAAAATTACTCACGTATTGTGTAAATGTTAATGAGAAATAAACTTTGTGTCCCTTACGCTTTATGCCTTGATGAAAAATCAGTAATGACATTTATACTTTTACGTAAATAATAGCAGCGTTGGTGATGGTGTTGAGAAGGTGGGTCTTAACTTCTCTGGCTTTTTAGGGTTCATATAACTGTCGGGTGACTAAACTTGAGTCGTTCTCGAGGATTATAGGCCTTCACTACATGTTGGGCTTAGCCCACCTTATCCCTAGCTCACAACTCAAAGTAATTAAATTCGGGTTATTTAAAGTAACGCCCACTGTTTATAATCCACGACCACACTAATTAGATGTGAGGCGACATTTGGAGTGTAACAGTTCATGTGTGATATTCTCATGAAAGGTCACATTGCATTGTATGAAAGAAAGAGGGCCTTCAAACATGGAATAGGCAATGGAATTAAATAGTAACTAGTTAGGACGATCACTTTCCATGCTGAAAGAGATATCATTGATCCCATTTTGGAGAACAATGGAGACGGTGGTTGAAGGAAGAGAGAGATGTTATTAATCAAAAAATAATTCTCATTGGGATTTCAAGGATGTGTTGACAGATGGGACATAACGGGAATGTTAAATCACATAATAAACATTGTTAGAAAGTAAAAAAAATAGCATCCATATGATCTTCAATTATATAGAAGTATAGAATTGCGTAAGAGAGTTTATGAGATGGGTGGGGAAGGGGATGGTGGAAATGGTTTCTTACTTGATTGACATGACCATGAAGAGTAGAACAAAGATTAAAGGGAGCTGAAGTTATAAAGATTTTAAGCTTGTTTGTTACCAAGTGCAGCTCAATGCAACTAAGAGCCCATGTTTCGATATCAGCAGAGATACATATGCAAGCAATCTCTGTGGATTTTTTCTAGGTCTTAGCATCCCTAAAGAAGTCAACAAATGAATTTTCAAGTTTCCATATAATCGAGATGGCAGCATGAGGAATGATGTTGACATGAATCAAAATTTAAATCAGAAGGAGACAATCTACAAATGGAAGGTCGAAACTTTGCCGTGTGTTTAATTTAATACTTTTAATAAAACTTGGAAGGTTATTGTGTTAATGCAAATTCTCAATTTGATGCAATTGTGGGTAGGGAGGAAGAAAAATAGTATCTTTTTGCCAAATTCTAATCTTTTGGCATAATTAGTAGGTTTATATATGAGTCTTTCCCTTAGATCTTTTTGCAATGGAGAACTGAATCTGGTTCGGGAGAGTGAATTTTTATCTCAAATCTTGATAGTTTTACTACTGATTACTTTTGATGCGTTAGATAAATTTATTAGTCAATTAATTTGAAACTTGAATGTTGAGATCTTCAAAGGATCATTTAGGATACTGACCATTCTTCGAGAGTCAAATAGACGTTCCTTGCTGAAAGTTAAAACTGGAAGACACACGGTCATTCTCCCATAATTCGTATATCTATCATGTCAGATGCAACCTAGAGTTTTCGTGTGTTGTCTCCACTACTAAACAAATCTATATATGTTCGCTCAGCTGTAGTCCTATTATATGTTCTTTAGGACGATCATCATCGGAGTGGACCGAAGCAAATAGTGTGTCATCTTATAATAGCAGCTGAGTTAAATCCAACAACCCGCAAAGTAAGGATTGATTCTCTAGGAAAAGTTCACCATGGCTATTTGATCATCTCTGATCTCCATCTTATTTTATTTATTTGTTATTGATGGTTTATTCCCGTGTTCATTACATATTTTACTTGATATATCTATTTTAAATACATGGTCTTTGTATTGTATAATATATTTTTTGATCAAATGTTTATTTACACATGATTGATTATTATTGCATAATATATAGTACTATCAAATCATATAATGCTAATCCAAAAAATTACTATATAATTACATTAGTTAGTAATGAGACACACCCGATCTGCAACCTAAAAAGATAGACAACGTCGTTGAATCGACCAAGCACGACAACTAGAAAATTTGTAGATTTTTATTCAGACTCCTAAACTAATGTCCATAATGATAGTACATGAGTGTTGAACTCATGGAGGCAAACTATAGAAACTAAGGTGGAATAGGTAGAGTAATCTAAGGTAAGGGTTCTTACGAATTTTTTATTGATTTTTAATTGTTTTTTATCTTTAGTTTATTTTAGTTGGAATTATTTTTGATGTGTTTTACATACACATATGATTAGATATGAATCGGTATGGTTTTTATATTTTTTTTATTTGTTTTTGTGGCTGATAATCTTAAGTTTCTGATTTTAGATTTTTATTTAATTTCTATTTTATATTTGTATATATTTTTAAGATTTGAATTAAATTATAAACGGCAATATGCATAAAAGAGGTAAGTAAGTCTTTTTGTACTTTATTAGGTAATAATATGTGTAAAAAATATATAGAAAGCATGTGTATATTTTAAATTTGTTTTAGGGATTTTTAGAACTTATTGGGTTTTAGATTGGTTTTAAAGTGAAAAACAATATATTTAATGAAAATAGAAAGGTTTTTTGTATTTAAAATATTAAACATAATAAAAGAAAATTTTGTATTTTTTATACTTTGAAGGTTGGTATATTATGTCCAATATCTCAATTCAATTTTAAAGGGAAATACTAAATCAAATAATGACAATTTTACCAAAAAATTACTTAACTTAATCAACTTAATTATGACTATGATTTGGCCAAAAGGACAGATATAGCCAAGTGGATTAAGTTGGTGGATTATCTATCCACTACATGTGGGTTTGATTCCCCTCATTCACCCATAACAGTTTCAAATTCCAAAAAAAATAAAATTTCAAAAATTCTATTTACAATAGTCTTAATTCATTTAATTTCATGTTTCCTCTATAGTGAATGTTATAATCTTTCCAACAAGCTACTGTACATACTTTTAGGATATTTTATGAATTAGTTATGATTTTTAAAAGATTTTGTATATATTTAAACTTTTAAGGGTTTATATTTGGTTTTTATTTTTTTAATTTACATGTAGAGTATAGTAGATATAGGGAATATAATTTTATGGAATTTTTGGAGTTGTATTTGTATTTTTTTGTATTTTAGTTTCAATTTATTTTTTAATTGATTGTGATTTGTGAAAAATAGAAAATGAATTTATTTTTCAAAATACATGTTATACTATATATAGTATAGATTATTTATTTGATACTATTTTCTAATTCCTAATTTCAATATATATTTTAATTCTATTTATTTAAGATATTGTATGGAAGTTTATATGTAGAAAGTTATGGGGATAGCTAGAAATAAGCAGTCTGTGCGGGGTTATGCATGCAAAACGTCTAGTAGACACATGAGGGTACAAGTGCTCTCATCCTGCCACTACTCATGTTGGGAATTTTGGAAACTATTAAGGATCCCATTACAAATGTCACTGAACAAACTTCTCCCATGATTTGTCATGAGATCTTTTGTGAGGATGACATTGCTAGAATTTTTGAGAGAGATGAATTAACTAACCATACATTGAGAAATGTCATTAACATATTGGTGAATCCCTGATCCTTACTCTTTATATTTTTATTTTAACTATTTATCTTGGCAAATATAAATACAATAACATAGCATTCAACATGCATGTATTAACGTTGTATAATTAGCATGTATTTGTGCAAAAATAAAAGAATAAAGGAAAAGAAAAAGGAATGAGGTATTGAGAATAAATACAGAGTGACCGAACCCCAAGAGAAGGTCAAACCTTGACCTGATTGCCAAACAAAATAGGTAGAGATAGGGCCTATTTCTATGTTGTACATATTACCTATATATGTAAATAATTATTTTTGACAAAATAAAAATAAAATATTATTTTTACCTCCTTGTATATAGTCCTAAAAATAAAATAAAAATAAAATAAAAATCAGAAAAATAAAATAAAAATAAAAATAAAATCCTTCTTACTTGTACAAAATACATGTATATATGTTACATACCCTATTTATTCTATACTTGTAAATAAATCATAAAAATAAAATAAAATTTATTTTGAACTCCTGAAATCATGTGAAAAATAAATAAAATACAAAATTGGGGTATTTGTGTAAAAATAATAAAATAAAAATTAATGTACATAATACATAGATATATTATACCTGTATATAAGACTATATACTGTATATATAGACTATTTTATTTTTTTATAAAAATAATTAAAAATCACAGAAAATAGTTTGAAAAATAATAAACATTTTTTTATTTTATACACTTTTTATTTTTAATTAATTTATTATTTTTTATTGATTTTTAAATTTTTTTTGTAAATTCCTATTTCCTGATTGGTCCAACCCATTTTGTTGACCTCGGTCAACGCCCTCTTCAAGGGTTGACCCGACCTGACTCCTCCACCGGACCTTTTTCTCCCCTTTTTCCTGGTTAGGTCCGGCTTCCTCTCGATCTGAATGTTTGCCCGAGCCTTTTTCCTAGGATCAACAACACTCGCAGATCCCTAGGAAGGCGCGGATCTTCCTAGGGTTACACACTTGCTCTCGATTCTTCCAACCCCCTGGGAACCTTATAAAGTATCTTCTTCTGCCTCCACAGGGGGAAGCTTGTTCCTCGCTCCCACTTTGACCCCTAACCACCTCCAGCTGAGTGACAGCTGCTCGAAGAGTCCCTTGGAGCTCGGTTTGGTGCAATGATGGCGCCACTCACCCTTCGTGGCTGGAGATCTGCCGCGAGCAACCCCCCGTCTGCCGCAACATGATTGAGGCCATAACCTCGACGACCATCACCACCTAGAGCTCAGGAGTCTATCTAGATCTTCAGGTACCCATCCTATCATCTGCAATTTCACTTTTGATTTCGTTCATCCAACTTAGCTCCGCTGCACACCCACTTGCTCCGACCAGCTGGTCGAAACCCCGTTATCCACATCCATCCATTTAGATCAACCTTCCTTCTCGCTCTTCATCCCACACCGTGGCCTGATCACCCTTGGGCTCGACCACCGGGTCGAGATTAAGGTCGAGACTCCTCCCCTCCATAGCCGCCGGGAGTTGACCTATATTCCCCTCTGCTTCTCTTGCTTTGACTTGCAATAAATCCTCGTCGGAGCTACGTCTCCGAGCGTTCTTTCCCTTGCAGGCCTTGGTTCGCATCAAAGACCCCTATTGGGCCCCAGACTGCTCAGGCGGAGCAGCTCCAGGCACTCCTCCACCGCGATGGACATTCGACCATTACCCTCTTGATCGGAGCCGCCCTCCTGACGTGCGATGTTTTCCCGAGCGTGACGAAACCCTCAGATCTTTCATCGGGCAGATTGATTCACCTCATTGCTCGGAGGGAGTTTGTCCAGCATCCTTCCCTACCGTCAGATGGACCCCACTCTGCTAGATTCGATCACAACCGCCCGACCAATTCAGCTTTATGGCCATTAAAATAGCACTACACTGTCAGATCCAGTCGCACATCCGCAACAGCCCCTGCACCGTCAGATCCACAAGTGGCAGTGATCAGAGTCGTACATCCACGACATCTTCCACGCATGCCACATGCCTCCTCATGGTATTTTTACATCTTTCACCCCGTCAATTTTATGTTTTATTAGATGATTCTGTAAATAAAGTTGCAATTTGGATCTTATAGTTTGGCTTATTTGCATTTTAGTCCTAGTTGACTGAACGCACGTGTTGTCTCACGTATGTAGTTGGTGTATTTGCATCTTATATACCCGTGCTTTTTACTGTTATGCTTTGAATAGAAATTTTCGAATATTTGTCGTTATACCCCTATGCATATGAATATTCAGCATGTGCGTTTTTTATTGGACTTTTTGCATGATGAGCCCTGAACTTTTTATACGAGTTAATATTTGACCTGAAACTTTCGTATAATTGCAAGTAGGCCCCTGTGTTCTATGTGGTTTGTTTTTAATCAAATAATCACCTAATTAACACCAAAAATCCCATAAAATTGTTGTTTGCTCCTGCTAACACGTAATATTTATGATGATTTTTGTGAATTAATTTAGTTTTATTTGATATTTTCTAAAAAACCTAAAAATTGTTCTGTCTATTTTCTAAAATACCTAAAAAATATAAAAATTATTTTAAAAATCACAAAAAAATTAGTGTGTGATGGTTTCTATGTGTTTTCATCACAATAGCATTTTTGTTTTAAAAATCATTATAAAAACCCTAAAAATCTAAAAACTCTAAAAAAAACTTGTAAAAATCATTAAAAATTCTGACAAATTCAGAAAATATAATTTTAGTTTCTATAGTTAGATATTTTTATTTACTTTTTTTGTAAAAATCACAATCAGGCCATTAGGGAATTTTTACTATTTCAAATTTGCCTTTTAGTCTAGGTTGTACATAGCTTTCTTTTCTTGCCTTTGTTTGATTTTTATAAAATCATATAAAAATTGGAAAATTTGCATAAAATCACCAAAAACATCTAATATTTGAAAAACATAAAAATATTTCGTTTTTTGATTTTTGAGTATTTTTGACCTTAATAAGAATTGTGTAAGCTTGCTTGTACCCAATTTTTCTTATTTGTTCTATTTTGCTTCCTTATTTTGAAAATATGAAAAATTTGCATAATAAAAATAAATAAAAATTTGCTTTTATTTCTTTGATTACGACTACTTCGTAGATTTCGCGCGTGCTCCTTGTGTTCGACCCTGGTCGCTATACCAGGTTAAATAAATAGCGGAGACCGCTAGCATTGAATTTTGTACTTTGATTGTCTTACTTATGTGGTCCTGATTTTTCTTGTTGAGTCCGACTTGCTGATTGGGGTCACAACGACCCTTGCTTATTCTTGATACTTAACCCTAGTCGGTTGGTCGCTCTTCAGAATGGTGCCGTTGCTGGGGAGCATGGCTTAGTAGTCACTTTTTCAGACTTTTGTTTATTTTTATCTCTACTCCTTATAACAGTTTTCTGATGCTATTTCTGTTTCAATTTACGTACGAGGAACTGCCCGAGGAAGCTTTGGAGGAGATCCATACCCGAGGAGGAGCAGAGAATAGTTAAATCATTTAGAGTAGTTTAGTTTAATTTTTAGCAAACTTCTTATTATCATTGTTATAATAACTTAGACTCTGGACACTCAGACTCACACTTGGCTTATCAGGGCCTGTTTCGCCGAGCACCGGTATGCTCAGGGGACCTCACCGCGGTTTTTTGCCGCTTTTGCTTTCTCATATTTTTTCTCTTTGATTCTCGAAGAATTTGGACCTTAGATTAGGATTTTCTTTTGATTGTGACGTAAATAATTAAGGTCCAATCCCTAATAGGCTGCTTGCACTTATAGATTCGTAATTGGACCTTAATAATAATTCATAATAAAAAGTTAATATGATTGATTGAGAGGTCATGTGCCACTAGAGGTTGTATACAACCCGTGCAGGATCTGTTGTGGCGAACACCGATCGGCATCGAGACCGAACATCAAACTCTCTCTCTCTGAACAGTAAATTATTGTACTTCACGATCATAGAAATTGCTCATCTAAGGCTGTTTTCTACTTGCATCATTTAGATTAGTTTAAATTTCTGTCTTTAAATTTATGCGCGGATCACCCTGCATGTAGAGTGCTGGAGTCCGGTACGCCTTTCTTTCCTTGCATGCATCATCATGTTTGATATCACATCGGCTTTTTCGAGTTCTGCCCCTATTTTTTGGACATAAAATAACTCTGGAGATCGAAAAATTTATTAGGCATTTGTTTGTTTTTGAAAAATATCATAAAAAGAGAAACACAATAAAATTGGGCCTGTTAACACAAACCTGATCTTAAAATACATCTCACATAAAAATATATCTTGGGAGAGTCATCCCCTCCTTGTTTGGTTTACTAGTGCGAGAGAGTGACCCACACACTAGGCCAGAGCCATACATAAACTCTCGTTAGACTATTGGTCTTGGGGTTAGTCGTTCTCAGTAAGGATCTCTTTGGTTTCCGGTAAAGCGGGTCGTGATGTCCTTAACAGCTCGAGTTGATCGGGTAGCCGGTAAAAGGTCTGCAACTTGTACTGCCTGGAAAAGATCTAGATTTGGGATTGGGCCAGTCTCTTGGGAGCATTGGGTTCCTACCAGCTCTCTTAGTCGCTCTACAAGACTGAATTATCTCCTAAATAAAATCGACAAGATAATCAACCGATCCTTTACAATCATCAGCTCAGCGTTGAGTAGGTGAATTGAGGGTTTGGCTGTCGATCTTGTTTGTATCCAGATCTCATCTGCACTCATCCTAAATCACGATGATGGAACAGAGGACCCATAGGCTGCCTTTGACAGCACCGCTCTCGAGCACTCCGATCCACTCATCTAAGGAGGTTCCGGGAGCCTAGACCCGCTCTCCAAAGCCAAGTTAGCTTCCGCCCTGTCCCCCACCCCCCCTGACTGCCCTTCTTATAGTCCTAAGGTGCCCGAGATGAGACCAGCAACATAACTATTTGTTCATATGACGGCGCCTGAGTTCGGCTCTTTTACCTTCGCAGAGACCCATGAGATGGCCAAGAGTAAGGAGCGTACAAAGGACAACCCCATGGTTCAACGTATATTTTAGATCAGGGTGCCATCAAAAACACACTTCTAGCCTCCCTGGAGACAATGTAGAGGCAGATTAGAGACCAGGGAGCCTTCATGGCAGAAGTACGCCGAGAGATAGCATAGATGCGAGCCGACAGAGGAGAGATGCATCGAGCAGGTGGTGGAGAGATCCCGGAGGCTAGGGGAGGAGACGGAGGACAACTAGAAGAGTCGCAGGAGCCAACCAGACCCGCCAGGCTGATGAAGGAGTTGCAGAACACCTGTGAAACCCTTACACACCATTGGATCCAGCTTCCGGCAATTCTGGGGACATCAAGCTCCCTCGATACCATTCAGCTCTTGCCCAAGTTCCATGGGCTTGCCACCGAGGAGCCGCATCTACACCTGCATAAGTTTGAGATGATCTGCAGCACCATCCATGACAGATACATGGACGAGGACACCATAAAGATGATGGCGTTTCCATTATCCTTCATCGACAGAGCAGCCTACTAGCTTAAGCATTTAGGGATATATATGACTTCGTGGGAGCAACTCTGGACCGAGTACTTGAACAAGTATTATCCACTTGGTCGAACGAACGTAGAGCGAGCTCTGATCAACAATTTCTCCATGATCCCCAATGAGCAGTTCCGTGAGGCGTGGGATCGATTTCATGAGCTCATTAACCGGTGTCCCCATCACGACATGTCCAAGCCCAACATAATATAGAGCTTCTTCTGTGGGATGACACCAGAGATGTAGGGGCTAGTTAACGCTTCCTGTGGGGTCTCTTATTTCGCCAAGGATGAGGACCAGCTCTGGTCCATCTATGAGGAGATGGCCGAGAACTATACAGTGATGTCCCAGACCAGGCTCTACACTCGGGGGAAGCCCCTACCCCAGGCCGTGTCATATCAGATGATAGCACGGGTTGATGCGGGTCCATCTACTTGTTCGTCAGCAACAGCAGCAACACAGGCAGAATCTTCAATCGTTGACATGGGCATCATCAGCGAAAAGTTGGACCGTATTGAGATCATCGAGAAGAAGCAGTGCTAGGGCATGCCATAGATTGATCAATTGGCACAGACCTTAAGTGACCTGAAGACCCAGATCATGTGTTTCTAGGAGGCGCAGACGGCTTCTCAGTCCCATCTCAGGTCATGAACTGATCCTAGCAGCAGTGGCTCGTCCTAGTACTCCGCCCAGTACCGACAGGTGCACCACATCCATGAAGAACCGGTTCAGCAGTTGCAACACCAGTATTCTCAGCCACCGCCATCTGAAAACACATAGATGGTGGTATACAACCAGGATCAGCCACTAGCAGTTCTTCCCCAGTCCCCATATGTGCAGGAGTCATTGATGGAAGTCAATGGGATTTGATATGACCGGCAGCAGCCCGAGATCCACAGAGATCATCTCGAATTCAGGTGGTCTACCAGATGCACCTCGTCCCAGTAGTAGCCTCCAGCTCACAATTAGTAGTCAAGCCAGCCTCAATAGTAGCCCCATTACTCCCAGCAGCCATCACACCAATACCAGTCGGGTCCTCGTCCCTAACAACAGGGACAATAGTGGAGGCAACAGCAACCTCAGCAGCAGTATTCTCATCCTCCCCCTTACTAGTTTCAACAACAGCAACCTCATTTCTAGCGAGGCAACCCGTCCAGTTGTCATGGGCCAACCTATGAGAACCCATCCCTTGATGATCTATCCTGCCTACTCTAATATCAGCAGGAATCTTTTAGGCGGGAGATGGACAAGTTTTGTGAGGAGATGAGATAGATCATAAAGGGAAAGGCCGCCATACCCACTCAGATCGAGCCCAACCTGAACAACCTAAAGAGGACATCTGAGCAGGTACAGTTCACAGAGACCACCACTCCTAGTGATTTATTGGGTGACATTGCTTCATATGCATTTGATGCTGACTTTGTTACACTTAGGAGCGGTAGGATGTCAGCCGGCGGTACCTCATCTGAGTGACGACACTAAGAGGATCTAGGAGCACCAGACGAGGAGGATAGCGGTGTTGATGCTGCTAATGACAGTGGTGCTGACGCCACCAAGGATGATGTTGATCTAGTCGACGGTACTGAGGTCGTCGCTTCTCCAGATCCAGCCAGTGGTATTGATACCACTAGACCACCAGATGCTGAGTCAGAGCGTAGTGCTGATGTCACGAAGGCAGATGTTGTGGGTGGTACTGATGCCACCATTTCTATTCCAGTTGTGTTTTCTCTAGTTTTTGTACCCCAGGACAATATGAAAAAGAAAAAAACTAATAAGGGAAAGGTTTCTTCATCTTCGAGTCCATCTCTGATGCATGTTGATACTTGTATGGATTATGTTCCCTCTCAACAGCAGGAACCTATTCTTAGCCCTCTATCTGAGGAGGGCTCAACCATCCCCTTCCCTCAAGCACTTCGCTTGGTGAAGGGGAATAAAAACGAAAATCCAAAAAGAGACCAACAGTTAGAGTTCATCCAACAGATTATAGACCGATTCCATATTTATTTGACTCTATAGGAGGCACTTGAGCACATCCATCTCTTACAGAAGAACTTGAGAGAGAAGACCACCATTCGTAGGAAGAAGAGGAACCATCAGGTAGAAATCCATGTGCTGACCCGTGCCACCTGCTTCACCATCCAGAACCGCCTGCCAGCCAAGAGGTCAGATGCAGGAGCTCCCTACATCAGATGCCGCATTCATGAGCAGAAATTAGGTCGTACTCTATTAGACAACGGCTCTTCCATCAACCTCCTCTGGCATCCTTACTCAACCAATTCGAGTTTATCCCTCTTCGACGGAGCAGGATAGTCCTTCAGTTTGTTGATCGATCTGTCAAGAGGCCGAAGGGGTTGTTGAAGGATGTGGTTGTCACAATTCAAGGTCTGAAATTTCCTATGGACTTCATTGTGTTGGGCATGGAGATCCCTGAGTCTGTGGCCGATACCCCCATCATTCTAGGACATCCATTCTTGGCCACAACCAAGGAGGTGTCCGACCATGATAGCGAGAAGGTGTATTTTCGCATCGAGGGCGAGAGTATACAAATAGAGACGATCGATGAGACCAGAGCGTGGGACTCGGCTTGCTCAGAGCAGTTTAGTGATGCAGAGCAGACGATAGAGGCAGAGCGAGATGCCCACCAGGAGTGCGACTTTGTGATCACTGATGATGAAGTCGCTTGGTTCGACCCTGTTTCATGAGCCCTTCTCTCACCTTCAGATGCCGCAGATCCCCAGTTTCCAACAGAGGAGTGTTCAGAGAGCACACTCTTGGCCGAGGATATTTTTGAGGATGATGATCCTATTCAAGATAGCGAGGTAGAGTATATATCTTGTGATTCTGATTCAGATCCATTGGATTCATACATATACTGGGACAATTTCGATGATTATTTGCCATGTATGATTCCCATAGAGCACATAGCTAGGGTGGAGAGTGAGCCAGCACTGAGCATGGATACACCAGCAAGGCCATCTTCACCAGTTTTCATGATCAGCGAGAGTTCTCACATTCAAATCTGGTTTCCTTCACTGAGAATTTTCAGAGGCCAAATTTGCCAGATCCCAGTTGTTCAGAACTGAATCCTTTGCCGCAGTCACTGAAGTATAGGTTCCTTGCGGGTGTACCCAGTCATTATCTCCGCAGATTTGACCGGAGAGCAAGAATCTCGATTGATGGAGGTTCTTGAAAGAAATCACAAGGCAATAGGATGGAGTGTAGCTGATCTCCAGGGGATAAGTCCGGCTCTGTGCTCCCACTATATCTATCTCGAAGAGGATGCCAAACCATTGCGTGAGTTCCAGCGACGGCTGAACCCGAATCTTCGAGAGGTGGTTATGAAAGAGATATCAAAATGGTAGAGCACCGATTTTATCTACCCCATCACCCACTCCAAGTGGGTTAGTCCATTGCATGTGGTGCCCAAGAAGACGGGCATCACCACTGTTGTGAGTGAGTCTGGAGAGGAGATCGCTACATGGGTACCCACTTCTTGGAGGGTCTGTGTGGACTATAGACGATTGAACCAGGCCACCAAGAAGGATCATTTCCCGCTGCCTTTTACTGATCAGATTATAGAAAGGCTGTCTAGGAAGAGTCACTACTATTTCCTTGACGGGTACTCCGCATACACAGGTGGCCATAGCGCCAGAAGACCAGGATAAGATGGTATTTACCTGTCCGGTTGGGACATATGCTTTCAGACGGATGCCATTTGGTCTATGTAACGTCCCAACGACATTCCAAAGGTGCATGATGTCCATCATCTCAGACGTGGTGGGTGACTGTCTAGAGATCTTCATGGATGACTTCTCGGTCTACGGCGATGAGTTCAATTTTTGCCTCGATTGCCTAGACCGACTGCTTTAGCGTTGCATTGAGGTACATCTTATTCTATCTCAAGAGAAGAGTCACTTCATGGTGACTCAGGGATCGGTGTTTGGTCATATCATCTCCAACAGGGGCATGGAGGTTGATCTGGCCAAAGTGGATATCATTAGTAAACTCAATCCACCGTCCAACTTGCGGCAATTGCGGTATTTTATGAGGTATGTCGATTTCTACCGATGTTTTATTCACGACTTCAGCAGGATTGCCCGTCTGCTCATTGATCTGCTGACGAAATACACCGAGTTCATTATAAATGATAAATGTCTTGCATATTTTGAGACTCTCAAGCACCTAATTGTTGAGGCTCCTGTCCTTCAGCCACCTGATTGGTCTCTCCCGTTCGAGATCATGATGGATGCCTCTGATTTTGTCGTAGGTACATGATAGGATAGAGGAGGGACGGTTTACCCTTTGCCATTCACTATGCTAACCATACATTGTATACTGCTCAGCAGAACTACACTGTCACGGAGAAAGAGATGCTAGCCGTAGTTTTTGCCTTGGACAATTTCAGATCATATATTTTGGGATCCAAAGTGACAATTTATGCTAATCATACGGCCATCAGGTTACCTTATGGAAAAGAAGGATGCCAAAGCTCGATTAACTAGATGGATCCTTCTACTCCATGAGTTTGATATTGAGATTAAGGATAAGCGTGGAGTCAAGAATGTGATGGCAGATCATCTCTCCCATTTGGAAAATCTTGAGAAATCTGAGCAGATTGATCCTATTTCTGAGACCTTTCCAGATGAGGCAATCCTTGCTATTGCCTCACTCCCATGGTACGCCAACATTGTGAACTATCTTGTTGCCAAGAAAGTTCCACAAGGTTGGCCCGGGCAGCAACTTGAGACCTTCCTTTCGAAGGTCAAGTCTTACCATTGGGAGGATCCCATCCTTTACCATGAAGGAGGGGATAGTGTCTGGCGTCGGTGAATTCCTCAGGAGGAGCACCATAGCATCCTCACATACTACCACAAGCTTGAGGCAAGAGGACATCATTCTGGGAGGAGAACAACACATAAAGTACTCAAATCCGGCCTATGGTGGCCTACCCTCTTCAAGGATTCTGATGAATTTGTGAAGAGGTGTACTGACTATAAGAGGATGGGCACTTGTGGACAACGTGATATGATGCCGATGCAACCCATTCTCTTCTATGAGGTTTTTGACGCATGGGGCATCGATTTCATGGGTCCACTCCCTAAGAGTCAAGAATTCGAGTACATTTTGTTGGCTATTGATTATGTGAGTTGTTGGGTTGAGGCCACTCCCGCCCGAACCGCAAATGCCAAGACTGTTTGCAAATTTTGAGGAAGAATATCATTTCACAGTTCGAGGTGCCTAGAGTATTGATATTTGATGGAGAGTCTCATTTTATCAACGACAAGGTAAAGGCTATTGCTAACGAGTTCATCATAGACCATCGAGTTGCCACTCCATATCATCCTCAGACCAATGGTCTTGTTGAAGTATCCGATAGGGAGATCAAGACGATATTGCAGAAGGTAGTCTGCCTAGACTGAAAGGATTAGTCACAGCTTTTGGACTCAGTATTGTGGGCATATCGGACTTCTTTCAAGATACCTTTGGGTACGTCTCCCTTTCGTCTTGTTTATGGTAAGCCATGCCATTTTCCTGTTGAGATTAAGCATAAGTCACTATGGGTTGTTATTGAGATATTATTGGATCCAGAGAGTATAGGTGATCAAAGGAATGTAGAATTGGCAGCCCTGGAGGAGTTTTGAGATACACCCTTTTCGAGCAGCCTATAGTATAAGGAGTGGGTAAAGATATGGCATGATTCTCATATCATCCAAAAACAATTTGAGCCATATCAGAGAGTATGATTTTTTGATGTCAGGCTTAGATTATTTCCAAGGAAATTGCAGAGTAAGTGGAAGGGACCATACATGGTCCAAAAGGTGCATGATAATGGCAGTATCGACATATCTGAGATGTCATCTGAGTCCACCTTTCGACGTTAACGGTCAGCGCCTCAAGCCATATCTAGATCATAATCTGTAGATCATTGATGTCGCTCCGATTCATTTTTCATGAGGTGTCGTCTTTGACTCACATCATTTGCATCTCATGCCTGATTATCACCTTCTTTCACCTTGTATAGATCCAGATGTCCATATCACACATTCCTTTGTCTAACACCCCATTTACATCTTATGATTGTGTTATGATTAGGGTGTACTTTACCCTAAGTATAGGGGGTGTCAGATTTTTTATTACTCTTTTGATTCTTTTACCTCTGTTTTGCTACCTATACTTATGGATATTTTACCCTAGTATAGGGGGAGGTAGACCCTGTACATTCTATCACTCGATTTTACCTTTGTGTACAGTATTCTATACTTAGGATTACTTGATCCTAAGTGTAGGGGGGATCACTGATCACTCATCTATTCTTTATTTGTCGTTGCAGTATCGACTTTCTTTTCACTTCCCAATACTAAGCACGAGTTATGTCTTCTCCATCGCTTTTTGATCACTCTGAGGACATTGTTTGAGCTAAGTATAGGGGGTGTCGTATATATTACATATATATTTTAGCCATAACTCGTACTTTGTGTGAGTGTGTTAAAAAATAAAAGTGCTAAAAATCACTTATTAAAAATCATAAAAATTTTAAAATTCCTTCCTTTTACATAAAATTCTTTCCTGCACATACATAGCTGTGTATAAAATTTATATTTGTATAAATGTTTGTAAAAATATTTTGTTTGTAAAATATTTGTAAATATTTTTGTATCAAAATTATGTATATAATACAAAATTTTTGAAAAAAGTTTGAAAAATAAAAGTTTGCAAAAACCTTGCATAAATGATTGTAAATAGTTTGTAAAACTTCTGCATTCATGCATGCATTCAAACATTTTCAAAATTTTTGCACAGTTTCAAAATTTTTTGATATTTGGGATCTATTTTGCAATAGTATGGGGAAATTGATGGAGATGTTACTAATAGAATAAATGCAAGCTGGATAAAGTGGAGAGGAGCCTCTGCTGTTCTCTGTGATCAGTAAATTCCTTTAAAAATTAAATGAAAGTTTTACAAAGCATCCACGAGACCTGCTATGCTCTATGGATATGAATGTTGGCATGTGAACCATAGACATGTGCAGAGAATGGTTATAGCAGAAATGAAAATGCTAAGGTGGATAGTCTACTGGCTCAAGAAGAAAAAAATTATGTATATATGTTGCATCATGTAGATAAGTTGTACATATGCACATTCAAAAAAATATGCAAAAGAAAGAAAGACTCCAAAAAAGTGGGCAAGCCTGATAGAAAATAAAATGCCTGCCGGAGTGTATATATCCAAATAAAGCAAAGCTTCTGTTACACCTTCTCATTTTATGAAGCTTGCAGCGGGAGACTTAGCTACATTGGTTGGGCTCCCAAGGATATGTGGCTACACTGACCACGGTCCATTCTCTTCTTTCCCCTCTTCTTGAGCTAGTTGAACTTGAACTTAGAAGGGAATACCCCGCTCTTCGAGGTAAGAGCTGCTAGACTAGGGAATTAGAGTTACCTTGTTGAGAGAGGTTGTTGCCTTGTCATTTCTGAGGTGAGGAGCTACATATCCCTTATACCGTATAATGAAAGATACATGGTCATTAGAGTTTGCGTATGTAGAGTTGTTCTGATCTGGATTATTGAGGAGTCCTGACCATAGAATGGTGGAACTTAGAGGTTGTTGAGTCTTAAACTTAAGTCCAAATAAGGTTCCGACAAACTAATAATCCAAAGGTCTGACCGAGCTCCATACTTCAATTTAAT
Source organism: Ottelia alismoides (assembly GCA_037367405.1). Classification (NCBI taxonomy): domain Eukaryota; kingdom Viridiplantae; phylum Streptophyta; class Magnoliopsida; order Alismatales; family Hydrocharitaceae; genus Ottelia; species Ottelia alismoides. The sequence continues at coordinate 128,455 of JAZKJV010004786.1, read as the reverse complement.
GAAGATAAGTTTAATAATCAACCTTGATTCTCCTTCTTTTTCTTTGCTTTCCTTTTCACTTCTTTTTCAAATAAGTGTTTGCTAAAGGACTAGCAAAAGTATAGGGGGGTGATGAATCCCTGATTCTCACTCTTTATTCTTTTATTTTAGCTATTTATCTTGGCAAATCATCATGTAAATAGGTGTAAAAACAATAACATAGCAATCAACATGCATGTGTTAACATTGTATAATTAGCATGTATTTGTGAAAAAATAAAAGAATAAAGGAAAAGAAAAAGAAAGGAGGTATTTATAATAAATATAGAGTGACCCGAACCCCAAGACAAGGTCTAGCATTGACCTAATCGCCAAACAAAATAAGAAGAGAGAGATAGGGCCTATTCTATGTTGTACATATTACCAATATATGTAAATAATTATTTTTGATAAAATAAAAATAAAATATTCTCTTTACCTCTTTGTATATAGTCCTAGAAATAAAACAAAAATAAAATAAAAATCAGAAAATGAAATAAAAATAAAAAAACTTTCTTACTAGTACAAAATACATGTATATATGTTACATACCCTATTTATTCTATACATGTAAATAAATCATAAAAATAAAATAAAAATTATTTTGAACTCCTAAAATTCTGTGAAAAATAAATAAAATACAAAATTGGGGTATTTATGCAAAAATAATAAAACAAAAATTAATGTACATAGTACATAGGTTTATTATACATGTATATAAGACTATATACTATCTATAGACTATCTTATTTTTTTCATAAAAATAATCAAAAATCATAGAAAAATAGTTTGAAAAATAATAAACATTTTTTATTTTTTACACTTTTTATTTTGAATTCATTTATTATTTTTTACCGATTTTATAATATTTTGTAAATTCCTATTTCCTAATTGGTCCAGCCCGTTTCGTTGACTCCGATCAACACCCTCTTCCAGGGCTGACCCGACCCAACTCCTTCCACCGAAACTTTTTCTCCATTTTTTCTCGGTCGGGTCCGGCCTCCTCTCGATCTGAATTTTCGCCTGAGCCTTCTCCTAGGACCCACGACCTTCGCAGATCCCTAGGAAGGTGAGGATCTTCCTAGGGTTGTGCGCTTGCTTTTTATTCTTCTTGCCCCTTGGGAACCCTATAAAATTTCTTCTTCCGGCTCTACAGGGGGGTAGCTCGTTTCTCGCTCCCACTTCGACCCCTAGCCATCTCCAGCTGAGTGACAGCTGCTCGGAGAGTCCCTTGGAGCTTGATTTGGTGCAGTGACGACGCCACTCACCCTTCGTGGTCAGAGATCCACTACGAGCTGCCTCATCTGTCGCAATGTGGTTGAGGCCATAACCTTGATGACCATCATCGCCTGGAGCTCAGGAGTCCATCCAGATCTTCAGGTACCCATCCTATCATCTGCATTTTCACTTTTGATTCCGTTCATCCAGCTTATCTCCGCTGCACACCCACTTGCTCCGACCAGCTAGTCAGAGCCCCGTTATCCGTATCCATCCGTTTAGATCGACCCTCCGTCTCGCCCTTCATCCCACACCGCAACCTGATCACCCTTAGGCTCGAATACCTGGTCGAGATTTAGGCCGGGATTCCTCCCATCCAGAGTCATCGAGAGTCGACCTCTATTCCCCTGCCGGAGCTATGCCTCCGAGCGTTCTTTCCCATGCAGGCCTTGGTTCGCATCGAAGACCCCTATTGGGCTCCCGACTGCTCAGGTGGAACAACTCCAGGCACTCCACCACCACGACGACCATTTGGTCATTATCCTCTTGATCGAAGCCACCCTCCTAACACATGACGTTTCACGGAGCACGATGAGACCCTCAGATCTTTCATCGGGCTGATAGATTCACCTCGTTGCTTAGTCGAAGGTCGCCCGGAGGGAGTTCGTCCAGCATCCTCCCCTACCATCAGATGGACCCCGCTCTGCCAGATTCGATCACAGTCGCCCGACCAATTCTGCTTTGTGGCCGTTAGATCAACACTACACTGTCAGATCCATCCGCACCTCCGCGACAACCCCTGCACCATCTGATCCGCAGGTGTCATTGATCAGAGTCGTACGTCCATGACACCTTCCATGCGCGCCGCGCGCCTCCTCAGGGTATTTTACATCTTTCACCACCGCACTTTTATGTTTTATTAAATGGTTCTGTAACTAAAGTTGTAGTTTGGACCTTTTGCAGTTTGGACCTTGTAGTTTGGCTTATTTGCATTTGAGTTCTGGTTGATTGAATGCACATGCTATCTCACGTGTGTAGTTGGTGTATCTGCATGTATATCGCCATGCTTTTACAATTATGATTTGAATAGACATTTTTGGATATTTGTAGTTATATCCTTGTACGTATGAATATTCAACATGTGCGTTTTTTATTGGACTTTTTACATAATGGGCCCTGAACTTTTTATATGAGTTAATATTTGGCCTGAAATTTTAATATAATTGCAAGTAGGTCCCTATGTTCTTTGTGCTTTGTTTTTAATCAAATAATTATCTACTTAATTCCAAAAATCCCATAAAAATTACTGTTAGCTTCTGCTAACATGTGATATTTATGGTGATTTTTGTGAATTAATTTAGTTTTATTTCATATTTTCTAAAAAGCAAAAACACCTAAAAATTGTTCTGTTTATTTTCTAAAATACCTAAAAAATATAAAAATTATTTTAAAAATCACAAATAAATTAGTGTCATCTAAGTAGCATTTTTGTAAAAAATGATAAAAATCGTTAAAAATTCTAACAAATTCAAAAAATATATAATTTTAGTTTCTGTAGTTAGATATTTTAATTTATTTTTTCATAAAAATCACAACCAGGACATTAGGGCATTTTTACTATTTTAAATTTGCCTTTTAGTTCTGGTTGTACATTGCTTTCTTTTTTTTACCTTTGTTTGATTTTTATAAAATCATATAAAATAGGAAAAATTTCATAAAATCACCAAAAACATCTAAATACTTAAAAAACATAAAAATATTTTAGTTTCTAATTTTTGAGTATGTTTTACCTTAATAAGAATTGTGTAAGCTTGCTTGTACCATTTTTTCTTATTTGTTTTGTTTTGCTTCCTTATTTTGAAAATATAAAAATTTGCAAAATAAAAATAAATAAAAAATAGCTTTTATTTCTCTGATTATGACTACTTCATAGGTTTCACTTGTGCTCCTTGTGTTCGACCCTGTTCTCCATACCATGTTAAATAAATAACGGAGACCGCTAACATTGAATTTTGTTTTTTGATTGTCCTATTTGTGTGGTTTTGATTTTTCTTGTTGAGTCCGACTTGCTGATTGGGGTCACAACGACCCTTGCTTATTCTTGATACTGAACCCTAGTCGGATGGTTGCTCTTCACATACTGATTTCATTTACTGTCAGCTCGGATATTAAAGTGGAAAATGAAATGATTAGATTTAATGTTGAAAACCTAGGGGACACTAGGAAACCCACACTCTGTATAACTGGAGTCCCTTCTACTTCATCGAGTTCTACAATTCCGTACTTGGATAGGAGAATTGTTGGAATTTTAGAGGGTCTTGAATTTGTCGGTACTCGAATGGATCGAGTTGGCTTCCCCAGTTGGGGTTAGTTTGTGGCCGAAATTTTATTGTGAATTGATGTAGTTCAGGTAAAAAATCTCCCTCATATGATTGAGACTGTGAAGAGTAGCCCGGATATTGCGTTGTAGAATTGGTATTTGACATAGTCCTCACATATGTATAGATTTATTCACTAGGAGTCATTTTAGAGAGGAAATTCAAATCAACACAAAGCAGAAAATAAAAACAAAACGAGATCGATTCACCAACACACACGAGTTGTCTAAGAAGCAATTATCTTTTCAAATTTTTTAATTTACTGTTCACAACTACTCAAGCACATAAAAAGATTGACCCAAAATCTATTTTTATATTCAAGAACACTCCCGAATTCCCACGCTTAGTTGCATCTACTTTTAGCCAGTATGTGTGCAAGTATACAGATCATAAAATAGCTACCTGTATTTCTTGAGGACGATACCAAATGTGTTGTCCTTTAATCATCCACTCTACTAAGGTTTCCCTCATTGAGAAATGTGTAAATGTTTTAAATTTAGTAGTAAAGAAACCTACATAGGATTTTTGGCTCTGACCTAAGGTTTGTTATTTGTATCCATGAAATTGTGTACAATGTACAACACTTCAAGATTTTCAGACCATTTTCATCGGAGCCACGATGTGACTTTTCGGACTTATATGATTTATGAGAGTAACAATTTGATGATCTTTTTTAATTGGTGAGCTGAGGGAGAGAGATCACAAAGACGAATGCAATAAGAGGAAGAAGTTTATTTTACAGTTTTCAAAAAAATTTGAAGAGCAAAGAAATGAAAAATACCTAATATGCCAAAGCATTTGAAATGATCACACAATGCTTGTTGATAGTGATTGCCAGTAAAAAATGGATGTGCTTTAATCCTCAGGTAAGAGAGGTAGAGAGAGAGAGAGAGAGCTGCCCACTTTTTTATATTTTTGTTGTGTACCCTAAAACAAAAACAATGAAATTTGATTCACAAAAAATTTAAAATAATAAAAATGTTAAAAATCAATTGCATAAGTTGTTGAGCCCCTGACTGAGGGAAAGAGACCACATAGATGAATGCAATAAGAAGAAGTTTATTTTACAACTTTTGAGGAAAATTGAGGAGCAAAGAAATGCAAAACACTAGAATGCCAAAAAGTTTGGAATGATCATACAATGCTTGCCAATTGTGGTTGGTAGTGGAAAAAATGGATGTGCTTGAATCTTCAAGTAAGAGAGGTTGAGAAAGAGAGAGAGAGAGAGAGCTATCCACTTTTTTATATTTTTTGTTGTATGCCCTTAAATAAAAATAATGAAAATTAATTCAAAAAATAAAATAAAAAATAATAAAAATATCGAAATTAATTGCATTAGTTGTCGAGTGCCCTCAATAATGATAAAATGAAAACGCGATTTTTCCTGCGCTAAAAATGATTTTTAGTGTTGTTGTATGCAAAAAACGAAAACTAATGGACTTCAGATAACTTTTTATTTTAACTATACATCAGAAGATACTAAAATAAGCATATGGTAAGTAAAGGATCGATCCGCAAAGACTCAAACATTTTTACATGAAATATTTTTCTTATTTATTTCAACCTTGTTGTCACAAATCGAATACTATTTTTACTTTTATTCTGGGTCCTTAAAATATTAAAACCACTATTACTTGGTTCTAGACTTCATAAGAATCACACATTAATTATCTAGGAATTTTTCAGATTTTTCTGCTATTTTTGGTGAGTTTTTTATTTGCCAAGGGCATATGTGCATTTTTTTAAGAAATCTAAGGTCTTGAATGTAAATAAATAAAAAGATAATGGCATAATTATAATTAACTGAAAGAGACTATACATAAGTGAAATTTTCCAATAAAAAATAGCTTTATGGGTAAATTATAGAGAATATAAATAAGCTTCCATAAATTACATAAAGATCCTTTGGGGACTAAAATGTAAATAACTGAACTTGAATATACATGAGTGCAAATGTCACAAATAAAAGTTGAAATTGACAAAAATGTAGAGAATGAATAAAAGTTTAGAAAAATTATATTTGGGTCCAAAACTTATAAAAAACTATAAGTGGGACCCCTTCTTCTTCTTAGTCATGGGCATTGGTGGGGTTGCGCATGGAGGCAGCATGAGGAGGGACGACAATGAGGAGGCGCACGGAGGTGGCATGCGGACGAGGTTGATAAGGAGGATTGGCGACAAAGAGGGGTGGTAGGACTGGTGGTTGTTGTAAAACCCACCGATGGGTTCGGTGGAAATGGGTCCTCCTCCTCCATTTTATAGAGCTCGAGGGAGAGGAGAGGACAGAGGTGTATTGGTGCTAGGAGGAGGCGGACCGCACCCACGGTGGTTGCACTAAGGGGAGAGGAGGAGGCAGGGCGACATATGAGAAGAAGGAGAAGGAGTAGGTCGTGCATTGAAGGAATATGATGGGATGGGCTAACATCATTCTGATGCCTGCATCCCTTTATTATTTTTATTACTTTTGAAATGCTGATGTCGGCTATTTTGTCAAGTAGTGATTTTTTATTTTTTTTCAAACGAAGAGGAGAGGATTGGAGAGCTCCCTTGGGCATCTTCTAAAGTAGACCTGAAAAATAAAATAAAAATATTATCGAAAACTCTAATATGGACATGAAGCCCATATTTATTGGAAATATAATTTTTCCTTTTTTATATTTATTGTGAAAAAAAACTATTATGCAATTTTTAGATGATTTTAAGTACAATGCATATAAAAATTTTTAAGTGGTAATTATAAATTGGAGCAAGAAATGCTAAAAAAATGGTATAAAAACACGATAAATACCAATTCATCAATAAGTCAGCCCTTCAATATTCATCTCTTGATTCCCTATATTTTTTTAATATTCTTAAAATATTGAAAAAACTTCTCGATTTTTCTAAAAAACTAGCAAAAATCAAAATTACAAGAACTTGAATCTAATTATATCCCCTTACTAATTACAATTTAAAAATAGTCATTTCCGAGCTAGTTCTTATCCTATTATCTTTAGTCTAGGTACTTATTCATACTTCTCTTTCTTTTGTTCCTAAATTTTCAAAATACCCCTAAAAATTTAAAAGATTTTAAACCACTTAAAAATTATCAAAACGTAAAGTCCAAAAATATCTCCCCCTTATTCTTTACTCATTCAGTACTATTTTATTCTATCTTAAAAATCCTTAAAAACTTAAAAACAAATTCCTTTATTGAAATTTAAAATATTTTGTAAACTTACTTAAATATCAAAAATATAATACTAAAATATGACAATGCAAATATTATTGAAATAACTATCTCAAAAAGGCGTAAAAAATCCAAGTCCACAATTTTTGTCACTATACCTTGCATACGCGTGTAGCTTGTATTTACCCTTTTGATGAATGAAATTCTGATCTTTTATCGGAAAAATTAACCTATGTGGCTTTTAAGTCTGCCACTAAGAGTTCAACATTAGGGCTCTCCTAGTTTAAATAAATATCCCCACTTTCACTTACTTTCATATAATTTATTTTTGACTAAGTGGATCTTATATTGTACTAGTCGATTAATTCCTTCAAATTAACACTTTAAACATCTTGGGTCAGCCATTTCCTTGCATCGTTCTGCCTCCCCCTGTGTTCAACATATAATAGATCCTCGTCCACCATCTCCTTAATGATTGGGAAGTCAATTTGCTATTCTTGGTAGGTCAGTTACAACTCTTGAAAGATGTCAACTCTGAATTATTCTTTATTGGATGACATTAGAAACTAAAAAGTCGATTTCCTATCAAAGTACCATTTCCATGATGTAGCTGGGACACTTTGTGTTTTCCTAAGAATGAAGGCGGGCTTGATCTTCCCTTAATGAAAACCTTAAAAATTGCCATGCACTTTTCTTGGATTTAGGGGCACACCCAAAATTTCATTTGGCTAGCCTTCAAATAAAAATTAGTTTGGACTTTTGGGAGTTCCCTTTGGTTGCATCTCCTTCCCCCATGTGGCACTCACATTGCAGGGTCAGGATAAGGTTTGTGCCTTTATCATTGGCTATGCTAGAACCCTCCCTTGGATTGGCCCCTTGTGGTGTAACTCTTTTGTCTAGGTCTAGAGAGGTTTGTACACGTGGAGCTACTCCAAATACTTTTATTGTCTCTACCAAGTTGTGTTACAAATTGGTTGCCCAGAAGAGATCAGTTCACTTGCTTTGGGCTTTGTTGTGATCCTTTTTACTTCTTATGCTCAGTAGAGGTGTACAATCATGTTCTCATTTTCTTCATATGTACCTTCTCCTCGGAGTTTTTGCTAAGGTATTACAACATATTGGTCCTTCCTATTGCCCCTTCAAAAGTCATGAGATATGTCTATGCTCATGCTTTCTTTCCTGGAAGATGCTTAGGAATACCCATGCAACCATGGCCTGGAGTTCTTAGCAGGATCATAACCTACGCTAGACCGATGCATGTCCAAGCAAGACAACAAAATTTGGACTATAGTGGCATTTTTGTCCAAGATCTTCACTAAAACATTGGTTATTAAATATACAATGATGATATTATACATTGTGTAATTATTTTGTATACTGAAAATTAGTAGAGAAATCATATTCGTCATTATAATATTAGCAATTATCAATTTAACGGTGCTTATCCATTGTTATTAAAATTTTGATTAATCATCACTAACTATTAGTTTAAAATTTAGTGATTATTAGCTAAAATTTTGAAAGATAGCAATATATAAGCGTCGATATATGGATTGTCGATAATTACATAGCAACATATATGATATTCGTCATTAATTTCAAGTATAAAAAATCATTTCACAATAAATAATATTGTCGTTACATATTTAACAATGGATGATTTAGTAATGAATTTTGAAAGAAGTCTTTATAGCCCTATCGTGTTGTGGTGTGCGGCTCCGAGTGTTTATTCCCTCATTTTGCAAGATGCCACAGTTTTGTTTTTAAAACTTTATTGTTCAAGTTGTAAATACAAAGTGGTGATTGGTCCATTTCCTTTTTCTTAGCTTTACAATGTCGGAGTTTGGCTTTCCTTTAACCATTTGTTGGTGGAATATAAAGGCATACATAATCTTAAAAGAAAAAAAACATGTATCAAGTTTAGAGACAAATGAACTTAAACACGATGACAAAAAACATTGAGGGCTTTTATTATAATATATGTTCCTTACTGCATTTTCTTTTATCGTACGTCATTCGATTTCTCCAAAAAATGGATTGTTCCATTCAATTTGAGAACCCGTGGACGTGTGGAAGTTTCACGAGTAAAATGAGCTAAGGTTTTAAATACTGAATCAGACCTCAAACTGGACATGTATCAGTTTTTGATTGTTATGGTCGGACCTATAGGTCCTATTGGTCGAATTGGTCCTATTGGTCGAATTGGTGATGACGTCAGCATGCCAAAAAAATTGAAAAAGATCGAACAATTGTATTCTTGGTTTGGTTCGTACTGTTCAACTGTGTCGAGCTGAGTTAGACCGGTCTATCATACAAATAAATCTGAAAAATGCTACATCATATCTGTTGAGGATTTGTTTACTTTTATCCTTCCAAGTTTTTCCAATGACACTTACATCTATATTTTTAATACAATTACATGTGTCCCATTTATTTTTACAAAATCAATAGTAGTGACCTTTTATTAATACACGTGTGCTCCTATTTTATACCAATATAAGGATGATATTATGATTTTTTTAAAGAAAATATAAAAATAACAAATGAATTTGCTTAAAAGTTAGGGGTATAAATGTTCCTAAAAAAATTCGAAAGGGCATAATAATCATATTTCATAAATTTTATATAAATACATATATGTGACGTAAAAAATTACTAATTTTAAAAGTATTTAAACTCTGATTAACGGTAAGTGTTGTTAATTTATTGCTTCTCATAATATGACTATGGCGCCGTCTTCTTCTTTTGTTATTGTTATAAGTGGACAACCTCATATACAATGTGAGAAGAAGGGACAATGCTCATATGTCAGGAAGTAACAAGCGATAATGAGTCATTGACATATGTGAAGGAGAAGAGATAAAGGGTTACTATACTATGGGTTAGAATGAAACTAGATTATGAATATTTCTGAAAAAGTTTGTATTTTGTCAATTTATTGGATTTTTTTATCAAAAAATAGATGGTTGAATGGACGGTTTAGTTCAACCGAGTTTAAGCGGTCCAATCGGATTTGGACCGGTTTTGAATTATTTTTATTTTCTAAATAAAAGTCGGATAGTTGAACCGTTTTTCCTCCAATCTTGATTCAACCGGTTGAATCGACTGGTTCGATTCAGTTTTTAAAACATTGCAATGAACAACTACAGATTTCGCCTTATGTATTCACCTTACACTGTTGTGCTTTGTTTTCGCGAGGATTACAATGTAGCCTATTTATATTTTATCGGATATTCAAACATCGCAGGAATAGCAATTGGACTAGGCATCTCTTCGACATTATTTCTGCTATTTATAGCCCTGGCGTTATGTTATAAAAGATGGAAAAAGCAAAGCAGGAAAAGAGAAAAAGAAAGACACTTCCGTCGTAACCATGATATGCTGCAACAGCAACTACTACTTTACCCTTCTGAAGGTGTAAATATCACGAGGTTGATTAGCTTTTTCACCATTTCTGATATCAAAAAGGCAAGCAATAACTTTGACAGATCTCATATTGTTGGAAAAGGCGGTCACGGCACTGTTTACAAGGGATTGATGGATTTGCGTGTAGTGGCCATTAAGAAATCAAACGTAACCGTCCAAAGCGAGATCGAAGGATTTATAAACGAGATCATCCTCCTCTCGCAGATTAGCCACAGGAATGTGGTGAAGCTCATAGGTTGTTGCTTTGAGGTCGAGGTTCCCTTGTTAGTTTACGAGTTTATTTCCAACGGCACTCTTGCAGACCATTTGCATATATGGAATAGAGAAACTCCGTTATCATGGGAAGATCGCTTGAGGATAGCCATCGAGATCTCAGGAGCACTTTCATACCTCCATTCTTCTGCAAGCATCTCCATCTTCCACCGAGATATCAAGTCTGCAAACATATTGTTGGATGAGAGGTTGACAACAAAGATATCTGATTTTGGTGCCTCCAAGTTTATTGAAATGGATCAAACTCATGTTACCACCAATATCCATGGAACTATAGGTTACTTGGATCCAGAATACATGCACACTGGTCAACTGACAGAAAAGAGTGACGTGTACAGTTTAGGTGTCATCCTCGTAGAGTTGGTGACGGGAGAGAAGCCAACTTCCAAGATGAAATCTCAAGAAGAGAGAAATTTGATTAGCCACTTCATTTGGGCGGTCAAGGAAAATAAATTAATTCAGGTTGTGGAAGCCTCTATCGTCTATGATGATACTAGAGAGGAGATAGCAAAAGTTGCGAGGCTTGCGGTGGATTGCTTGAGATTAAGAGGTACAGAAAGGCCTACAATGAAGGAAGTTGAAGTCACACTCCAAGGAATAAGGAAGTCTAAGGTTCAAAAGAGGTTGAAAGCAGTTGCTCCCAAATATGAACAAGAGCATGTTGAGAGCGTTTCATATCATTCATCTTCCAATTCAAGATCAGAGAGTACAAAACTCTCATCAGTGAAGTCGATGTGGGCGAGCAGTTGAAGTTGCTTTGATTCCAAATCCTGCAAAAGAACCAATGTATTTGGGTTAATTATCAACATTGATATATGCTATACGCAAGTTATTCGATTTGATTGGATAGATAACGCTTTGTAATCTAATGGTCTTAGTACAGTAAGTATATTGTGAGGTATTCGGCTCAGTCGTTGCACAATCTATGTAAAAGACAGCGCGTTAGTGTCATTGCTGTATCCTGTAATAGCACATCAGAACACCGGCGTTGTATTTGAAGACTGTAATATAATCTTTGTTGGGGACTCTTTAAGGCAGTTGCAAAAGTTTTATTTAAGAAACCTTTACATATAAGGCGATATTGGCACTTCAGTTAGTCTTTTGGAATTCCCTCTGTGAACGAAGATGAGGTTCTTTATCGGTATTAGGTTTATTTTGTATTCATACTAACTAGTCATATAGCTTCCACCTTTGTGCTTGCAACTCCAGTTCATATCGCTTCCACCTTTCTGCTCTTGGAGATTTAGTCTTGGCCCTTCTATGTTGGTGGCATACATACATAGCTCTCACAGGTCAATCTTCATGGATTTCATCCTACAATATCAATATTTTACGGTAGGTATGAACATCATTTTTGTTGCAATCTATACCGTGTCTCATTATTTTTTATTGTGTTATTGAGATAATCATGTATGTGAAATTTTTTTATAAAGAAATGGTGAGCTCTCGAGTTGTGAGTCACCGCACAAATTTTATATCATTAAAAGAATGGTTACACGATGTATTACCTGGACTCCTATAGACTCAGGAGAGCCATATAGTGAGACACAACATTTTCTGGGTAAAAACCTCGATTTTTACTCATTTCTAGCCAACCAAATTGCCCACAACACCACAAATCGTTTAGCGATGTCATTAGATGAGTTACTTCCTACCCTTATTACCGCTTCCCAGAATCTCAAAAGACCTCCGGCATCCACCCATAGGATCGCCATTTCCCTCCAAACCTTTGCCGAGGCCTCGCATGTGAAGAAAAGGTGTTCTGCATTCTCCATCTGCATCCCGCGTCCATCCCAAGTCACCGCTTGAAGTCCCAACAATCATGCCCTTCTTACCTTGTCACAAAGCATGTCTATGCTCAGGCTCCAGAGGAAAACCTTTGTCCTGCTTGGTATCTTGCATGCCCAAATAATCTTCACGTCCTGGAATAAGTCATGATCTTGTCCCTCCCCCCTCTCCATTTCTCAGCTTCCTATATAATTGATTGACCGAGAATCTTGTACCAGTCCACTCGTAATGATCATTTATTTGAGAAAACCATCATTGAATGAACCACAACTATTAATCTAATCATATCCTCCCTCCTATCTGAGAGAACTACAGTAAAATTTGGCCTCCACTCTCCCGAATGAGCAACCTCCCGCAAAGTGGCCTCCTTTGACTTTGCCATTGCAAAGAGTCTTGGAAAGCGTGTCTCTAGCACCCGTTCTAATGAATCCGTGATTCATCAGCTTTATTTTTTTATTTTGGCTAAAATATTGGTAAAATACATGTAAATAATCACTAATTCCAACTAATTATCATTCCAATCACAAATGGTAATATTATATATTTAACATTTATTTTATCCAAAATAAAAGAATAAAAATAAAAAGGAAAAAGAAAAGAGGGCTGTAGATATGAAATATATACAGACTGATCCTAACCTCGAGACCATGCCAATATTGACTTGTTCAATAAAATAAATACGTAGGAGGGAGATAAGGATCCTAACCTATAAAAATATCTAGAAAATAAAGATCAAAATATAATTTAATCATTTTACACAATGTAAATATTTCACCTATTTTATTCATCACTTATATCATTCCAAACCAAAACACTTCTTTTGTAAAAGTTGTTCATAAAAATATATAATATTTTATAAAAATATCAGAAAAATATTTCGTCATCGAAAAAATTAACAGTAATGAACTGTAAAAGCTGACTTCCAATGGTAATAACTATTTATAGAAAACTCCAAACGGACCAAACTCACTTTTAAAATCCGTTTTATACTTAGTACTATTAATTAAAAATATCAAAAAAAATATTCGAATAAAACCGGTGATTTTTTATGTTTGGGACCCGTTCTAAAAATCTATATATAAATATAAAAATATAACTAAGTAAAATACCAATAAAACCCGAAGCCTCCTTATCCGTCGCGAGTTGTTGGCTATCATCTTGGAGCTCTTCCGAGCTCCTCTCCCAGGCAACCCCATCCATTCTCGTAGCTTTCCAGGTCTGTCTCGTGATCTCTCCCTATCTCGTTCCCCTCTCAACCCCTCCTTTCGTGCTCTGAATTCGTTTACGAGTTATCCATCTTAATCTCTGATCACCTATACCGTTCAATCCATTCATTTCAACTTCGATTCACTAACATTCCTCCATCCTTTTGGTAGTTTTTGTTTTTTTCGTCCATTTATCCCTTACTTTTCGTCTAACATTTCGGTCGAGCTATTCTAATCCTTCCAGGTTCTGCCATCATCACGAGAGTCTTGAATCGCGCTGTGTGTCATAGGAACTAAAATTGAACCTGATCGAAGAGCTTTGCCTGAGAACCATCTCCCATCGATTCATTTAGAATGAAGCACTGCTGTGTAACATCAAGTCCGGTAGCGCAACTTTGAATCTCCTGAAGTAGATCGATATCTACCGCAGAAGACCTGCAGAGGAATCGCGGCCATCACGATTCCAATGCATCATAGGCCGGAATCCTTTGAGAAGAACCTTCGCCTGAACTAGAATCAGGGGAGATCATTGACTTGCGTTAACTTGAATCTCAGCCTAGTCTGGAGGCAGTTGAATACCTGGAGTCATAAGTAAATATATGAGAATTATTGAATCAAAATCTCAGGAGAGATCCACTATCGTGAATCTCAGCTCGTATCGAAGCCGCAACCGATCCGAGTCCTTGTCTGAGTCCATCGTCAATCGCTTGCAAACGCAAGGAGCAACACCATACGAAGTATTACCGTCGAGAAGAACCTGCAGATCAGAGCTGCGGTAGTCGAGATTCCATCGAGCGAATCATTGTCGCATGGAGTATCATCACCGACGAGCACTGCATCCAAGCCCCCAGTCGCTTGTTCGATAACCACCATCGCTTGGGATACTACCCGGATCTCCATCAACGTTTGAAACCGCAGTACACGACTTACAGATCGAAATCATCAGCTCGAGTAGTATTTGGGGCTTTTCATTTCATCCCACCGATTTAATCCTAATTAGACGGTCCGCGTACTGCCACGTGTCGACAACAGCAGTGCCTCGCCGCTCCACCGCTTGAGTATTGCACGTGCATGCGAAGTAGATATTTTGGGATTTTTGCGTCAACCCCCCCCCCCAACCTTACGTTATTTTATTACAGGTCTAGGACGTGACCAAGCACGTGACAACACGTTATGAACCAAATTTCTTCGGCCATTTAGTGATAGCAAGGATCCTCTGCTGGCCAGCAGAGGCCTGCTATACCACGTGGGCCGCTCGATCATGATCGAGCGGTTCACACGCGAAGGGCCACTTTAACCCTGAATTCGTGTGAACCGCTCGATCTTGATCGAGCGGCTCACGTGGTACAGCAGACTCTGCTGGCCAGCAGAGGAGCTGCTCTCATTTAGTGATGCGTCCCCGAAATTAATTGAATTCACAAGAAGGTCCACGTACAGGTGGATATCACGTGTCCTCCTGGAACATTTGTGAGTTTTCCCCTACTGTTCAACTTTCTCATTTTATGCATAGACCCTTGTAGTTTCTACAAATTACGCATATACCCCTGTACTACAATATGCTATCCTAATACTTATTAAATATATAATAAATAAAGTTCAAAATTTAAAGTTATAATAAAAATACATATAAAAATCCTATTCTATACTATATACAGTATTAAATAGTATTTTATAAAATAAAATTATTTTCTATTTTTAATAAATCATTAAAATACAAAAAATACATTACAAACTTTAAAAAACATAAAAAATATAAAAAACACTTTTAAAAATCAAATAAAAATTACCTACGATATATTTTAACATATTTTACAAAAAAACTAAAAAACAAAATAAAAATTGAATAGTAAAACTAATAAAAATATGAAATAGCACAAAACTTTGAAAAATCATAAATAATTCAATAAAAATCACATAAAAACATACAATATATCATTTTAATGATAATTCCATCTAGTTTCAAATAAAAATAACATAAAAAAATTTCTTTATGTTTGCTACTTTACAAATTCAAAATACACCATAGTTTTCAATATACACTTAACTTTTCATCTTAAAAATAAAACGAACCCCATAAAAATCCTAAAAACAATAAAACAAAAATAAAACATAAAAAATACAATAATAAATTCACAAAAATATTTAAAATTTATAAAAAATAAATAGAAATTCAGAAAAATCTGTAGAAATAAATAAAAATTAGGAAACCTTATTTCACCTTAGTTTATCTATAGTTTAACCGTAGTTCCCAACAGTTTGTCTCCCTAAATTCGACACTCCCGTGCTTAACCACTATACACTTAAGTTTAGGAGTATAAATAAAGCAAATAAATGGATTACTTCAAAATCGATCTTTTCTGCTAAACTCACCTGGTCGATACAACGACCTCAAAAACTTTTCTATATCTTCTTGCATGATCGAGAAGAAGGAATTAGAACCATCTGATCAGGTGATTTTTCAAATGGCGCCATTGCTAGGGAGGCAACGCTAGGGCAGACCATAGAGTTAGCACATGTCGATGAAGGATATGGGAAAATCCTCAAGCGCATCACGGAAGCGTGATGATCGTATCGTATGCGATTGGGAGCGACTAGTCACACTAGTTGCTCGATGTAGCAGAAATTAAAAAATTTCAATGTGACGAAACCACATGACCCAAGAACACTTCTCGGATCGTTTCGTCTAAACCACAAACAAGTAATAGGATTACCTCTTGAAGCGTGGTTGTGATCGAGTCTCTAAACAAAGAGACCTCCTGTCTCAAGTCCGATCCAACGGAGGAGACGCTTGCGAGCGCGTGGATGAAGCATGCTTTTTGCAATCCATGTTGATGAACCAAGCGGCGGATCTCTTGATCTCGTCACATGAGATCCAACATCTTCTTCACAAGCGAGAAGCACCGAAGGAGATGGAGATCCACGAGTCGATGATCCGACAGCATAACGACGATGCTGCGTCGATGACAACTCTCACAATGGCTTCATGGTGGACTGCCACTATAAGAGAGAGAGAGGCTTGGCGTGTGGAGAAAGAGAGAGAGAGCATTCATTATTGTGTGTCTTGAAGAGCAAGGGGTGCCTCTTCTTATATAGGGTTTTGGGAGTCCATGGATCTCAATCCATGGACAACACACTATCAATGGTTGAGATTGATTTGTGTTTCTTTCAATGGTTAAGATGTTGTTTTAAAAATACAATAACAATTAATTTAATTTTGAATTAATTTGTATTGATAGATCAACATAATTAATCCCAATTTAAATCACTTTGACTGGTCTTGGAGATAATGAGATAGAATGAGTCTATCTCCACAAAAACTCATGAGATGTCATTATCTCATGAGATCTCATTATCTCATGAGATCTCCAAGATTTACAACAACATATATTGTAAATATTTTTCACAAAAATAATTCACAATTATCTTATGAAAAACTTCAATAAAGCCATTGAAATTATGTGAATCTCATTTACAACCCAAAATAAAATGTAATTATATTTTCAATTAATCATTCAATGTAAATCCAATTCACATTAATAATTAATTAATTAATATAAATCATAAATAGCTCTCTCTAATATATTATAAATCACATTTATAATATACATGATTAACATGGATAGTGCTATCCACATTATTCATATTCATGATAATTAAATCACATTTAATCATCTTGGATCTCTTTTCTCATGTTCCCAAATAACATGAATCACATTCACATTATTCACGTCTTTGATAATTAAATCACATTTAATTATCTCAGATAATTCTCCTAATAATATGAATAGAATTCATATTATTCATGCTAATTAAATCATATTTAATTATCCATTTTTCTCGATGCTCGGATAAATATATCAACAATGAAATTATCCATGAACACTTTCAAGGATAATGCGCTTTCTCCGCGGATACTTGGAGATAAGGACAAGGCGATTGTATTGTTCCACGTATAGTGACTTAGACATTGAGATCAAATCTCAAATCCAGATCTTACGGACCTCCCATAGATGCTTGATTAAATCAAGACCGTAGATCTAATCTTCTCATTGCATCTGAATCACATTCACATCAGTGTCCAACATTTGGACCAAGATCAGATTACTTCTCTACTGAGAGGAGACACTAAAATCCAGACCCGTTTCATCACTCCCTGGGAATGGAAGCGTCATGGTTATACAATCGTTTATGATCACATCACCCTCATGTATTCCCAATACCTGTACATCCTACATACTGGAAGACCCAGAATAAACCCGAAGTATAAGATCAACATTATACTGTCTACTTCAGGGTTTTATCTGTAAGTTTCTCATTCGATCATTGGGAGTCGGTATCGATCATATACTTTCCAAAAGCATATATCATACCTAGGTCTTGATCATATACTTTCCAAAAGTATATATCAAACCTACAAATTCAGTCAAGCTTCCTAAGCGAGACGACCGTGCATGGAATTTGATTCTTCCTAATATCTCATGAGTGAGCTCATGTCTTCCGGTTCAGTAGTGAACATGTAAGATCCCTTTGAGAAATTGTATTACTCATATGCCCTTATATGCACACCAGCGCGCCGGTGTATAGACCTTGGTTAGGTCATCAGCTTATTGGTCTGCCAAATGTACATACTCAGACATATAGTAATACATCTGTCTCCGGTCAGAGGATGCATGCCTGTATCGTGACAACATACGATATAGGACTTTGGTTATCTCGATCTCGTCAAGTCAACTCTTTGACCTAACTAATCTGACACCTCTAAATCTCTATTCCCATGAAGAGGACTTGCATCAAGAGGTCGGTCAGATATCAACCTATGTGAGAAAGGATTGCCATCTCCTACTCAGGCTGGAGATCACATCTTAACAATCATTTGACGGTGCTTGATGAGTCCTCAATCTAACCCTTTAGATATTCATCCAAGCACCAGCCTCTATGATTCAATAGTTAAATCAAGAGCTGTATGATTATTAAGATGGCCATGGTACATAACCCTAATTGTACTATGGGACCTATTATGCAAATTATTTATTTTTCATTTCAGATCAGGGAATGATATTCGCAATAACATTTATTGCATAATGGCTCGACGTGGGCTCGCATGTCCAACAATCTCCCACTATCCCAAAGAGCCATTAATGGGCTAATTATTTAAACCCACACTCATGTGACAATCATAGGCTTTTTAGAAAATAGCTAGGTAAGCTGATCAGTCACTCTATTCTCGCGAGACTACGTGATAAATACTCATTCATCACTCTTTATTCTTATATTTTAGCAACAAAAACCTTTGCAAATGCATGTATATAGTTGTAAATAGAAATAATTACCAAAAGCATGCATTGTGTAAAAACCTATAATTAGCATGTTTTTGTGTAAAAATAAAAGAATAAAGATTAAAAAGAAAAAGAGGGAAATATTTAGAATAAATATTGAGCAACCTAACCCAAGGGAGGGCTCAGCATGGGCCTGACCGCATAAAAGCCAAAGTAGAGGGAGATAGGGGCTCATATGTGTAAATATCTATGTAAATAAAAGAAAAATATTTTCCTCCCAAAAAGAGACTAAAAAAGGCTTGTAAATTCTTGTATATATTTATAAAGATAAAAACAAGATAAAAATAGAAAAATTAAAAAGAAAACAAAAACATCGCTTTCACCATGTATATAGTCCACTCATATTTATTTACTTAGCCTTATAAACAAATAAAATTAATTTCCAAAAAAATTGTAAATATTCTATGACTTATGGTGTAAATAAATAAAATAAATTAAAACAAAAACAAAATAAAAATAACAAAATTAAAAATCAAAAATACTATTGTAAATATACCATGCATATATATGTACATATCTATTTATTTCACCTATGTATATAAATAATAAAAATAAAATAAAAATATCTTTTTATTCCTTATTTTATGATATAAATAAATAAAATACAAAATGGGAATAAAATTGTATAAAAATAACAAATTAAAAACCCTATATTGTACATATACCTATATATAGCTATATAATGTATGTACCTTATTTTTATTTTGAAAAATAAATTAAAAATCACAAAAATAGAAAAAATTAAAACAAAAATATTTCATGTTTTGAGTTTTAATTAAATAAGCCATTTGCTATTTTTAATCGAATTTTCAAATATTTTCTAGGTGGCAACTTCCTATTGGCCTTGGGGATTGTTGACCGCCCGGTCAACTGCCCCCCCCCCCCCCAAGACCACTTCCCACGGGTTCATGTTACATCCGAGACCCTCGCTGGAGCCTCCGCCTCGGGATCCGCGCATCCCATTGCCCTACCCGAGCTCATCTTCCCGAACCCTCCACCGTATATAGCTCGAGCTCCGCCACCTTCATTCGCATCTTTGGCCATTCGCTCCACCCCCCAGTGAGCTCCAGTGCGTGAGTGAGAGTGACAGCTCGCTCCCCGTGCTGTCGAAGCGAGGAGAGGGACCGGATACTACTGATCCGGCGAGATACACCGCCGTGCTCCGCCCAGAGCCGGAGCTCGAGCCTCGGAGACCGACGCTCCTTGAGGCAAGGACCAAGAGCTGCGCAAGCTCGCCCACAGTCGCTTCGTCCACCCAGGTAGACCCATCTCCCTTTCTTTTTCTTTAATTTTCGATCATCCCCAATTCGCGCCGCCGTCGCCTTCCTTCGATTCCGACCACCTCATCGTTCCGTTCGATCATCGGAATCCACCTTCGCCTCCGCCTTCCTCCCGCGCACGTTCTGCATCCATCCACTCAACCCAGCTCGCACAGGAGCTGGGGTTCGAGCTCCTCCGTCCATACCCTCGCCGGAGCTCGCCCATATCGACCCCCCGACCACCTTCACCTCGCCTAACCGGGTCGAGGAAGTTTGCCCTCGACCCGCGAGCTTTCTGGTCTACTTTGCAGATTCATCCAAGCCCATCTGAGGGCTTGGACCATTGGGTCCAGTAGCTCCACCTCCGCCGACCTCGCCGGAGCTCTCCAGAGCTCGGCTGGGTCATCGGAGGGCACCACCAGCTGCGGAGCTTCACGACGGAGCTTTTCCGATCTTCAAGAGCAGCAGGGGAGGATATCAGCGCGTGTGTCGGGCCGGCGAAGCTCGCCGTCCAACTGTTCTTCCAACATATTCCCCGACCGTCCGATCAGCCTCAGAGCTCCAGATCAGATCATGACCGTTCATTCGCGGAGCTGCAGATAGCGTCAGATCAGTGGAGGTGTGATCCCAACCGTTGGTTCACGAGGGTTCGGCCACTGCGTACGAGGACCGTCCGATCTCCACGTCGAGGGCCCTCACCCGTTCGATCAGACCAAGCGTTTCAAGGTCAAAGGCGCCACCGCTCTCGCTCGTTGGATCTGCTACGTGGCGCGCATCCATCGGCTCCAATAATAAAGGGTAATTTACCCTTAGGCCCTCCTTTTTATCTTATTTAGCGTTTAGTCTTGTAAATATTTAGTTTAGTTGTTTAGTTTTTGCTACAATTGCATTAAGGACCTTGCACTTTATTTCTTTCGCATTTATGCCCCTGTGTATGGTGTAGCACGTGCTTCGACACGTGGTTTTCTGGGCTATTTGCATTTTATACCTTGTAGTTCTGAGATGTTATGAATTGAATGAAAACTTTTGGAATATTACTTTTATACCCCTGTGCGTAGTGTAATTGTGCATGTGCGTCTTTTATTGGGTATTTTGCAGACAGGCCCTTGGGCTTTTGGTACCTGTTACCAAATAGCCCTCGGAATTTGTTTTCCTTACATTTGGGTCCCTGAGTGCCTCAGGCACGTGCGACGCGCGTGATCTTCTGGGTAATTTGCACCGGGCCCCCAGAACTCTTCGT
This sequence comes from Ottelia alismoides, assembly GCA_037367405.1. Taxonomy (NCBI): domain Eukaryota; kingdom Viridiplantae; phylum Streptophyta; class Magnoliopsida; order Alismatales; family Hydrocharitaceae; genus Ottelia; species Ottelia alismoides. Next base: position 107,146 of record JAZKJV010004786.1, on the reverse strand, counting down.
ATTTGCACTCAGGTCCCTGTGCACAGTACCAACTTTCTATTTTTTGAATAAAATAGCAATCCTACTCCAAATCCAATGAAAATTGGATACATGGCTCCTGCCATTGTGTAAAATTTTCTGGGATTTTTGGAGACTTTTTTTTTTGATTTGATATTTTTTAAAAATTCAAAAACATCACTTTTTGTCACTGTCTGATTTGAAAAATCACAAAAAAATATTAAAACCTATCTAAAAAATTACAAAAAAATTACCTTCTGTTTGATATGTTGTGCTTGATTTTCTAGCCAATTTGGGCTATTTTTCATTACTTAAAACACCTAAAAATTGAAAACACTTAAAATCTTATAAAAATTCTAATAAATAAACTAAAAACTCAAAAATAATAATTTAGGTGCCAAAATTTTCCTTGTTATTTTCTCTATACAAGAAAATTACCTCCAGTCTTATTGGGGATTTCTAGATATTTTATCTAGGTCCCTTAAGCTCGGCTGGACAATACCTTCTTTTATTTCACTGTTTGATTTTTATAAAATTAAATAAATATCAGAAAAATCCCAAAAATTTACTAAAAACAGTAAAAATTATAAAACACACAAAAATATTTTTATTTGAATTTTTGGTTGATTTTTAGTGCATTTAATAAATAGTTGAATTGTCTTGTTTGGTTGTTTTTCTTATTTTCTTTATACATTAAAAATCTAAAAAAATATAAAAAGACTTGAAAACCACCAAAAATACCTTTTTATTTCCTTTTATTTACTTTTTGACTACTTCGTAGGCCGCAAGGCCAATTCGTGCTCCTTGTGTTCGACCCTGGTCGCTATACCAGGTTAAACTAATCGCAAGACCGCTATTGATTTCGATTTGATTTTATCTTTGATTGGTGGTCTATTTTTCTTGATTGATCGAGCCTGATTGCTTGGGTCGCGACGACCATTTAGTACCTTTACCTGAGTAGTCGGATTTTCGGTTATCAGAATGGCGTCGTTGTCGGGGAGCACGGCTTAGTAGTTTTCGTTTTATTTTCGTTTTCTTTTTCACGGCTTTTCGCGGCTCTTTATGAGTTCGCGGCTTTTCGCGGCTTTTTGTTTTATTTTTGCTTTATTTTGTTTTATTTTATTTTCTTTATTTTTTGTTTTATTTGGTTTTTATTTGTTTATTTTATTTGGCATTTTTGCATATATACCCTCATTTTATTTTCATTTTTTTTCTTGCTATTATTTGCTCATTTTATTGGTCTGACACTTGTTTGTTTTCTTGCGAGGGGCCCGAGGACCGAGGCAGCCGATTTCGAGAAGCCGACGCAACCGAGGAACTTGGAGGCGGCTCCCTTCTGTACGGAGCCGTAGGAGAGCGTGAGAGAGTAGACGAGCGGGCGAGGAGTAGCATAGTTTTTATTTTCATTTTATTGATTATTATTTGTAATAATACAAGGACAGACACTCAGACTTGGACTTTACTTGAACTCTTAGCGGGTCTGTTTCGCCGAGCACCGGTGTGTTTGGGGGACCCTTAGGATTTTCGCGGTTTTTCTCGCGGCTTTTGTTTTCTTCGCTGCCTTTGACGGTTTTCAGCGGTTTTTATCGAGCCCCTAGACTTAGGATTTTCTGCTTGATTGTGCCGTAATTAGTAGGGTCCCCACACCTAATTGCTTGCCTGTTCCTATAGTGCGATTAATTGGACCTACTAATAATTGATTAATAAAAATAACTGACTCATTCCCTTCGTAGCCTACGTGCCATAGCCTGCCCTGCCAAGCGCTGCTCCTGAACCCGATGTGTCGGGAGGAGGAGGGGTAGACCGAGACCGGACCTTTGGCTTGAAGGATCAGTGACCAGTTAAACGGTTCTTCGAGTAGACTTGCTTGTTTAGGACTCGGTTTTCATCGCTGCACCATATAGGTAGTTTATTTTCTGTCTTTACATTTATGTGCGGATCATATTGCATGTAGAGTGCTGGAGACAGGTATGTATTTCTGACTTTGCATGCATCATTGATTTATCGCGCATCGGCTTTCTCATCTTCTCCCCCTTGTTTTTGACCTAATAATCAGGAGAATCGAAAAATTCGTTAGGCGTTTCTTTTTATTCGAAAAATATCTAAAAATAAAAACAATAAAATCGGGACTGCTAATCACACTTGACCTAAAAGACACTTCACTAAAAATCTGTCTTGGGGAGAGTAACCCCCTCCTTGTCTGGTTTGGATGAGCGAGAGAGTGACCCGCACATTAGGATAGAGCCTCCGGTTTTTCTTGATTACCGGCTTTCAGTACGGGACAGTCGGTTGAGAAAGATCTGGATACCTATTTACCTCACGTAATCGCTCTGATAGACTGGATGATCACCTAAAATAAAGTTGACAAGATAATTGACCGATCCCTTCGGTCTTCAGCTTTGTGTGCGTAGGTGAATTATGTTCATCTTGTGTGATTGCCAGATCCCTTCAAACTTTCCCCCATCTTCCTCCATCTATTTTCCACCCTCCCTCCCTTCAGTCTTCCTCTTCTTCTCCATGACCCCTGGATGATGGATCCCCCTCACTTCGAGCCGACTCTTACGGCTTATTCTCCATCTTCTGACCATCATTCCAGTCCACCGTCTAGGAAGGTCGGATCTCCGACCAACCTCCTGCTCCCTCCCTCCCTTTCATCTCACCACTCTGGGCATGCTGTGCGAGACGTCCGAGGATATCAGATAGAGTCGATGTGAGACCCGGACGATGCTGTTGCTGTGTTGAGAGCGCACACCGATGGTGATCAGAGAGAGCAGTGGAGATCAGCAGACAGATCCTATTCCAGAAGAATAGAGGAGCAGATAGCACAGGGAGCTCAGTCAGCTTCTACACTAGGTCTATTCGTTTTGGATTTGGGTTACATTCAGCGACTGCCGACATTTTCAGGAGAGGCACACGAGGAACCGTATCTTCACCTGTCAGCATTCGAGGAGTTTTGTAGAGCACAGACATATTCAAACATCACTGCAGAGGAGCTGATGAGCAGGACCTTCCCATTTACTCTTCAGGACAGAGCCATGCGATGGCACCGACGATTGGGGAGGACATTCGAGATGTGGGGAGAGCTACACCGAGAGTTTTTACAGAGATACTTCCCTCCACGTAGAGCAGATTTCATGCGGTCTTTGATCACAGATTTTTCAGTTGACCCCCAGGAGCCATTGCACGAGGCATGGCCGAGGTTTCTTGACCTCTTGAGGAGATTTCCAGATCACGGACTTCCACTGACAGACTTGATTGAGATCTCCATGCGGGGGATGACCGCAGAGCAGCTTGCACTGGTGATTACCACATGTGGCAGTTCACACCGCAGTTCCGACATTCACTTCCTGGATACCATCTTGAGGCTACTTTCACAGAGTTCTTCTTCACGAGATTCCTTAGTCGGGACAACACATGTGGACGATGCAGTACCAGTGCGGTGTGTCACTTTACATGATGAGTCAGCTTCTACACACCAGCCCGAGGACTTGGAGCAGACAGCACCACTGACAGAGGAGATGACTGCCACAGCAGAGGTTCGGACCCAGAGTCTACTTGAGTTCCCATTGGCCTTCCAGTTGGAGTTCGAGTCAGCCCCAGAGTTCCCAGTCGACAAGTCTTGGATATCAGATCTTCTGATACTCCAGGAGCCGGAGGAGCCCCGGCTTTTGCAGCCTTTGACTCAGCTACTTCAGTTTCCAGTCCCGGAGGAGTCAGTTTCCTTCCTGCAGAGACACTTCTTAGATGCAGACAGCTATCAGGACTCAGCCCAGCAGCCACCGATCGAGGAGGGACACCACTTTGAGAGTACAGACACAGAGAGTCCGGTCTTCGAGCCTTTTGTCCTCCACTTTGTTGAGACACATACACTTGCTGAGGACCAGCTGACAGCCAGCATAGCCGCAGAGCGAGGATCAGCCACAGACACTTTGCCAGCTTCCGTGGTGTTGACTAGTACCTTCTCCTGCTTCCAGATTGTCGAGACCTACACTTTCGATGATGATGCAGCCTGGTGCACCGAGTGGATACTTGATAGCAGCGCAGATGCCCATCTAGATCATGATCCTCTTCTTGTCACTTCTGATCTTGCGTCTCTCCCCGAGGGTTATCTGCGGGAGGATGACGCACTCGATGAGTACTCGGTTTCACCTTCTGAGAGTGTTTCCTATCTGGCGGAACACGGAACCGAGTCTTTAGATCATTCTTATTCTGAGTCTTCTCACCTCGACGACCCTCGCGAGGATGATCCCGTTCTGGAGATATTCGATGATTTGCCTGATCTTCTTCTATTCTATTCATCGGATATCAGTCTGCTTAGAGAGTCTCCTGATCTTAATTGTCCACACATGTTTGAGACACTGATTGACGTGGAGGATTCTATTACTGATCCATCCTTCTCCACGTTTGATTTTTTCGGCTTCACACTCTCACTCCAATATGATCCAGAGTCGATGATTTCTTTTGTGCTATAGGATCCCGACCACTTACCTCCATATCTTTGGCCGGTAGCAGACACCCGCTTGATTGCATACCTGGGTGTCTTTGTTTACACTGTTGAGTTCGTCGCTGTTCTCACACCGAGACTGCGGCGACAGTAGGGCATTCGACTTACCGATGCTGTCCTGAACCTTGATACTGCATTATCCTAGCCTTTGCGCCCAGCTAGGGGCATAAAATCTAACGCTTGTTGAGAGGCACCTCAACATTGTACTCTTTTGTGTATACGTGTTTCGTCTTGTTTTGATCTTTCTTTCTTCCGTTCTTGTTTTCACCCCAGGTCTCGCTTAGGATTATCTTTGCTATACTTAGGATATTCCTCATCCTAAGTATAGGGGGGTGAAAACACCGGGTTGTTCTTCGTTCTGTTTCGTCACTTCTGTTGTGTTGCCTATACTTAAGGTTCTTCACCTTAAGTATAGGGGGAGTGATGCCCCTCCTCCTTGTATACATTCATTGATTTTCTTCATGTCTTGCTACCCCTGTCTTGCTGCCTATACTTAGGGATGTTTCACCCTAAGTATAGGGGGGTAGACCCTGTACATTCTCCACTCGGTTTTCCCTTAGTAGACAACCTGCTATACTTAGGATTACTTGATCCTAAGTATAGGGGGAAAAGCCGAGAGTCTCTTGATATTTATTCGTCTTTGAATATAGCCCGCCTTTTCACTTCCCTATACCTAGCACGAGTTATGTCTTCTTCATCGCTCTTGACTCTGAGGACATCGTTCGAGCTAAGTATAGGGGGGTGTGTATATATTTCATATATACTTTAGCCATTACTCGTACTTTGTGTGAGTGTGTTAATAAATAAAATGGCTAAAAACCTTAACAATCACAAAAATTAAAAAATTTTCATGTACATAACCGTTCTTTTATTTGCACATAAATAGCTAGGGTACAAATTATTTTTGTAAAAATGATTTCAAAAATCTTTTGTGTAAAGCTTGTGTAAATATTTTCTTATCAAAATTATGTATATAGTGCAAAATTTTTCCAAAATGTTTTGAAAATCAAAAGTTTGCAAAAATCTTGTGTAAATGTGTGTAAATACCTTTTTGCAAAACTTGCACTTCATGCATCATCCATTCATGATTTCAAAACATTTTTCAAAAATTTTGCATGGTTGTAAACTTTGTGTAAATAGCATATTTTGTATATATGTATATAGTTTTTCTGGATGATAGTTGACATTTAAACTAGTCTGGAATCAAATTGAGAAATGGAGCTTGATTAAGATCTTAATCCACCTAATTTCTAAGAAGAACCTTATAGGGCTTAGGATTAAGGCTTTTCAGGTACATTGTGACTTAATTCTTTGAGTCCACTAGGCTATGATCACATGTCATCTTAATGAGCCTAAGTAGAGCACTTAACAACAACACATGACTCATATAGACAATGGCTTTACTTGGACACCAACACTATGCACCGAGCTCTCTACGGATGAGGTGGTGAGGAGGCAGTCTTCCTTGACTTGGGGTAGCATATGAGGGTAGTACTTCTAGGCGGAACCTCTCTTCTTCTGTTAGTGAAGGAAGTGCGTCTCAACTTGGTCTGGTTGCCATGAGGTCTAACGACAGGAGTTGTGGGTTGCAATAAAGCTTCAAAAGAGGGATAATCTACTAGCTCAAGAGGAAAAACTCCTTGTATATATGCTGCACATGTATATGTTGTATAGATGCACTTGAAAAAAAATGCAAAAAAAAAATAAATAACTCCAAAAAAGTGGTGGGTCTGAGAGAAAATGATAATCCCATCGGAGTATGTATATAGAGTGCAATAAGCAAAGCTTGAGTTTCATGATCCACCTGATGTAGCTTGCAGCAGGGAGACTTGGCTACACTGGTCAAGCTCCCAAGGGTACATGGCTACACTGGCATTGACCCATTCTCTTCTTCCTCCTCTTCTTGAGCCGGTTGAACTTGAACTTAGAAGGGAATACCCCGCTCCTCGAGGAAAGAGTGGCCAGATTGAGGTCATAGAGTTACCTTGTTAGGGAGGGTTGTCAAGTTGCCATTTCTGAGGAAGAAAGCTTAGACCTCACATTCACAGGACAAGAAAAGATTCATGGTCTTCAGGGTTTGTGATTGATGACTTGTTCTGATCTGGAGCATTGAGGAGTCTTGGTTATAGATTAGTGGAACTTAGAGGCTGTTGAGTTTTAAACTTAAGTCTAAATAAGGTTCCGACACATTAATAATCCAAAGATCTGATCGAGCTCCATACCTTAATTTAATGAAGGCAAGTTTAATAAATCAACCTTGATCCATGTACATTCTCTTTTTCTTTTTCTTTCTTTCTTTTTCACTTCTTTTTCAAATAAGTGTTTGCTAAGGGACTAGCAAAGTTAAGCATAGGGGGGTGATGAATACTCATTCATCACTCTTTATTCTTATATTTTAGCTACAAAAACCTTTGCAAATGCATGTATATAGTTGTAAATAGAAATAATTACCAAAAGCATGCATTGTGTAAAAACCTATAATTAGCATGTTTTTGTGCAAAAATAAAAGAATAAAGATTAAAAAGAAAAAGAGGGAAATATTTAGAATAAATATTGAGCAACCTAACCCAAGGGAGGGCTCAGCATGGGCCTGACCGCATAAAAGCCAAAGTAGAGGGAGATAGGGGCTCATAAGTGTAAATATCTATGTAAATAAAATAAAAATATTTCCTCCAGAAAAAGAGACTAAAATAGGCTTGTAAATTCTTATTAATTTTTTCAAAGATAAAAACAAGATAAAAATAGAAAAATTAAAAAGAAAACAAAAACATCACTTTCACCATGTATATAGTCCACTCATATTTATTTACTTAGCCTTATAAATAAATAAAATTAATTACCAAAAAAAATTTGTAAATATTCTATGACTTATGGTGTAAATAAATAAAAATATTAAAACAAAAACAAAATAAAAATAACAAAATTAAAAATAAAAAATACTATTGTAAATATACCATGCATATATATGTACATATCTATTTATTTCACCTATGTATATAAATAATAAAAATAAAATAAAAATATCTTTTTATTCCTTATTTTATGATATAAATGAATAAAATACAAAATGGAATAAAATTGTATAAAAATAACAAATTAAAAATCAAAATTAAAAACCCTATATTGTACATATACCTATATATAGCTATATAATGTAAGTACCTTATTTTTATTTTGAAAAATTAATTAAAAATCACAAAAAATAGAAAAAATTAAAACAAACATATTTCATGTTTTGAGTTTTAATTAAATAAGCCATTTGCTATTTTTAATTGAATTTTCAAATATTTTCCAGGTGGCAGCTTCCTATTGGCCCTGGGGATTGTTGACCGCTCGGTCAACTGCCCCCCCCAGAACCACTTTCCACGGGTTAGGTGCCCGACCCGACTTCTCCCTAATTTCGCACCTAAACCCGATCCTCTATCACCTAAAACCCGGGTCTGACTCGTTCATGTTACATCCGAGACCCTCGCCGGAGCCTCCGCCTCGGGATCCGCGCATCCCATTGCCCTACCCGACCTCATCTTCCCGGACCCTCCACCGTATATAGCTCGAGCTCCGCCACCTTCATTCCATCTTTGGCCATTCGCTCCACCCCTTAGTGAGCTCCAGTGCGTGAGTGAGAGTGACAGCTCGCTCCCCGTGCTGTCGAAGCGAGGAGAGGGACCGGATACCACTGATCCGGTGAGATACACCGCCGTGCTCTGCCCAGAGCCGGAGCTTGAGCCTCGGAGACCGACGCTCCTTGAGGCAAGGACCAGGAGCTGCGCAAGCTCGCCCACAGTCGCTTCGTCCACCCAGGTAGACCCATCTCCCTTTCTTTTTCTTTAATTTTCGATCATCCCCAATTCACGCAGCCGTCGCCTTCCTTCGATTCCGACCACCTCATCGTTCCGTTCGATCATCGGAATCCACCTTCGCCTCCGCCTTCCTCCTGCGCACGTTCTGCATCCATCCACTCAACCCAGCTCGCACAGGAGTTGGGGTTCGAGCTCCTCCGTCCATCCCCTCGTCGGAGCTCGCCCATATCGACCCCCCGACCACATTCGCCTCGCCTAACCAGGTCGAGGCAGTTTGCCCTCGACCCGCGAGCTTTCTGGTCTACTTTGCAGGTTCATCCAAGCCCATCTGAGGGCTTGGACCATTGGGTCCAGTAGTTCCACCTACGCCGACCTCGCCGGAGCTCTCCAGAGCTCGGCTGGGTCATCGGAGGGCACCACCAGCTGCGGAGCTTCACAGCGGAGCTTTTCCGATCTTCAGGAGTAGCAGGGGAGGATCTCAGCGCGTGTGTCGGGCCGGCGAAGCTCGCCGGCCAACTGTTCTTCCAACATCTTCCCCGACCGTCCGATCAGCCTCAGAGCTCCAGATCAGATCATGACCGTTCATTCGCGGAGCTGCAGATAGTGTCAGATCAGTGGAGGTGTGATCCCAGCCGTTGGTTCACGAGGATTCGACCACTGCGTACGAGGACCGTTCGATCTCCACATGGAGGGCCCTCACCCGTTCGATCAGACCAAGCGTTTCAATGTCAAAGGCGCCACCGCTCTCGCTCGTTGGATCTGCTACGTGGCGTGCATCCAACGGCTCCATTAATAAAGGGTAATTTACCCTTAGGCCCTCCTTTTTATCTTATTTAGCGTTTAGTCTTGTAAATATTTAGTTTAGTTGTTTAGTTTTTGATACAATTGCATTAAGGACCTTGCACTTTATTTCTTTCGCATTTATGCCCCTGTGTATGGTGTAGCACGTGCTTCGACACGTGGTTTTCTGGGCTATTTGCATTTTATACCTTGTAGTTCTGAGATGTTATGAATTGAATGAAAACTTTTGGAATATTACTTTTATACCCCTGTGCGTAGTGTAATTGTGCATGTGCGTCTTTTATTGGGTATTTTGCAGACAGGCCCTTGGGTTTTTGGTACCTGTTACCAAATAGCCCTCGGAACTTGTTTTCCTTACATTTGGGTCCCTGAGTGCCTCAGGCACGCGCGACACGTGTGATCTCCTGGGTAATTTGCACCGGGCCCCCCAGAACTCTTGGTATTTGCACTCAGGTCCCTGTGCACAATACCAACTTTCTATTTTTGTATAAAATAGCAATCCTACTCCAAATCCAATGAAAATTAGATACATGGCTCCTGCCATTGTGTAAACTTTTCTGGGATTTTTGGAGACTTTTTTATTTTGATTTGATATTTTTTTTAAAATTCAAAAACATCACTTTTTGTCACTGTCTGATTTGAAAAATCACAAAAAAATATTAAAACCTATCTAAAAAATTACAAAAAAAATTACCGATTGTTTGTTTTGTTGTGCTTGATTTTCTAGCCAATTTTGGCTATTTTTCATTACTTAAAACACCTAAAAATTGAAAAACACTTAAAATCTTATAAAAATTCTAATAAATAAACTAAAAACCCAAAAATAATAATTTAGGTCCAAAATTTTCCTTGTTATTTTCTCTATACAGGAAAATTACCTCCAGGCTTATTGGGGATTTCTAGATATTTTATCTAGGTCCCTTAAGCTCGGCTGGACAGTACCTTCTTTTCCTTTCACTGTTTGATTTTTAGAAAATTAAATAAATATCAGAAAAATCCCAAAAATTCATTAAAAACAGTAAAAATTATAAAACACACAAAATATTTTTATTTGAATTTTTGGTTGATTTTTAGTGCATTTAATAAATAGTTGAATTGTCTTGTTTGGTTGTTTTTCTTATTTTCTTTATACATTAAAAATCTAAAAAAATATAAAAATACTTAAAAACCACCAAAAATACCTTTTTATTTCCTTTTATTTACTTTTTGACTACTTCGTAGGCCGCAAGGCCAATTCGTGCTCCTTGTGTTCGACCCTGGTCGCTATACCAGGTTAAACTAATAGCAAGACCGCTATTGATTTCGATTTGATTTTATCTTTGATTGGTGGTCTATTTTTCTTGATTGATCAAGCCTGATTGCTTGGGTCGTGACGACCATTTAGTACCTTTACCTGTGTAGTCGGATTTTCGGTAATCACTACGCTAAGTCCTTTTACAACACTTGCATATCCTGAGTAACAATGATCGCATCTAATGCGAATGTTGCATCTCATGCAACTAATACTCAATCTTGTTAGTTATAGTGTCATTGACACTACAGCTTAATAATTATCATAACCAGTATTTCCATAATCCTTATCCGAATACCCTTATTCCTGGAGATCACTATCTTTTAAGGTATCCACAGTTAAGACCTTTTAGATCTCTATCTATAAAGTCTTAAGTTTTTTAAGATAAGACTTTGAGATCACTATCTCAAAAAATCTTGTCATCTATGAAGATTTTGTTATTACTGCAATCAAGTGTTTTCTCTCCATAGTAGGATTAGCAACACTTTACTACTCCCACTGCATGACAGATATCTAGCTTTTGTACACATCTAGCATACACTTAGCTTCTCAAAACTGATGCACAAGTGCAAGCAGTTCTAGCATTCACTTCCTCAACTCTTTGAGGCGATATACCTTTAGATAGGTCAGTATCATATCTTAAGGGATGGAAGCCTTTCTTAGAATTTCTAAGAATGGAATATGTCCAAGGTATACTACAAATGTGAAAGTCCCAATACCCTCTTCTCTTTGCTTCTGAACAACTTCAGAACTATGATCTAAGAGATATCCTTGAAATCATATTTCAAGATATGGAATAGCCAGTCTATAAAACACTCATTATCATTTTATATCATTCCAAATAATTAGGATATTATCTACATTTAGCATGATTAACAAATTGGTATTCCCACTAAGCTTCACATGGTTCATCAAGATTCTATTTGAAATCATAACATTTATAATTTCATCAAATCTTATGTTCCAACTACAAGAAGCTTATTTGAGTCCATAGATGGAGTTATTCAGCTTGCACACCTTTCTTTCCTCAACCATGAAGCCCTGGGGCTACGACTTATGAATATCCTTGGAGAGGCATTCATATAGGAATGCAATCTTGACTTCCATCTCGAAGATGTCAAGTCAAGTTGTGCAGCTATAGTTAGCAATATTCTGATGGGTCTAAGCATGGTCACTGAAGACCAAGTTTCATCGCAAGCGATGTCTTCTCTTCGGTGTGTAGCTCATGGATACAAGTCGTGCTTTGAATGTCTCTACCTTCTCATCTGATTCCCTCTTTCTCTTGAAGATCCATTTATACCGTAATGGGCCTAACCCTTTTAGGTGGATCCTCAAGGGTCCATATACAACACTTTTATATGAAGTTTACCTTAGACTTTTATTGCTAACATCCATGTTTCCATGTCATGATCCTCAGTAGCTTCATCACATGAAGTCCGATCATTGTCATACTTAAATGACACATGGAATACATCCTCAAACTTATTTGAAGAAGTATTAGTGCTTCATCTTTAATTATCTTTTTAGTTTCTGATTTCAGGAGCCTCATTATTATCTCAAGATTAAATGAGTTCCTTTTACTTCATTTTTATCTTGATTCTCAAGAGTGTCATCCTCTAAGAATCACAACCTTAGAGATGAGATCTTTTAAGAATCTCAAAGTCATAAAGTAGGTATCCAATACCATCATTTATTTTCCTAATGAAGTAGCACTCTCTGGTGCTAGATTCCAGTTTACCAGCATGGAATCTTATATGGATATATATTGTAGTCTCTACTACATATATACCTGGAAACTAACAGGTAATTATGCTAAAAATTCATCATTGATCAAATCATGTCACACATGATCCAATTGTATCTCCCTACAACTCTATTGAGTTTATGTGTGTTAGGAGGATTGAGATAGAAATTATATTCATATCTTCATAAGGTATCCTTTGAATTTATCTAACAGGTACAAGCTACTTAGGATAGATCAAATTCATTTCATCATTCTTCAAAATTCGGTTCTAAACCAAAATTATGAAATCTTTGAACATTTCAAAGGTTTCTTAGGTAAAGATAAGAAATCTCATATCATAAATACTCATTAATAGATATCACATATCCATAATATTTGTTATGATATAGATGATCCACATACATTAATATGTGTGATATCTTGAATACCTCGACATCTAACACCATTCCTAGAGAAGTGTGTATTGGACATTTTACTTTGAATACTATATTCACAAGTATGTAAGATTTGAAATTTTAGACATTCTAAAGTTTCATATCTTACTAGTCCATTGATCTCATCAACATACATATGTCCAAAACTTGATGCCGGATCATTGTCAAACGATCTTCATCCTCCTATTGATCTTTTAAAGGTTTAATTTTCAGTTTTAGAAATCTCAATGAACCATTCATTAATTTTCTAATTTTAGTAGAGTCCTCCATATATCAAAATACTATCTGAAATATATCCATCATAACTCTTTATAATAGGTGTATTCCAGAATTTATGTTTATTTCCAACATTTAGAAATAAACAATGAGTATATTCGAATATCCAAGTCATAGAGACATTCTCTAAAATATGAAGTCTATTTATCCAATAGAGGTTGTTGTAATAATTGCATCAATATCCATGCGGATGACTATTAAACCTTAAGATCAAATTTTCTAGTCTTCTAATACATATGCAACCAATTGCAAGTGTTATTAGGATAATGAGATACAATTATCAGACTTTTAATCTTATCCAATAAGAAAGTAAATTTCAATGATTAAATGTAAATTATTCTGATGCTCTATCTGAGTCCTTCACTAAGGATTTTAGACAGACTTGATAGTCATACTATCAACACATCAACTTATTGCAGTATTGGCATTCATCCAACTCTTTAGATGTCATATGGAAGTCATAGAAGTACGGTCCACTCTTTGACTATCCTTCTCATCTTGGGAATGACCCATGCTTCCACTGTGCTCCCTTTATCTATAAACAACAATTGCTTAAACTAAGGATCTCTTATGTTAAATTCAAAAGAATTCAATGTAAGAGCATTTCAACATTTATATATGCTTCATTAAATTCATACAATATGAATATTATGAAGCTTCATGAATGACTAGAGTATAGATAGTAGAATGATGACACTCATCATGTCTACATCCATCTATACTCTCAAAACATTGGTTCAGGTAGGTATTCAAACGTTTTGAATACATCATCTCTTTCGAGCTACCATTCTGTATAATACAGTGAACCATGTCATTCGTGATAAATGTCAAGAGCATATATGTATGCCAAAACATCTTCTTTGATTTTATAAGGATTAATTTGACAATTACAATCATCATCGACATGACACTTCCAAAGTACATTTGATGATATCAAGACTATAGAGACATACAAACCCTAGGATTGTAGATCTATTGTCTATTTAATTGTCATTCCTCATTATTACGAGGAAACTTGTACATTGCAACCACATACAATATGTGTCCAACTGCAAGTACAATATCTGGATCATGAGTCCAATCCATGATATTTTACTGGTTAGTATTGAGTATATAATATTGAGTGGGTTTAATGAAGGATTATCTGAAATAAGAAATTTGCATAAGTTTATATATATTTATATATATATACATATTTTACTTTGATTTAGGAGTTTTTGTATCAAAGTTGTCTTGCCTTGTCAACACTGAAAGTTCATTCCTTTAATCACTTTCAATGTAAGAGATATACTTACCATAATATCTCAAGCAAGATCTGGGATCTCTTTCCTTATCTTTGTCGCATCCCAATAATATGAGAACTTGTGACTCCGATTAAAAAAAGCAGGAACTCATTCCGCCTTGCATGTCCAACTTGCATCTCCCAATTCGGTCTTTAACACCCGAGCCCACCACCCCTAAGACGATGTTGACCCGTCATTAATTGAACCAACCGTCAACAGGCTTAAAACTCACTATACACAATCCAATATCGTCCCAATAATATGAGGACTCGATATTGGGGTCACTATGTATACGAACTTACTCTTTCGAGAAGTGAAGAGACCGATCCAAATGGATTGTATGCAGGAGCTGTCACTTCGGACATGCGTCTCCTACATACAATATCTGGCGACGAAACCCTTCGCCTTGATGGGAGACCATGGATGTCACTTATGTGATCTTCCATATAATATTCAAATTCTAATTAATCATCATGAATCACATTCATTATGATCAATTCTTCCAAGGAAAATAACACATCTATTTATAATAGAGTGTTTCAATTGGATGTAATTAATATAATCTCATTAAATCAATTATCAATCTAATTTAATCATCAAACTTGATTGTTACTTGAATTAGTGGTATTATCTCAAAGTACGCATTATTCGAATTTTAATAATTAGAAAATACATCATGATCTCTCAGGCATCATTCGTTCCCTACCCGCTATCATGGCCAGTACCAACGAGAGTGGGACAGACCGCACACGGTGCAACCTGCTATCCCAACGCTCCCCGACTAGACACCATATCTGCCTCGGGAAAAAACAATGCCGAGTCAATCACTTTGTACTTGAGATGATCATCGATCTTTCAACCGAAATTATACCATATAGTAATAATCAAAATCATTTTTATTATAAGGAAATTTGCTAGACAAATTCCCAAAAACTATTCAAGTAACAAGTTTGATGAAAGTGTATCAAGTAACAAATTGGTGATCTAGATCTAATCTAATCATTCATTGGTTGAGGCAATGTCATTTAAGGGAATAATTATTATTCTAATATTTCTTAAATATTATCCACAATTATTCCAGGAAATTAACTATTAATTTCGTAAATTTCTTGAATGACAATCACGTGGTTTCTAGATAAACATGCAATTTCCAGCAGTGACCCTCACTAACTAAAATTAGCACATCTCATTCATTTTAAATCCAAATTAAGCAAAATCAATTTCCAGAAATTGATAATTTAATTTAAAATAGAAAACATGTGATAAACATGCATTTCCAGGTGTTTTAAAACCATAATTAACATCTTAATTATGTCTCTAATCGCCATCCCCGAAACAGTTGACATATGGTCAATAAAATGATGATATCTTGAGCAAACAGAATCCAAATTACGCAAACTCAAATTCCACATTTTCCTTATTTAAGTGATAAACTCGTGTTTAAACAGGTTAAACATGGTCGAAAAATTATCACAAGACAGATCTGCGAAAATTGAAATGCTAAAATCTTCACGAACCTAAACGGGCCCAAATTTTCGTAGGTTCATGTACCTAATCCAAAAACTTCGATAACCTGACTCTGATACCACTTGAAAAATATGGGAAAATACTCAAGCGCATCACGGAAGCGTGATGATTGCATCGTATGCGATCGGGAGCGACTAGTCAAGCTTGTTGCGATGCAGCAGAAATTAAAACTTTTCTATGCGATGAAACCACATGACCCAAGAACACTTCTCGGATCGTTTCGCCTAAACCACAAACAAGTAATAGGATTACCTCTTGAAGCGTGGTTGTGATCGAGTCTCTAAATAAAGAGACCTTCTGTCTCTAGTCTGATCCAACGAAGGAGACGCTTGCGAGCGCAAGGATGAGACGTGTGCTTCTCGCAATCCATGTTGATGATCCAAGCGACGGATATCCTGATCTTGTGACACGAGATCCAACATCTTCTTCATAAGAGAGACGCACCGAAGGAGATGTAGATCCATGAGTAGATGATCTGACAGCATAATGACGATGCTGCATCAATGACGACTCTCACAATGACTCCATGATGGACGACCATTATAAGAGAGAGAGGCTTGGCGTGTGGAGAAAGAGAGAGAGAGCACTCATTATTGTGTGTCTTGAAGAGCAAGGGGTGCCTCTTCTTATATAGAATTTTGGAAGTCCATGGATCTCAATCCATGGACAACACACAATCAATGGTTGAGATTGATTTGTGTTTCTTTCAATGGCTAAGATGTTGTTGTAAAAATACAACAATAATTGATTTAATTTTGAATTAATTTATATTGATAAATCAACATAATTAATCCCAATTTAAATCACTTTGACCGATCTTGGAGATAATGAGATAGAATGAGTCTATCTCCTCAAAAACTCATGAGATCTCATTATCTCATGAGATCTCATTATCTCATGAGATCTCCAAGATTTACAACAACAATTATTGTAAATATTTTTCACAAAAATAATTCACAATTATCTTGTGAAAAACTTCAATCAAGCCATTGAAATTATGTGAATCTCATTCATAACCCAAAATAAAATGTAATTATATTTTCAATTAATCATTCAATGTGAATCCAATTCACATTAATAATTAATTAACAAATATAAATCACAAATAGATCTCTCTAATATATTATAAATCACATTTATAATATACATCATTAACATGGATAGTGCTATCTGCATTATTCATATCCATGCTAATTAAATCACATTTAATCATCTTGAACTCTTTTCTCATGTGCCCAAATAACATGAATCACATTCACATTATTTACATCTTTGATAATTAAATCACATTTAATTATCTCATATAATTCTCTAATAATATGAATCGAATTCATATTATTCATGCTAATTAAATCACATTTAATTATCTATTTTTCTCGATGCTCGGATACATATATCAACAATGAAATTTCCCATGAACTTTTTCAAGGATAATGCGCTTTCTCTGCAGATACTTGGAGATAAAGACAAGGCGATTGTATTGTTCCACGTATAGTGACTTGGACATTGAGATCAAATCTCAAATTCAGATCTTGCGGACCTACCATAGATGCTTGATTAAATCAAGATCGTAGATCTAATCTTCTCATTGCATTTGAATCACATTCAGATCAATGTCCAATATTTGGACCAAGATCAGATTATTTCTCTACTGAGAGGAGTCACTAAAATCCAGACCCGTTTCATCACTCCCTAGGAATGGAAGCGTCATGGTTATACAATCGTTTATGATCACATCACCCTCAGGTATTCCCAATACCTGTACATCCTACATACTGGAAGATCCAGAATAAACTCAAAGTATTATATCAACTTTATACTGTCTACTTCAGGGTTTTATCTGTAAGTTTCTCATTCGATCATTGGGAGTCGGTATCGATCATATACTTTCCAAACGCATATATCATACCTAGGTCTTGATCATATACTTTCCAAGAGTATATATCAAACCTACAAATTCAATCACGCTTCCTAAGCGAGATGACCGTGCACGGAATTTGATTCTTCCTAATATCTCATGAGTGAGCTCATGTCTTCCGGTTCAGTAGTGAACCTGTATGATACCTTTGAGAGATCGTATTACTCATATGCCCTTATATGCACACCAGCGCGCCGGTGTATAGACCTTGGTTAGGTCATCAACCTATTGGTCTGCCAAATGTACATACTCAGACATATAGTAACACATCTGTATCCAGTCAGAGGATGCGTGCCTGTATCGTGACAGCATACGATATAGGACTTTGGTTATCTCGATCTCGCCAAGTCAACTCTTTGACCTAACTAATCTGACACCTCTGAATCTCTATTCCCATGCAGAGGACCGGCATCAAGAGGTCGGTCAGATATCAGCCTACGTGAGAAAGGATTACCATCTCCTACTCAGGCTGGAGATCACATCTTAACAATCATTTGACGGTGCTTGATGAGTCCTCAATCTAACCCTTTAGATATTCATCCAAGCACCTGCCTCTATGGTTCAATAGTTGATTCAATAGCTGTATGATTATTAAGATGGCCATGGTACATAACCCTAATTGTACTAAGGGACCTATTATGCAAATTATTTATTCTTCATTTCAGGTCAGAGAATGATATTCACAATAATATTTATTGCATAATGGCTCACCGTGGGCTTGCATGTCCAACAATCGAGCCACACATCAGAGAACCAATTAGCCGTCGATTTTTTTTCAGATTTTTGTGAAACTTGTAGAAATACAAAAAAATATTTCTTAGGAAGGGTCCCTTCAGGGTATCCTGACTTGTACCTCTCCCTCATTTCTTCTCGGGGTCTGTTTCATCAGGGTTGTACTCCTAGGGGAGCAAAGAACGAGAAATGAAGGGAGGGAATTCTCCAAGGTCAGAGTCACACTCGGAGAAGGACAGAGGACTCAACCCAGGTTCAAGACACGAGACGTCTCGAACCGACCTAGATGATCGTGTAGATGCGCCCGCGAGCGCTGTTTTAGAAGTCACCCTATGAGATCATCTACCCATCATTGTGATTAGATAGATGACTCCTGATCGATTGAATGATTCGAAAGATAAGACTCACACTGCAAAACCAAACACAAAGCAAACCCTGAATTCACCAACGCAACCCTAATGATGACCGTAAAAGTTCGGTCGTTTATCTTTTCAATTTTAGGGTTTGTTAGCAAACACGTCTTCTCACAGTTTAACGAGTTGATGGTATGGTCCTAAGTATTTTTATCTTCTAACATATTTTTATTTTCGATTCCATAACATTTCTCCATCCTTTTGGTAGTTTTTGTTTTTTTCTGTCCATTTATCCCTTACTCTGCATCTAACATTTCAGTCGAGGCATCCTCGAGCTGTTCTAATCCTTCCAGGCTCTGCTATCATCACGAGAGTCTCGAGTCACGTTGTCTGTCGCGAGAACTAAAGTTGAACCTGATCGAAGAGTTTCTCCTGAGAACCATCTCCCTTCGATTCATTTAGAATGAAGCACTGCTGCGTAACATCAAGTCCGGTAGCGCAACTTTGAATCTCCTGAAGCGGATTGATATCTACCACAAAAGACATGTAGAGGAATCACGGTCATCACGATTCCAATGCATTATAGGCCGGAATCCTGTGAGAATCACCTCCGCCTGAACTAGAATCAGGGGAGATCATCGACTTGCGTCAACTTTGATCTCGGCCTAATATGGAGGTAGTTGAATACCTGGAGTCATGAGTATGTATATGAGAATTACTGAATCAAAATCCTAGGGGCCTGTTTGGTTGCAGGGTTGGGCAGGGTTGGCCCAACCCTGGTTACTATTCACAAGGGTACTTCCTCCTCACAGATTATTATTCACCCACCCCAACCCAGCCCAACCCAACCTAGTCCAACCCAGCAACCACGGCCGTGAATCTCAGCTCGTATCGAATCCGTAATCGCTCCGGGTCCTTGGCTGACTCCATCGCCAATCGCTTGCAAATGCAAGGAGCAATACCATACGAAGTATTACCGCCGAGAAGAACCGGTAGATCTGAGCTGTGGTAGTCGAGATTCCATCGAGCGAATCACTGTCGCATGGAGTATCATCACTTGCGAGCACTGCTATCCAAGCCACCAGTCACTCGTCTGATAACTACCATTGCGTGGGATACTGCCCGGATTTCCATCAACATTTGAAACCGTAGTACACGACTTACAGATCAAAATCATTGGCTCGAGTAGTATTTCGGGATTTTTATTTCAACCCTCTGATTTAATCCTAATCAGACGGACCGCGCACTGCCACATGTTGACACCAGCAGTGCCTCACCGCTCCACCGCTTGATTATCGCACGCGCGACGCGCGTGCAAAGCAGATATTTTGGTCTTTTGTGTTAAACCCTTGATTCTTACATTATTTTATTACAACTCCAGGACGTGACCAATCACGTGATAGCACGCTAGGAACCAAATTTCTTCGGCCATTTTGTGATTGCGTCCCCAGTATTAATTGAATTCACAAGCAGGTCTAGGTGCAGGTGGATATCACGTATCCTCCAGGAACATTTGCGAGTTTTCCCCTACAGTTCAGCATTCTCATTTTACACATACCCCCCTTGTAGTTTCTTCAAATTGCACATATACCCTTGTACTACAATATGCTATCCTATACCTTAATAAATATATAATAAATAAAGTTCAACATATAAAGATATAATAAAAGTACATATAATATCCTATACTATACTATATACAATATTAAATAGTATTTTGCAAAATAAAAATATTTTCTATTTTTAATAAATCATTAAAAATACCAAAAATACATAACAAACTTTAAAAATCATAAAAAATTTAAAAATTTAAAAATCAAATAAAAATTACCTATGGTACGTTTTACCATATTTTACATAATAACTAAAAAACAAAACAAAAATTGAATAGCAAAACCAATAAAAAATATAAACTTTGAAAAATCACAACTAATTTAATAAAAATCACATAAAAATGCACAATATATCTTTTTAAAGATATAAAATAAAAATATTTTCTTTCTATTTTAGACTTTAAAAATTCAAAATACATCGTAGTTTTAATATACACTTAAATTTTCACCTTAAAAATAAACCAAACCCCATAAAAATCCTAAAAACCCTTAAAAATCCATAAAAATGGTAAAATGAAAATACAACATAAAAAATAGTAAAAAAATACTTAAAATTCATAAAAACAATTTAAAATTCATAAAAAATAAATAAAAATTTAGAAAAATCTTTAACAATAAATAAAAATTAGGAAACCTTATTTCACCTTATTCCAGTTTGTCTATAGTTTAACCCTAGTTTCCAGCAGTTTGCCTCCCTGAGTTCGACACTCTCGTGCTTAACCGCTATACACTTATGTTTAGGAGTATAAATAAAACAAATAAAAATATTAATTCAAAATTGATCTTTTCTGCTAAAACTCACATGGTCGATACAACGACCACGAAAACTTTTCTTTGTCTTCTTGCAGGATCGAGAAGTAGGAATTAAAACCAGCTGATCAGGTGGTTTTTCACCTTCCCCTATCCAATCATCTCTCCAAAATCTGAACGCTCTCATATCTCCCAGCTTAGGCGTTAGCCTACCACACACAAGTGCCAGAACGTTCTGCATGCCTTGCCACAAAGATGATTCATAGTGAGAAGTCTCTACCTCCGACTTAACTTTCGCCTCATTAATCTTTCTCAACAATCTTGTGACAAGGTCCATAGATGACCCCCAAATGCACAATACCAACTTTGCCACCAACGCCTTGTTCATGCATGCCAAGTCTCGGACTCCCAACCACCCCCTAGTTCATGGGTTCTCGTGATCTCCTCCCAGGCAAATTCAGGTCAGAAATATATAAGAAGAATATGCGAATTTTCGAAACTTTTCTTTTGAGTAGATTGTAGATGATGACTTTCCCATCTGACCAAAAGAATCTTCTTATTAGCTTTTCAATTTTCTTTCTCACCCCTACTGGCAGCATCCTAGTCGATAAAAACAATGTTGGAATGACTGACAGTACATGCCTCAGCAACAACAGCTTCCCACCCCTAGATAGAGTGACAGTCTTCCATCCTGCCAGCCTACGCTCTAACTTCTAGATAACTGCATCCCAATCAACTATTCTGAGCTTGCCACCCACTAGGGGAAGACTCGCGTAAGTAATCGACATGTCCCTCAACGGACATCGAAGCATCTCAGCTACTCGTATCTGCTCTTCATTTTGTAATCCAAAAGTGATAGCCACTAATTTCTGCAGGTTAACTTTAAGACCAAACAAACTGCTAAAATGTCTAGCAACTGAACTACTCTGCTACTCATTTCATCCGTTCCATCAAGAAAGAGCACTCTATCATTAATGTACTACAGGAACGGTATAGAGATCTCACTGAGGCAAAAGCCTTCACTCCAGCCACCATCTATCACTTGTCTGAAAAGGACCGCTAACACATCCTCTACTAGAATAAAAAGCAAAGGTGCCAAAGGACATCCCTGCTGCACACCTCTCCGAGTATGGAAAAAACCTCCCTCCTACCGTCCATTCACTAAGATCGAGAAGGATGTCATGGTGATACATCTTTTCATCCACCCAATCCAGCTATCCGGGAAACCTCTTCTCCTCATCAACGTCCACAGGAAGTTCCAGTCAACGCAGTCGTATTCCTTTCCAAAATCGATCTTCCACAGTACACCTTTTCTACCCCTGCGCTTCCAATCTAAAGAAATCTCAGATGTCATAACCACTCCATCTGTCATTTGGCGTCCCGGAATGAACGTGGATTGACCTTCTAGAATGATATAATCCATGACCCTCTTGAGTCTGTTTGCTAACACTTTTACCACTATGAGTTAGATCCCATTTAGGAGAGTAATCAGTCTGAAATCATCTATTCTCGCGGGGTTATCTTTCTTTGGAAGTAAGAACAACAAAGCCTTGTTAACCTTCTCGAATCCCCTATTCCCTTCTCTGAACTCTTATAGCACATGTACGATCTCAGTATTCAACAGGTCCCAAAACACTTTGTAAAAGAGGATCAGAAATCCATCTGGCCCCGATGCCCCATCCGCATTCAGCCCCCAAATAGCTAATTTCACTTCTGCCTCCGTAAAGGGTGTCACCAACTCCTCTGCCTGCCCAAGTAATATAGTTTCACCCCCTCCCCAACCAGCCCCAACCATCCCCTTGTCTCCTCCGCAAGGTCTCCACAAAATGCCCTCTCACTGCATTGACTATTTCTGCATCTCCGGAGATCCTCTGCCTACCCACATGAAGTTCTCGAATATAGTTCCTCCTTCTGTCAGGATCCTCTTTCCCACTTTCGAATTATGTCTGTGAATAAATAATAACTACTGATCATTAAACACACATTTTGTATTTATTATTTTTTGTGAATACCTTTCAAAATATAACTTTAAGTTTTTTTGTCATAATCATCAATTTATAAATTAATTTGTTATTATATATATACTGTACCTTATTTGAGAAATATTTAAAATCACACATTGTTTGAAGTGTATTTTAATACATTATTATCTATATTGTAACAATGCAAGATATTGGATTTTAAAATAGGTATACTATCAACATAAAATACACTAAATTTGGTGAAATGAACTTTTTCCCACTCTAATACCTGCGAAAAAAATTCGTTGTGGTCTGGAATATACATATAGGATGTCACAACTCTTTCGGTTTATATTTGCACCATCTTACTTGATATAGTTATTTGTTCCTTAACAGCGACTGTAGCACGCAATGAGTAGTGCTTGACGCTTTTATCGGAACTTTTCAATGGGGTGTTGTTCACTTTTAAATAGCTCATTTCATCATATGAGAGAATGAAAAAAATTGTAACATATAGGATCTAAAACTTGATTCATTATCAAGAAAAACAAATCATGACGACTTGTTTGATTTGGATCCAATCAAACATGTTCTTGAACATAGGAATATTGCCAAATGTGCATGGCCCTTATACGTTAAAAGATCCATCATTCTTGAAGATTCATGTCGAGAAGCATTTTTTCTTGCATGAGGTATGAAGGTCCAAAATGGGGGAAGGCTGCAACTTTTGGCAGAAATCATTCCCTACTAAAGTTTCCCTTTTTTCTCAGGATCTTTAGTCACCATAAACTATAAACCCAACCGTCGCCTGGACACTTTTGTTTCAACAACAAATGCATCCCCCTTCTGCCTGACCAACGAAGAAACCATATCCCATCTACTTCCACACTATTCATTTACAATTACAAATTTTAACTCTTTACATATTTCTCTGGTAAAAAGGACTATTTAAGGGTTTTTTATAAACGTAATATCTCTCCTCACTCCTTATCCCACTGGCAAATAGTCGGTTTAAAGCACTGATCTAAACAGAGCAATGTTCGAGGCTGTAGTAGGGTACATCTCACACCATCCACTCCAGATTATTAATGAGGCCCAATTTATTTTAGATCATTGAAGCTAATTTCATATGTTATTTAAATCTCCCCAAAAGCATTTGCCAGTATGTGCTCATTGTTTAAATTATTGACACCCCCCCCCCTTTGTAGCCAAGAATTAGTAGCCCCTTCAGCCCGTGTCTATGCACCATGCATCAACGTTCCTCAATAAAGTCAAAGAAATGACCCACGCTGGACCCCTCCAATAGTCTCTCCTTCAATTGTTGTTTTTTTATTCCTTCATTATTCCAATCAAACATTATCCTGAGTTATTTGTTTGTAAAGGGGTACTTGTCAGTTGTACAAATGTCGGGACCCCTAAGTATTTCTCTCTCACACCTTCCTTTTAAACTGGTGATAGCTCGATGTTTCTAAATGTTTGTAGGTTATTGTTTTTAATAAATGAAATTCTGGCCTTTGATCAACAACATTTCACCTCTTTAATAATAGATTGTCGTAGTACATGAGGCAAAAAATGATTGATCAAAAATCACAATCTTTGAATATTGTGCAGTATTTATAACTTGATAAGTATACCAAGATCGAACACAGGGACGCGAGCTTCCTAAATGATTAATCAAAGATCAATATTTAAATTAAATGATTAATAATTCCTCTACATAGGTCAACCATGCAATACAAATGCAAGGATGATGCATGCCACATAATGCATTTTTATTTTATTTTTATGCATGTTAACGAATATGACAGGATGCAACATGATGTGATGCAATGTAAACAATAATATACCCCTGATTAGTCAATAAAATAAGCCATCAATGTATAATCAATTTCAGAATCGATTGAAACATCACATAAAGACAAATAACATTTTAAATCAACGATGAAGAGACACTGTCAAAAGAAGAAATAATCGATGTCATTATATAGAGAATTAAATAAACAACAAAATGAAACTAAAATCATTAAAACTGGAGTCCATATGCTCATGTTACAAGCAAAGAGCTCCAGGGGAATAACTGAAATAAAAACATGAAAATAAATAGATAAAGTATCACAAACAGGTCCTTGAAGGGCATTTTTGTAATTATAGGAAGATGGATGGGATTTCTTGTAAATTTCCCATGCACAGGGACCATTTTGTAATTATCAGATGTCGACGAGGTCCATATGTAAATTACTCAGGCGCGTCACGTACCTGGAACTATATGTAAAGCTTGAAGAATATGGGGACTTTGCTGCAAAAGACCCTGTCCGCACGTGCTAAGCACATGCGCCTAGGCTCAAGGCTAGGTCTGGTCGGCTGTAGGTGGTCTGGGCCACGTGGGTGACCCAGGTGCATCGGGAGTGGCTTAAATTCACCGAGGCTGGAGTGGTTCGGCCCAAGTCTACCAAGGATACCGAGCCATCATATCTGAACCCATCGGATGGCTCCTGTACAACATATTCTTCAATGATCATCCTTGTGCGACGACATCGAGGATGGGCTCCAATAAGGATCTCCATGCTCAGCCTTGGTCCTGCAACTATAGTGAAGGTGGTGTCACCATCCTAGACGTTTCGCGAAGACCATGGTGGTCGACTGAAGGCTCTAAGATTGTCTGATCGTCATGTCGATGAAGGGTCGCTGGTGTATTTTCTTTAGACCGGAGCTCCGCCCAATGCTTCGAACATTAAAGGATTTACCTGCATGAGTTATGCGTGAACCAAAGCTAGAGATGTGTGCGTGTGATGTAAGGTGGAGTGAGGGCTTGAAGGTACGAGGGAACGTAGGTCCATTGGTTCTCCTTAGGCGAACCTGATAACAAGGGGGCGGAGTGGATTGAGAGCTGTAGAAGGGGAGAAGATGATCGAATGAGCTCGCGTGGATGATAGAGATTTGGTGAAGGTGGATGGCCCATCAATTGGGTGCAAGGTAGTTCGTCAGAACTTAATAAATTAAGAGAAGACAAGTATATAGAGAAGGGAAGTTTACCTTGTATATAGAGAAGGGAAGTTTACGTTGAGATATAAGGGAGGAGATGTCGAAGGAGGCTTGGGTTGATGTGCAATTTACCCCCGATCTTCTCTCGACAAGGCCAACCATCCCTTGGAGATCGAGAAGGCACCTGGAAGGGGCTGGAACATGGCCGATGGCCATGGGTCAACACCTATTCAAATTCCCATTATCATTCATCAACTCCCTCCTCCTCTATCACATAAGGGGGAGGATGGCTAGGGTTTCAAGTAATCAATGGTGGACCAGGAATCTGTGGTCGGAGGAAGAGGTTTCGAAGAAGGTGAGGCGATTGTCACATAAGGTAGAGGTGAGGTTTGTAATCGTTGAACTTTGCCTCAAGGATTATGCGTGGAGCATTAAGGGGTGCATGAGAAAGATGGTAGATAGGGCTATGTCGAGGGTTGGTTGGTGAGGAGAATGTAGACGTGAAGTGAGAGGGAGAATAGGGAGAGTAGATAGATTTAACGAGGCGTAATGTCTGGGATGGTAGTTACTCAAGGTAGAAGACGAATGAGTGCCGTTGGATCAAGAGATCCAATGACCAAGGGTAAGGTGCGAGCAGGTGTGTGTGACCACTCTGATCAATCATATCATAGAGTGGAAATGCAAGTGGGAAAGAAGGGTCTATATTAGATCCATAAGAATGGATTGACGACTGGAAAAAGAGGCAGAAAGAGATGAAGTGTCGGGCCACGTGGATAGCCTAGGGGGTGCCGCGTGGGTAGCTTAGGGGGTGCCACGTGGACCAACAGAAAAATCAGAAAATAGAAAATAAAATAAAAATCAAGAAGAAATAATTACATGTCGAATCAAGAAAAGTGCAAAACATGAAAGACATAGATCTCAATGAGATCTACAAGTTTCATGTTGAATAAAAAGCCAAAATAAGTAATATATACATAGAAATATTTTTGTAAGCATTTTTAAAGAATAAAAACACTTGTTTTTACTTCTTTTATTATTTTTATATTCTTAATTTATATTTAATTTCAAAATAATATATACAATAATTATTTTTTTTCCGATTTCTGATAAAAAGAAAATAAAAGGGATAAAGAAAATAAAAAAAATGTTAATTATATGCAATAATTAGGTTTAGTTATAAATAATGGTTAGTTTATTAATATTAGTTAATTAGGGTTATATTTCATCGAATAATTTAAGAAAGGAGGACAATAAATGGTAAATGTGATGATGAATCAAGGATTCATTACCCCATATACTTAAACTATGCTCGTCCTCGAGCATTTAAAGAATGACTAAGTGAGATTAATCCTTGATCGTGCAAGTGAATTTTCAAGACTAGATTCATTAAAAATCTTTAGTTTTATTAGTGCTAAAATTCTTAGCAGAACCAAACTTTAGTTAAAAGGAATCCAACTTCTCTAATTATCAGACTCTCTGTATATATATTTATACTGTAAGGATACGACATCTAGTGTGCACTGCATTCATGAGAGTAGAGTTGCAATGTCACCCAAAGTCCTATCCCACGAGACTATCCTCATGACCTAATCCTAAACATTAGGGAATATATCATTTATTGCATCCAATCCATTGTCTCTTTAGTTTGTCAAACTTTGATAGTGAATGTGGAAGGGTAGTTGATGGAGGGCATATGTTTGTCTAATTTCTTCTCTCCCTTACATTGCAACAAGGATCCTCTAGCGTGACTTTTTACTCAACACATATATTTTTGGTGTTGAACAGTGTATCCGTTAAGAGAGTGTTGAGTCGTCTGCACTTGTTTTCCTAGGAATGCACCAGGGAGTGTCTCCTTTGAGTATCTAATATACCTTCACTTCCCGGACTTGTATCGCTATATGATGTAGAGCACTTTTTGGGTGCTATCCTGACTCATAATAGCCTAAAAGGTTGGTCCAAGTGGATACTTTGAAAAGGTTGGGAGCACACTTTGGTGGAAGTTCTTCGTATTTGTCTATGAAGTGCAAGAGCTTTTCTTTTCAAATCATTTCTTTTCATTTTTGGCTAGCTCCACTTCTTTTACCAAGTTGGCGCACACTGATAATTTTTTTTATGTTTCATCACACCTTGGCACATAGGTTACTACCAAGAGATAGCATGAGAAATAGTTCTCATACAGGCTTAAGCTTCTGACACTCAGGTTTCATAAAGCCATTATCGTTTTTATCCCATCCTCGAGCATCATAATATTAGGTCTAGGCTCAAACCTCAAATCCTAGTTTCTCAAGTGAAATCTCAACTCATCTCATCATCAATGCAATTGTGCAAGTGATGTGTATGTCATATTCTTTAAGGTGGAGATGATGTGTACAATATAGCACGCATATCTTTCAAACTAGGGAAGTGTGCATTATTACAACTCAAACCCTAACGACTAAGGCTAGTTAACTCAGACTCTTAAGACCTCTTAAACTAACTTTCTTTATTCCTCAAGTCTTGAGTGACAATGAAAAGTGTCAGGGATACACCATCTTATTTAATATTTTTTTTGTGATTTTTGAGAATTTTCAATTTTATGGGTTTTTGAACAAGGTGGGAAGTATTTACAAACACAATGTTAGTCTCATTGAAACCCTCATTGTTGAAAATATTTTACTAACCGTATCACATAATATATTTCAAAATATTTTCATATGATTTTCAAAACAAGTAAAATTCCAATTTTCAAACCAATGTCAAACATTTTTCAAAACAATGTCACATAGTAAGAATAATTTTCAAAGCATTTACAAACATTTTTACACAAATCAGTTCAAAAGGTTACTGCACCCTGATGAATCCACGTTTCATCATCTTTATTCTATCATTTTGGCCATAAAAACCCTAGTAAATGCGTGTAAATAGACTTAATATAGGCATTTTAGCATTCATGTATATGTGTGTAAATATTGTATAAAATGCGGATTTTAAAGCTAAAATTATAGAATAAAGAAAAGAAAAGAAAAAGAATAAAATATTGTAAATATTTTATGAATCGAAACCCCGAGACCTAGGCATCTTGATGAATAGGTCGACAAGGAATAAAGTAGGGGGAGATAAGGGCCAAAATACAGATCAAATACCTATATGTATTAATTCATTCTTTATTCATTTTGGGACCTATTTTTGGTTCCACTTTTTATACTTCAAATAAAGAAACTTTGTACATGAAAGTTGTAGATAATTTAATAAAGAAAAATACAAAATTAATTTCACTGAAAAATAATGTACAGATAAAAAGTTATGGTCTGAATAAAAATCCAGAATCCCAACTTCCCAGACCCGTATCTCACAAATAAAAACTCCAAATGCAGCGTACTCACCTTTAATTGTATATAGAATAAAATAATCTAATTAACGGTGGTGGTTTCGCATTTGGCGGAGCTACGGTTTGAAAGTTGACTTTTGGACCCTCATTGTATACTTGTACATATTAAAATATTCAATTTATTATTTATTTATTATTTTTATAATTTCATATTTTTATAATGTTGTAAATATTACTTATAAGATTTGTGAATATTAAAATCAGAATAAAAACATCATTAAAACTCAAATAAAAATACTTGTATATATCTGATACATAGGTATTATACATATACTTATACCTATATAAAATACACTTCTATTTTATTAAATATATAAAATATATCATAAAAATAAAATAAAAATATATTTGTGTAGATAAAAGTATTTTATTATTTTATAAAATCATAAATAAAAATAATAATATTAAAAATACCTAAATAAAAATAGAATACTTAAATATATAGATATAGATACCTATAGGGGTATAAATGCAAACTTGTAAAATACATCTTATAAAAATAATTAAAAATCATAATAAAATAATTTGTAAATTTTTAAACACTTTTTCTTTTATAACCTAAATAAAATAACATTATTTACTATTTTTAAAAACAATTTTTTAGAGGTTTTTCCTGGTTGGTCCACGTGGACCAACCAGGAGGTCTGGACAGTTGACCACGGGTCAACTGTCTGACCCTCCTCTGTCAGAGTGTCAGAGTGGCTTTTGACCCACTTTCTCGAATTTTTCCAAGCTGCCACTTACATCTTTTCGTGATGGAGTCTTCAGGACTTTTGAAGCCCATCCACCCATGAATCTCGCCCAGGGATAATCTCGGGCATCGCATCACTGTGGCGCCTGTTGTCGCCTCGTCTTTCACGCCACTCGACCATGATTCAAAACGAACCCCCGGCTTCCCTTGAAGTTTTGACCACTCTTCCACCTCCCAATCCCTAACCTGGACCCCTAGCGTGATTCTTGGTGACAGCAGGAGCACGGAGGGCGCTTCAACGGGACAGATCGGTGTCGAATCGAGGCAGGTTCCCTCGCCGGAGTTCTCGCCGGAGAGCTCGTGTGCACTCACGGTGAGGTTCTCTTCTTCCCCTTTTTACCTCCTTTTCCATGTCGTTTTAATGTTAGAAAGCCATAGTTGCATTTCCTTTGTCGAAACCTTGGTCCTGTAGTCATCATTTCTCCCCGATTAACCGCGGCTGGCATCGAGTTTCGCCGGCCGCCTTCGCGCTGCCGCAGATCCGTCCCCTTGTGAGAGACTCCACGAGGTTGGGGCACTTTGCCCCCAACTTCTCCACCCTTTTTTTGCAGGTACCCAGCGCCTACGCGTCGCCATCTGAGGGGTATCTCGAAGCTCGCCGGAGGGGGGCGCGGCCACCCGTGCGCCGCCGCTGTGCGTGCACCTGTGCAGATCAGGAACGAAGGGGAGGGGACGCGCTACAGGTGCCGTCGATCTCGCCCCCTCCTCTTCGATCTCGGCCGTCCACGCTTGAGGGGAGGTCAGCCGTCCATCTCCCCACATCCACGCGCATCCACGCATGCCACGTGGATAAGTGGGGAGTTTTGTGCCCAAGCACCCCCGATTTCGTAGTATTGCTAAGTAATTTACAAACTGTCCCTCTGCTGTTTAAAATTGCTGTAACATTTGCAGACTGCCCCCCTCATTTTTGTAAAACCATAAGTTCGTCCTCGCCAGGCACGTGCCTTGCACGAGGCGCTTGGCGATTTTGCGCTAGAAGCCCCTACGACTTTAGGGTTTTGGTGTGTGGTCTAAAAGTATTTAAGTCAGTAGTATTTTTGTGCGAAAAATTGCAGGAGTTCCCTTATATCTTTGTCTATTTACATTTGTGCCCCTGCCAGGCCCCTATTTTGTGCTTGCTTGATCTAATTATTTGGAACCTCATTTGAACTCCAAAAATTCTAAAAATTTAAACTTAAGCTCCTGTTGTCTTGTGCTTTGTCGCTCTATCTTTAGTTTTTGATTTTATTTTATTTTCATATTTATTAAAAATCAAAAACATGCTTTTTCTCTACTGTCTAGCTTAGAAAATGCCAAAAAAATATTAAAAAGTCTCGAAAAATTCCAAAAAAATTCCATAGTGTCTATTTTACTATATTTTAGTTTCAAACCAAAATTCACTTAAAATCCCAAAAGAAAAACCTTAAAAATTTAAAAAGACTCTAAAACTTCAAAAAAATATATAAAATCAAAGAAAACTCTAAAAAATACAAACTCAGTTCCTTTTGCCCTTTATTTTGCTCTCTTTATTTGAAAAATTGTGAAAAATTTTGATTGCTGTTTGCTATTTCTAAACTTCATTTTGTTTACAGCCAGCCTATTTTCCACTGTTTTCTATTATTTCAGTATTTCAAATTACCAAAAACACCTAGAAAAATCCCCAAAAATCACAAAAACAGTAAAAAATCCTAAAAATATTAAAAACATTAAATTTCTGAATTTTTGGTTATTTTTGTGCATTTTTATAAATAGTTGACCTTGTCTTTTATTCCTTTGTTTTTATTTTCCAATATTGAAAAAGAAATAAAAAAAATATAAAATATAAATTTATAAAAATCAGAAAATTAAAAATCAAAATACCAAATTAAAAATTAAAAATTTAATAAAAAAATAAAAAATTAAAAACCCACAAAAAGAAATTGGCTAAGTGATTCATTAGACCTAGGGTTTGGATCTTTATCTGCACTCTGCACCGTTGTTTCCTGTGTTCGACCCCTACTTGCTTGCCATTATACAGTTTTAGTAGGGTATAATAAATTTTAATCCTTGCTCTTGATTGCTTTATTGATTGTGTGGGTTAATTGTTGAAGACCGAGGTGGTTTGAGCAGTCGCATCAGCGACAGTGAGTCTGACTTGTCAGACCACTATTTAGCGGCTCTCGCGATTCTCACTTTTCAAATGGCGCCGTTGCCGGGGAGCATCGGCTTGTAGAGTACCTTTTTGGGTCTTTTTAGTTACTTAGCCATTTTTGCTTACTTGTCTCTTGTTTATCATTTGTTTTGAACTGTTTGACATCTCTTTTGTTTTCTTGCGAGGGACCGCCGACCGAGGAGGATCGCCTAGGGGATCCTGAGCAGCCTTGGGAGGAGGAGCCGGCTATTCTACCCTAGCCGGCAGGAGAGAGCAGGAGAACTAGAGAGAGAGAGAGAGTTGCTTTTATTTTTGTGAGAGAGAGTATTTGATTAATTTGTAATAATACAGGACTTGGACACTTGAACACTTGGGGCCCAATTTCCGGGTGTTTGTTCACCCGAGGGCTCACCGCGGCTTTCTCGTGTTTTGACCGACTGTCATTTTCCGGTTTTGTTTTCTTTTTATTTCTTTTGTGGATTGAGCTCTTAGATTAGGTCCTGCTTGATTCGATTAGCCTAGGTCCAAACACCCTAATAACTCTTGCATGTTCCTATAGTTCGTATTTGGACTTAGATTAATTAAATAGTTGATCATTGGCTCTCGATCCGCGCGCCACGAGCTCACTCCACACAAGCGCTTTCTCCTAACTCAAATGTGTTGAGCAGAGGAGGAGTGAGCCTAGACCGGACATTAGGATTGGGAGTTGACGGTTAACTCGTGGTTCTTCACGCTAGCAGTTGCCTATCTTAGGACGATTTCCGCGTTGCATACCGACATATAGAATAGGTTTATAAATTTCTGCTTTGCATCCCGCATGGAGAGAGCTGGGATTCACTGTAAGTCTTCTCACTTTGCATTCATCATATAGGCACAAAGGTGAGATTTCCATCTTGGTGCCGACTTGCATTGGCTTTTCCCGACTCTTTTCTCCCTCTGATTTTGGACAAAGTAGGATAAAGAAAATACAAAATCGTTAGGCGCTTGTTTGAATCTACTCAAAAGAAGCGATAACACAAAAAAAATTTAAAAAAGGGACTGCTAAGAAAACTTGACCTAAATAACAATTGGTAATTGGACTCATTGATTGGGGAGAGTAACACCCTCACTTGTTTTCAGGTTGCATGGGAAGGTCTCCTTCCAAGTGAGGTGAGCGCTTCGTAAGGATTAGAGCCAAAAACCCAACTTGTGGCTGCCTTGTGTATCGCCTGGATTTCCGAAGTATTGGCGCTGCTATCGTACGTAGTCGAGTAGGGCTTGGTCGCCATTGGTGACTCACTATTGTGTGAGCATCGACCTTGTCCGAAGTACCGAGCATAGGCCACACCTTCACGGGGGTGTCTGTCTCACCGGCTGCGTCCGAGTAGGATCTTGCACGCTCACGGGTGATTCCGTTGCGAGCGAGATCCGAAGTATCGGTTTCGCCTATCGGCTTCCTCCCTCTATTTCTTTGTCTGAGTAGGGATCCAGGAAGGGTTACAAGGACCTTAAAAAGCGCAAGTTACAGGTTACACAGGAGGAGGACAAGTACGGGAATACTTTTACGGCAGTATTCTCGCTCCTATAGGCGTAGCGCTCTAAGGACTCGTTCAAAGATAAATTCCTGAAATCAAGATAAAAATTACAAAGATAAAAGCCGAACTTTCACGGCTTCACGCGTCGAGTTGGTGAACTCCCTTGTCTTGTGTTTGGTTGCTAGCTACATTTAGGTCAAAGATCAAAAATATCGCGCCTTTGCGCAAATTTTGCTCCCCTTCTATTTGACCCTTGCTCATTGTGAGCCTTCTACTGTTTTACAATCCTCTTTATTTCTTGTTACCCTCGTGCTCTTCATCCAACATCCTTTCCTCTTGATCTTCTCAAGATGTCGTTACACGGATGGTTTAGTCGGGACCTTGCCGACACCCACATCGATTCCGTGCCATCGACATCTTCAACAAAGAGGGGTGATCTCCGAAGAGTTAATTCAGATCTTGCGGATGTCTCTTTGGACTCCCCTATTCTCGCCTCTTTCAATACGTGCCTCTCTCCAATTAATCCGCTATTCGGGGTGGACTTGCAACCCGAACTAGCTCTTCCACTTCCAATAAATCAGGACTACTCTTGTCCCCGAAATAACCCCTTGTGGATGGAGGTCGACTTCAGTCAATATCATATGCTCCGTCCACAACATTCTGGGATTGACCTTAATCCCAGATTCATCTCAACAGTTGGTGCTGAGGAAGATACTGATCAGGGTTCACTCCATCATGCAGATCCGCCACCAGATCAAGAGTCAGAGATTCAAGTACCGTCTGAGATGGCAGGTGGGAGAGGAAAAGGGCCACAGCCCCAGCAAGAGCCTGAAGCCAATACAGGGAAAGGACAATATACCACGCAGGGTGAGGTTAACAGTCAACTGCTGGCTTCCATTCAAGCCATTCAGCAGCAGTTGACTAATCAGGCCCTGGCCCAAACAGCCTTCCAGGACATGCTGAACGATCTAAGGAGGAGGGCCGATGCGAGAGACGACCGACGAGCGGATGATCCGAACGTTGATCCCAATTTCCATGAAGTCAATGATGAGTTTTCAGTGGGACCCGAATATGAAGCAGCAGAAGAAGATCCACTGCAACCCAAGCCCACACTCAAGGAGACATACAACCCAGGCGCCGGGCGCATCACTGAGTGGATTCAAATTCCACGGATGCATGCTCATTTCAAACTGAAGCCGCAATTACTGTCATTGCTTCCCACTTTTCATGGGAACACCACTGAAGAACCATACATTTTTCTCAAGAAGTTTAGCCGCATCTGTTCCACTTCTCACTACCCCGGAGTTCCCCTGGATGTGATCAAGATGACCGCGTTTACCTTCAGCCTTCAAGACAAGGCCCTTTACTGGGTCGACCATCTCGGGAAGGTCGTCACCACCTGGGAGGAATTCAAATCTGCCTTTCTCCATAAATTCTATCCTCTTGGGAGATTAAATCAGATGCGCGCCCGGATCTCCAGCTTCTGCCAGCAGCCCCACGAGACTATCCATGAAGCGTGGGAGAGATTCAAAGATCTCCAGGAAAAATGCCCCCACCATGAAATACCAAAGACCAGTCTCGTACAACATTTCTTCGGGGGGCTATCATTTGAGAGCCAAAAGCTCGTAGATGCGGCTTGCGGCGGTTCGCATTTCAACAAGGACGAGGACGTTGTATGGAATGTCTTCGAAGAAATGGCTGAGGGAGAAGCAGCCCAATCCTCGTCCAGAATCTACATGAAGTCACCAACCGCCATCAGCAAGCCAGTTAACATGGCTTCCCACACCGAGGACAAGGATGAGAGCTCCAACCTGAGTATCATCGGGAGCCACTTGTCCAAAGTGGACATCATTGAGAAGAGGTCGCAGGACCTCAAAAAGCTGGCAGTCATAGAAAAGAGGACCTAAGGTCTGGAGAAGCTCGACCAGATCTCCCAGCAGCTGGAGCAGCTCGTCCGAGCATTGAATGCAAACATGTGCAACGCTGTGTCTACCTCTGCAGAGCCGAACGCTGAGAAGAAGGAGCCTACAATGCAGCAAAACTCTCAGCCAACTCTACCGCAGCCCCAGCCTGTCCAGCACGTGTACTACGTGCAGGCCCCGGAGCAGCCCCCGCAGCCCCAGACACAGATGGTTGTATATCAACCAGAGACCCAATCAGCGTACCCCGAGCAGTTCTCTCCACCCCCGCCGCTGATCCAGGAGATCAATGGCATCTGGAACAACGAAGCACAACTGACCCGTCCTCAGGGACACTCTCAGGGTCAGAACATGGGCAACATGCCCTTCCATCAGCAACAGCAGGGTGGGAGACCCTTCCAGCAGTCTTATCAGTATCAGCCTCCCTCACAAGGGAACATGTGGAGGCAGAATTACCAACATGGTCCTCAGAAGTCCGGATATCGAGGACAGGGATACCAACAACAACCGGCTGCCCAATTCAATCAGCACAACTCACAGTACTCCTCAAACCCCCCTCCTCAGCAATTTTCTCAAGGATACCAGTCGCAATCTCAGCCGCCATACCAGCATTCTAGACCCCAGCAGGGGGAATCCTCTGAGATCATACCGGTCAATCCAGCCCTGGCTTGTTTGGAGCAATTAATGAAGAACATGGCTGAGATGAACCAGAAGATCGACGACCTGACGACAGCAAAAACCGTCATACCGGCCCAGGTCGAAGCTAACCCTAACAATTTCCGACGCAAGGAGCAGGTAGCCAGCAGTGTCCAACCCGAATCAGGTGAAATTAATTGTTTTTTTATCTAACGCTGTTACTCTCAGGAGCGGTAGGACACTTCGACCATCGGCGACGGTGAAGGGAAAGCACATTGCATCTGACGGGGAATCGTCAGTCCAGCCAACACCAGGGCCAGCCAACATTTTGGGAGCAGCACCAGCACACAGAAAACCACAAAAAAATGAAGAAAATAGAAAAACACAAAAAGATAGCAGCAACCTCGGTGGAAAGCAGCCAACATTGGAGACGCCTGCACCCACACCACAACCAGCTCCTGACAGGGGGAGCACAACACTTGCAGCGAGTCCAACGCCAGCACCTGAAACCGAGCCTGTCATTTTTGGTCCGCAAATTGTAGATGAATCCATTCCTTTTTGTCATCTACCTGTAAACAACAATATGGACACTATTTTGAATGATATTGGTGAAGAGTTTGTAAATATTCCTTTTCCTGAAGCAATGAAAAAACACAAAAAAATGAAAAATTTGAAAAGTGCTTTGTCTGATCCTGCTATCATAGAATTCATTCAGAATTTGGTCTTGAACATGCCGTTAATGAAGGCTCTTGAATACATGCCAGCAGTGAAGAAAGGTCTTAAAGAGGCATGTACAACCAAGCGCAGGCCAACCCCCCCATAATTCCAGAAGCAAAGGTGGCAAGTCCGAAAAACACATCCTCACTATGGCCACCGTCAATGCCATCAGCAACCTCCCGGATAAAAAGCCAGATATGGGAGCACCTCTTGTACGTTGTCAGATGTTCGAGCAGGAATTCGAGCGAACATTTCTCGACAGTGGGTCATCTGTCAATCTGATGCCAGCCTCACTACTCACGGAGTTCAAGTTAGGATCGCTCAAGCCTACAAAGATAATTCTGTAGTTTGCAGACAAGTCAGTCAAGCGGCCTAGGGGCCTGTTGGAGGACGTGATCGTCACAGTTCAGGGAAAGTCATTCCCGGCCGATTTTGTGGTCTTAGATATGGACGTCCCCGCTCCGTTGCTCCTTACCCCGATCATACTCGGAAGACCATTTCTGCGGACATCAAACGCAGTGGTGAATTATGGGACGGGAGAAATCACTTTTAGAGCTGGCAATGAAATTATCCGAGTTGAGACCCTGTCTGAGGGAACGCCAGCTGAACCGACATCTGCATCGTGTGCAAGGGTGATCGAGCACGATGAAGACTGTGATTTTTTAGCAGAAATTCAAGATACCAATTTATTCTT
The DNA here is from genome assembly GCA_037367405.1 of Ottelia alismoides. NCBI lineage: Eukaryota > Viridiplantae > Streptophyta > Magnoliopsida > Alismatales > Hydrocharitaceae > Ottelia > Ottelia alismoides. The sequence continues at coordinate 69,472 of JAZKJV010004786.1, read as the reverse complement.
GGATGATAATGAGATCCATGGACTCCTCCATCCCGAGGAGGAAGTGGAGACCACAGTCGAATTTCCTTGTATTGAGCAAGATGATGGACTCGCTGATGCGCTACAAGATACTACCGTGGGGGTGATGTGCCTTCAGAACCAAGAGCCGAGTTTTGAAGCATTTTCTGATGAAGATGACATCATTGAAGAATTCTGTCAGGATCTGAGAGAAGAAATAGAGCAGACTATGGTGGACATTGCACAGTTGAAAGAATCACCACCTGTACTAATAGCTGAGGTCACCACTGAAGCAGCTCAGACCCCACTAGAGCTAAAGCCCTTGCCCTCCAAAATGAAGTATGCCTTCCTTGCGGGAGAACCAAACATATACCCGGTCATCATTAATGCACATCTGACCGAAGATCAAGAATCTCGTCTGATGGAGGTTCTTGAACGCAACCGCAAGGCAATCGGCTGGCGAACGTCCGATCTCCATGGGATCAATCCGTCACTCTGCTCGCACCGCATCTTTTTGGAAGACGCCTGCAGACCCTCTCGCGAACTGCAAAGAAGATTAAACCCGAACCTGCGAGAGGTGGTTATGAAAGAAATCCAGAAATAGTGTGATGCGGGATTCATCTATCCCATCTCCGACAGCAAATGGGTGAGCCCTCTGCACGTTGTGCCAAAGAAATCAGGGATCACCATTGTGAAAAATGACAAAGGAGAGGAGATCGCAACCAGAGTACCGACTTCTTGACGAGTGTGCGTAGACTACAGAAGACTCAATCTTGCCACCAAGAAGGATCATTTTCCGCTACCCTTCATCGACCAGATCTTGGAGAGATTGGCCGCGAAGGAATATTTCTGTTTCTTGGACGGTTACTCTGGGTATAATCAAGTTGCTATTGCTCCTGAAGACCAAGAGAAGACCACGTTCACTTGTCTTTTTGGCACATATGCCTTCAGACGGATGCCGTTCGGGCTTTGCAATGCCCCAGCCACATTTCAAAGGTGTATGCTTGCAGTTTTTGCCGATATGGTGGGCAGCTTTCTCGAGGTCTTCATGGACGTTTTTTCGGTCTACGGGGATTCATTTGATCAATGTATGGACTACCTAGACCGAGTCCTACGGAGGTGCTGTGAAGTGAATCTTGTGCTATCCTGGGAGAAGAGCAATTTCATGGTGACCGAAGGAATCGTGCTGGGTCATGTTGTTTCTAAACGTGGCATGGAGGTTGACCTAGCCAAGGTGGATGTAATTTCTAAGCTTGAGCCACCTACAAATATCAAGCAAGTCCGGTCATTCTTGGGCCATGTCGGCTTTTACTGATGATTTATTAAAGATTTCAGCAAGCTGGCCAGACCGTTGACTGAGTTGCTCGGCAAGGACAATGAGTTCATTGTAGACGACCGTGTGCTCCTTGCCTTTAATCAGTTGAAAGAGCTCATCACGCAGACCCCTGTCCTACAACCACCGATTTGGACTCAGCCTTTCGAGATTATGACCGACGCGTCAGATTATGCCATCGGAGCTGTACTGGGACAGAGGAAAGCCAATGTACCATTTGCGATTCACTACGCTAGTCGAACGCTCGATGAAGCCCAGAGAAACTACACTGTCACTGAAAAGGAGCTGCTAACGGTAGTCTTTGCTTTGGAAAAGTTCAGATCTTACCTTCTTGGGTCCAAAGTTATCATTTACACTGATCACTCGGCCATTCGGTATTTACAACAGAAGAAGGACGCCAAACCACGTCTCATCCAGTGGATCCTTCTCCTCCAGGAGTTTGACTTGGAAATCAGAGATAAACCTGGGGTAAAGAATGTAGTGGCCGATCATCTGTCAAGACTTCCTGAACCAGAGTCTCCTAAGCTGAACTTGCAGCCTATCACAAAGACCTTTCCAGATGAATCGATTCTGTCTGTCGCCTCACTTCCTTGGTATGCGGACATTGTGAATTATCTAGTTGCCAAGAAAATCCCACAGGACTGGCCTAAGTTGAAAATAGACAGATTTTTATCTAAAATCCATTTTTACCAGTGGGAAGATCCGTATCTGTTTCGTGAGGGAGCAGATTGCATCTGGCGAAGGTGTATTCCTCAGGAGGAAGTTCCAAGTGTCCTCGCTCTATGTCATGATCAAGATTTTGGAGGACACCATTCAGGAAAACGAACGGCAGCAAAGGTTCTTCAAAGTGGCCTCTGGTGGCCTTCATTATTCAAAGATGCAGACGAGTATGTCAAATGTTGCACCGACTGTCAGAAGATGGGCGGAACTATAGGTATGAGAGATACGATGCCTTTGAAGTACATTCAGATCTCAGATGTCTTTGACGCATGGGGCATCGACTTTATGGACCCGTTTCCTAACAGTCAGGGCTATGAATATATTCTGCTTGCTGTCGACTATGTCAGTCGTTGGGTGGAGGCTATTACCGCCCGAGCCGCTGATAGTAGGACTGTCTGTCGATTCTTAAGAGATCACATCATAGCACGGTTCGGGATCCCCAAAATTCTCATATCTGACGGGGGTAGTCATTTCATAAATAGAGAGGTGAAGAAACTGACCCAAGAATTCTGCATCGAGCATCGTGTTGCTTTACCTTACCACCCGCAGTCCAATGGCTTAGCTGAATGTTCGAATAGGGAGATCAAGACAATTCTACAGAAACTTGTGCGTCCGGATCGCAAGAACTGGTCTCAGCTGCTTGATTCCGTTCTTTGGGCTTACAGAACAGCATACAAGTCACCCTTGGGAATGTCTCCCTACCGCCTGGTGTATGGCAAGCCATGTCATTTGCCCGTGGAACTTATTCACAAATCTTTATGGGCTATTAATATCTGTAATTTGGACTCCAAGCAGGCAGGAAAGAACAGAAAATTAGATCTGAACAGATTACTGGATTTCAGAGATTATGCATATGACAACAGCCTGATGTACAAGGAGAAGGCCAAAACATGGCATGACAAGCACATCCGCCACAAGTCCTTTGATCCATGGCAGAAGGTATGGTTGTTCGATGCGAAATTAAAGATCTTTCCAGGCAAATTGAAGAGCAAATGGACTGGGCCGTTCATGGTTAGGCAGGTGCGTGACAACGGAAGTGTATTGATATCCAATCTGTCAGCTGACGCACAACCTTTTGTAGTCAATGGACAGCTTCTGAAGCCATACCTTGAACATGACACATTCATGGCCGTCGTTGACTCAATTCAAGTAATCTATGAGGATGAGCTGAATATCTCGAAAGAGGCAGAGGAAGGCAAAGCGCATCAAAACATTTTTGAATGATTTCTCTTTTCGTCTTTTCTTCTTTTCTTCTTTTCAATTTCTTCTTTCTTATTCTACCGAATTGATGCCATCCCTTTCATCACTGCTACACTTAGGATGTACTCTATCCTAAGTTTAGGGGGGATGCGCATCCCGAGTTGTTCATATCCAATTTCATCTCTTTTCTTCTTTTCTTCTTTTCTTCTTTTCCTCTTCTATCTTCTTCATCTACCGAAAAGGTGCCGCCCCTTTTTGTCAGTCTTCTATACTTAGGACATACTTTGTCCTAAGTATAGGGGGGTGTGCACCCCGAGTTTCTCTACTCTTTGATCCTCTCCATTGTCTCCTCTTGTATATACTTAGGGATATCTTACCCTAAGTATAGGGGGAGACAATCTGAGTACGATCTGTTCATTCCCACCCTTGACCCTCCCTGCGTTGTGTACAGTCTGCTATACTTAGGATTATTTGATCCTAAGTATAGGGGGGACGGTCAACTTCTTATTCATTGATTCATTCATTTGTTCCTTCATTCTTTGGACTTGCCTATACTTAGTACGAGTTATGTCTTCTCTTTTCTCTCTGATCTATGAGGACATAGCTCAAGCTAAGTATAGGGGGGTCGTATATACTCCGTATATACTTTAGCCATAACTCGTACTTTCGTATTTTCTTACTAATATGGTTAATTATTCTTTAAAAATTCATTAAAACCCTTAATAAAAAGATGTGTTTATTCCTCGAATTCTTTTCGTATTTAATGATTAATAAATCAGGTGAAAATGTTTTTTTTTGCAAAATGTTTGAAAAATAGTTTGAAAATCTTCGTGAACATTTATTGAAAGCTATTTTGAAAATATTTTGTTACATGTTTTCAACCTATGTAAAATGTGTGGTTTGCAAAATTTATTTTCTTTGTGTGAAATAAAATTTTTGAAAAATGATTTGCAAATGGTTTGAAAAATGGTTGCAAAAATGTTTTGAAAAACCTATATATACTGTTTTGAAAGCCTTTGCAAAATGTTTTCAAATGTGTGTAAAATGTTTGTAAAAACTATTTTGGACTATAGTTTTCAAAAGTTGTGTGTAAATTGTTTTCAAATAAGTTTGAGGAGTATACACATCACACCAAAATCCATCTTATATATATAAAATTGATCACTTACCCTGTAAATTCTTAAAACCCACCTCTTGTATATATGAAGAAGCACTCCCGTGTACAAAGTTTTCATCTTGTTTTAAGCCAAAACCTTTTCGTTTTCAAAAATCCCAAAAATATTTGCAAAATTAAAATCCAAAAACATTTGAAAAATCTTTTTGAAAAAAAAAGAAAAAAAATGCATATGCATTATCACCATCTTTTCAAAAATCCACAAAAAGTTCAAAATCTTTGAAAATTGCATCACAAAAATATTTCCTGCATTGCATTGCATAGCATTCGCATTTTTCGGATTGAGTTTGATAGTTGAACAAGTCTAAGTAAAATCCAGAGATTGGAGCTTGATTGGACCTTAAAATCTACCTAATAACAGGAACCTCATAGGAACTGGGTTTGAGGTACTTAAGGTCTAGTTGACTTAATTCTTTGAGGATCACGGGACTTGGTTCAATGGATTCTTGACTGCCTAAGTAGAATATTTCGGAGCCCGCGCACGACTCTTGTTGATAATGACCTAACTTGGACACCTGCACCTTTCACATGGCTCAACTCAGTTGGAGTGGTGAGGGGATTGGATTTGCCGGTATGAGACGCACACAAGTGGAAACATTTGTCATCCTCTAGGGAGGGAAGTGCACCCCAACCCGTCCAGTGATTAGGAAGTCTAAAGACAGGAAGCTGTGGGTTGCAATAAAGCTTCAAAAGAGGGATAGTCTACTGGCTCAAGAGGAAAAACTCCTTATGTAAATGCTGATGTATATAGTATTAAAAAAAAAGGGTTCAGGCATGTACAAAAATAAAAAGCCTGCAAGTATGTACAAAGACAATAAGCAAGCTTGAGTTCCAAAGTCAAATATGTGAGCCTGCAGCAGGATGACTTGACTACACTGGTCTTGCATCCCGGTATAGGTAGCTACACTGGCTACCGTCCATTCTTCTCTTCACCCCCTCCTCTTGAGCTGGTTGCCACTTGAACTTAGAAGGGTATACCCCGCTCCTCGAGGATGGAGTCATTGGATTGGGGAATCATTGGGTTGTCGTACTGAAGAAGTCAGTTTCTTTGTCATTCTAGTTGGGGAGAGCCACCATCACTTACACTGTACGAGTCAGTCTCATAGTCGTAAGAGTTTGCGTATGAGTTGAAGTATTTCTGACCTGGCTATTGAGAAGACTTGGACAGAGTTTTTGGGATTCTCAAGGACTGTTGAATTTCAAACACGGTTCTCATTAAGGTTCCGCCCGCACTAAAAATCCAAAGGTCCGCCTTAAGCTCCAAACTTTGATTTTGTGAAGACAAGTTTGATAATTTCACTTAATCCACTTTCTTCTTTTTCTTTTCTTTGTTTTTCTTTTCTGCACTTATTGCATAAGTGTTTGCTAGGGACTAGCAAAGGCAAGTATAGGGGGATGATGAATCCACGTTTCATCATCTTTATTCTATCATTTTGGCCATAAAAACCCTAGTAAATGCGTGTAAATAGGCTTAATATAGGCATTTTAGCATTCATATATATGTATGTAAATATTGTATAAAATGCGGTTTTTAAAGCCAAAATTATAGAATAAAGAAAAGAAAAGAAAAAGAATAAAATATTGTAAATATTTTATGACCCGAAACCCCGAGACCTAGGCATCTTGATGAATAGGTCGACAAGGAATAAAGTAGGGGGAGATAAGGGCCAAAATACAGATCAAATACCTATATGTATTAATTCATTCTTTATTCATTTTGGGACCTATTTTTGGTTCCACTTTTTATACTTCAAATAAAGAAACTTTGTACATGAAAGTTGTCGATAATTTAATAAAGAAAAATACAAAATTAATTTCACTGAAAAATAATGTACAGATAAAAAGTTATGGTCTGAATAAAAAATCCAGAATCCCAACTTCCCAGACCCGTATCTCACAAATAAAAACTCCAAATTTAGCGTACTCACCTTTAATTGTATATAGAATAAAATAATCTAATTAACGGTGGTGGTTTCGCATTTGGTGGAGCTACGGTTTGAAAGTTGACTTTTGGACCCTCATTGTATACTTGTACATATTAAAATATTCAATTTATTATTTATTTATTATGTTTATAATTTCATATTTTTATAATATTGTAAATATTACTTATAAGATTTGTGAATATTAAAATCAGAATAAAAACATCATTAAAACTCAAATAAAAATACTTGTATATATCTGATACATAGGTATTATACATATACTTATACCTATATAAAATACACTTCTATTTTATTAAATATATAAAATATATCATAAAAATAAAATAAAAATATATTTGTGTAGATAAAAGTATTTTATATTTTATAAAATCATAATAAAAATAATAATATTAAAAATACCTAAATAAAAATAGAATACTTAAATATATAGATATAGATACCTATAGGGGTATAAATGCAAACTTGTAAAAATACATCTTATAAAAATAATTAAAAATCATAATAAAATAATTTGTAAATTTTTAAACACTTTTTCTTTTATAACCTAAATAAAATAACATTATTTACTATTTTTAAAAACAATTTTTTAGAGGTTTTTCCTGGTTGGTCCACGTGGACCAACCAGGAGGTCTGGACAGTTGACCACGGGTCAACTGTCTGACCCTCCTCTGTCAGAGTGTCAGAGTGGGTTTTAACCCACTTTCTCGAATTTTTCCAAGCTGCCACTTACATCTTTTCGCGATGGAGTCTTCAGGACTTTTGAAGCCCATCCACCCATGAATCTCGCCCAGGGATAATCTCGGGCATCGCATCACTGTGGCGCCTGTTGCCGCCTCGTCTTTCACACCACTCGACCTTGATTCAAAACGAACCCCCCGGCTTCCCTTGAAGTTTTGACCACTCTTCCACCTCCCAATCCCTAACCTGGACCCCTAGCGTGATTCTTGGTGACAGCAGGAGCACAGAGGGCGCTTCAACGGGACAGATCGGTGTCGAATCGAGGATAATTCCCTCGCCAGAGTTCTCGCCATAGAGCTCGTGTGCACGCACGGTGAGGTTCTCTTCTTCCCCTTTTTACCTCCTTTTCCTTGTCGTTTTAATGTTAGAAATCCATAGTTGCATTCTTGGTCCTGTAGTCATCATTTCTCCCCGATTAACCGCGGCCGGCATCGAGTTTCGCCGGCCGCCTTCGCGCTGCCGCAGATCCGTCCCCTTGTGAGAGACTCCACGAGGTTGGGGCACTTTGTCCCCAACTTCTTCACTCTTTTTTTTGCAGGTACCCAGCGCCTACGCGTCGCCATCTGAGGGGTATTTCGAAGCTCGCCGGAGGGGGGCGCGGCCACCCACGCGCCGCCACTGTGCGTGCACCTGTGCAGATCAGGAATGAAGGGGAGGGGACGCGCTACATGTGCCGTCGAACTCGCCCCCTCCTCTTCGATCTCGGCCGTCCACGCTTGAGGGGAGGTCAGCCGTCAATCTCCCCACATCCACGCGCATCCACGCATGCCACGTGGATAAGTGGGGAGTTTTGCGCCCAAGAACCCCCGACATCGTAGTATTGCTAAGTAATTTACAAACTATCCCTCTGCTGTTTAAAATTGCTGTAACATTTGCAGACTGCCCCCCTCATTTTTGTAAAACCATAAGTTCGTCCCCGCCAGGCACGTGCCTTGCACGAGGCGCTTGGCGATTTTGCGCTAGAAGCCCCTGCAGCTTTAGGGTTTTGGTGTGTGGTCTAAAAGTATTTAAGTCAGTAGTGTTTTTGTGCGAAAAATTGCAGGAGTGCCCTTATATCTTTGTCTATTTACATTTGTGCCCCTGCTAGGCCCCTATTTTGTGCTTGCTTGATCTAATTATTTGGAGCCTCATTTGAACTCCAAAAATTCTAAAAATTTAAACTTAAGCTCCTGTTGTCTTGTGCTTTTGTGCTTTGTCGCTCTATCTTTAGTTTTTGATTTAATTTATTTTCATATTTATTAAAAATAAAAAACATGCTTTTTCTCTACTGTCTAGCTTAGAAAATGCCAAAAAATATTAAAAAGTCTCGAAAAATTCCAAAAAATTCCATAGTGTCTATTTTACTATATTTTAGTTTCAAACCAAAATTCACTTAAAATCCCAAAAGAAAAATCTTAAAAATTTAAAAGACTCTAAAACTTCAAAAAAATATATAAAATCAAAGAAAACTCTAAAAAATACAAACTCAATTCCTGTTTTCCCTTTATTTTGCTCTCTTTATTTGAAAAATAGTGTAAAAAATTTTGATTGCTATTTGCTATTTCTAAACTTCATTTTGTTTACGGCCAGCCTATTTTCCACTGTTTTCTATTATTTCAGTATTTAAAATTACCAAAAACACCTAGAAAAATCCCCAAAAATCACAAAAATAGTAAAAAAATCCTAAAAATATTAAAAACATTTAATTTCTGAATTTTTGGTTATTTTTGTGCATTTTTATAAATAGTTGACCTTGTCTTTTATTCCTTTTTTTTTATTTTCCAATATTGAAAAAGAAATAAAAAAAATATAAAATATAAATTTATAAAAATCAGAAAATTAAAAATCAAAATACCAAATCAAAAATTAAATAAAAAAATTAAAAATTAAAAACCCACAAAAAGAATTGGCTAAGTGATTCATTAGACCTAGGGTTTGGATCTTTATCTGCACTCTGCACCGTTGTTTCCTGTGTTCGACCCCTACTTGCTTGCCATTATACAGTGTTAGTAGGGTATAATAAATTTTAATCCTTGCTCTTGATTGCTTTATTGATTGTGTGGGTTAATTGTTGAAGACCGAGGTGGTTTGAGCAGTCGCATCAGCGACAGTGAGTCTGACTTGTCAGATCACTATTTAGCGGCTCTCGCGATTCTCGCTTTTCACACCCTAGCCCCAAAAGTTTAAAAAAATTCAAAATATGATCTATGGCTAAAGTATATATGAAATATATACAGTACACCCCTCTATACTTAGCTTTTTCTATGTCCTCATAGCAAAAAGTGATATGAAGCCACAACTTATGCTAAAAAATAGAGAGATATATGGGAACTGACTTAGTTCTCCCCCAATACTTAGGTTAAAAATAACCTATGTATATGAAGAGGATATGGAGGATGGGTCAAATTAGTGAAGAATAAACAGACACGGGATTTTGAGTTCCCCCTATACTTAGGCTGAGAAAAGCCTAAGGAATGATATATGCAATGAAGATGGAGGGACCTGAGGTGAACAATCAAAGATGGACATGGTTCTCCCTATACTTAGGTTGAAGAGGGCCCTAAGTATCTAGATATGTAGCTATGATAGGGAACCAGGTTACTAGTTAGGGTTAGAGTGGAGTGAATTTACAAAAATGGTTGAATCTTCAGCGATAAAAAATCAATGGAGATGGAATAGAGTAAGGTTTACGGGAGGGTTGGGGAGAATACACAATCAATACTCAACCGGTCAAACGATACCCCTTTAGTTCATCAACTCACACATGAGGACCGATAAATGTTGGTATTTTATCTTTTAGGTTTTATTAGTGATCATACAAAATATAAGTCCGTTATGCTAGGTTTAATGACAGGTTTTGGGCACTATCCTAGGGATGTGACCTCACCTCTCAACAATCAAAAATCCATTTTGCATACAATGATGGGGTTTTCTCTCTCATAATCTAAGGTGAATTTTACTCCATTTTAGTAAGCTCAACTTGCATTAATCAGTCCCATTTTTATGCGTACTTTAACACTGAGATTAATGTGTATAGAAATCATCGTCTCACGACCAGTCTAAATTCCATTCAAAATCCTAAGTAGTAAATCAAGAGTTTGATGTCGAGAAAAGACGGTGCAACTAGATAACATGATGTATACTCAAGAGAAATACTTATAGTGCCTCCATCAATCTCCATGAAAATGCTAAATTGAAATTATATCTAACATTAGGTGCATGCAATTTGAGGAAACCACATCCTAAACATGCCACTATTAGCGGTGAAGAATTGATTTGATTTTTGACCAAGTGAAATGATGCTTTGTACATTTCATGAATCTATGGAAATGCAGTGAATCTCCATGATGTTAAGTGTGTCCAACTTACGATCAAACACAACAAATATTAAACGAGCTCAAAGAGATGCATGCAAAACCCTAGATCGAACATTCAAGTGGAGTCCCACCTGGTTAGGGATGAAACCGACTCCACACACCATGTGAAAGTCCGGGTCCATGAATACACACACAAATCCTCAAACAAGGACTACTAGGAATGTAATTGTTACACATATACACAACATATAAAATGAATAACAATGTTAATTAAATTCCTTGATGCTTTAGAAGGTGCATCTACGGCTCCTCGCAGCGGGAGCTCCCGACTGTTGCCTCCATGTATCCCGGGCGTCCTCAATCTCCATGGGCCCTGCTACAAAATTTAAGCATTAAATGAACATCAAGAAATATAATGAAACAAACAATGACAAAGCGAACAAAAAAAAGAAACACAAGTTAATATGGATGGAAAAAATAATCAACTTAATAAAATATTAAAATCTAAGAAATCAAGAAGTTGAGATGTGTCCCCGGCAATGGTGCCATCTGATGGACCACATTTTCTCCTCTTTAATAATAGAAAATTATCGTAGTACAGGAAGAAAAAAAGGATCGATCAGAAAAGACAACCTTTGAATATTGTAGAGTATTTATAACTTGGTAAGCATACCAAGGTCGAACACAGGAACACGAGCTTCCTAAATAGTTAACCAGAGATCAATATTAAAATCAAGTGATTATAATTCCTCTACATAGGTCAACATTGAAATACAAATGAAAGGATGACATATGGCACAAGATGCATTTTTATTTGATTTTTATGCAAGTTAACTAAGATGATAGGATGTAACATGATGTGATGCAATGCAAACAATAATATGCCCATGAATAATCAATAAAATGAGCCATAAATATATAATCAATTTCAAAATCATTTGAAACATCACATAAAGATAAATGGTATTTCAAATCAATGATGAAGAGACACTCTATATCTCAAATTAATCACACTTTTCTAAGTGTCAAAATAGGAAACAACTGATGTCAAAACAAGAGACAACTGGGCCACCCACATGGCTCTACTCTTCATCTCTTCCCGCCTCTTTTTTCTAGTTGTTGACCCTTTCTGATGGATCTAATCTAGACCCTTATTTTCCACCTTCTTTTCCACCCTCAGATATGATTGATCAGAACGATCACACCCACCAGCTTACGTCGCATCCTTGGCCATTTGATCAAGAGATCCAATGGCCCTCATTCATCTTCTACCATGAGTAACAACAATCCCAAGTGTTACGCCTCGCAACATCCCTGTACTCTCTTAATTCTCCCTCTCTCCTTACGTCACCATTCTCCTTGCCACAACCCTCGATGTAGGAATTTGATGAATATGCTATTCATCACTCTAAAAGATGAAAATAGAGCTATATTCTGAAGTAGATTTTCATTAAATCATCTATATTGTATTTTTATCACTCATGCATGTGTAAATAATATCCGCATTTTAGCATGCATAATTGCACTAACTCAAATTCAAATAAAACCAACTTTATTGTATACATATTACTAACATTAATCAAGGAAAAATACCAAAAAATACCAACTTGAATATTTACCCAATAAAACCCAAACCTTAATTGGGTGACAAAAAAATGCAAATGTGAATATCTCTGTCATACACTCTCATATGAACCCCTACTCACTTTTGAATTAATGTACATTCAATTATCTATAAAATAAGATAATATTCAAAAGAATTGGAGTTCATATGTGAAACTAGGATTTTAGGACCTCATTGTATTTTGTAAATATATTCACTATGTTGACTTTATTATTTTATGTACAAAAATAATTCTTTATATTTATTCTTTTTCATTTATTTTCTTTGATTTATGTTTTTAATAAAATATGAAAAAATCTACCACTCAAAATACGTTTTGTACATATGATCTTATTTGGTTTTTATCCCTTCACAAAAATACAGATCTCGTCGAGATGAACAATTTTCATGTATAACACTTTTTGATTAGACCTCATTTTCTATTTCTTTTTTATTTTTCTTGTGCTTTAATTTCAGAATTTTCTAGGAGCGACATGTGGCATCTCCTGAAGCCGCCACATGTCACCCCACTTTTATTTTATTTTATTTACTTATTTTATTATTTTAATCATTATTATTAATTAATTAATTTTATTTTCCTTACCATTTGGCTGCACCACAGCATGCCACGTGGCATCCCCACTTCCCCCTTCTCCCGCTACCCTTGGGCGACACAACCATCCACCAGCTTCGCCCACTGACGCAGTGCTCCTGCTCACACGCATCTTGTGCAACTACCCACCCCATATTCGCATCACACATGATTTCAATGTTCAGTGTCCAATCAAGGGGTTGTATAATCAGAGCCTCGGTTACAACTTGTTTCAGGATCTCAAAGGACCGAATCAACTCATCATTCATATCAAATTCATGACCCTTTTCTAATGAATATCCATTTCATCACCTTTATCCTTTCATTCTGGCCTTAAATCCTTGGTTGAATGCATGCATATAACACTAATTTATACAAAATAATACTATAAACTAATCTGTATATATCGTTTAAAGATCATTATATTGTATTTAATATACTATATAAAGATCACCACCTTTATTCTTTCATCTTGCACCTTTTTGTTCATTAAATTAAAATATTGTATTTAATTCCAAAATTAAAGAATAAAGAAATGAAAAAAAAACAAATGAAGTGTCAAAGACACTACATGACCCTAGACCCAGACACCCAGTCATCATGATGACTCGATCGATAATGAATAAAGCAGGGGGAGATAGGACATAGAAATTGTACCGAAAATGTAGCTAAAATTCTAATTTCTTTTCATCAATAATGGCCTTTTGGACCATATTTTATTTTACTATTTGTACACTTCAAATAAGTAAAGCCTCATCACGAACATTATACATAAAAATACAAAGAAAAATAAAAAATTGATTTCATTGAAAAATAATGCACAATGTGCCTGAGACACAGAATAGAAACCCACAAAGAAAATTTCCTAGACATGTATCTCCTCCATATTAAATCAAAATTGACCGAACTCATTTTTGTTGTTCATTAAATTCAATTATCTATTTAATAAAGATGGTTTCATTTAATTTGGAGTTCAGTTGTAGAAGTTGGCTTTTAGGCCCTCACTGTGCAATATATTTGTATATAAATAAAAGTGAAAATTAGTTTGTAATTAGTTTATTTATTTTATATTTTTATATCCTTGTAAATATTATTTATATTACATTAAAAGTTTAAAAATAAAATAAAACTATTAAAAATTCATAAAAATAAAAAAGTACCCTAATATATAGGTAAACTATACTTATAATATACATGTATATAATCATTTAAGGAAATAAATAAACTCAGGAAAATAAATAAAAATATGTAGATTTGAGTATAAATAAGTTATAAGTATATAAAATAACTATATATAATAATAAAGTAAAAAATACAAAATAAATTTAAATATGCTAAATAGAGGTATATATACCTATAACTATACCTGTAAATATTAACATGTAACTAAATAGCTTGTAAAAATAAATAAAAATTGGAATAAAATATTACATAAAATAATAAACAATTATTAAATTTCAACCTAAAATTAAATAAATCTTTACAAATTTAAAATAATTAATAAAACATTTTATATATCCTTTTTCTGGTTGGTCATGTGGACCCACTAGAATCCAACCTTCACTAACCCTAGGTCAACTGTACTATCTTCACTTCCTCCTCTTGTCATAAGCATGGACGGCCCATATTCTACCTTTTTTCACGCTTCATCCACATCTCCCCTATCCTTGAGCCCTGCATCGATCTTGCTCCCCTTCCATCCCTCTACCTCACTAGGACCTTAGATCACATGTATGCCCACACTATCATCTGAAATCTCATGGTCAAAGTCGCCTTCCATCGCTTGTATATAGTCTCCTTAGTCTCACCCTTTTGAATTATGGAACTCCTTCATCGACTGGAACCCTCAGGCCATGGCACGATCACATTGATTCTGGTGATATCTTGCTCTGTGACAGGTCTGCACCGTGTGTGAGGTTGCAGATGGATTGATCCCCTTCGCTGTACCTTGATCCGGTGATGTACTCTGCTCCCTGATTCAGGTCAAGTCTGAGCTGATAGCTTAGGTTTTTATTGTCACGTTTCAATCTTGCATTTCAATTCTACATTGTATTTAGCATTTCATTTATTGCACTAGCCTAGATCCTAGATTTAGCATCGTCGGAGCTTTAGATGCTCCAGCCACTATCCACTATTCTAACCATGTTCCGACTCCACTGACCACCACATATATTCCCTCAGCCACTTATTTATCTTCCTCACCTCCCGAGCCAACCTGATTACTTCCAGATCAACGATTCGATGCTTGCTCCTCCATCTTCTCCTGAGCGTTGTTTCCACACATCCACCGTCGCCAATCTCTCCAAATAAAAGCCCAAATATCTTCGTCTACTCTCACATGTGCTAGACTTGCATGTATTTGGAGGGAATGGGCCCATCTGTGGTCCGATCAAGCTCTTGACTCCTCTTTCAAATGGTGTACCGACTTCGAGCAACAAGGACTCCATCGATGGGTCTGAACTTCTTTGACTCCACCACTGTATGCAGATCCTTCCCAAGAATCTCACAATGACCTTAGCAGCTCAGGGGGGGCCTTGGAGCATGAGAAATCGAAGAACAAGGGAAGACACCTCGCGTGTTCTTCCTTGTTCTTAGGGATGAAGTGAATAACATCCGATGGAGCCCACACTCCAGATTGTATAAGCGTCGTGCAATTTCTCACCCCAAGAGCCATCCGATTACACAACATATCTGATTTGGACCGTCATCACTGAAGCGGTATCGATTAATCTGAGTTGTAAGCTCCTTAAGTGAGATCGATCTGGCCGTCCATCAACACACAACTTTAGGGTAATTGCACGATACCCTTCTGCCTTATGTTATTTTCTTCTAGTACCGTAAATATTAAGTTTAGTATAAATAAATGTGTAATAATTACAAAGAGGACCCATGCTTTCTCCAGAATTACCATCTAGTCCATTGTCGACTCACCTCACGTGGTCTCCCACGTGATGTGGGAAATTTTGCAGGATACTTCTACAGCTTCTGTATTTTTTAGAACTTAAATATTGTAAATAAGTGTAAAACTTTGAGGGATTTTGCACAGAACTCCTTGACTTTATTTATTTATTTTGCAAATATGCCCCTTCTATCATTGTATATTTATTTTGTTGCATTTTTATTTTATTTAAATAACACCCTTTCTCATACAATCGTGGAAACATCATAGTAAATGCCTGATATGTTGATTGTTCATGCTCACATTTTTATTTTACATTTACTTGCATTTTCCATTAATTACATATCCTCTAGGAGCTATATATTTTCTGTGTAACTATAAAAATACTAAAAACTTATAAAACCTTATCTAAAAAATCCAAAAAATTAGAGATTATATATTACTATATAATCACTCTAGACTAAAAAACACAAAAATATAAAAAAAACACTAAAAACTAAAAAACATCCTAACCCTATAAAAATTAAAAAAAAATAGAAAACCGAAAAAATAGTTTTGTATTATTTATTTTTATATATACATATTACTACATATCAAAAAATTTCGATAAGTTTTAAACTCATTATTAATATTTAAATCTCAAAACGATTTTCCTATTCATTAACTCCCTATTATGGAGTATTTTAGACTTTATAAATACCTAAATAATAGCAAAAACTTACCTAAAAAATCACATAAATAGAGAAAAAACATAAAAAAGTGGAAAAAATTTTATTTTGTGAAATTTGAGTATTTTTATCTATATTTATAATTATAAAACCCTATATAGACTACATATATATACTTATAAACATATTAATATTATTGTTATTATTATAAATACCTTAAATATATTTGAAAAACTTTTAAAAAATAAAAAGGAATGTTCCTGTTTATATTTTCTAAATCTTATACATTTATTATATATATAGCATATATAGTACTTATATTATACATATTATTATATATATTATATTTATAAAATAAAAGGAAATAAAAAATCAGAAAAATATAAAAAGAAAATAAAAATTATAAATGTTATAACATAAAAAACATAAAACATTAAAAGACAAAAAAATGAATATAATTATATATCCAAAAAAGTTTTAAAAAAAGTACAAAAACATTTTTTGTTTGTTTTTAGAAAAGAAATACCCTACTCCCGTATTTGCTCTTTATAGTTCGACACTCGATACTTATTCACTATACACATACTTTTTAGAGTTAAAAAAAATTTTACTCACATATTCTCCTAGATTTATCTTAGTCTTGGTTGATAGTTCGCTTGATTTGATTGGTGACGTTCCCAATACCGAGAGAGCGACTGATACAATAATTATGGACATTTGGAAACTCTCTCTCATCGATCAACAAAATGGTGATGTAGTTGAGGAGCAACGTCAGATAGGATTTTTGTGCATATTACCTACTTCCATTTTTCGTCTTTTATTTCCTTTTATTCAAATAATTGTTTACCTATCCTAATCATCATCTCTGTTTGTTGATTTCTTTGTTAGGAACCGTGGGGTTAAGACAACTTTCTTAGGAAGGCCGGTGCACCCAAGTCACATGGAGATTAGCTCCTTCTTCATGGGGCAATATGAGAGAGCAAGGAAAGAGACAGAGCGCGAGGAGAAGAGAAACCTAGCAATTTTTTGTCCTTTATGTATTTACTTTTTTTAAGAGAGAGAATTTCATTTTTGTAATTAATATTATAATAAACAAGGACAAACACTTGACCTCTCCGAGGTCTATTGCCTGGGTAATTATTCACTGAGGGTCTCGTCGGTTTTTATCGCATTTTCTTCGCCTTCTTCCTTTTATTTCTCCTTATTTTTCTTTGTTTTATCATGATTTGAGTTTTTCTCCTTTATTTTTATTTGATTTGGGTGATTGAGCCCTTAGACTTAGGATTGCTTGCTCGACTAATTTTGGTCCAAACCCTTAATGAATTCATGTGTTTATAGTCTCTGATACATTTTGACGTAGATAAAATCTAATTGTTCATTACCTGGATATGAAATCACATGCCACGAGAGGTCTCTGTAAAGTGCTAATAGGATTTTCTATGGCAGACACCAATGAGCCTCCAAAATTGAACTTTTATGGTTTCTCGTTTGAGTAGTGAACACCTGGTTCTTCACTCTAATAGAATTCCCGATATTAGGGTGATGCCATTAGCGTGCATTTTATAAAGGGTAGTTTCAATTCTGTCTAGCAACCTTCATGGAGAGTGCTGGGAAGCACTGTAAGTCTTCAGACTTTGCATGCATCATCGATTCTCGACATGCATTGCTTTTATGATCTACTCCCTCTAATTGTGATCACTTAGGATGTTAATGGAATTGGAAACTCGTTAGGTGAATTCATTGAAAAATACCAAAAAAATGATAACCTAAATAAAATCGGCACTGATAACTCTACTTGACTCTTAAAAATAAACGTATTGGGAAGAGAAACTCCCACATTGGACACATGTTGTATTCTAACAGAGCGACACACATACACTTAAGGACTAAAGCCCCCATCTTTGTACTTATGCCCTATGTGCTTGGGTCGGCTCTTGGGCCATGTTACTTGCAGGAAGCAATTGCCTACGACCATAGACGAACTGTCTTATGATCAAGTTGGTATACTACACCGACTAGGGCATAGAATCTATAGGAGACTACACATATGAGCTTGTATAACTGATTGAAAATCACCTAACATTGAAATTGAAAGATCAATGACTGCTATCATCGGTCTTACTTTTTTGAGTAGGTCAACAAGGAGTTTGCTTTGTACATTGATTGTGGTTTTGGATCCATTCACGTTAATCATTCTTTGAGTTTTTAGACACCTGAGTTTTTGAATCCTTTTTGTTCTTAAGTCCTTATCCCATTCCCTATCTATGTTATTGTCTTCTTTATTTTTCATTTGTGTTGTGATATCGAGTCTTGATCTTCATCTTAGAAGCTGGGTCTCGTGGCTATTTTCCTTACCCATATTACCCCATCTTTTGTCTGGTTCAAGGAGACACCCTCCTTGTGCCATAGTTTTGTCTTTGATTCACCTGATCTCACCCTCCTGCTTCATTCCCATCCATGTTATATCTTCTTTCACACATGAATGTTGTGCTACTAATTGAGGCTTGCATTGAGGTTTCAAACTGCATTGACGATATGAGTAACCTGGGCAGAGTACGGTTGCTGAGATGTGTGTGCCCTCTTTAGCGAATATTGGATCTGATATGAGCATAGATATTATTGAAGATTTCAATTTTATGCAATTAGAGTTGTGATGATTTATTGAGAACTTTTAGATCTCACACAACGGATTGAGGTTGCGATCCATTCTTGATTATTTGCTGATGAAACTATTAGTTAGGTCCACCCATATTGATTCATATGTTTGGTGTCCGATCTCTTTCTATGCCTCAAAGTGACGATGCTCGGAGCCCACATGGTTTCACTCATATTGTCTACCTATCCATCCTCCATCTCCTGACTTTCCTATCCCCATTAGGCACTTATAGAATTTTTGACTGATATCTTGAGCCATTTTAGCCAATATAGGTGTGCTGGATTGCATTGTGACTGACCTGATGATCTTTGTCCCTTCCATGGTCTTATGCCATCCTACTGATGGCGATTGATCTATTTCTTGAGGACCTGAGACTAGGTGACAACATTGCCCTAATTTTTATTAAGTTACTTTGAATTACTCCCTGAGGACTATATGCGAGAGGATGAAACGTTTTCTTTATGCTCGATTTCACTCACTTGTGTTTTTGTTCTATCAGAGGACAAATTTGAGCTATCTGATGTGAGCATTCCATCTAACTGTCTGATTGGGTATCTGTGAATCTCCATCTCATCACCCTTATTCTATCACGTTGGCATTAAGATCATAGCTAACTGCATGTAGATATCATTATTTTGTATAAATTAACATCCATTATTTATTTTGTAAATAGTGCATAAAATACAATATTTAATACAAAAATATTAGAATAAAGAAATAAAAGAAAAAGAAATGAAATACCAAAGGTATTGAATGACCCTAAACCCTTAGACTAAGTTAAGAATTGACTTGATTGACAAGGAATAAAGTAGGGAGAGATAAGGGGATAAAAATTCAATAAAAACCCTCTTTATTTATCTAAACTTTTTCATATGAAGCTATTCTTTCTGTGACCTTACTATCATGTTATGTCGACATCGTGAATTACCATGCCTCTAAGAAGACTCCAGCAGACTGGCCAAATATCAAGAAAGACAAGTTCTTGGTAGACTTTCACTTCTACTAGTGGGAAGAACCACACTTATTTCGTGAGGTAGTAGATTGCATCTGGAGGAGGTGTATACCTCAGGAAGAAATAACATTTGTCCTAGACCACTATCACAAGCTTGAAGTCGATGGACACTATCCTGGGAAGAGAACGACAACGTAAGTGATTCAATGTGGCCTATGGTGGTCAGCCTTGTTCAAGGATGCAACTGATTACATTAAAAGTTGTACTGACTATTAGAGAATGGGTGGAAAGATGAGCATGCACATCATAACGCCTCTGAAATACATTCAGATATTAGACGCCTTCGACACTTGGGGCATCGTTTCATGGGCCCATTCCCTAATAGTTAGTGTTATGAGCACATCCTGTTGTTTGTTGATTATGTTAGTAGTTGGGTGGAAGCTTTCCCTGCCCAAACTGTCGACAACAAAACAGTATGCAAGTTCCTCCAAGAAAACATCATTTTGTGGTTTGGAATCCTGAAATTCCTGATATTAGACAAGGGTAGCCATTTCATAAATAGAGAGGTCAAGAAGCTAACCAAAGAATACGACATCCAACATCGTATCACGGTGCCGTACCACCCATAGTCAAATGTCTTAACTGAATGTTCAAACAGGGAGATCAATACTATTCTACAGAATCTTGTATGACTAGATAGAATCGGTCCCAACTCTTGGACTCAATTCTTTGGGCATATTGCACAATGTACAAGTATATATATGGCATGTCTCCCCACTGCCTTGTTTATCAAAAGCCGTATTACCTGCCTGTGGAATTAATTAACAAATCCTTATGGGCATTGAACTTATGTAAATTGGATTCAGAAAAAGCAGGCAAACATAGAAAAGTTGATCTGAACCAGTTGCTTGAATTCAGAGGCAACGCATACGACAACAACCTAATGTTCAAGGAGAACGTAAAGAAATGGCATGATAAGCACATTCAAAGAAAGACTTTTGAGCATGGACAGAAAGTGTGGTTGTTTGATGCAAGGTTAAAAATCTTTCCTGGAAAACTAAAGAGCAAGTGTACATGAATGTATGTGATTCACACTGTGCGTGACAATGGAAGTCTTCTTGTATCAGAACCATCATCTGACACACAACCCTTAGTAGTGAATGAACAATTATTGAAGTCGTATATAGAGCCAGATAAATTTATGTCCGTAGTTGATTCGATACAAGTCATATCTCAAGATGAGCTGCCGTAGATCAAAGGATCAGACACATAAGAAGAAAAATCACAAATATATTATTTTGTTTTCTTCTTTTCTTCTTTTACTTTTCATTTATCTAATTCTTCCGAATATATATTTACCCCATTCATCACTGCTACACTTAGTATGTACTTTGTCCTAAGTATAGGGGGGGGGGGTGAGCACCCTAATTTGTTCATTCTTTAATCCCTCACATGTCCTCTCAACTATTGATGCTCTGTCTATACTTAGAGATATTTTACCCTAAGTATAAGGGGGACTTTTTGAGCCGATCATTTTGTATATACCCTCCCTCGACCCTCCCCTCTTTATGTACAGTCAACTATACTAAGGATTATTTGATCCTTAGTATAGAAGGGACGATCGACTTCTTCATTCTTTCATTATTATTTTTAGTCATTGTAGTATTGGCTTTTCGATACTTAGTATGAGTTATGTCTTCTCCTTTTCTCTGATCTATGAGGACAAAATCCATGCTAAGTATACGGGGTCATAAATACATTGTATATACTATAGCCATAACTCGTACTTTCATATTTTTAAGAATATGGTTAGTCAATAAAACTTCATAACACACATCAAAATTCTTTGTAAATACAACCAATAAACCAGTTAAAAAGTTTTGCAAAGCATTTGAAAAATGGTTGGAAATATATTTGAAAAAACTTTTCAAAATTGTTTGGAAAATGTTCTTAAAAATGTTTTCAACCTATGTAAAATATTGCGTTTGTAAAAATTTCTTTTCATTGTTTGAATAAAATACTTTGAAAATCTATTTGCAAATGGTTTTGAAAATGGTGGTAGAAATAGTTTGAAAAATCTATACATACTGTTTGAAAAATCTTTGCAAAATAATTTTCAATTGTAAATGTTTGTAAAATCTATTTGCGAAATTATTCTTTCAAAATAAAGTTTTCACCCAAATGTTTATAAATAAAAAATGCACTCCTGTGTAAATATCTGCACATAATTCTTTTCTAACTCTTTTGTTTACAAAAATAAAAATCCTTAAAAATTTGCAAAATATTTTCAAAAACTTGCATAATAATTTGCAAAACCGTTTCAAAAATCCATTAAAATCTTTAAATCATTAAATTGCTTCACAAAAAAATTTTTCTTGCATTGTACATAGCATTTGCATTTTTTGTATTGATAATGATAATTGAACTAGTCTAAATAAAATTTGAAGATTGGAGCTTGGTTGGACCTTAATCTACTTAATCACAGGAATCTTATAGGAACTAGAGCTAAGATTCTTCAGGTGTACTACACTTAATTCTTTGAGAATCACAAGAATTAGTTCAATGTTGTCTTGACTACCTAGGTAGAGTATTTCGAAACACATGCATGACTCTTGTCGATAATGACCTAGTTAGCATACCTGCACCTTACACTTTGCACACCTTAGTTGAAGTAGAAGAGGGCTTGATTTGCGAGCATGAGATATAAGTCAATGGAAACATCTGAAGTCACAAATTTGTGGCCATTATAACCCAACCTGATCTAGTAGCGATGAGGTCTAAAGACAGAAGTCTGTGGGTTGCAAGAATGCTTCAAAAGAGGGATAGTCTACTGTCTCCAAAAGAAAAAGTCCTTGTGTAAATGTTGTTATATATAATATTCAAAAAATTGCAAAATCAAGAACTCCAACGAGAAAAGATAG
The DNA here is from genome assembly GCA_037367405.1 of Ottelia alismoides. Classification (NCBI taxonomy): domain Eukaryota; kingdom Viridiplantae; phylum Streptophyta; class Magnoliopsida; order Alismatales; family Hydrocharitaceae; genus Ottelia; species Ottelia alismoides. The sequence continues at coordinate 46,777 of JAZKJV010004786.1, read as the reverse complement.
GAAAAAAGTCAAGAAAAATCAATTCCCGTCAGAGTATGTATATAGATGTGTAGTCAATAAGCAAGCTTGAGCTTCAAAGTCAAACATATGTGAGCATGTAATTGGATGACTTGGCTGCACTGGTCAAGCATCCTAGGATAGTTAGCTACACTGGCTACCATCTATTCTTCTCTCCACCTCCTCTTCTTGAGCTAGTTGCACTTGAACTTAGAAGCGAATACCCCACTTTTGGAGGAAAGAGTTGTTGGATTGGGGAATTAGGTTCACCATATTGGAGAAGACAGACTTTTACCACTTCAGTAGAGGAGAGCTACATATCATTGACACTATACAAGATAGATTCATAGTCATAAGCGTTTGCGTATGTGTTGATTTATTCTGACCTGGCTATTATGGAGACTTGAGCAGAGTTGTGTAGTTCCTAGACGATGTTGAGTTTCAACTGCTTCCCATTAAGGTTCCGACCAAACAAAAAATTCCAAAGGTTTGACTAATCTCCAAACGTAGATTTTGTGAAGACAAGTTTCAAAGTTAAAGTCAATACACATTATTTTCTTTTCATTTTCTTTACTTTATTTTCTACACTAATTGCATAATTGTTTGTTAGGGACTAACAAAGGCAAGTATAGGGGGTGATGTATCTCCATTTCATAACCTTTAATCTATAATTTGTCCTTAAAAACCCAGCTAAATGAATGTAAATAACATTACTTTTTTTATAAATTGACATCCATTATTTATTATGTAAATAGTGTATAAAATACAATATTTAATGCTAAAAAAATATAATAAAGAATAAAAAGAAAAAAAATGAAATACCAAAGGTATTGAATGACCCTAAACCCTGAGACTAAGTCATGAATTGTCTTGGTCGATAAGGAATAAAGTAGGGGGAGATAAAAGGCCAAGAAATCAATAAAAACCCTCTTTATTTATTCTTCAAACAGTCCATTTTGGGACATATTTTATTATTTATTATTTATTCATATAATCAATAAACTTTGTACGATAAAGTTGTAGATAAAAATATGAATAAAAATACAAAATTTATTTCACTTAAAAATAATACGTAGCGTGCCCATGATACACATAGTAGAAACTCGTAAATAAAACTTCACAGATATGTATCTTCTTTAGATGAACTCAAAATGAACAAAATCACCTTTAATTGCATATAAATTTTAATAATCTATTTAATGAAGGTGGTTTCATTTAATTTGGTGTTAAGATGCAAAGGTTAGGTTTTGGACCCATGTTGCACAATATACTTAAATAAAATATTCAGTTTATTTATTCTTTATATTTTTCATAATTTTATATTTTATAATATTTTAAATATTATTTAAAATACTTGTGCATAATTAGAATAAAAGAAAACAATTAAAATACAATAAAATAAATAAGTCTATTTCTATATATAGATGAACACATTATACATATATATATATATTAAATACCCTTATTTATTGAAGTGTACATATTATATCAACAAAATAAAAATATATTCAGAATTTTTCAATAAGTTCTAAAATTTAAATTATGTATATAAATAATAGAATAAATACAAAATAAACTCAAAATACATAGTATATAAGTAAATATACCTATCTCTATACTTGTAAAAAGCAACCTATAATGAATAAACTTGTAAAAATAAATAAAATAAGACTAAAATAGTACATAAAATAACAAATAATTTTCATGTTTTAACAAAAAATTAAATAAATTGTTTATTGGTTTAATTCTATTTATTTTCTATTTTCATTTTAGCTTTGTCTGCATGCAGCCACGTGAACCAATCAGAGGCGGGCCTCGGTTGTGCTGCCGGTCAATTAGCCCACTCAGACTCCTAGGTCATGTACCTTAGTATTTGGCCTCAATTTCTCCCCCTTCTACCGCTCGATCCTTGCACTCTTTGAGGATGATTCCTTATATTAATCTTTTCCTCGCTCATCCACCTCTCATGCGATCATGATTTCTCGATCTAAGGAGCATGGAGCTGCAAGTTCTTCTTAGTCCATGGTCGCCTATATATAACTTCGCATCCCACCTTCTTCTCCTCCTTGATCCCTCTTCCACTACAAAACCCTAACCGTAGGTGCCAATCGAACTCTTGGAAATAGAAGGAAGATACTCTAAGCTTCAGGGGGTGGATCCGATGTCAATATGAGGTCAGTCTAGGCTTCGTCGGACTTCTCCTCGACAGGCATTCAACCAACCATCTAGGTAGTTGTTCTCACTTCTTCCATTGCATATTTTGATTCCTAGGATATTTAGTAGCTTAGATCTGTTTTCATTACAACTAAATTCACTTTGAATCATTGTAAAATCCAAAAATATAGATCACCAGAGCTCCTACTCTGTCCCTTCGTTCCGCCTGTTCCCACTATGATCTAACCCCACTATCACCTTCACCCCCTTCCACTTCATCTAATCCACACCCCATGAATTTATACTCATCCTGAATCACTCTAGATTAGGCAATTAAGGCTTCTCCCCTTCACCGTTCACCGGAAGCCTCCGCTACACTCCACTCTCGTCCATCTCCACCGAATAAAGCCCCGGGACTTTTCATTTTTGTATTCTATAGCTAATCATGCAGATCTTAAGGCTGGAAGGTATCATCCGAGGATTTTTTGACATCACGAAGAAGCTTTAGGCACCTCGACACCTCAGGGAGCTTTCGATGAGCCCCGGACTCTATTGAGCCCTCCAATCAACACGGAAGTACCCATGAGTGTGTTGAGCCGCTATGGAGCCTACTAGGTGGTCGGTGATGCGTGTTATCCGCGATCGAAGCTTGCTGATTCCAGTTATTTATCTGTTCATCCAAGCACCCTCAACACTAACCAATCAAAAACCCAGCTCCAGGTGTTCTGACACCATCGAATCAAGCAGTGCCTCCACCGTCAGATATCATCCAAGATCTAATCTCAGTCATCATCGTGCATCTAGAACACACGACGTGTGAAGTGGATTCGTTCCAGCCATTGGATTGTGCAATGTAGTGTATTTTGCTATTCCACCTCCATATTTTGTATTTTATTTTACTACACAAACTTTTGTCCCTAGTGTAATATGTTTTAGATATTTTGCATTTATCTTTTTATTCTTTCCATATTTGCACTTAGGTCCAATCCATGTCTCCTCTTGTGCTTATGTGCATGACGAGACTAGATATTTTACGCTTTGGCCCTCAGATATTTTGTGTTTTGTTTTAGTCCATGTTTTTGAAATATTAGAGTAATATTTTGTGTGATAATTGCATCTACTCCAGAACTTTAAATTAATAGAAAAAATATCCTTCCAAGTATATAATATTGGATATTTTGGGAAAAAAATTCTTGTTTTCCCATGTACTTTCTTATTTTGTTTGACAACAGTACTAGAACTTTAAATATTTGTATAAATACTCCTACCAGGTTGCATTTCCTTTTGTTGCTTTTATATTTGTTAAAATGGCTCCATGACTATAAGATCTCTAGAAAATTCCCACAAATTCATAATATATATACCTATACATATATTTTTGGTTAGGTGTTTAAGGTTATTTCCTATTTATTAAAAATAAGTGACTATGTCTTCTTGTTTAGCTTAGAAAAATACCAAAAAAAGTTTCAAAAATTCTAAAAAAACATTTATTTATTACTGTATTTTGAGCCTACGGACTAAATACCTAAAAATATAAAAATATGAAAAATTAAATAGCCCCAAAATCCGTATAAAAATATAACAAATCTCTTAAAAATTAAAAAATATGGATTTCTGTTTGTAATTTTCTATCTTATTTATGATATGTAGAAATTAGTTTTGAGAAATTTTGAGATGTTTAGCTAATTTTAAATCTTAAAATAATTCAGCCTATTGTTAAAGTCCCTCATTTTGTAGAATTTATATACTAAAAATACATAAAAATTCGTAAATATTACAAGAAAATTCACAAAAACAGAACAAAATATAAAAAAACAAAAAATACTTTATTTTACTTTTTTGAGTATTTATATATATATATATGTATATCTATATTATATATATTATTACTTATAGTTATATTATTGTAGAGGAAAGAAAAAGAAGACAAAAAATCAGAGAATATAAACAGAAAAAACAATAAAACTAAAAACAAGTAAAAAATATAAAAATTAAAAATACATAAAATATATAAAACCCACAAAACAAATGAAAAAGACAAGAAGAAAAGAAGAATTTTTGCGCATTATTACATAGTCTCCTCCCTATGTTTGACCTCCACATTACTATATCTTTTGAGGTTTAATTGTTAATTGATCTTGGGTTTTGTGAGCCATCGCCTCAATGACACTTTATCTTAGCTCTTCATGAGGATATTTTCAGACCCTCGCAAAACCCTTCGTCATCAGTATCGATCGCTCGATCACAAGATGGATTATTCTAGCTGACTTGACTCCTTTGAGTTTGCTGTCCTTGACATTCCTTATAAGGATGACCCATCTTCTTCTGATTATTCCCTGATTAGTTCGCAATACTCCCCGAGGGTTATCTACAGGAGATTGCAACATTTTCTTGATTTCTGATCTCTTCCTATGCTGGGAAGCCGATCTGTCGCCTATTGAGACCACTTCTTCTGATCCGTTTGATGGATGTAACTCCTTTGAGTCTTCTCTCCTTGAAGACCCTCACAAGGATGAGTTCTATTGTGATTATTCGTTGCTTATTGTGTATCACTCTCGGAGGGTTATCTACATAATAATACATCATTTATGGTACTCGATTTCACTTTTGTTTGTGCATCCGATCTGTTAGAGCATGAAACAAAGTCTTCTTCTCTGTGTACTCGATCTAATCTTTGGCTGTGTATTTGATCTGGTAGATCACGAGACCACATCTTTTAAAATTTTTTGGGATCTCTGACTCGTGTAAGTCTGCTCTACTTGACGACCCTTGCAAGGATGAGTTATGTCTTGCGATATTCAGTGCTATCTTCAATCTTTCAACCTTATGTCCATTAAATATCGAGCTGCACTTTTCTAATCGTATTATACTGTGATTGACATGGAGGAGTCTGTACTATTCCTTCTTCCTCCACGTCTGACTATATCATCTTTGTTCCCTCACTCTATTATTATGAGCTAATGTTCTGTCTTCTGCTACCGGACCTCGACTTAGTTTTTGAATCGCCTTTCTTAGTAGCAAGCACCCACTTGATTGCATATTCTGATGTCGTTCTTTTTCTGATCACGTCATTGTCTCATAGTGGGACGACAGTGAGAGTACGGTATTTGATTGACAGATGTCGTCCTGCACTTCATAATTCCTTAGCGCTTGTATATATTATGTTTCATCTTTTCATCCCTCTTTCTTCTGCATGATGTCTTTCACCCAAAATCTTTCAGTATATCTTTATGTCTATACTTATGATGTACATTCTCTAAAGTATGGGGGGTGTAGCCACCACGTTGTTCAGGTTTATTTTGTTCCCCCACTCCAGTTGTTTCCTATACTTACCCTAAGTATGGGGGGTGATGCATTCATTCTTGGATCGTATTTTTTCCTTTTTTTGATTTATTTATTCCTCATCAATCTCCTCTCCTTTTTGATATTTTGTTTATATTTAGGGATATTTTACCCTAAGTATAGCGGGAGACATGTGGAGCCGTCGATTTCTCTATTCCCACCCTTGACCCTCCCTACTTTGTAGATAGTCTGCTATACATAGGATTAATTGATACAATGTATGGGGGGGACGGTCGACTTCTTAAGCTTTTGTTCTTTATTGAGTTGTTGTAGTGTAGGCTTTTCTATAATCAGTATGAGTAATGTCTTCCAATTTCTCTCTGACCTATGAGGACATTGCTCAAGCTAAGTATGGGGCCATGTATATGCTATATATACTTTAGCCATAACTCGTGCTTGCGTATATTAAATAATATGGATAATGTAATATATAGATTTGAATATATGATAATCAACTATAAATAATAAATCACAATGATGTATACAATTTTTCAAAATTCTTTGTACATATCGTTTAATAAATTAGTTTAAAAATAATTTGCAAATTGGTTGTAAAATAACTTAAAAATCTTCTTAAAAAATGTTTGGAAAACTTTTTGCAAAATACTTCCAAATCTTTGTAAAAACATTTTATTACAAAAATATTTTTTGTTTGTTTGAACAAAATTTCTGAAAATATAGTTTTCAAATGATTTGTAAAGTGGTTGTAAAAATATTTTGAAAAATTTATACATACTATTTGAAAAATCTTTGCAAAAAGAATTTCAAATTTAGTAAATGTTTGCAAAATTATTTGTTAAATATTTTGCAAAAATAAGTTTTAAAAATATTTGTATAATTATTTTCAAACTATTTTGAGAATCTTGTACATAATAATAACCGGTATAAAATTCATTACAAGCCTTATATATAAAAAATAGTAAATAGCAACTAGCTTCTGTAAATTCATTACCTAATCCTTGTAAATAATCACGTATCCCCGTGTAAATATCTGTATATACTTCTTTCACTAACCCTCATAAAAAATCCCTAAAATATTTCAAAATTTCAAAACCCATAAAAAACTCAAAATTATTTCAAAAATTGCATAAAAAAACTTTGTAAAACCTTTTTTAAAATCCATGAAAATTTCAAAATTAGAAAAGTATTTCACAAAATGATTTTCTATTCATTACATAGCTTTTTACATTTTTTGAATTGATAATGACAAATAAAATTCGAAGATTGGAGATAGGTTGAACCTTAATCCACTTAATCACATGAACCGTATAGGAACTGGAATTCAGGCTCTTCAGGTCTGCTAGACTTAATTCTTCGAGACCACAAGACTTAGTTTATTGTCACCTTAACTGCCTAAGTATAATATTTCGAGACAAATACATGACTCTTGTCGACATTGACCTAGCTTGGACACCTGCACCATACACTTTGCTCAACTCTGTTGAAGTGGTAGAGGGTTTGATTTGTTGGCATGAGACACAAGCAAAAGGAAACATATGAAGTCACAATATGTGGCCATTATACCCCAACCTGATCCATTAATGATGAGGTCCAAGGACATGATGTCGTGGGTTGCAATAATGCTTCAAAAGAGGGATAGTCTACTGCCTCAAGAGGAAAAAATCCTCATGTAAATACTACTGTAAATAGTATTTCAAAAAATACAAAATTGAAAACTCCAATAAAATAGATATGCAAAAATCGAAGAAAAATCAGTTCCTATTAGAATATGTATATCTTCAATAAGCAAGCATGTTCTTCAAAGTATCTTGTGAGCCTGCAACTGGATAACTTGACTACATTGGTCAAGCAACCCAGGATAGATAGCTACATAGGCTATCATCTATTCTTTTCTCCACCTCCACTTCTTGAGATGGTTACACTTGAACATAGAAGGGAATACCACACTACTCGAGGAAAGAGTTGCTGATTAGGGAATTAGGGTCACAATGTTGGAGAAGATAGTCTCTTCACCACTTCAGCTGATAGGAGCTACACATCACTTACACTGTACAAGATAGACTCATATTCATAAGGAACTACGTATGGCATAAACTTGTTCTAACCTGGCATTTGAGGAGATTGAGTAGAGTTTTGTGGATCTTAGAGGATGTTGAGTTTTAAATCTGGTCCTCAATAAGGTTCCAACCAAACCTAAATCCAAAGGTCCGACTGAGCTCCAAACATTGATTTTACGAAGATAAGCTTAAGAGTTAAAATCAACCCAATTTCTTTCTTTTTCTTTTCTTCATTTTCTTTTTCTGCACTTACATGCATTCTAGGGACTAGCAAAGATAATTATAGGCGGTGATGAATCTCCATTTCATCACTTTTATTCTTTCAATCTGTCCTTAAATTTCAAGCTGAATGTATATATATAGAATTAATCTGTACTAAACAAAACTCAAAAACTGTTTTGTATATACTATATAATGTACTATATTTAATTTCAAAAATTTAAATAATGAAGGACATAAAAGAAAAAGAATGAAGTGTCACAGATATTGAGCAACCTTAGACACCGAGACCAAGTCATCATGATGACTTGGTTGACAAGGAATAAAATAGGGTGAGAATGGGTAGAGAAATTGCATAGATAATGTAGTTAATACCCAAATTTCTATTCATCAATAATGACCTTTTGGGCCCTATTTTAGTTTATTATTTTTATACCTCAAAATGACAAACCCTCAACATCAACATTATAGATAAAAATACAAAGAAAAATATAAAACTAATTTCATTAAAAAATAATGCTTAGTATGCCTTGGACACCCTGAATAATAAGATGCAAAGAAAACTTCCCATACATATATCTCCTCCATACCGAGTCAAAATTGACCAAATTACCTATATTATTCATTAAATTAAATTATCTATTAAGTAAAGGTGGTTGCATTTAGTTTGTAATTAAGATGCAGAAGTTAGCTTTTAGGCCCTTATTATGCAATATACTTGTATATAAATAAAAGTGGAAATTCATTCTTTATTATTTTATTGCTTTCATATTTTTATATCCTTGTAAATATTATTTATATTACATAAAAAATCAAAAAATCAAATAAAACAAAAAAAAACTCATAAAAATAATTAAAGTACCCTAATATATAGGTATATTATAATTATAATACACATGCATATAATTATTTAAGGAAATAAATAAATTCAAGAAAAAAGAACAAAAATATTTAAATATTTGTTTAAATAAGTTATAAATATATAAAATAGTTATATATTATAATAAAATATAAAAAAGAAAATATAAAAAAAATATGCTAAATACCAGTATATATACCTATAACTATATATGTAAACATTAACACCTAATTAAAAAGCTTGTAAAAATAAACAAAAAACATAATAAAATACTACATAAAATACTACATAATTTTTATGTTTTAACTTAAAGTTAAATGAATCATTTTCTAATTTTAAAATAAATAATAAGGGATCTTTAAATATGCTTTTTCTAGGGCCCACACGGACCAACCATAATCCAACCTTCGTTGACCCAAGGTCAATTTTATTATCTTCACTTCTGCCTCTAGTCAGAACCACTAACAACCCATCTTCTCCCTTTCCATCCCTTTATCTCTCAGGGACCTGGATCGATCATGCTCCCTTTCCATCCCTATATCTTGATAGGACTTTAGACCACATGTACGACCACACTATCATATGAAATCCTGTGATCAAAGTTGCCCTCCATCTCATGTATATAGTCTATTTAGTTGGCCCTTTTTGAATTTTGGATCTCCTTCGTCAACTGAAACCATCAGGCCATGGCACAATCGCATTGAGCTTGGTGACAACTCGCTCTACAAGAGAACTGCAATGTATGTGAGGTTGCTGAAGGATTTGGAAAAATCCTTAAGCGCATCACAGAAGCGTGAGGATGACATCATATGCAATTGAAAGCGACTAGTCGTACTACTTGCTCGAGGCAACGGAATTTAAAAATTTTCATTGATGAAACCACATGATCTAAGAACACTTCTCGGATTATTTCTTCTGAACAACAAACAAGTATTAGGTTTACCTCTTGAAGCATGGTTGCGATCGAGTCTCTAAATGAAGAGACCTCCTATCTCAGGTCTGATCCAATGGAGGAAACGGTTACGAGCGCATTGATGAGATGTGTGGTCCTCGCAACCTATGTTGATGATCCAAGCGACGAATCTCTTGATCTCGTCACACGAGATCCAACATCTTCTTCATGAGCGAGTCACACCGAAGGAGACCTGAGATCCACGAGCAAACAATCCGAGAACATAACGACGATGCTGCGGTGATGGTGACTCTTTCTAGGGCTCCATGGTGGACGACCGGAAGAGAGAGAGGGGGAGAGAGACTTGGCATGTAGAGAGAGAGAGAGACAAAGAGAGTATAATTCCTCTTGGAATTATGTGCATTTTTCAATGGCAAGGTCTACTCTTCCTTTTATACTATTTGGATGCATATGGATCTCAGTCCACACGCTCTCTTAATCTATGGTGTAGATTAAAAGTTAATTAATAAATGGCCATGATTTGTTGCTCGAAAAACAACAACAATTAATCTAAAACAAATTAACCTTATCGTTTTTCAAGATAATAATTAATTCATTTTAAAATTAACTAATATACATAGACAATATAGAAGACAAAGTCTCTTTACTATAAATACGGTGGCCGTCCCCTTCTTGAACAAGTCAAGGTTGATGGCCACCATTAAAGAGATAATATCTTCATTTATGTATATGTGTATTAGTTAATATGCAATAACAATTATTGCATTTATCTTCAAAAAAATAATTCCAAATTAAATTTGTGAAAACTTCAATCATACCATTAATAAATATGAATCATATTCATATATCCAACATAATATGTAAATTATATTTACAATTAATTGCTCACCGTGAATCCTATTCACAACAACATATATATTGTAATTTTATTTACAATTAAATCTCTCCATAATATTATAAGTCCTATTTATGGTATCCATGATTATTGTGGATAGTGATATCCGTGCTAATCATATCCTTGATAATTAATTAATATTTAATCATCTTGGTTCTCTATTCTCATGTGCCCAAATAACATGAATCACGTTCACATTATTCACATCTTTGATAATTAAATCACATTTAATTATCTCAGATACCTTTCCTTACACTATGAATAAAATTCATATTATTCATCATAATTAAATCACATTTAATTATCAATTTTCTCAAGGATCAGATACATATATCAACAAGAAATTATCCATAAACTCTACCAAGGATAATATGATTTCTCGACGGATACTTGGAGATAAGGACATGGAGATTGTATTGTTCCACGTATAGTGACTTGGATATTGATATCGCTTCTCAAATCAAGATCTTGTAGACCTCCCATAGATGTTTGATTAAATGAAGGCCATAGATCTAGTCTTCTCATTGCATCTGAATCAAATTCAGGTCAATGTCCAACATTTGGACCAAGATCAGATCACTTCTCTACTGAGAGGAGTCACTAAAATGTAGATCTGTTTCATCATTCCCTCGGAATGGATGCTCCATGGTTATATAATCATTTACGATCACAACTCCCTCACGTATTCCTAATACTTGTATATCCTGCATACAAGAAGACCCAGAATAAATCGAAGTATTATATCAATTTTACACTATCTATTTCAGAGATTTATCATTAAGTTTCTCAATTGACTATTGGGAGTTGGTATAGATCGCATATTTTCCAAAAGCATATATCATATCGAGGTGTCGATCATATACTTTCCAAAAGCTTATATCAAATCTGCAAATTCATGCAAGCTTCCAAAGCGAGATGACTGTGCACGGAGTTTGATTCTTTCCAATATCTCATGAGTGAGCTCATGTCTTCCGGTTCAGTAATGAACCTATATGTTCCCACCATTGAGCCAGGATATAGACCTTAGCTAGATCATCAACCTATTGGTCTGCCAAATGTACATACTCAGACATATAGTAACACATCTGTCTCCTGTCAGAGTATGCATGCCTATTTCGCGATAGTATATGACATAAGTCTTTGGTAATTAGATGAATCCTCATTCATCACTCTTTATTCTTTTATTTTAGCTAAAAACCTTTGCAAAACACCATGTATATTTGTGTAAATAAAATAAATTGACAAAAAACATGCATTGTGGAAATATTAATAATTAGCATGTTTTTGTGCAAAAATAAAAGAATAAAAAAATAAAGAAAAAGATGGAAATATTTAGAATAAATATTGAGTGACTATAACCCAAGGGAAGGCTCCACAAGGGCTTGACCACAAAATAAAATAAGTAGAGAGAGATAGGGTGACTCAATATGGTGTACATATCCCTTTATATGTAAATAATTTATTTTCTAAAAAATAAAAATATATTTGTGCTTCCCATATTTTGTACATATTTGTAAAAAAAAAAAAAATAAAAATAGGAAAAATAAAAGAAAAATATAAATAAATAAAATTCTCTCTCATCAGTGAACATAGACCTTGTATATAAAATAAAATACCTATTTATTTCCCCTTGTAAATAATTAATAAAAATCCAATAAAAATCACTTTATATTCCATATTTTATAATGTAAATAAATAAAATATAAAATTGGAATAAATATACATAAATAAAATATTAAAAATAAAAATAAAAAATACATAGGTATATATACTGTATATAATAATAATATAATGTAAATACATATTTTATTTTTCAAAAAAATAAATAAAAATCAATAAAAAATACTTTGAAAATAAATAAATATTTTTCATTTTGTGAATATTTTGAAATAAGGTAAATTTTTATTTTATTTTGATTTGCCAAAAAATTTTCCAATGGAATTTTCCCATTGGTCCACGGGGGATGTTTACCCCCGGTCAACTGCCCCCCCTGGACCACTTTGCGCGGATCTGCTCTACAGATCCGATTTCTTCCATTTTCCAGGCATGATCCGACCACCATTAACCTAAACCCCGGGCTCTGAATATCGATGATACATCCCTAATCCACACCCGGGGATCTTCCAAGGGATCCGTGCACCAAATTTCCATGCGCGACTCCCTCTTTGCCGGATCCCTACTACTATATAGTGTCATCTTCCCCCGCCATTAGCTACACCTTTGGCCACCACCTTCGATCCCTATGACCTCCATCGTCTTCCTCGAGTGACAGCGAGTGCGGAGGGTGTCTGAGAGAGAGTTTGGAGGTGTGTAGCCCAGGTCCGGCAACCCTTGTCGTCGTGCTCTGCCGCCGGCGTAGCTCGAGCTTCTGGAGGCGACGCTCCATCAAGGCGACGATCACCGGAGAACCAACGTCACCTCCCTAGTCGACCACGACCATCAGGTAACTCCTTTGGCCTCTAGTCAGTAGTGTAGCTTCGATTTTCACCTTCCAGCTCAGCCAGCTTCGCCCTAGTGGCCGGAGCTCCGCCAGTCCATCTTATCCATACAGATCGATTCTCCGACTCATCGCCACTTTCCCTACCAGACATGATCACCTCGAGCTGGGCTATCTGGGTCTAGATCGAGTTGGGTTCCTTCCATCACCTCCGCCGGAACCCCCATAGCCCATCCACGTCGCTTCTCTTCTTCTTTTAGCCAATAACCCTCGCCGGAGCATCCCTCCGAGCAAGAGCCTTGTTTTGCAGGTCAATAACCGCAAGTACCCCCTTGGCTGCCGTTTCCATCCTTCGCCAGAGCTGCTCCAGGTCGCTCCTCCCTCGCCGGAGGATCCGACCATTAGAGCCTTCATCGGAGGCCACCACCTGACGCGGAACACCATCGCAAGGAAGACCCACCTCTCCGATCTTCCATCTGCCGTCTGGATCGTCTCTGGATCGCCGGAGAAGCTCGCCTAGGTGGAGTTCTTCCTCATCCTCTCGCAGCCGTCGGATTCCCTCTCCGTGCCATGTCTGATCACAGCCACACGTAGCCTGCTCCTGTCAGGCCGTTATATCCACGATCTGACGGCTACGTGCGCCCCACGTTCGCCTCTGCACCAGCACCATTGGATCCTCCAAGGGGCGTCATCAGGACCGCGCATCCACCGCCATCCACAGCTCGACACCTGGCACCCACGTGCGGCCCTCACGCGCCTCGGCTGGGTAATTGCACCCATACCCCTGCTGTTTTATTTAGTTTTTATTTAGTCTTTGAAATAAATGTGCACTCTTGGATTATTTGCATGTTTGGACCTCTAGTTTAGACTATTTGCTATTTAGTACCTGCTTGTGGGTGACACGTGCTTCGACACGTGATTTTTTGACATTTTGCAACTCAGATCCTGTAGTTCTAAGGTGTTACAGTTTGCATGTTTATTAATTAGAATTACATTTTGGTCCCTGTGAATGTGAACCACGTGCTAGGCACGCGATATCTTGGGATATTTGCATTATCTGGGCTGGAATTTGGGGGTGTTCTGGATTGAAATTTATGTTTTAAAATTACACTTATGCCCTTGTGCGTGCAGTATTCGACATGTGTGGAAATTGATGTGATTTTTGCGCAGATACCCTTATAGTTTTCGTACCTGTTATGCTTTTAGCCCTGAAACTTAGTTTTTATTGCATATAGGTCCCTGTGTGCTGTAGCCCTTTTTTGTATTGAATAAAATATCAAATCAAACCCAAATCCAGTGAAATTTGGATATGTGGCTCCTGGTACTGTGTAAAAAGTTCATTAAATTTTTGGGACATTTTTGTTGCTTTTTATTATTTTTAAAAAATCAAAAGCATCATTTTTGCTGCTGTCTAAAATAGAAAATCAACTAAAAAAAGACCTCCAAAAATTGTAAAAAAATTAGTGTTTGTTTGTTTTGTGGTTTTGAGTTTCTGTCCAATTTTTGTGTCTTTTGGATTTATAAAACCCATAAAAATTAAAAACCCTAAAAACCCTATAAAATTCATTAAGAATTCTATAAAAAAATCAAAAAATTGCAATTTCAGTTTCTGTAGTTAGATTTTTATTTTTACTTTTCATAAAAATTGCCATCATATTTTTATAGGCTAATTAGTTGTTTTTAATTAGCCTTTCAAAATCTGACTGCACATTTGTCACTGTTTTTTTCCTTTTTTGATTTTATAAAATCATCTAAAAATCATAAAATTCTCAGAAAATTACCAAAAACACTTAAAAACATAAAAAAACAAAAATAATTTTATTTGATTTTTTTGGCTTTATTGGTTGTGTTTTATAAATAGTTGTTTGTGTGTTTTTCCCCTTGTTTTTATATTTCCTTTATTATTAAAAATACAAAAAAAATTTAAAAAGATTTAGAAATCCATCAAAAACATTTCTTTTATTTTGTTTTCATTTTCGACTACTTCGTTGGCCGTCTCGGCCAATTCGTGCTCCTTGTGTCCGACCCTAGTCGCTATACCAATTTAAATAAATAATGAGGACCGCTTCGAGTTTATTGATCAATTTTTTGATTTTGGTGGTTCCTGAATTTTTCTTGTTGAGTCCGATTCGAGGGGTTGAGGTCGCAACGACCATTGAAACCTATCTCCCTTAGTCTCTCGGATATTCGGCTCATTAGAATGGCTCTGTTGCCGGGGAGCACGACTTAGTAGTCATTTTGTTTTCATTTTTTGTTCGGTTTTGTTTTTCACAGCTTTTTCTTTCATCCATCGGCTTTTCGCAGCTTTTTATTTTTCTTTTGTTTCCTTTTTGTTTTTCTTTTATTTTATTTTTGTTTTATTTTTGTTTGTTTTTAGTTTGTGTGTTTATTTTATTTCCATTTATGCACATAGTTTATTTCATTTTATTTTGCTTATTTTTGTAATAACTATTTCTAATACTCCTGTTAGATTTCTTGCGAGGGCCCGAGGACCGAGGCAGCTTTCTTCGAAAAGCCAAAGCAACCGCGAAAGTCGGAGTCGGCTTCGTTCTGCACGGAGTCGTAGGAGAGAGCGAGAGGTTGAGCGGGAGAGGAGAGTAGTTTAGTTTTTATTTTACTCGATAATTGTAATAAAACAGGGATAGCCAAACACTTAGACTTGGACTTGATCAGTGACTACCGGGGTTTGTTTCTCCGAGCATCGGTGTGCTCGGGGGACCTCACCGCATTTTTCGCCGGTTTTAGTTTTCTCGATTTTATTTTATTTTTTAACTGCTTGTCTGATTTACGCGATTTTGGCCTTACCTTAGGATTTTCTACTAATTGCGCCGTAATTGATTAGGATCTAAACACCTAATTATCTTCCTGTGCCTATTAGATCGTAATTGGACCTAATTAAAATTAATAAAGAAAAGGCTAACCAGGTCACTTGAGGGGTCACGCGCCGCTAGAGGTCGTATACAACGCTGGCAGGACCCGTTGTGGCGGGCACCGATCGACATCCGAGATCGGACACCGACCCCTCCTGTTGACCTGTTAGTCATCGGTTCTCTCCATGTAGAAATTGCTTCGTTAAGGCTGATTTTCTCGTGCATCATATAGGTAGTTTATTTTCAGTCTTTATTTTATGCGTGGATCACCCTGCATGTAGAGTGCTGGAGTCAGGTACGCCTTTCTTACTCAGCATACATCATTGATTTTATCACGCATCGACTTTTTCGTCTTCTCCCCCTGTTTTGTGGACTTAAAATAATAAGGAGAACCCAAAAAATTCGTTAGGCTTTTGTATGCTTAAAAAATATTTAAAAAGAAAAACCATAACATTTGGGTCTGCTAAAGCAAATTGGACCTAAAAAAATACTTCACAAAAAATTGTATTGGGACAGCAACCCCCTCCTTATATGGTTTGATTGGGCGAGAGAGTGACGCGCACACTAGATAAAGCGACATCCAACCCCCTTTCAGACTACTGCTTCTGGGCTAGTCGTTCTCCAGTGAGGATTGCTCCGGTTTTCGGTAAAGCGGGCCGCGATATCCTTAATAGAGCGAGCCGATCGGGTAGCCAATAAACGGTCCACGATTTGTACTAGTTGGGAAAGATCTAGTTCGGGATCAGGAGAATTTTCGGGGGGTGTTGGATTCCCAATAGCCCACTTAATCGCTCTATTAGACTGTATAATCACCAAAATAAAAAAACCAAGATAGAAGACCGAACACTTACGGTCATCAGCTCGCGTTGTGTTGGTGAATAGGGGGTTTGTTTTTCAGATCCTATTTGCTTTCCAGATCCAATCCGCCCGACTCGCTAGATCACGATGATGGGTCGGAGGTCCCTTAGGCAGCCTCTGGCTGCACCGCTTACGAGCACTGTGGCCCGTTCATCTAGGTTGGTTCACGAGAGCCGAGACTCTTTCTCCGAACCCGAGTTCGCTTCCATCCTGCTCCCCCCGAACACCTTTCTTCTGACAGTTCAGAGGTGCCAGATTAGATAGACCAGCAGAGAGATTATATTTCGACACCTGAGCTTGGATCTTTTTCCTTTACAGAGACCATGGCCGGCAGCAGCGATGAACGCACCGGAGGCCCACGAGCAGAGCAGACATACGTCCTGGACTTGGGAGCGATCAACACCACCTTGATAGCTTCCCTCGAGATGATGCAACAGCAGATTAGGGATCATGGGGCTTTCATGGTTGAGATGAGGAGAGAGATGAAGAGGATGGGAGCCGACCAAGAGCAGCCGAGAGCCGTAGGAGGCGGGCCAGAGATACCCGATCAGCCCGATGAGCCAGTCCAGCCGGCAGCAGCAGCAGCAGGAGCCAGACCGATACGAGAGTTGCACAACCCCGGATTGATGCTTACTCACCGGTGGATAGTTATTCCGGCAATCATGGGCGACTTCAAATTCCCTCCACAAACCATTCAGCTTCTACCCTATTTCCACGGGCTCACGACTGAGGAGCCCCATCTCTACCTCCAGAAGTTTGAGATGATCTACAGCACCGTCCACGATCGGCAGGTGAACGAGGACACCATTAGGATGATTGCCTTCCCCTTTTCACTGGTCGACAGAGCAACCAACTGGCTGAAGCACTTGGGGAGGTTCGTTCATACCTGGGAGCAGCTCTGCACTGAGTACTTGAACAAGTACTATCCACTCGGGCGGACCAATGTATCCAAGCTCCCCAACGAGCAGTTCCACGAGGCATGGGAGAGGTTCAGAGATCTTACCGATAGATGCCCACACCACGACATCTCAAAGCCGAACTTAGTTCAGAGCTTCTTTTACGGGTTGATACCAGAGCTGCAGGGCCTGCTGAACGCTTCTTATGGTGGTTCCTACTTCGCCAAGGATGAGGATCAGGTCTGGGCCATCTATGAGGAGATGGCCGAGAACTATACAGTGATGTCCCAGACCCGACTCTACACCCAGGGACGCCCACAGCCACAGAACGTGCAGTTTCAGAGGATAGTACGGGTCGATGCCGGTCCTTCCACTTCATCCACGGTAGCCGCACATGCTGAGTCCACAGCCGCAGACATGGGTATCATCAGCGAGAAGTTGGTCCGGATCAAGTTGATAGAGAAGAAGCAATGCCAGGTCATGACACAGATCGATCAGATGGCACAGACGCTGAGTGACCTGAAGACACAGATCATGTGTCTCTAGGAGGCACAAACGACTTCTCAGCCCCGTCTCAGGTCACGAGGAGATCCGAGCAGCAATGGTAACTCGTCCCAGCACTCCAGTCAGCCTAGACAGGTTCACCATGTCCAGGTGGAGTCTTACCAGTAGCCACAGTAGCCTTACCAGTCACCACCATCCCAGGACACTCAGATGGTGGTTTACCAGCCGAATCAACCTCTGACAGTACTTCCCCCGCCCTCGTACGAGCAGGAGCAGTTGATGGATGTCAACGAGATTTGGTACGACCGACCCTAGCCCGGTATCCGACGAGACCATCCCGAATTCCGCTGGTCGGCCGTCAGTTCCCAACAGCAGCCTCCAGCCCAGGGCGGCTAGTACAGCCAACAACGTGAGCAACACTTGCAGCAGCAGCCCCCAGTTTAGCAGCAGCAACAGTCATCCCCGTATCAGCAGTATGGTCCTTATCCCTATCAGTAGGGATAACCTTGGAGGTGAGAGCAGCCTCATCAGCAGCAGTATCATCCGCAGCAGTACCCCTCTCACCCTCACCAGCAGCAACAACCTCACTACCAGCGAGGCTACCCGTCAGGTTCTCATGGGCCGACCTATGAGAATCCCACCTTAGATGATCTAGCCCGCCTCATGACCGAGCAACATGCTACTTTCTGACGCGAGAAGGATGAGTTCCGCCAGGAGATGCGAGAGATTGTAAGAGGAAAGGCCGCCATCCCTGCCCAGATTGAGCCAAACCCGAACAACCTCAAGAGGAAATCTGAGCAGGTAGAGTTCACTGAGATTACCACTCCTAGTGGTTCACTTGGTTCATATGTCTGCATACATGTTTGATGCTGATTTTGTTACACTTAGGAGCGGTAAGATGCCAGCAGGTGGCGTCTCGTCTAAGCGACGACCCCATGCCACTTCAGGAGTGCTAGGCGAGGAGGAGCGCAGTGTTGAGGCCGCCAGAGATGATGACGGTGGTACTAACGCCACCTCGGACGTTGATCCAGCCGATGGTACTGAGGCCGTCGTTTCACCTGATGGAGGAGGAGGTACTGTTGCCACCAAACGCGATGACAAGCCAGAGCGCGGTACTGATGCCGCACAGCCAGATGCCGAGGGTGGTGCTGAGGCCACCAACACTTCTACTGCTAGTCCTGTTGGTTTTCCATCTGTTCATGTAACTTAGGACATTTTTGTGAATAAAGGAAAGGGTTTGTTCTATTCTGATCCACCTGTGGTTATTGATGATGTATGTGTGGATTCTACCGTGCTTGAGCAGCCCAGACCCTCTCCTAGTCCTTCATTTGAGAAGGACTCAGTAGTTCCCTTCCCCCAAGCACTCCGCTTGGATAAGGGGCAGAAAAAAGAAGACTAGAGCCCGAGATTCATCTTGCTCGATCATTTTAGGACGTCCGACAGCCAAGGCGATATCCGATCGTGATAACGGGAAGGTATACTTTTGCGTCGAGGGAGAGAGTGTACAAATAGAGATGATCGAGGAGACTAGAGACCGAGATTCATCTTGCTCCGAGCAGACTTCCGATTCAGAACAGATGACAGATGCAGGGAGAGACATCCACCAGGACTGCGATTTTCTGATCATAGATGATGAGGCAGTTTGGGCAGACCCAGTAGCACAAGCCATCCTCTCACCTTCAGTGTTTGCTGATGCACAGATGACAGTAGAGGAGAGCTTGGATAGCGCACCCCTGGTCCAGGATACATCTCAGGCAGCAGAGCCGGTCCCTGATCGCGAGGCAGATTTTGATTGTGATACTAATACAGATCCCTCAGAGTCAGATTTCTACTGGGCTGAGTTTGATGATTTGATACCGTGTCTGACTTCTACAGAGCCGACAGTAGGGAGGAGGATGACTCTACATAGAGCAGAGACATAACAGCAGAGCAGCCTTCTCCTGATTCAGATTGCAAAAGAGAGTTTCCATTCTTCCATACAGATTTGTCCGCCTTCACTCAAACCTTTCAGAGGCCAGATCCACCAGCACAGTGTTGTCCAGAGCTGAAGCCGCTTCCTTCATCGCTGAAGAATAGGTTCCTTGCGGGCGAGCATGAGATGTACCCAGTCATTATCTCAGCGGATTTGACTGAAGAGAAGGAATCCCGTCTGATGGGGGTTCTAGAAAATAATTGCAAGGCAATAGGATGGAGTGTAGCCGATCTCCAGGGGAAAAGTCCAGGCATGTGCTCCCACCATATCTATCTCGAGGAGGAAGCGAAACCGTCGCGTGAGTTCCAACGGCGGCTGAACCCAAACCTTCGAGATGTTGTCATGAAGGATATCTCGAAATGGTGGAGCGCCGATTTTATATACCCCATCTTCGACTCCAAGTGGGAAAATCCGTTGCATGTGGTGCCTAAGAAGACGGGCATCACTACAGTTGTCAGCGAGTCCGGAGAGGAGATTGCTACCCGAGTACCCACTTCTTGGCAGGTCTGCGTGGATTACAGATGACTCAACCAGGGCACCAAGAAGGGTCATTTCCCCCTGCCATTTATTGATCAGATCATTGAGAGACTAGCAGGGAAGAGCCATTACTATTTCTTGGATGGGTACTCCGGATACAACCAGGTGGCGATTGCGCCAGAGGACCAGGACAAGACTACAATTACCTGTCCCTTCGGGACATATGCTTTCAGACGGATGCCCTTTGGATTATGCAACGCTCCGGCGACATTCCAGAGGTGCATGTTGTCCATCTTTTCGAGCATGGTAGGGGAGTGCTTGGAGGTCTTCATGGACGTATTTTTGATCTACGGCGATGGATTCGATTCCTATCTTGACTGCCTAGACCGCATCGTCTAGCGATGTATTGAGGTGCACCTGGTGCTTTCTTGGGAGAAGAGTCACTTCATGGTGACTCAAGGGATGGTGCTTGGCCATATCATCTCCAACAGGGGCATGGTGGTTGATCCGGCCAAGGTGGATATCATTTGGAAACTCAGTCCACCGTCCAACTTGCGGCAGTTACGATCTTTTCTGGGGCACGTCGGTTTCTACCAATGTTTCATTCATGATTTCAGCCGGATTGCCCGACCGTTGACTGATCTGCTGACGAAAGACACCGAGTTCATTTTGGATGATAAGTGTCTAGCGTCATTTGAGACTCTTAAAAGTCTAGTTGTCGAGGCTCCTGTCCTGCAGCTGCCGGATTGGTCTCTCCCATTCGAGATCATGACGAATGCCTCAGATTTTGCTGTAGGGGTCGTGCTGGGACTGAGGAGGGATGGAGTCCCCTTCGCTATTCACTATGCTAGACGGACTTTAGATACAGCTTAGAGGAACTACACAGTCATTGAGAAGGAGATGCTAGATGTAGTGTTCACCCTAGATAAGTTCAGATCGTACATCATTGGATCTAGAGTGACCATCTTGACTGACCATATCGCCATCCGATACCTCATGGCAAAGAAGGATGCCAAAGCCAGATTGACCAGATGGATCCTTGTACTCCAGGAGTTTGATATAGAGATTAAGGACAAGCCTGGAGTCAAGAATGTGGTGGCGGATCATCTCTCCCGATTGGAGTATCTTGAGGATTCCGAGCAGATCGAGCCTACTTGTGAGATCTTCCCAGATGAGGCGATCCTTGCTATCGCCTCGCTCCCATGGTATGCCGATATTGTGAACTTTCTTGTTGCCAAGAAAGTCCCACAGGATTGGTCCAGGCATAGACTTGAGACCTTCCTCGCGAAGGCCAACTTCTACCACTGAGAGGATCTCGTCCTTTATCATGAAGGAGGGGATAGCATCTGGCGCAGGTGCATTCCTCAGGAGGAGCACCACAGTGTCCTCACTTACTGCCACAAGCTTGAGGCAAGAGGACATCAATTTGGGAGGAGAACGGCACAGAAAGTGCTCCAATCCGGCCTATGGTGGCCTACCCTCTTCAAGGACTCTGATGAGTTCGTGAAGAGGTGTACTGACTGTCAGAGGATGGGCACTTGTGGACAGCGTGATATGATGCCGATGCAGCCCATTCACTTCTGTGAGGTTTTTGATGCATGGGGCATCGATTTCATGGGTCCATTCCCTAGGAGTCAGGGATTTGAGTACATTCTGTTGACAGTTTGCAGATTTTTGAGGAAGCATATCATTTCACGGTTCGGGGTACCTCGAGTGTTGATATCTGACGGGGGGTCTCATTTCGTCAATGAAAAGGTGAAGGCCCTTGCTAGCGAGTTCAGCATAGACCATCGAGTAGCCACACCGTACCATCCTCAGACCAATGGTCTTGCTGAAGTGTCGAACAGGGAGATCAAGATTATATTGCAGAAGGTCATCCGCCTCGACCGAAAGGATTGGTCACAGCTTTTGGACTCGGTCTTGTGGGCATATTGGATGTCCTTCAAGACACCTTGGGTACGTCTTCCTTTCGCCTCGTTTATGGCAAGCCCTGCCATTTACCTGTTGAGCTTTGACATTGGTCACTCTGGGCAGTTACAGACATCATCATGGATCCAGAGAGTGTAGGAGACCAGAGGTGGGCAGAGTTAGCAGCCCTGGAGGAGCTTCGTGATGCAGCCTTTTCGAGCAGCCTACAGTACAAGGAGAGAGTGAAGGAGTGGCATGATTCTCATATCAGCCACAAGCAGTTTGAGCCAGGACGGCGAGTATGGTTGTTCGATGCTAGGTTAAGATTATTTCCAGGGAAGCTACAGAGCAAATGGAAGGGACCCTACTTGGTTAGAAAGGTACACAACAATGGGAGTATTGATATATCTGAGTTGTCTTCAGAGAGTACCTTTCGTGTTAACGGTCAGCGGCTCAAGCCATATCTAGATCATGAGCCACTCATCGTTGACGTTGCCCCGATTCATTTCGCATGAGATGAGGTCTCTTGACTAACATCTATTACATCTCATGCCTGATTATCACTATTCTCCTGACTTGTATAGATCCAGCTGTCCATATCACACTATTCTTCAGTCCAACACCCCATTTACATCTTCGACGTTGCTATACTTAGGGTGCACTTTACCCCAAGTATAGGGGGGCATGAGACTTTTGAGTTTCTTTTGATTCATTTCTACCTCTATTTTGCTGCCTATACTTAGGGATATTTTACCCTAAGTATAGGGGAGGTAGACCCTGTACATTCTCACTCGGATTTCCCATCGTGTACAACCTGCTATACTTAGGATTATTTGATCCTAAGTATAGGGGGAAACCCCGAGATCCTCTTGCATTTCTATTCTTTCATTCATCTTTGTATATAGCCTTCCTTTTCACTTCCCTATACTAAGCACGAGTTATGTCTTCTTCATCTCTCTTGACTATGAGGACATCGTTCGAGCTATGTATGGGGGGTGTGTATATATTCCATATATACTTTAGCCATAACTCGTACTTTGTGGGAGTGTGTTAATAAATAAAAAAGGCTAAAATCCAAAAATCCATAAAAATTAAAAATTTTCCTTGTAAATAAAATTCTTTTATTGCACATACATTGCTGGTCGTACAAATTATTTTTGTAAAAATGTTTGTAAAAACTTTTTGTGTAAATAGCTTGTAAATATTTTCATATAGAAATTATGTATATAGTACAAAAGTTTTGTAAAATAATTTGAAAATCAAAAGTTTGCAAAAACCTTGTGTAAATTTGCTTAATTATTTTGCAAAACTTGCATTCATGCATACATCCATGTTTTCAAAACATTTTTCAAAAATTTTGCACATGTGTAAATATGTTGTAAATTGCATCTTTGTAAATACTTGTATAGTTTTTCCTGGATCATAGTCGACATTTAAACTAGCCTAGAATTAAATTGAAAAATGGAGCTTAGTTAAGATCTTAATCCACCTAATTCTAAGAGGAACCTTATAGGGCATAGGGTTGAGACTTTTCAGGTCCATAGTGACATAATTCTGTGAGTCCACTAGGCTATAATCATATGCCATATTGATGAGCCTAAGTAGAGCACCTAACAACACACACATGACTCATATAGACAATGGCTTTACTTGGACCTGCACTTTACATCGAGCTCTCTACGGAGGAGGTGGTGAGGAGGCAGTCTTCTTTGACTTGGAGTAGCATATGAGGGTAGTACTTCTAGGCGGAACCTCTCTTCTTCTTATAGTGAAGGAAGTGCATCTCAACTTGGTCTGGTTGCCATGAGGTCTAACGACAGGAGTTGTGGGTTGCAATAATGCTTCAAAAGAGGGATAGTCTACTGGCTCAAGAGGAAAAACTCCTTATGTACTTATGCTGCACTTTGTAGATATGTTGTACAAATGCACATAAAAAATGCAAAAAAAAAGAATAACTCCAAAAAAGTGGTGGATCTGATAGAAAATGATAATCCCACCAGAGTGTATATAGTGCAATAAGCAAAGCTTGAGACTCATGTTCCATCTTATGAAGCTTGTAGTAGGGAGACTTAGCTACACTAGTTGAGCTCCCAAGGATACATGGCTACACTGGCCATGGTCCATTCTCTTCTTCCCCCTCTTCTTGAGCCGGTTGAACTTGAACTTAGAAGGGAATACCCCGCTCCTCGAGGAAAGAGTGGCCAGACTAGGGTCATAGAGTTACCTTGTTGAGGAGGGTTGTCATTTTGCTACTTCTGAGGTGGAGAGCTATACCTCACTTACACAGTACAAGGAAACATTCATAGTCTTTAGGGTTTGTGTATGTAGACTTGTTCTGATTTGGATTATTGAGGAGTCTTGACTATAGATTAGTGGAACTTATAGGCTGTTAAGTTCTAAACCTAAGTCCAAATAAGGTTCCGACGCATTAATAATCCAAAGATCTAACTGAGCTCCATACTTCAATATAATGAAGGCAAGTTTAATAATCGACATTGTTTCATTCAGTTTCCCATCTTTTTCTTTTCTTTTTCACTTCTTTTTCAAATAAGTGTTTGCTAAGGGACTAGCAAAGTTAAGTATAGGGGGGTGATGAATCCTCATTCATCACTCTTTATTCTTTTATTTTAGCTAAAAACATTTGCAAAACACCATGTATATTTGTGTAATAAAATAAATTGACAAAAAAGCATGCATTGTGTAAATATTAATAATTAGCATGTTTTTGTGCAAAAATAAAAGAATAAAGAAATAAAGAAAAAGAGGGAAATATTTAGAATAAATATTGTGTGACCTGAACTCAAGGGAAGGCTCCACAAGGGCCTGACCTAAAATAAAATAAGTAGAGAGAGATAGGGTGACTCAACATGGTGTACATATCCCTCTATATGTAAATAATTTATTTTCTAAATAAAAAAATTTGTGCTTTCCATATTTTGTACATATTTGTAAAAATAAAAATAAAATAAAAATGGGAAAAATAACAGAAAAATAAAATAAATAAAATTCTCTCTCATTAGTGTACATAGACCTTGTATATAAAATAAAATACCTATTTATTTTCCCTTGTAAATAATTAATAAAAATCCAATAAAAATCACTTTATATTCCATATTTTATAATGTAAATAAATAAAATATAAAATTGGAATAAATGAACATAAATAAAATATTAAAAATAAAAATAAAAAATACATAGGTATATATACCTGTATATAATAATAATATAACGTAAATACGTATTTTATTTTTCAAAAAAATAAATAAAAATCACTAAAAAATACTTTGAAAATAAATAAATATTTTTCATTTTGTAAATATTTTGAAATAAGATCATTTTTTATTTTATTTTGATTTTCCAAATAATTTCCAATGGAATTTTCCCATTGGTCCACGAGGGATGTTGAACCCCGGTCAACTGCCCCCCCAGACCACTTTTCGCGGATCTGCTCTACGGACCTGATTTCTCCCCTTTTTCCAGGAAATATCAGACCACCATTAACCTAAACCCTGGTCTCCGAATATCCGTGATACAATCCTAATCCACGCCCGGGGATCTTCCTAGGGATCTGTGCACCAAGTTTCCATGCCCGACTCCCTCTTTGCATGATCCCTACTACTATATAGTGTCATCTTCCCCCGCCATTAGCCACACCTTCGGCCACAACCTTCGACCCCTGTGACCTCCATAGTCTTCCTCGAGTGACAACGAGTGCGGAGGGTGTCTGAGAGAGAGTTTGGAGGTGTGTTGCCTAGGTCGGGCGACCCTTGTCGTCGTGCTCCGCCGCCGGCAAAGCTCGAGCCTCTGGAGGCGACGCTCCATCGAGGCGACGATCACCGGATAACCAGTGTCTCCTCCCCAGTCGACCACGACCATCAGTTAACTCCTTTAGCCTCTAGTCAGTAGTGTAGCTTCGATTTTCACCTTCCAGCTCTGCCACCTCCGCCCTAGTGGTCGGAGCTCCACCAGTCCATCTTATCCGTACAGATCGATTCTCCGACTCATCGCCACCTTGCCTACGCGACCTGATCACCTCGAGCTGGGCCATCTGGGTCTAGATCGAGTTGGGTTCCTCCCATTACCTCTGCCGGAACCCCCCATAGCCCATCCACGCCGCTTCTCTTCTTCTTTTAGCCAATAACCCTTGCCGGAGCTTCCCTCCGAGCAAGAGCCTTGTTTTGCAGGTCAATAACTGCAGGTATCCCCCTTGGATGCCGTTTCCATCCTTCACCTGAGCTACTCCAGGTCGCTCCTCCCTTGCCGGAGGATCCGACTGTTGGAGCCTTTATCGGAGGCCACCACCCGACGCGGAACGCCATCGCGAGGAAGACCCACCTCTCCGATCTTCCATCGGCCGTATGGAACATCTCCGGATCGCCGGAGAAGCTCGCCCAGGAGGAGTTCTTACTTATCCTCTCACAGCCGTCAGATTCCCTCTCTGCGCCAAGTCTGATCACAACCGCACGTAGCCTGCTCCTGTCAGGCCGTTAGATCCACGATCTGATTGCCACGTGCGCCCCACGTTCGCCTCTGCACCAGCACTGTTGGATCCTCAAGGGGGCGTCATCAAGACCGTGCATCCACCGCCAGCCACAGCTCGACACCTGGCACCCATGTGCGCCCCTCACATGCCTCGGCTGGGTAATTGCACCCATACCACTGCAGTTTTATTTAGTTTTTATTTAGTCTTTGAAATACATGTTAACTCTTGGGTTATGTGCATATTTGGACCTATAGTTTAGATTATTTACTATTTTGTACTGCTTGTGTGAGACACGTGCTTCGACACGTGATTTTTGAACATTTTGCAACTCAGATCCTGTAGTTCTAAGGTGTTCAGTTTGTATGTTTATTAATCAGAACTACATTTTGGTCCCTGTGAATGTGAACCACATGCTAGGCACGTGATATCTTGGGATATTTGCATTATCTGGGCTGGAGTTTGGGGGTGTTCTGGATTGAAATTTATGTTTTAAAAATTACACTTATGCCCTTGTGCATACTGTATTCGACATGTGTGGAAATTGATGTGATTTTTGCGAAGATACCCTTATAGTTCTTGCACCTGTTATGCTTTAGCCTCGAAACTTAGTTTTTATTGCATATAGGTCCCTGTGTGCTGTAGCGCTTGTTTGTATTGAATAAAATATCAAATCAAACCCAAATCCAGTGAAATTTGGACACGTGGCTCCTGCCACTGTGTAAACATTTCACTAAATTTTAGGGACATTTTTGTTGTTTTTATTATTTTAAAAAATCAAAAACCATCATTTTTGCTGCTGTCTAAAATAGAAAATCAACTAAAAATATAAAAAGATTCTAAAAATTCTTAAAAAATAGTGTTTATTTGTTTTGTGGTTTTTGAGTTTCTGTTCAATTTTTGTGTCATTTGGTTTTTATAAAACCCATAAAAATAAAAACCCCCCAAAAACACTATAAAAATCATTAAAATATCTATAAAAATCAAAAAATTGCAATTTTAGTTTCTGTAATTAGGTTTTTATTTTTACTTTTCATAAATTTGCCATCAGATTTTTATAGGCTAATTAGTTAGTTTTAATTAGCCTTTTAAATCTGACTGCACACTTTGTCACTGTTTTTTTTTCTTTTTTGATTTTTATAAAATCAATTAAACATAATAAAATTCTCAGAAAATTAACAAAAATACTTCAAAACAAAAAAACACAAAAATACTTTATTTGATTTTTTTGGCTTTATTGGTTGTGTTTTATAAATAGTTGTTTATGTGTTTTTTCCCTTGTTTTTATATTTCCTTTATTATTAGAAATACAAAAAAAATTAAAAAGATTAATAAAACCACCAAAAACATTTCTTTTATTTTGTTTTCATTTTCGACTACTTCGTAGGCCGTCTAGGCCAATTCGTGCTCGTTGTATCCGACCCTGGTCGCTATACCAGGTTAAATAAATAGCGAGGACCGCTTCGAGTTTATTGATCAATTTTCCGATTTTGGTGGTTCCTGAATTTTTCTTATTGAGTCCAATTCGAGGGGTCGAGATCGCAACAACCATTGATACCTATCTCCCTTAGTCTCTCGGATATTCGGCTCGCCATTACTCAATCTCGTTCAGTAAACTATTTGGCCTAACTTATCTAATACTTCTGAATCTCTATTCCTATGTAGAGGGCCTGCATCAAGAGGTCAGCTAGATATCAACCTTTAGAGAAAGGATTGCCATCTCCTTCTCAGGTTGGAGATCATCTTTTAATAATCATTTGTCGGTGCTTGATGAGTCCTCAATCTAACTCTTTAGATATTCATTCAAGCACCATCCTCTATGATTCAACAATTGAATCAATGATGTATGATCATTATGATGGACATGGTACATAACCCTAATTGTACTAGGGGACCTATTATGCAAATAATTTATTCTTCATTTCAGATAAGGGAATGATATGTTCAATAACATTTAGTCGTCGTGGGCTCGCATGTCCAACACGCTCCCACTAGCCCAGAGAGACATTAGTGGGCTAATCTTTAAATCCACACTCATGTGGCAATCATAGGATATTTAGAAAATAACTAGGTGAGCTGATCAATCACTCTATTCTCGAGAGATTACACCATGTCCTTTTACGACACTTGCATATCTCCTAGTAACAATGCTCACATCTAATGTGAATGTTGCATCTTATGCAACCAATACTCAATTAGTGATAGTGTCCTTGACACTAAAACTCAATAATCATTATAACGAGTATTTCTATTATCCTTATCAGAATACCCTTATTCCTAGAGATCTCTATCTTCTGAGGTATCCACATTTAAGACCTTTTAGATCACTATTTATAAAGTCTTAAGTTCTTGAAGATAAGACTTTGATATCACTATCTCAAATTTCTTGTCATTTTTGAAGATAATGTTATTACTAAAACTAAGTGTTTTATCTTCATAGTCGTATTAGCAACAATTTACTACTCCCACTGCATGGCAAACATCTACCTTTTGTACACATCTAACATACATCCGACTTCTCATAACTGATGCATAAGGGCAAACCGTTTTAGTATTCACTTCCTTAACTCTTTGAGGTGTTATCCCTTTAGATAGGCCAGTACCATATCTTATGGGATGGAAGCATTTCTTGGATTTTTTTCCAGAAAATAGAAATGTCCAAGGTGGACCACTAATGTGACGGTGTCAATCCCTCTTCTCTTTGCTTCTGAACAACTTCAGAACTATGATCTAAGAGGTATCCTTGAGATCATATCTCAAGGTATGAAATAGCCAGACTATAAAACACTTATTATCATCATCCTTATATCATTCCAAATGATTAGGATATTATCTACATTTAGCATGATGAACACAATGGCACTGCCACACGATGAACACAATGGCACTCCCACTAAGCTTCACATGGTTCATCAAGATTCTATCTGAAATCAAAACATCTATAATTTCATCAAATATGATGTTCTAGCTTATTTTAGTCCATAGACGGAGTTTCTTAAGCTTGCACACCTTACCTTCCTTGACTATGAAGCCCTGGGGCTACTTCATATGAATCCCTAGGAGAGGTATTCATGTGTAGCTAAAGTTAGCAATATTCTAATGGGTTTAAGCACGGTCACTGGAGAGCAAGTCTCATCGCAAGCGATGTCTTCTCTTCGGCATGTTGCTCATGGCTATGTTCCGTGCTTTGAAGCTCCCTACCTTCTCATTAGGTTCCCTCTTTCTCTCGAATATCCATTTATACCTTAACGGGTCTTACCCACATAGGTCGATCCTCGAGGATCCATATACAACATTTGCATATGAAGTCTATTTTAGATGTTGTTGTTGACATCCATCTTTCCATATCATGATCTTCAGAAGCTTCATCATGAAGTCAAATCATTATCAGACTTGATTGACATATGGAATACATCCTCAAACTCATTTGAAGAGGTAAGAGTGTTTCATCTTTAATCGTACTTTTAGTTTCCAATTTTAGGAGCCTCGTCATCTTATCAAGATTAAATGAGTTCCTTCACTTCATTTTCATCTTGATTCTCAAGAATGTCATCCTCTAAGAATCATATCCTTAGAGATGAAATATTTTATGAATCTCAAGGTCATAAAGTAGGTATCCATCCTTTATTTTCCAAATGAAGTAGCACTCTCTGGTGCTAGATTCCAACTTACTTGTATGGAATCTCATTAATGATAGATATTATAGTCTCTACAACATATATACCTGAAAACTAAAAGTTAAATATGATAAGATTCAACATTGATCAAATCACGTCACACACGATTCAATTGTATCTCCCTACAACTCCATCGAGATTAGGTGGATTAGGAGGATTGAGATGGGAATGATATTCCTTTCTTCATAAGGTATTTGTTTTAATTCATCTAATAGCTACAAGCTACCTAGGTTAGATCAAATTCATTTCATCTTCCTTCAAACTTTGGTTCTAAATCAAAATTGTGAAATATTTGAACATTTCAATGCCTTCTAAGGTGAAGAGAAGAAATCTCATATCACAAAAATCATCAATAGATATCACATATACATAATGTTTTTTTATGACATGGATGATCCATATACACCAATATGTATGAGATCTACAATACCTAGACATCTTACACCATTCTCAGAGAAGTGTGTATTAGACATTTCACTTTGAATACAATATTCAAAAGCATGTAAGATTTGAAATTTCAGACAATCTAAAGTTTCATCCCTTACTAGTCTATTCATTAAGGGCTCTTCCACTTAAATTATGAAATCTGTCTGTCCAATAGAGATTGTTGCAACAATTGCATCAATATCTATGTGGACGACTACTAAAACATAAGATCAAATTTCATAGTCTTCTAACACATATGCAGTGAGTTGTAAGTGTTATTAGAAGAATGAGAAATAATTATTAGACTTTGATCTTATCTAATAAGAAAGTCAATTTCAATGATGATTTGTAGATGTAGATTATATCGATGCACTATCTGAGTCCTTATCTAATGATTCTAGATAAACTTGATTGTCATACTATCAACACATTAGCTTGTTGCAGTATTGGCATTCATCAAACTCTTTGGATGCCTTGGGTCCAAACCCATGCTTCCACCGTGCTCCCTTCATTTATAAACACACTTTTCTTAAGAGAAAGTAACTCTTATGTTGAATTCAAAAGATTTCAATATAAGAGTCTTTCAACATTTATACATGCTTCAATTCATACAATATGACTATTATGAAGCTTCATGGAAGACTAGAGTATAGATAGTAGATTGATGACTCTAATCGTATCTACATCCGTCTAAACTCTAAATGACTTTGGTTCAGGTAGGTATTCAAACATTTTTAGTACATCATCTCTTATAGAGCCACTATTCTACTTGATGCAGTGAACCTTGTCATTTATGATTAAATGTGGAGAGCACATATGTATGCTTAGATTTTATAAGGATTATTTGACAATTTCCATCATCATCATCAACATGTCAATTCCAAAGTACATTTGATGAGAGACCATGACAATAGAGACACACTGTCGCGACCCTAATTCTAGGCCGTCGGATCCTCCCATATCCGGATCTGGTTACTCAACAATAATTTATCCAGCAATCACAACTAACATTCAGAAACAAACTGCAAATAAAAATACTCAAAAAGAAGTATTTAATATTTTCCATTCACAAAATAAAGTTTACATGATCCATTGTCCGACTACAACGCTTTACATGTACATCTGCTGGAAGGAAATACACAGAAATATTACTAACTACCTTATAGAGTAAAGCTACTATGGCAGACTGGATGGCTAAAGTCCTTGTGATGGCTCACTGACACCTGTTGGGTTTTCCATAAATCATAGGATAAAAATTAGCGAATGCTAAATAACGAAGAAGAGAAAAACAAATAAATTGTGTATTTTTTTCAAAACTTGTTATCACAAAAGTTTCATTCCTTCTCATTAATATAAGTCCTATTCCTTTCTATTCCACGTCAGGGATTAGTCCAGGGGAACCCCACCATTCTTGGACTCCGAAGCTGTGGACACTTCGGGATTGGAGATTGTGCTGATCTTGGTAAGCTTATGCCGTCGCACATCGCCTCAACCAATCCTCCAATACTACCCTGGCAATTTCCTCTTCTTTTATTAATCAAGATCTCAAACCCTCAGCCTGGAAAACAAATGAGCACTCCGTCCTCAAGGACTCGGTTGCTTAAAACCTCAGGCTAACATTATAACCTAGCAGCTTAAATACATGTTGCGTGACCCAGCCGCTATTGAACCACCTGTGCCTCCACATGGCACGACCACATCTTCCGTCGTTCAACCCGAATATATTGGCTCCCGGTACCACATGTTGCAAATCATTCATTTCGTGTGCACTTATCATAATAGGGCAATCATGTACCACCTAGATAGGGAAACGCCAATACGGGTTCCTTCAGACAAACCTACAGGTTGCATGCCCGACTTATAGTTCTACTCCCATTCATCCTTAACGTGACTCACGACCCTTTTCAGGATCCAACTTAAAACACATCAATTCCCATGATGTAATTACTTTGTCAAGTAGTAGATTAGCGTAACCATAAATACTGAGTATAGACTTACACATAAATTCATTCATATATTTATATACTAAATTTGTGCTCTTTTAACTCCCAAACCCTATCTTTCCAAGCCACTGCATCAACTCGATGCTTAAACCTTATTTTAGTAAGAATCACAAAGCAACTTTTTGAAGGATATGGTTAGATCCTCAAGCGCATCATGGAAGCGTGAGCGTCATATCGAATACGACGAGGAGCGACTAGTCGTACTAGTTGCTCAATGTAGCATAATTTAAAAAATTTTATACGACGAGACCACCTGATCCAAGAACACTTCTCAGATCATTTCGTCTAAACCACAAACAAGTAATAAGATTACCTCTTGAAGCTTGGTTGCGATCGAGTATCTAAACTTGTCTCAAGTTCGATCCGACGGAGGAGACGCTTGCGAGCACGGGGATGAATCGCGTTCTTCTCGCAATCCATGTTGATGATCCAAGCAGCGGATCTCCTGATCTCGACACACGAGATCCGACATCTTCTTCACAAGCGAGGCACCGAAGGAGACGGAGATCCACGAGAAGACGATCGGGCAGCATAACGATGATGTTGCAGCGATGGAGACTCCCTCTAGGGCATCCATGATGGATGGACATATGAAAGGGAGAGAGAGAGTAGGCGTGTAGAGAGAAAGAGAGAGAGAGAGAGATGTGCTCCAATAGCATATATTCAGAGAGCATGGTATGCCTCTCTATTTATAGGATTTTGGGATCCATGGATCTTAATCCATGGGACTCATAAAATCAATGGTTGAGATTGATTTATGACCAATCCAATGGTCAAGATTATTGTTGGTAAAAGCCAACAACTTATGATTTAATTTAGATCAAATATATTTGACAAATCAAATATACATCAATCCTAAAATTAAACCAATCAAATAAGGAGACAAAATTCCATGGAGATCTCATCTCCCATTGGAATATAGTGGACGACCACTTGTTTCCAATTGGAGGCAATCTCATGAGATTTCATGAGATTGCATATCTCCATGAAAATCTCCATTATTTATTCCAACAACTTTTGTTGTGATTTATTCTTCAAAAATAATTCATAATTAATTTTGAGAATATTGCAATCTTGCCATTGGAAAATTGTGAATCACATTCACAACCCAAAACAAAATATAATTTACACTTTCAATTAATTACACAATGTGTATCCAATACACATCAATAATTTGTTAACAAATATAAATTATAATTAGCTCGCTCTAATACATAATAAATCACATTTACAATATATTATGAATAATTCAAATAGTACTATCCACATTATTCATATCCATGATAATTAAATCACATTTTGTCATCTTGGATCTCTATTCTCACGTGCCCAAATAATAAGAATAGCATTCACATTATTTGCATCTTTGATAATCAAATCACATTTAATTATCTAAGATAACTCTCCTTATAATATGAATCAAATTCATATTATTCATGATAATTAAATCACATTTAATTATCCATTTTCTCAATGCTCAGATACATATATCAATCATAGAATTATCCATGAATTCTTTCAAGGATAATGCGCTTTCTCCACTAATACTTGAAGATAAGGACATGGCGATTGTATTATTCCACATATAGTGACTTGGATATTGAGATCACATCTCAAATCCAGATCTCGGGCCACCCATGGATGCTTGATAAAATGGAGACCACAAATCTAATCTTCTCATTGAATCTGAATCACATTCAGATCAATGTCCAACAATTGGACTAAGATCAGATTACTTCTCTACTGAGAGGAGTCACTAAAATCCAGCCCGTTTCATCACTCCCTAGGAATGGAAGCGTCATGGTTATACAATCGTTTATGATCACATCACTCTCAGGTATTCCCAATGCATGTACATTATGCATACTGGAAGACTCAGAATAAAACCTGAAGTATAAGATCAATTTTACACTGTCTACTTCAGAGTTTTATCATTAAGTTTCTCATTCGATCATTGGGAGTCGGTATTGATCATATACTTTCCAAAAGCATACATCATACCTAGATGTTGATCATATACTTTCAAAAAGTATATATCAAACCTACAAATTCAGTCAAGCTTCCAAAGCGAGACGACCGTGCATGGAATTTGATCTTCCCAATATCTCATTAGTGAGCTCATGTCATTCGGTTCAGTAATGAACCTGTATGATCCCTTTGAGAGATCGTATTACTCATATGCCCTTATATGCATACCAGCATGCTGGTGTATAGACCTTGATTAGGTCATCAACCTATTGGTCTGCCAAATGTACATACTCAGACATAAAGTAACACATCTGTCTCCGGTCAGAGGATGCGTGCCTATATCATGACAACATACGATATAGGACTTCGGTTATCTCGATCTCGTTAAGTCAACTCTTTGACCTAACTTATCTAACACCTCCGAATCTCTATTCCTACGCAGAGGACCTGCATCAAGAGTTCAGTTAGATATCTGCCTTAAGAGAAAAAATTACCACCTCCTTCTCAGGCTGGAGATCATCTCTTAATAATCATTTGACGGTGCTCGATGAGTCCTCAATCTAACTATTTAGATATTCATCCAAGCACCAGCCTCTATTATTCAATACTTGAATCAACAGCTGTATGATCATCAAGATGGCCATGGTACATAACCCTAATTGTACTAAGGGACCTATTATGCAAATTATTTATTCTTCATTTCAGATCATGGAATGATATTTGCAATAACATTTATTGCATAGTGGCTCGTCGTGGGCTCGCATGTCCAACAATCTCCCACTAGCCCAAAGAGCCATTAATGGGCTAATCATTTAAATCCACACTCATGTGACAATCATAGGCTATTTAGAAAATAGCTAGGTAAGTTGATCAGTCACTCAGTACCCAAGAGACTACGCCAAGTCCTTTTACGACACTTGCATATTCCCTAGTAACAGTGCTCGCATCCAATGTGAATGTTGCATCTTATGCAACCAATACTCAATATTGTTATAGTGTCCTTGACACTATAGCTTGATAATTATTATAACCATTATACCCATAATCCTTATCAGAATACCTTTATTCCTAGATATCTCTATCTCCTAAGGTATCTATAGTTCAGACCCTCATAGATCACCATCTACAAGGTCTTAAACTTTTGAAGATAAGACTTTGAGATCACTATCTCTAAGTTTCATCATCTATGAAGATATTGTTATTACTGCAATCAAGTGTTTTGTTCCATAGTAGGATTAGTAACAGCTTACTACTCCCACTACATGGCAGACATCTGGATCTTTTGCACATCTAGCATACACTTGACTTCTCGTAAGTGATGCACAAGTGCAAGTAGTTCTAGCATTCACTTCCTCGACTCTTTGAGGTGCTATCCCTTTAGATAGGTCAGTACCATATCTTTGAGGAAAAGAAGCCTTTCTTGGAATTTTCTAGAAAATGGAAATATCCAAGGTGTAGTATTAGTGTAACTGTCCCGATACCCTCTTCTCTTTGCTTCTGAACAACTTCAGAACTAAGATCGAGGTATGGAACAACCAGATTAGAAAACACTTATTATTATTATCCTTAGATCATTCCAAATGATTAGGATATCTACATTTAGCACGATGAACACAATGGCACTCCCACTAAGCTTCATATGGTTTATCAAGATTCTAACTGATATCATAACATTGATAATTTCATCAAATCTTATGTTCGAACTACAAGAAGCTTATTTGAGTCCAAAGATGGACTTCTTTAGCCTGCACACCTTGCTTTCTTCAACCATGAAGCCTTGGGGCTACTTCATATGAATATCCTCAGAGAGGTATTCATAGAGAAATGCAATCTTGGCTTACATCACGAGGATGTCGTAGTCAAGTTGTGTAGCTATAGTTAGCAATATTTTGATGGATTAAAGCAAGACCACTGGAGAGAAAGTCTCATCGTAAGAGATGTCTTCTCTTTGGTGTGTAGCTCATGGCTACAAACTGTGCTTTGAAGGTCTCTATCTTCTCATTAGGTTCCCTTTTTCTCTTGAAGATCCATTTACACTTTAGTGGGTCTTAATATATATAGGTGGATCCTCGAGGGTCCATATAAAACATTTGTATATGAAGTCTACTTTAGACTTTATTGATAACATCCATCTTTCCATGATATGATCTTCAGAAGCATCATCACATGAAGTAAGATCATTGTCAGACTTAACTGTCACATGGAATCCATCCTCAAACTCATTTGAAGAGGTATTAGTGTTACATCTTTAATTGTCCTTTTAGTTTCTGATTTTAGGAGCCTCATTGTCATCTCAATATTAAATGAGTTCCTTTACTTCATTTTCGTCTTGATTCTCAAGAGAGTCATGCTATAATAATCATATTCTCAAAGATGAGATCTTTTAAGAATCTCAAGGTCATAAAGTAGATATCCAATACCATCCTTTATTTTCCTAATGAAGTAGCACTCTCTGGTGCTAGATTCCAGCTTTCTAGCATGGAACCTTGTAAGGATATATAATGTAGTCTCTACCACATATATATACCTGGAAATTAAGAGATAATTATGCTATGATTAATCATTGATCAAATCATGTCACACATGATCAATTGTATCTCCCTACAACTTTATTGAGTTAAGGTTCATTAGGAGGATTGAGATAGGAATGATATTCACGTCTCCATAAGGTATTCCTTGAATTCATCTAATAGGTACAAGCTACATTGGTTAGAGCAAATTCATTTCATCTTCCTTCAAACTTTGGTCCTAAACCAAAATTGAGAAATCTTTGAACATTTCAAAGGTTTCTTAAGTGAAGAGAAGAAATCTCATATCACAAATAATCATTAATAGATATCTCATATCCATAATGTTTATTCTGATATAGATGATTTACATACATCAATATGTATGAGATCCTGAATACCTTGACATCTTAGACCTTTCCCAAAGAAGGGTGTATTGGACATTTTACTTTGTATACAATATTCATAAGTATGCAAGTTTTTGAAATTTTAGACATTCTAAAGTTTCATTACTTGTCCATTGATCTCATCAACAGACATATGTCCAAAACATTATGCCAGATAATTGTCAAATGATCTTTATCCTCCTATTGATCTTTTAAGGTTTAATTTCAATATTAGAAATGTTAATGAACCATTCATTAATTTTCTAATTTAGTAGAGTCCACAAGATTTTAGATTATTATATGAAATATCTCCATCATAACTCTTTATGATAGGTGTATTACAGAATTCACATTTATTTCCAATATTTAGAAACAAACAATGAGTGTATTCTAATATCTAGGTCATAGAGACATTCTCTAAGACTAAGGGCTCTCCCACTGAAATTATGAAGCCTATCAATCCAATAGAGATTGTTGCAACAATTGCATCAATATACAGGTGTATGACTATTAAACCTTTAAGATCAAATTTGTAATCTTCTAATACATATGCAACCAGCAAGTGTTATTAGAAGATTGAGATACAATTATTAGACTTTATATTATCAAATAAGTAAGTCAATTTCAATGATTATATGTAGATTATTCTGATGTACTATCTGATTCCTTCTCTAAGGATTCTAGATAGATTTGATAGTCATACTATCAACACATCAACTTATTGCAGTATTGGCATTCATCCAACTCTTTGGATGTCATATGGAAGTCACAGAAGTACAATTAACTCTTCGACTATACGTCTC
This sequence comes from Ottelia alismoides, assembly GCA_037367405.1. Classification (NCBI taxonomy): domain Eukaryota; kingdom Viridiplantae; phylum Streptophyta; class Magnoliopsida; order Alismatales; family Hydrocharitaceae; genus Ottelia; species Ottelia alismoides. Next base: position 8,208 of record JAZKJV010004786.1, on the reverse strand, counting down.
ACTTGGGTCCAACCCATACTTCCACTGCGCTCCCTTTATCTATAAGCAACCATTGCTCAAGACAAAGGATCTCTTATGTTGAAATCAAAAAATTTCAATATAAGAGTATTTCAACATTTATACATGCTTCATACAATATGAATATTCTGAAGCTTCATGAATGACTAGAATATAGATAGTAGAATGATGACACTCACCGTATCTACATCCATCTAAACTCTTAAAACTTAGGTTCAGGTAGGTACTCAAACAATTTGAATACATCATCTCCTATAGAATCACCATTCTGCATAATGCAGAGAACCATGTCATTCATGATTGTATGTCAAGAGCACATATGTATGCCGGAACATCTTCTTAGATTTTATAAGGATTATTTGATAATTTCGATCATTATCGACATGTCACTTCGAAAGTACATTCCATGAGATCGACTTATAGAGACTTACAAACCCTAGGGTTTTAGTCCTATTGTCTATTCAACTATCATTCCTCATTATTATGAGGAAACTTGCATATTGCAACCACATACATTATGTGTCCAATTGCAAGTACAATATCTAGATCATGGGTCCAATCCATGATATTCTACTAGTTATTATTGAGTATAACATTGAGTGGGATTAAAGAAGGATTATCTGAAATAAGAAATTTGCATAAATATATAAATTACTATGATTTTGGAATTTTTATATCAAAGTTGTCTTGCCTTGTCAACACTGAAAGTTCATTCCCTTAATCACATTCAATGTAAGAGATATACTTACCATTATATCTCAGCAAGATTTGGGATCTCCTTCCTTATCTTTGTTACATCCCAATAATATGTGAATTTGTAACTCCGATAAAAAGAAGCGGGAATACATTCCGCCTTGCAAGTCCAACTTGCATCTCCCAATTCGGTCTTTAACACTCGGGCCCACCACCCCTAAGGTGATGCTGACCCATCATTAATTGAACAACCGTCAACAAGATTAGAACTCGCTATGCACAATCCAATATCGCCCCAATAATATGAGGATCCGATATTGGGGTCACTACGCATACGGCCTTACTCTTTCGAGAAGCAAAGAGCCCGATCCAGATGCGCTTGCATATAGGAGCTATCACTTCGGACAGGCGTCTCCTACGTATAATCCCTGGCGACGGAACCCTTCGCCTTGAGGGAGACCATGGATGTCACTTATGTGATCCTCCATATCATATTCAAATTCTAATTAATTATCATGATTCATATTCACATAATTAATTCTTCTAAGAGAAATAACACATCTATTATAATAGAGTGTTTTTAATTGGATATAATTAACATAATCATATTAAATTAATTATCAATCAAATTCAATCAACAAACTTGATTTTACTTGAATATATGGTATTATCTCAAAATACGTATTAATTCGAATTTTAATAATTAGAAAATACATCATGATCTCTCAGGCATCATTCGTTCCCTACCCGTTGTCATGGCCAGTACCGACGGGAGTGGGATGGACGACATCCTGTGCAACCCGCTACCCCAACGATCCCCGAGTAGACACCATATCTGCCTCGGGAAAAAATAATGCCGAGTCAATCATTTTGTACTTGAGATGATCATCGGTTCTTCAACCAAAATTATACCATATTGTAATAATCAAAATATTTTTTGATTATAAGGAAATTTGCTAGACAAATTCCCAATCCTATTCAAGCAAGGAGTTTGATGATTGTGTTTCCAATTATGACTAGATCGAATCTAATCAATTTATTGGTTGAGGTCAAGTCAATTAAGGAAAATAATCATCATATGATATTTCTCAAATATTTTTCATAATTATTTCATGAAATTAACATTTAATTTCACTAATTGACAATAACATGGTTCTTGATTAGGACTGTAATTTCAGTAGTGACCCCTACTCACTAAAATTAACATATCTAAGTCAATTTAAATCCAAATTAGACAAAATCAATTTTCAAAGATTTCTAATTTGATTTAGTACAGAACCTAAGTGATATTTCACGCATTTCGAGTCGGATCAAAACAGTAATTAACTCAATAATCATGTTAAGATTCGCAGTTCCCGCAACAGTGAATACATGTTCATTAAAACAATCATATCTCGAGCAAACGGAATCCAAATTTTGTAAAATCAGATCCTATGGTTTCCTTATTTAATGGGGAATAAAATATAAGTTTTATGTTCGTGTTTAATCAATTAAAACAGGGTCGAAAATAATCACTAAACAAAGATGCGAAAATGAAATGCGATAAAACTTTTGCAACCCTAACGAACCCAAGTCACTTCGGTTTTATGGATCGTATCCAAAACCTTCGACCTAAGGCTATGATACCACTTGAAGGATATAGTTAGATCCACAAGCGCATCACGGAAACGTGAGCGTCGTATCGAATACGATGAGGAGCGACTAGTCGCACTAGTTGCTCGATGCAGCAGAATTTAAAATATTTTATGCGACGAAACCACATGATCCAAGAACACTTCTCGGATCGTTTCTTCTAAACCACAAACAAGTAATAGGATTACCTCTTGAAGCGTGGTTGCGATCGAGTCCCTAAACAAAGAGACCTCATGTCTCAGGTCCGATCCGACAGAGGAGACGATTGCGAGCGCAGGGATGAATTGCGTGCTTCTCGCAATCCATGTTGATAATCCAAGCGGCAGATCTCCTGATCTTAACACACGAGAACCAACATCTTCTTCACGAGCGAGGTGTACCGAAGGAGATGGAGATCCACGAGCAAACGATCGGGCAGCATAACGATGACGGTGCGGCGATGGAGACTCCCTCTAGGGCATCCATGGTGGACGACCATATGAGAGGGAGAGAAAGAGAGAGATGTGCTCCAGTAGCATGTAGCATGGTATGCCTCTCTATTTATAGGGTTTTGGGATCCATGGATCTTAATCCACGGGAATCATAAAATCAATGGTTGAGATTGATTTATGATCAATCCAATGGTCAAGATTGTTGTTGGTAAAATCCAACAACTTATGATTTAATTTAGATCAAATATATTTGACAAATCAAATATACAACAATCTTAAAATTAAACCATTCTAATAAGGAGACAAATTCTATGGAGATCTCATCTCCCATTGGAATATAGTGGACTGCCACTTGTTTCCAATTGGAGGCAATCTCATGAGATTTCATGAGATTGCATATCTCCATGAAAATTTCCATTATTTATTCCAACAATTTTTGTTGTGATTTATTCTTCAAAAATAATTCATAATTAATTTTGAGAATATTGCAATCTTACCATTGGAAAATTCTGAATCACATTCACAACCCAAAACAAAATATAATTTACATTTTAAATTAATTACACAATGTGTATCCAATACACATCAATAATTAATTAACAAATATAAATTATAATTAGCTCTCTTTAATACATTATAAATCACATTTATAATATATTATGAATAATATAGATAGTACTATCCACATTATTCTTATCCATGATAATTAATTCACATTTAATCATCTTGGATTTCTATTCTCACGTGCCCAAATAATATGAATCACATTCACATTATTCACATCTTTAATAATCAAATCACATTTAATTATCTAAGATAACTCTCCTTATAATATGAATCAAATTCATATTATTCGTGATAATTAAATCACATTTAATTATCCATTTTCTCAATGCTCGGATACATATATCAACAATAGAATTATCCATGAACTCTTTCAAGGATAATGCGCTTTCTCCATGAATACTTGGAGATATGGACAGGGCGATTGTATTGTTCCATGTATAGTGACTTGGATATTGAGATCACATATCAAATCCAGATCTCGGGCCTCCCATGGATGCTTGATAAAATCAAGACCGCAAATCTAATCTTCTCATTGAATCTGAATCACATTCAGATCAATGTCCAACATTTGGACTAAGATCAGATGACTTCTCTACTGAGAGGAGTCACTAAAATCCATACCAGTTTCATCACTCCCTAGGAATGGAAGCATCATGGTTATACAATCGTTTATAATCACATCACCCTCAGGTATTCCCAATAGCTGTACATCCTTCATACTGGAAGACTCAGAATAAAACCTGAAGTATAAGATCAATTTTACACTGTCTACTTCAGAGTTTTATCATTAACTTTGTCATTCGATCAATGGGAGTCGGTATCGATCATATACTTTCGAAAAGCATATATCATACCTAGGTGTTGATCATATACGTTCCTAAAGTATATATCAAACCTACAAATTCAGTCAAGCTTCCAAAGCGAGATGACCGTGCACGGAATTTGATCTTCCCAATATCTAATGAGTGATCTCATGTCTTCCCGTTCAGTAATGAGCCTGTATGAACCCTTTGAGCAATCGTATTACTCATATGCCCTTATATGCATACCAGCGCGCTGGTGTATAGACCTTTATTAGGTCATCAACCTATTAGTCTTCCAAATGTACATACTCAGACATATAGTACACATATGTCTCCGGTCAGAGGATGCGTGCCTATATCATGACAACATACGATATAGGACTTTGGTTATCTCGATCTTGTTAAGTCAACTCTTTGACCCTAACTTATCTAACACCTCCGAATCTCTATTCCTATGCAGAAGACCTGCATCAAGAGGTCAGTTAGATATCAACCTTTAGAGAAAGGATTGCCATCTCGTTCTCAAGCTGGAGATCATCTCTTAATAATCATTTGACGGTGTTCGATGAGTCCTCAATCTAACTCTTTAGATATTCATCCAAGCACCAGCCTCTATGATTCAATACTTAAATCAACAGCTGTATGATCATCAAGATGGCCATGGTAGATAACCCTAATTGTACTAATGGACCTATTATGCAAATTATTTATTTTTCATTTCAGATCAGGGAATGATAATTCGCAATAACATTTATTGCATAATGGCTCGCCGTGGGCTTGCATGTCCAACACTTGTCATACTTTCTTTAAGATAGCCAAATTAGGGTTATTTATAGCGAAAGAACATAAAATCAGGAATTTCAATAATCTCATATGAAAACCCACATCAAAAGGAAGTATTTTGTTACCTAATCGAGCTCTCTCTTGCGTATGCAATGCTTTATCGTGTTTCGTTTTCAGAAAGGATGTTTTATGGCTCCTTTAAAGACCGAATTTCATATTCTTATTAAAATCACTAAGAACATGTCAAGAACGCGAAGAATGAATGAATAACATGAAGAACGTGAAGAACACGAAGAATGCCAAGAACATATTTTCTCTTGAAATTTAAGTAGAGCTTCCCCTTATACGGGGTGATATTTCTAGGAAAATTTCTCAGAGTTTCCTCTTATATCGGGGCATATTTCTCGTAAAATTTGGGCAGAGTTTCCCCTTATATCGGGACATATTTCAAAATAAAAACGAAAAGAGTTTCCTCTATGAAATCAATCGAGAGAAAACAACAACGAAACTCAAAGAATATAATCAAACTGCAAATGATGGAGAATCTGTAGACACCACAAGTCTTAGGTGAGTGAATTTGTGATGAATCACATGTTTCACTGACGTGCATAGCCACCCGCACCGAAGTAGGGTATTACACAGATTTCTCCATCAAAATAACTATGAAAGAAAAAAAAACAATAAGCAAGGGAGAATAGGTAGACACCACGCGTCTTAGGTGAATGAATGTGTGACGAATCACAGGGTTCCACTCACGTGCATAGCCGCCCGCACTTAGTAGGGGTGTTACACAGATTTCTCCTTAAAAACCGCAACATGAAACAAATCAGAAAGAAATATGAATCAAGAACAAAACTTGGAAGAAAAAAAGGATGAATTGAAAGCCTAGCTTACGATGAAAACTAAGAGAGGATCATACTTCTTCCTCCTCGTTCTCTTGGCAGCGCTTCGCTAGCGCCTCTTTCCTTGCCTCCCACTCCTCCTCCCAACCTCTAAACCCTAGTCCTTGGGGTGGTGGTGGTAGTGAAATCGTAGAGAATGAATGGGTGGGGAGGGGTATTTATAGGCTTCAGAAAATCACTAACAATGGCTAGAAAACTTGGTTTAGCCCTTAACCGCGCTTAGCGGCCAATGGTTTTGGTCAAACTTATTCGAAACTTAGGGCTTAAGTTAGAACATTCCAGAGGATTCTAGATTCGCTGATGACGCTTAATTAACACTAATCGTGAAACTTTCACTAATCGCGATTTAACTTCCGCAGTTTACACTTATCTTTTGTTTACTATTGATTAGTGATTGCTAATGATCATTAGCAGTTTTCAATCTGTCATTAGTTTTCTTTAATCATGCTTAATTACTCTTAATGACAATCATTATGGTTAATGACGTCTTAACCTCCTTACTTCTCTTTCTTCCGAAAATCATAACAAATCGAAACGAAGTCCTATTCACACGAAATAAATTCCGTTGTTTTCTCTTGACGAGTCGATCTTATGATATAGGATCCGAGAGATGCCAATTTCTTGTATTTACAATTATAACAACCTTCAAGGAAGTCTCATCTTCGAGACTAGAGATACATGTATAACAACCTTAAAGAGGATTGAGACTATAACAAGCTTAAAGAGAATGAACGTCCTTTCATTTATAATGAACATAAACCGGATACATAGTTTTATCATTCAAACAAGTACGTGTACTTCTTTTCATTTCTACCTCAGATTCCCATGGTGCTTCTTCAAACTCTTGGTTACGGCATAACACTTTAACTAGAGGTACCTCTTTGTTCTCAACTTCTTGATATCCCTGTCAAATATTTGCACAGGTATCTCTTGGTATGTCAAGTCTGGCTCAACATGTAAATCATCATAACTTATCTTATGCTCTGGATCCCTAATGTACTTTCTCAGATTTGATACATGAAAAACATCATGTATTGCCAAAATATGTGAAGGAAGCGCAAGTTCTATAGGCGACTTTTCCAATCCGTTGAATAAATTTCAAAGGGACCCACGAACCTGGGTGCTAACTTCCCACGCAAGCCAAACTCTGAACACCCTTCATAGGTGATACTTTGAGAAATACAAAGTCATCTACCTCAAATTCAAGATCTCTTTGCATGGTATCACTATAGCTTTTCTGGCGACTCTGGGCAGTTATAGTCTTTTTCGAGCATGCTCTACAGCTTCTCGTGTCTCCTGGAGTCTATCTGAATCATAAAGTTCTTTATTGTGACCACTTGCCAACACAAAGTAGTATACCTTCGTCCATATAGTGCTTCAAATGGTGCCATGCCAATACTTGTTTGGTAACTGTTGTTCTATGTGAATTATGCAAGAGACAAATGTTTCAACCATGATATTTTCCATTCTAAGGCACTTGCTCGTAACATATCCACTAAAGTATGAATATTACGTTCTGATTGACCATCTGTTTGTGGATGATATGCTGTGCTCAAGTATAGTTGTGTGCCTAAGCTTTCATGAAGTTCTCCCAATAGTGTGAGGTGAATCGTGAATCTCGATCGGAAACTACTTATTTTGGGATACCATGGAGGTGAAAGATAGGCTAATTGGAATAAAGTGTGCCGCCTTGGTCAGACGATCTATTATAACCCAGATACTATCTTTACCACCATCGTCTGAGTAAGCCAACAACGAAGGTCCATGGAAATGCTTTTCCATTTCCACTCCATGTTTAGGGAGTGGTTATAACAATCGTGGTGGCTTTTGGTGTGAAGCTCTGACCTGTTGGCAAGTGAAACAAGAATTCACGAACTCAACAACATCTTTCTTCATTCCTGGCCACCAAAAGTATGAATGAAAGAACCTTATACATCTCCGTAATTCCTGGATGAATAGATATCTAGAACAACGAGCTTCACGTAAGATGTCTTTCCTCAGTTCTGGTGTATTTGGTACACAAATTCTATAATGGTATACAATATCCCAGCTTATATATGGAATCCCTATATCTTATTTTTCTCAGTTGTTGTCTCAAGTCTTAAGGACTGAATCATCTCTTGTCCTTTCTTTATTCTATCACAGATCTCTGGTTTGTATTGGTGAGGAGTAGTTATACTATCATCACTACTATCAAATGGTTTCGATTCACTTAACGCTTCTAGTACACCCAGAAGTCCATATCACTCACCACCCATGTGAATAAGTTTTCTACCTGAGGGCATATGCTACCGACGTTCCCCATACGCGGTGTTGGTATGGAAAATGGTGCAATCATAGTCTTTCAACAGCTTCTAGCCACTGTCTCTGTCTCATATT